>CM073772.1:100166307-100766307 GCA_037158775.1 Hetaerina titia | reverse complement strand
CGCCCCTTCCAATCCTCTCCACCCCCCTCCCCATCATCGCCCCCACCTTCCTCGCAGCCCCCCTCCTCCACCTCCTCCAAGTGGATGTAAGTCAGCACCTCTCGTGTCCGAGACGTCAGGGCACCCACTGAGGGCAGTGCCTCCAGCACCCCAAGGGCCACATGCAGGTGTGACAGGGCAGCATAGTGCTCCCGCTTGACGAGCGCCAGGGCAACCCATGAGTGGGGCACATAGTCCCGCACTGGTGGTGATGATATGCAAGCATGCACTTTGGAGTATGTCTCAGAGACCTGTGGGAGACAATAGAAAAATGACCACACGCTCCTAAAAGCCCATAAAGTGCTCAACTTTTACTTAACCATTCAATGCAGTGTTACTAAACCATTCAATGCATACTCTCATTTACACGTTGCATTTTAAGAGGCATACTAAGGTCATGTGTGACTGGTTGCTACACCTGGAGGGCATTCCACCTGAGGTAGGGTGCCATCCAGGTGTAGTGACCTCTCAGGGATCGCATCAATTGCTCCTTATTGATCAAAGCATTTTCACAAAGTTCACACACTACCCTTCCACCATTTGAATTGAGCCTGCACTGCACAGCATGGCAAACTGATAGAGCAAACATGCAGTTCCTGAGAGAGTCTCCCTCACCTGTGCTGCTTCTTGTGCCAAATCCAGGCAGAGGTCAATGTCAAGTTTCCTTTCCTTGCTCTGAAGATCCAGCTTTTCAAAAAGGCACTCTCTTGCTTGAGCCTGGGGATAAAACCAAAATATGTGAGCAAGGCACCCAGAAATGCCTATCACCAATATATAAAGCTATCCTTTCATTTGGATGAGCGAATATCATTAAGTACTACAATGAACATCAAGTTTATCAAGCTAAAAGGAGATTATGTTGAAAAATAAAAAAAAATCTACCCAAATAAATTTGTATCCCTATTTTTTCCTAAACTTATTTGAATGACACACGTGGCATGGGTTAGGTTTTGCAAATTTCTGAATTGATTGCTTTGAGGAGGGTTCCGTATGTTTAAAGTGAATGTCAACATTAAAAAAATTAACAACAAAGATTAATAGTAAAACCTGTTACACATTTCTTGAACTCTAACTGGACAAAATAATTCCAAATTTTTTAAAATAATGCTTTACCCAAACTTGAAAAGTATATCTAAGAATGGGTAATCGAGGAATAGCTCACCATCATAAGTTGGACAAGCATCTGTAGGACGTTTGGGCTCAGGTCCATGGAGGGGGCATTGGTAAAATGGTCGTGCAGATAACGAAATGTCCCAGCCGCTCTCAGGAAACAGTCTACAGCCCTATCAAGGCCCTTGCCATTGCCACCCCTATCTTCCCTGGCACCCAGCTGCGTCTGGAGGGCACCGGCATTGAAGAGAACGCAGGCCTTCTCAAAGGCCACCGTCCTTTGGCAAGATGGAACACCAGTCAGGGAATCATACCTGTAAATCATTTCATGGTCACTCAAAACAAATGGTGGCAAAAGAAAGAACCTAAATAACTACTGACATTAAATAATAGATAAATAGTCCTATTGGAATGCTGGATATAGTAAAAGAGGCCATGAAGAGTTGTCTGTGCGAGGTTCCCATCAATGTCTTCCGGGGAATATATGGTAAATGGAAGAGGCACTGGCATATGTGTATTTTTTGCCATTGTGCCATTTTGAAGAATTTTAGTGATTTGTACTTTGATTAGCACTCAATTTTTTCCCGGGATTTATTCTACTTATTTTTAAGACAGATCATGTGTAGCAGCTTATTGTCCAACATATGAAAATGGAGTGATGGTATTACCTTCTTGGCATCATTATATTCAATAATATTTCTCATAATGGATTCTCATGTTAATGCATCTCACATGAGGTGCTGTTGTGAAACTTATATGCATTAGCCTAACAGGTGCATCTCCCCTCTGTTAATATTGCACTCTGTTAATACATGTTCTCCTAATAATCTCAGAGTCTGCAAGCATTCAAACTTAAAGTAGAATGAGAGTTTCATAAAGATATTGAAAATGGTTGACTTTAATACAAATTTCAATAATATCCAAATATTAACAGAAACTGTTAAAAAGGGAAAATGATTCTCCTCATAGGATTTTAAGGGAGAAGATCGTCAAACAGCATTGAATTTAAACCTTAAGTCATGAATTATGCTTCAGAACATGGAAACGGTACAGCTTAAAGGCATTTTGAACCACCTCCAACTGAGAAGGTGATACAAGGGTCAACAGAGCAGATGACAGATTTCGTGAATCCAGATATGACTAAAAAAACACTTTACATTCATGTGCTCCTGAATGAAACTAGCTTGAGAAACATGTTAAGAACTGCCAACACAACAAAGGAAGAATGGGATAACTGTTTCAACGAAACTGTTTTTAATTGAAGCCAGAAAATAAGTATTACATCAATTTTTCTGGGATATCATAGTACAAGAGATTCACGGAGAGAAATGGTTTATGGCCATATGTACCCACTCTACAATGGCACTAAAATGCCACTTAAATATGAAAAAAAGGTTATCATGACATCACACCAATGTGAAAAATGAAATGGTTGCCAATTTCCAGTGTCCATGATTGATTGAAAAAGTCCCAGCAGAATGTTAAAAGTGAGACTAACATAACATCTTACCAAAACCGTGGAATTAACAATGCCCTAAATGGAAGTGAAGCAACCCCAGTGAAAATAACTGCAGAAACAATTTCATTTTCTTCGTATTAAGTGTTAACATTAAAAGACTTTCAACATTTTCTGTCTGATCCAAGTATTTTTCATAAATTCTAACTTGAAATATCACAAGGCATCTTATGGGCCAGAAAATATGGTAAATACAAATATACTTTTAATAAATATGAAAAATAATTTAGCCAGTGGTCAGTTGAGCACCACTGGGCATTGTTGGGCGTAACCTCAGCCAAGGTGTTCCAGCACCTCGGCAATTTTAGAATTTTACTCAGAATGGGATGAAATGAGCTTCACCCTTAACTGTTAACTAACCACTAATATTTAAGACTGCACTGACAGCATTTAGTGTACTTAACGCTCTCAAATTGACTTCTTGCAATCAGGTATGCAGACTGATAGATATGATTAGTTTTCTTTGGTGACAATCAAAAATAATCCAGAGTAAATTCATCCTTGGGTATATATTGCTGAGGCATAGGTGGCCTCAGCAATTAAGTGATCAGTGGGCCACCACATAATAGTTGCCATATTGACTGGCAATATTATGATAGGTACACTCATAATTGATGGAGATGACATCACCCAGCTATATAGAAAAGGTTCAACATACTCTTGCATATGAAAGAAATTTGATATTGAAGGAATATTTATAAATAACCAAATCCAATAATGTGAACGATAAAATGTGAATATTTTATGAATGCTCTCTGACATATCTAATGTTCATGTACAAATAGAAGCTGTATGTTTGCAGGCCTCATTGGTGGTGGGTTATGTCCAGCCTGCCGCTCCAGAGGTTGTGGTTTTGATTCCCACATATATGGGTTTATCTCCACCTAGGGCATGGGTGTTTGTAATTGTCTTTGATGTAATGTTTAGGGGCTAGGTGGAAGAATAGAAGACTATATAGTCCTCCATTTTGTCCCAAAGAAGTCGTTACATAAATAAATATATTTCACAGATTATTTAGATAGTTGGAGTATCCACGATTTTTTTAGTCAGGTGTCAAACGAACCAACCCGTTAATATTAACTTTTAAGTCCCACATATTGAATGAAAAATATATGAAACCATCAATTTGAACTAATGTGACAATACAATGTGTTTGTATTTCATGTTATGGCCCAATGGGAGAAATATTTCTTTTCTCAAATGCAGTGATATGTAGCAAAAATTGATAAACATGAAGAATAAGAAATATTGAGAAATGCACACAAAGGAAGAAGTCACTCACCACTCAAAGTATATCCCTAAGCTCCTGTCTGGTGGGAAGAACCTCCTTTCCACAAAATAAAGTTGGTTGTAGTACTCGAAGAGCAATGAAACCCCACTGTTGTCTCTCAGGGGTGTCCGCATGGCCTGGAGAGTCAGAATTAATGATTAATATGACCTGTAGAGGATGGAATACGATGGAATGAAGGGAGGTACAAATTAAGTGAAACTGAAAAGTGTTCATTGTAGTTTGTGGTGTTAGGTTAGTCAAGACCAAGATGATTACGACTATGTTTAGTGAGAATGTTGGGTAGGCAGGTGAGAACGACGTAAATAACAATTTGGAGGTGCTTGAAATGACACTTGGTGTAGCAGTGAGAAATAAGCAGCTACACATTCTCACTTCAGCAATAAAATAATGAAAATCAGATCAGTGGATTGCCATAAAGAATCCAAAAATGGCATAATATGGAATATACATGTAGTACTTCCTATGTATTTCACTAATAAAAGGAAAACCATACTTGTCTGATATCCATGAATTCTGATATGGCATCTTCATACAGGTTTCCATCTTCACTATAGTGCTCCAGAATAAAATCCTTCAAAGAGAAGAAAGAAAAATGTCAATCACTCAAATGCATGCATGAAGACAAAATCCTGGAGGGCACTCATGTTAATATTACAAGGCATGTTCACTTTGAGTGATAATAATATTTTCATTTGCAAAAGTTTTCAGACGTAGTTGTGCAAACATTTTATGGTATATCGTTTCCTCATTTGTCTAATGGTAGAAGTTTCATTGATTTTGCTCTAATATTGGCAGCAACCATTACATAGTTTGGAAATGAAAATGGCCCCCTCAGAAAATGAACTATCAATTTGCAAATAATTCACTTGTTCATCAAAATTACACATGTTACATAGCCTTGTTTGTTTATGACAAATGCCCAGTTCATTCCAGGGACTTTTGTAACTTTTGAAGAACATACCTAATTATTTTGAGTTCTTCTGGCAGTAAAAATGGCAGTATGGAAAACACAGAGTTTTAACTGTTGTAGGCAAAATGAAGGAACTTGAGAAGTTAAAGCAGTGGTCCCAGTCACTAATATGATTTGTGAGTTTAGTATAACTAAATAGAGACTGATTTGGAAAAGATGGAAGATAAAATTAAGGTATTTGTTTTCAAGTTAACACACAGAATGTTGCCCGGAAACCTAAGAAAACACTTCAAGTTACTGGGAGATAAGACGCTGGGGAAGATGCCATCCATTCTGTGGTATGCTCAGTAGTGATCAAGTAGTGTAGGCACTGAAATTCAAGATGCACCACAAAAACTTGCCAAACACTTACGTGTAGAGGGCTTCACTGCAGTAGTGGTTGGTTAGATCAATTTAGGAGGAGACTTAATTTTTGCGATAAAAGTGTCAGGTGAAGTCATGGGTTATGATAGTGATGTAATTGAATCATTTGGGATAGAATCGCAAGCACTGATGACAAAACGTGATTTACAATCATGTCAAATGTATAATGCAGATGAAATACGTCTAAACTGGAGAGCTTTGCCAGAAAACATACAACCTTTACAAAATGAATCAAAAGTTCCTTGATGAAAAATTAGTAAGTAAAGGGCCTCAATACTTTGTGCATTAGCACACAGAAGTATTAAAATGGCAGCCACAAGTTGAAGAGTGTTGCTGTGGGAAAATTTTGACAACCCCGAGCTCTTTGAGTAAAATAATGGTATGTTCCTCATAGGCATTTGCAATTGCGTGATTTACCCAAGTCAGCAAAACAGACTGGTTCCACAATCATTTTGTTTCCAAAATTGTGAAACACCAAGATGATGCTCTGGGAATTCCAAAGGATGAAGTGAAAGCACTTTTGACTTTGAGCAACACCCTCCCACCCTGATATTAAACATTTGCACAGCATAGATGTAAGCTTCTCTTCCCTAAAACACAGCTTTGTTATTTCAGCCAATAGATCGAGGAGTAATTATTCCTAGCAAGAAGTTTTGCAGGCAAAAGTTTTTGAATGAAACTTGAAAAGAACTTGTCAATCAATTGACAATGACTAATGAGACAGAACATTAATTAATATATAAAAACATAAAATATTCTGCAAAAATGATGATTTACTTTTTCACTAAAATGACACATCTAAAAAAAAATGCTAACGGTGTTCAGGGTAGTCCCAGTTCAGTCGAATTAAAAATATATCATTCTTTTTGACCAAATAGGAGTCTGAAAACCACTCTCACAAGCACAATTAAGTCACATTTAAGAGGAAAGCTGAGAAGTGAAATTGAAATGCCATAAATGGCAAGAATAATGACTTTAAAGGTATCGCAGGGAAGATGAACATGAAGCTAACGTTACTGAACCTAAAAATATTCAGAGAGCCAATTTTATTTAATCATGTTATTCCACCATATCACGCCTGAAACGTCTCTCTTTTTATAGAGAGCCTAATGTTTAGCCCTATATGTATATTCACATAAACCACGAGCCACAGTGCCTCAACCTCAATGGAGGGAGGGATGAAGAGGCAGGGCAGCAAGGATAGAGAGACAGACACAAGTTTGCACAAATTGGGTGCATATCTCAAAATAAAAGGTGGGAAAGGGGAGTGGGGGGAGAGCCCCAAAAATGGACTGTGGTGTCCAATAATATGAATCCAGAACATTTGCCAAAACCCAAGAGTGTGAGTGTTCTTCAGGAGAGTAAAGCTTTAACAAAGTTGTTTGAACAAAGCTGTCTGAAACAACAAATAACATATAACAATAATAATATTACAGATGATGCTTGGGCAAGGGTCACTCACCTTGAAGGGGTCCCGGAAGTCAACCTCCTTGGTCTCCTTGAGGCCAAGGGGGATCATTGGCATCACAGGCTCCGAGCTAACAGCGCACCATGCGGGAAAGATTGAACACAGACATATTAGCGCTCAGAGTAGAAAAGTGATGGTGATAATTAGCTATTCCATGAAACATGTTTTTGTAATTCATAAGACTCGCCTTAGTGCCTACCATGCTTGATGTTGAGGAAAACCTTGATACTTTGCTAATGGAAGATATGCATTAAATGCTGTGGGATAGTTGCCCTAGGAGTATATACATCCAGTATTTGACATCAAAGACTTAAGATCTATCACATGAAACATGCACTGCTATTTGCCTACATTTTTGTGGAAGATAATTGCCACTTATGCCTTGGGAAATAAGATTGCTTTTAATCGCCTTTTTTGTGTAGGTAAGTAACACCAGCAGAGCCCCATGTGCTTGAAAAATAAATAACACTAAATATTACCTCCATAGGTAATTCAAGTTCCAATAATTTTGCATTTTTAAGTGGGCACCAAAGCAATTTGCAGAGTTGGCATGGATTAACTTAAACCCAAAGGTTCTTGGCTTCCTTGATTCACTTTTAATATCCGTTCAAGAGTTTTTCCCAAAACATTTGATAATTAAATCTTGAAAGGGATTTTAAAATAAACTCCATTTTGTGTTTTTTTATGTTAAGAAAGTCTAATTTGGAAAAACATTTCAAAATATATTTTTTGCCAAAAACTATTGGTGCTTCAAGTGTTGAAAATACATTTTCAACATTCATGTGTCCAACATATCAAAAAGGTCATAAAAACAAAATAAACTATGCTTTATGCATAAAGATACAACAATGTCTAAGGAATACTTTGAGGAACTAGAGATACAACTTATGTATTCAGTAAATATGAAATAGAATAATATTTCCATAAAAATAGGCACCATATAAATATATATTTTAGGGCTGTGCTTGGTGAGATGGAAGGATTGTGGGGATTACTGGAGTGATAGTTACTAGGTAATATACAGTGGGGGGAAGAATGCCAGTGAGGGTAATATATTAAACAAAAACATTTTTCCACACAATTTTTCTTTGTATGTCTCTCTTTCATTTGATGAGTATAAAAAACTTTCTTGAAGTGAAACCTGACCATGCAGGAGATATTACCAAGGAATAATAAATGGAGGCAGGAGACTAATATAGTGAAAGAAGAGTGGCGGATCACACACTGAAAGGATATGGAATATTTAAAAAGGAAGAGTGAAATGGGTGTACTCTATAGAATGATGAGAGATCTATTAGGGATTAAGAAGTGAAAATCTGAGCAAACAATCAAAGATAAGCCGGTAAAAATATTAATTGAACCAGGGAAGATTCATGAGGAATAGAAGGAGTATATAGAAGAACTGTATGGTAAAGACATTAGGCTAGCTTAGACATAGAAAGAAAATGTGATGTAGATGAGGATAGGTTAAGTCCAAGCTTACTTGATGGCAAAATAGAAAAAGCATTAAGGGAGTTTAAATCAAATAAGGCTGCGGGGGTAGAAAACATACCTGCGGAACTACTGATGGGTTTAGGAAAACATGGGAGGAAGAGTTGTTAGGAGCTAATTGTTATAATTTATGAGGGAGACATTAAGCCAGAAGATTTTGTCAGATCAGTTCTTACTCCAAAGAAGGGAAAGGAAGCCCTACATGAGAACTTCAGAACAATAATTTTGATTTTGCATGCATCTAAAGTGGTTCTCAGGATCATGAACAAGAGGGTGGAGAGCAGGGCAAATGATTACTTATGGAATGATCAATTTAGGTTCAGGAAGGGGGAGAGGCATGAGTGATGTTTTGGCAATAGTGAGGTAACTAATAGTGAGGAATATGAAACAAATAAAGGATGTATTTGTATTTTCATTATTTTAGAAGGCATTTGTTAGACTGAATTGGGTAGATTTAATTAATGTATTACAGTAAACAGGAGTAGATTGGAGATAGACTTTTTGCAACCTGTACATACCTCAAACTGCTCAGGTGTTAGTGGGGAATGGAGAGTCAGAACACGCATTGTTAGGAAGAAGTTCTTCCATTGCATTTCTATAACTGGCTTAATGTCTTTAACATCCTTTCATCTTGTCAGAACTTTGCTTTGATTAATGTTTTACCCATTGTATCCATTATGACATAAATCAGTTTTCCTTTCTAAAATCAAATAATTCTTTCATCTTCCTACATAATGAGTGCATTTTGTCTTGTCTCTATAACCTTCTCATAAGATCTGTGCATGGCCTCTGGATACTCAATACTGTATTTTTTCTGTATCCACCCTTATTTCAATGAATATTTTTGGATCCCTATTTGGGTTCATTTCCTCTATATTGTTTTATTTATTTAACATTCATTGAAAAAACTTTTGTAAAATTTGTGCAACTTTTTTGTAAATAAAATAAACTTTTAAAAATTAATAAATTATAGTAATGATCAATAATAGATACCACTGTGTAAAACCCAATTGATTCTTCAAATTGGAATGCTGCAGTAGATTTTTCTTTCTCATGCTCACAATACCTATTTATTCAACATCTGTCAAAAGACCTGTTCAAAATCCCTTAGATAAAACATAAAATCCATTATGTGTGCTTTCAGCATTGATTAAAAGCTTACTGTTATATTTCCTGTCATCATCTCATATTGAAATGAAGTTTTGCGATAGATAAATAAACAAATCATAAGGACAAAACATGTATAATAATCTTTAATGAACCATCTTTGTATTGTTTTCTTCATTGATTCACAGGCATCAGCAGACTATGTCGGTAGAAAAGCTTCAACAACATGACCAATTTTCTCGAAAAAAATTCATATAACAAATCATACTAGGGACAACTGATGTTGCAGGATCATAGTTCACTTGACCTTATTAGGTTCTTTCGTCTGAAAATGACTGTTAGTCTATATTTTCTCATCTAAGAAGTTAATGCATATTACTCTCTTCCCCACCACATCCACTATTCAATAATTTCATACATGTTAATTTGGTATTCATTGTCATGTTAATCATTTTTACAATAATAAATAAATATATACCTATTTCTTTAAAAGTTCCTGTACATAATTTTGTCTCCTGATTGAACGGCTAATTGCCATTGGCTAATATAATTTTTGGTCTATATGAATACAATAATCTTCATATACGGTTACTAATAAAACTCCAACCCCTAGAGTAAACGCTGGCCGGTAGTGAGACTCTGGCCCCATCACTCGTAATAACAACAAGCGGAGTTACAAAGTGTGGCATTAGTAAACCCTGCCTGTCGGAGTGACTCCACTCTCTAGTTCATAATAGCCCGTTTAGAACTATGTCTCTATTACCACTATTTCGAGTTTTGGAAATCACTAGTTCATTGAAACTTCATCCTAGTCTCATGTTTGTGTGACAATAATAACATAGAGTTTGACACATATGGATGATAAAATGATGTTACCCTGGAATTATAATGGTTACATAATTTAATTAAACAATCATTAGCCATTGATCATAATTATCAACCAAATATAATTATATTTGGTTGATATATCGTCTGATTATAATCAGACGATGTGGATGCTATTTGCTCATAAATGCCTTAATCAGTAAAACTCACCTCTCACTTTGATACACCTCCACGGAACTGTTTAACTCTGCCAACTGTTCCTTGAGCAGTTGGAGGTTGGAATTCACAAAGCTCAGCTCCAGAGCGACAGTCTCACGGAGTTTCCTGTTTGTTGTGGCCCTGGAAAGGAAGGATTAATGAACATAGGGTTTAATTCTTAAAAATGATTCTGATACTCTGAACTGAATAGTTTTACTATGACAACAAAAAGATTGCCCTCCTTCACTTTGATGCAGCCAATTGCACAATCTGGGCTTCAAAATTAGTGACCATTGAAAAAGCTGGGATATTTAACCATTGTTCAACTTAAATTTCCGAAGACATGGTGGTAGCAATGTTCATCAATATCAT
Source organism: Hetaerina titia (assembly GCA_037158775.1). Lineage (NCBI taxonomy): Eukaryota > Metazoa > Arthropoda > Insecta > Odonata > Calopterygidae > Hetaerina > Hetaerina titia. The sequence goes on along the minus strand of CM073772.1, from coordinate 100,755,557 downwards.
TAAGGCTGGTAAATACACTGAAATCATTGAGAAGATGGGGGTTTCAACAGTCAGTAATTTCCTGTGATTCTGTCGCCATCTCATCTCTAATCCCCCTAGTGTCCCTTGAAATAATTGTTTTCCCAAATAGGACTATAAGGTTCAACTGAACTAGGATTGCTCAGATTTTTGTCAATTTTTAGCTTACTTATGGATTTTATTATATTTTTATTTGTCCAGACATTTGTAGTTTACACACAAGCCTAGGGCATGTCAATGTAGGTAGACAGATAAAATGCAAACGTAAAAGCAAATAATGGAACATTTAAGAGTTTCCACCACCTTGGGCCTAATTTGATGGAAACGGTCATTGCATTAACGTGTTGCATGGAAGAAAAACAAAGAAGATGGTTGGCTGGTGCTTCATTTTGCTCTAACTCCACAAAAATAGGAAGACTAGTTTGTTTTCTAGCAGACCATGAAAGTCGAACCATTTGAGTAACCAACTACCAAAAGGATTGATGAAAACCTACTTGAATAGAGAGCAGGGCAAATAATAACTTAGGGGATACTCAATTGGAGTTCAGGAAGGGGAGAGGCACACCTGATGCCATTGTGGTAATAAGGGCACTTAATAGAGAGGAATATAGAAATCAATCAGAAAATATTTGTCAATTTTGTAGATTTCAAAAAAGGTGTTTGATAGAGTGAATTGGGTGAAATTAATGAAAGTATTCCAGAAAATAGGAATAGATTGGAAGGATTGGAGACTAATCCGCAACCTGTACTTGTCTCAGACTGTATAAGTGTGAGTGGTGGACAGAGAGTCCAGATGGGAATTGCTAGGAAGAGAGGTGTCCATTATCACCTTTGCTTTTCAACATAAATCAATGGAAGGAATGGTAACAGAGGCATAGGAGAACTGGAAATATGAATGAAAGGCAGTGGAGAATTCATAAAATCAGGTTTGCTGATGACCAAGCTTTAATGTGTCAGTCAGCCAAGGGGTTGCAAGCATTGCTGAGTGCATTGAAAAATCAGTGCCATAGGTTTGGGATGAGAATAAATGTAAACAAAATGAAAGTTACATGGTTTTTCAGAAAGGGAAAAGCCACGTTATACATCAAAATAGGAGTTCATAAACTTTAGCATGCAGAACAGTTTACATATCTCAGAAGTGTTTTGGACCAATATTTTCAAAGTAGCATGGAATTTATGTGACAGGGACATTGGTTAAGCAAGGATATTAAAAAGAGGCTAATCAAAACTTTGATATGGAGCATGATTTTTTACAGTGCGGAAACATGGTCATTGAAGCAGGATGATAGGTGGAGGCTCTTGAGAGACATAGATGGGGGAGGAGAGAGGATTGCTGGGAGAAATCAAAAAGAGGCAGGAAAGGTGGATGCACAGCTTTTTAATTGGCAATAAGATTTTGAAGACTGTGAAAGAGGGGAGAATGTTAGGCAAATGGAAGGGGTATGCTGAATTGATGGAGGGTTTATTGTAATGTCATATGTCATGTAGTGTTTTAGCAAGAGAGACAAGGGATATGTCACTGTACTATTTGGCAGCTTGCACTCATGCAAAAACCTACCTTAACCTGAACATTACCTACACTAATAACACCCTGTCAGTTCCATCACCACTCTTTGCACCATGCTTACTTTGGTCTGTTAGTTGCTAATATCATTTCATTGTTTAACTCTTCGTACTTTTTTCTCCTAATTCTGTGTTTACATTCTTCCATTTCCTTCCTTCATCCATTTCCTAATCATTTTTTTTCTTTTGTCAATGGCTTTCTGACCTTTGCCTATTTACCATTCCTATTATTTCCTTTACTGTTTTCTTTATTACATGTTTGAGATATTTTGCCATTTATTCACTTTTACCAATCTCCTTATCCTCTCTCAGTATGTAATCAACTACCACTGTGTACTCCTTCCTTTTTCCAATTTAAGTCTTCTACATCCTATTTTCTTATACTCCTTCATTTCCTCATTCTCTTAAATTAAACATAACACCTCACACGTAATAATCTGTGGTCACATCTGCATTTCTCCTCGGAACTATGTGACTTCTAGAGATTTTCTAGAGTATACCACTCATGGGCATATAAGATACACCCTTAAAAAAAGGATGTGTCTTATATGCCCATGAAATTACAGATTTCTAAGAAAAAAATTTCTAAATTTTTCATGAATATCCATAATGATATATTGTACTAATTTTATAGTTATTTATGTCTATAAAAATATAACCAGGGAACATTACATCTAGATGCCGTCATTTTATTACCAATCTCAAAATCCAGAAATTTACTTCTGGAGATGCAGAATAATTTGAAGTCTCTCCATCAGAAAGTCTTCATACAACAAGTCATCCTCTTGTGTCATCAAGTGAGTTACTAACCACACTTTTCTCAAATGATTTTACAACTGTCTCAAATTTCACAGCATTCGATGAAGTTTTGACCATTTCATAAATCTGTGAAATAGGTTTCTTCCTCCTTCATGAATTCTTTAAATAGTAGGTTAATGCAACCATCTATCTATCAAAGTTGAAGCTGGCTTGTTAGACCATCTGTAACTACAGGTATTTGAATTTTCAGTTGGTTGACTTCATTTTTCACAGCTTCTGGTCTGTGACCCAAAAACTGATCCCTTACTAGCAAACTAGGTTTCAGGATGCCTAGATCACGCATTGACTACCCACAACATCATCCCCCTTTTCATCCACTCAGCCCTTAAGATGTCCATGTAAAAAACACACCTGTACACATCTTTTTCCTTTTGAAAATTAAATGACAGGGTAATTTCGTTACATGTAAATTTTCATGGCAACATATTTTGAGAATTACTATTTCTACACCTCTAGAATATAGTGTTTTGTAAAAGAACACTGAATGTCAGTGGGACCTCATCCATGTTTCCTATTTGTGAAAGTTAACCATTTTCTCATTTTCTATTTAAATTAAAGTTTTACATTCTCCTCCTATTTCTGGTCATTTTGCAATTCCATGTCACAGGTTGTGTTTACTAGGAATGGCTTCTTATAGTTCGTCTCCCTGTCTTTGACAAGTTATCAGCAACAACTCAACCCCCTACACTCTCTCACTCCGCAGCCCCCTGGAGTGACAGTGACATCAATGCACCGTTCCCACCACTGCTGGACTACCCTCCTTAATGGATGGCCGATGGCAAAATTTATTACTGATATGTTAACTTTTGGTGGACATATTTCAAAACTACCTGTACCATTGATAAATCACAGATAAAAATCTTGAAATAAACATCGGCAAAATTCGACTGTATTGATTGCTTTAAATTTAAATGTGATCGCTAGATAATGGTCACAAGTTAGTAGTAGGAATTATCTAAGATATCCATATTTTGAATAAGTTATCCTCACGGATATCCCTTGAGTTTTGCCCCTATAGTCTAATGAATGTATAAATACATGATACATTTTTAAAGAAAAATAACAAATGAATTAAGATAATTAGTAAAAATAATATCAGGCAAATAAAAAAGGATTTGTACCATCTCATCAAAATTAAAATAAACCCATTATTTCTTGATGGCAACTTTTTGATACATTCTCGTACAATATTGAATTATTTGAAACAACTGATCACTCAAAATAATGGTTAAACATAAATAAAACATATAACTAAGTAGAGTGGCAACTTCACCAAAGATAAAACCTTGGCTGAGAGTATCCATATTTTAGAGGTGGATTTTCAAAAGAAGTCACAACGATATCAGGAAGAATTTTATTTATCAGTTCAATGTTGAAAATTTGGCTTAATATCAAAGTTGTGTATTCTACTTTTTATAAAACTAAAAATGTCTGGAAAAAAGGAAGTTTATTCCTTCTTTATGTTAATGTTCAAAATGATTAAATGGCTCCTGAATGCTTGCAACTGAACAAAGGTACTACTGTTTCAGGCTTCACTTCATGGAAGTATTTAACATCCATACCGAAAAAAGGAAAGAAATATTTGTACTTTTCCACAGATTTTATTAGATGGTACAACGCGTTTCACCAACTTGCGGCATCATCAGGTACCTTTGTTGGCAATGTATCTATCATACAATGAATTGTGTACTTGCAATATGACATGTGTACTTATACCCACCCTTCACACCCCCAAGTGAACTTTCGGTGAACATGAAAGCCAAAATAAAAGGGTTGTTTTCACAGGCTTACAGCAGCCTTGAAAACTATGTGCCCCTGCCTATATGGATTGGTAATGTGAAGCTGTGGAACCTCAACCGCCTACAATCACTATTGTCTCATCTCTGGCAATGCACAGAATGAAGATTGGCAGCTGATTGTAACACTTTTATAGTTCATTAATTTGAACGAGGCATGAATTTTTTGTTTCTTGATTTAAACTTTTGAAATTAAAATTTTCTAGATGGAAATTTCAGTGACAGTGACTGATAGAAAAAATACTTACAATTCCTAAAGAACAATGCAGAAGTGGTACTTAACTGACAATAAATAATATCAAAGAAGTATTGAGAATGTACGCTACATCTTCAGGAACCCATTTATAGGCTACTGTTTGAGAACCATATCAATGGCATATTTTTCTTCCAAAAACACAACATTTCAGGTGTATTTAAACATGTTTTTCTGAAATATGTACATATTAGAGAAATTATATCTCTTCTCTGGGATTGATGGTACATATTTTACCTCTCTAAATTTATCTTTATAGAGAACAAAGTCAATACTGATAACATCACTCAAAATTCATTCATTTAATGACACTACTGACTTTTTGAATTTTCACAACTGTTCAGCATGAAGTGAATTTGATGAAGCACAAAAATTTCATATTATTTGCAAGCTGCATTCCCCAAGTTAAGACACCCTATCAAACTCCAGCTGACTCTAATGTTTAGGCACATTGTTTCGGTCACATGCCTCCCACTTCCCTCCCATAGAGCATGGTGGTTGATGCAGTCATGTCTTCACAAGTTTACCCGTGAGACTAGCACACCAAGGGCAGCATAAAACTGATCACACTTACTTGTATAAGTTTTCCGCGCCAGCTCGTAACCTCAGCTCCTTGTTTATTTCCTGGTTCAGCTTCGATCGCTTGTTCTGGAGTTTTCCACGACATGTCGCTATTCGTGGATCCGAACCCTGCAATATACAGAAGGGAGAAAAACTGTTATGGAAGGGCAAATGATCTAAAATCAAGGAAAGGAGGAATTTGGAAAAACCATGATGGTCACTATAAACTATTTGTGGACCAAATAAATATTTGGTGACTCCTAACAAAACACAATCCAGCAACCTACTCTATATCAGGTCCCTCTTCATCTCTGTGTACTTCTTTCCTCCCTTCATCCCGTCCAACATCCCTATCCTGCTCCTGCCCTTTCCTCGTTTGCCTAATATTCTCTCCTCTATTGCAGTTTTCAACATCCCACGGCCGATCAGTGTGCCCTTCATCCATTTTTCCTGCCTCCATAGGATTTCTCCCAACAAACCCTAATATTTTATATATATTATGCTAATATTTTAAAATATGAACTCTGCATAAATAATTTGCAGAAAAACCGATTGCCATTTCTCTAATTACAGAGAAATTCCTTCTACTTCCATTCATTCAGTCACATGAATTGCATAATCATGGTATGCACCTCTACTGCCTTGTGATATCACATTACAGGTAAATATGGCTTTTGGGTGTTTACAGTTAATTTTTATAAAGGAAAACAATAACCAAAGTATTCAATCCAAAGGTTGGTTTGATAAGTGTCAGTAGAGTTCACCCAGTGCTAAGCCTAAGGATGTGTGACATTCACTCATCAGGGTTGGGAGGCCAGTTTCTTTCCCACTGCCACATGTGGTTTCCCAAGAAGATCTGGCACCGAAAAAATCACACAGCTTGGGAGAAGCCGAGGATGCCCAGAGGCGTCACCAAGAATCGAACCCTGACCTTCCAGTCAATAGCCCAGCACTTTACCCAATATACTACCTCGCATATCATTAAGAATAATTTCCAAAAAAAAAAATTAGCTGAAATTACAATTCGCCATCAGACAGAAGTGACAATGGCCACGCGTGCATACCCCAGGGGAGCGAGGGTCACCTCCGGCATCGGGGGAGAGGTCAGGAAGGTGACGGGACTCGGCAAAGGGGCGTGAGACCTTTCCGAAGTTCGTCGACAGACCCTCATGAGAACGGCATGGCGGGTGGTATGGGGCAGAGTGCTCGGGGACGAAGAAAGAGGGCCACGGCTTTGTTTCAGCGAGAAAAGGAACACTCTCCGGCCAGACAAACACGCACCGCACAGGTTTGTTGTTTATGGAGTTACGTTCGCTTGGGATGAAAGTGAGCGCCACGCCACTTGTGGGAGATGGGGGCGTCGCAGAAACAATGGAAGGTCGCAACGACTGCGAGGGGCGGAGGGAGGGTGGGGCAAGAAGAAACGAGGGTATCTTAGGCACTAGAATGCATGAACTGAGACATTTCCACTGGAAGCAGTTCCACCAGTAGCAGTCTTCCAGTGGGCAGCTCCAGCGTATGTCTGCGGTTCTCGGGGTCAGAAGTTTCATCTACGCAGTCCGCTCTCTTCACAGGGACAACCTAACCTCCGATTTCAATTCGTTTTAATTCCAAATACTACATTTCTCTCGAATATAACTTTCTGAGAATTTTCACTTCTGACACCATGTTGGGCTCAATATATCCACCAACGATATTTAACCGAACCTCAGTTCAGAGTGCTCAAAGTATCAAGCATCAGGTATAATAATAATCACAGACAACCATCATTCACAGCACGCAATGAAAGCAAGAGTGCAGTGGTGAGCGTGAAATCTGAAGCCGACCAAATGCGTCGGTAATGGGATAAATATGCTGTAATTGCGTTTAAAAGCTATCTTAATGGATTAGGATGGGCACTTGTCCAATCTACAATGTTTTCTAATCATTTACAATGTAATCTACAATTTTTTAATTTTCATATTCGAGGAAGATGTTCGTGCGACAAGGTAATGAACAACCTTCCGAAGCGAACGAACGACCTCCGCATTGGGAGTGCCATTGAAATGGGCAACTACGAGGGGTGAACGAGAAACCTCGCGCAATTTCGACGTATTCAATCAGAGGAAACAGTAAACCTACTTAGCCACTTCTCAAAGCCATCGATGGCGATACCGTATTTAACATTTCCTTGATGTTGTCGAAGATGCCAATAAAAACCCCATGTACCAGCCCGCTACTGCGCCTTCCGCACAGTTGGTCGAAAATATTGCAATTAGTGAAATCCCAGTGATGCAAAGGAGTGGGCCTGGATGTGAGAGGTTCTTCCCAAACGCTTCCCTGCGATGAATGGACCGAGCTCCCGCTCCCTTCTTATCGTCACTTCCGGGGTCGAGGCGCGCGGGGATTTGAATGCGCGATGCGAACAAAACACGGTGAGCTGGGACGCGGTGGCTTCAAAGAGATAGGCGGAAACAAAATACCTGCGACATCTCAATGACTTGAGACACCTCCAACACTTTTTAAAACCTTCGGAACATTTCATAGATATGAATATGAGCTGAGGGCAGTTCGAAGGCCACAAATTCCCGATGTCCACCTGAATTCAACGGTCCCGATAAATCCCTTCGAAGCTAATTACATAAAGGTTCATTGACAAGAGTCCATGCTCCCACATCACCGTTGCAACACCCCCTGACCATGCCATCACGCTAATCTACCGTCAAATTGCACAGCTCGCGACCCATGAGAGCCGAACAAAGCCTCCGACGCGCACCACTTTGGAAATCCTCCCACGGCCGGGCGCCCCTCCGGGCGACGCCACAATAGACGCTCACCCCAGCGATGAAGACGTGGGTGCGATCCGAAGCGACCTCACGAAAAAACAAAATGCGGGCGCGATTAGCATCGCGTGTGCCTCTCGCTCTTCTAATCTCCAGTTCACAGCCGAAAAAATTCTGAATAGATCACATGACACCCACTTCATTGCGAACTCATAATCGGCGGCGACTCGAAAGTTAAAAGAAGAGGACAGGGAAAGTTTCTCTGCCGGCACAAATCATAGGCGGTCATCATAAACCGTGCACTTTCCCAGCCGTGATTTCCCGTTCCCGAGCTCTCGTTTTCGTGCCCCCTCTGGAGAATTTAAACCGACCGCTCAACATTTTACAAGAGCTATTTCAATTTTATAAACGGAGGAGTCAGACGGTAGGAAAGTTTTGGACGAACCGTGGAAATTTATTCAAAGACTCGCGGACGTCTGAAGCCCTTCAGTGAAACACAAACGTCATCGCTACCATCAGTAATCTACAACTCATCATTAGGAGGTTTTGGACATCCATAACAGAAGATCTATCAATTAATTCAATCCTCCTGTCAAGCCACAACTGAGGTGAGGATACCTGAAGTGACTGGCGTCACCCTCCTTGACATCGTTCTTACGGGAAGTAATTGCTTTAATCGCCATCCCACTGGGGTAGCTGTTTACTCGTCGATACCATAAATATTAGGCTAAAATAATAAGACTTCTCTGCAAATGTCCAGACCGAACGGTCGCTTACATTTGAAGGTGTGACCAGCAAAACGTTCGATTTGTATGACAGTGCGGCTGCCTGTATGGCTTCAATCACCCATCCAGGCTAATCAGACGGGAAAATGCTGTCCTTAAAAAAAGGCATAATCGTATGCGGGCCTTGGTATCGCAGGAGTACTGATGCTCATCAGTTTATTACTTTAAAAAGTGTCACACACTACGATTCTAAGGAAAATAGCCAAAGTAAGATTTTTCCGTTAAATTAGGAAATTGACTGAAAATTTAGGATAACAAACGAACTGGTTAGTCGTCGAGCACGACTCACCGAGTAGCCATTGAGTCGCCGCCGCTTCTTCATACAACTGCTTCTTCAGTTGTTACATTTGGACAGTTGGAAATAACTGAGGGTGAAAACATCGTCACAACTTTCATAAAACAAATAGTTGAAAGATCACCCAACGGATGAATACCAGCGGTATGTCCAAGCCTCTGGTATGGAGCGAACAATACCTGTGAGCTTACATAAGCAGAGTGTGCTAGTGGAGAATGATGACATCCGAGCTTGGAGGAAAACAAACACACTCTTCCGAGCGTAGCGAGACTCTTTGAAATGAGTTATTTATTTAAATGGTTATCAAATGCTTTAATTGGGAACAGAGCTCTGTATCTGGTTATGAGGGACAGTGGTTGAACAATTCCATGGCGATAGGAAAAAGATGAAAATGATCTAATTGGGTATAGAGCCTTAGAGTCTTAACTTCAACATATATTCTGCAGGAAAGGGAATACATGTACAGGGTTCGCCCGGAAAATAAGTATACTGAGCTCAGGAAAAAAAATTATTACACTTTTGCATATATTAAGCTAATATTCCTCAAAATAGGACCCTTGTGAGTCGACACACTTGTTCCAGCGGCGTTCCCATTCCTGGAACGCTCCCGCGAAGGCATCATCGGGAACCTCTCGAAGACACGTCGTCACGGCCTCTTTGACGGCGTCCAAAGTCCGTATCGCGTTCCTTTCAAACTCCTCTTTATCTTCGGGAACAGAAAGAAGTCCGGTGGTGCCAAGTCCGGGCTGTAGGGCGGGTGCGGCAGCGTTGCCACGCCGTGCTTGGCCAAGAAGTCCGACACGACAAGCGCGGTGTGAGACGGCGCATTGCTGTGATGCAGCCGCCAGATGTTTTTGATCGCTGGCCGGACGCGGGCGACTCGTTTTCGAAGCCTGTCGAGCACTTGGACGTAAAATGCAGCATTTACAGTTTGTCGTTCAGGTAAAAAATTCGTAGTGGACGACTCCCCTTTTGTCAAAAAAGACAATGAGCTTATTACAATTATTTTCCGGACGAACCCTGTATATGCCTTTGGTTAGACACGGGGGCAGGTGGGAAATGTGAAGAACTGAAGGAGTAATTATCGAATGGCAAATAAGTGTTTATGTCGAGGAGACGTACTGAGAATTCCACAAATACATGTGCGTGAAAAATGGTTTGGAAAAGCCCAAAACGTAACCTCTACTAGGTAGAACACACGTAACGATGAGCAATAAGGAGTCTGCCGCGTCCGTCAAAATGCATAATGGAAGAACTAATTCCTGAAGTAGCTCCTCCCCCTGTCAGCGCCCCTTTCCAAGCAGTAGAGAAGCCGACGAGAGGCCGAGAGACCTCCCCTCTCTCTGAACCGGAGTCATGCATCGGAGGGCCTCCGAGGGAAGGGCAGCCGAAAGAGACGAGAGCATTAAGGTGGACGCCTATGACCGGAAGTTTGCTTTCGACAATTATGGAGGGATATGACGACCATTGTTGCCGCATTTCTACCGCTGAATTCAGTTTAGCCACCGAAGCAGAAGTCGCGATATACGAACTATGCCAACATAGGACACATTTTCACGAGAAATGTTTTGTGCGAGGGCTGATCAGAAAGTAACTCACGTTTCAGCCTACCTTAGGTAGAGCTAGAGCTACCATCTTGGTGTCTAAACACCCCTACATTCAGTACGCACCCTGCTGTGGTAGTGTGCTGGCTGTGGTTCTTCTATTTTGCTCATGCGAACTGTTAAAATGTGCGCTATTGCAATAGAAAATCCTGCGAGATCTGTTATTAGGTTTGCACTGGCAATTCATTGGCAATTTCGTGAAGTGTACTGAGATGGAATATGAGTGAAGGCGAAGTGAGGCATTAGTCGGCTTAGCCTTGTAACAGATGAACTGACGGTGAAAATCAACGAAAAAATTCGTGAAAATCGCCGATTGACGATTACGAATCTCTCGCTAGACGTGGCCTGCAACACAGCGCTTGACGCAGAATATCATGCTGGTGTAAACAATAGGTTAAAATGTAAAGTGGCAGATTTCTTCAGGGACGGAATTGAAAATATTGTGTATCGTTATGATAAATGCCTCAATCTGAATGGAGACTATGAATAAATGAAAGTAGAAAAGCAAAAGTGTAAAAGAAAGAAAAGGTACCTGAGGATGACGCCGTAGCGTCGAAACTAGTAGTATCGAAAATAAAGTGGTGGATTGTAACAAAGTTTTTCTACTTTCATTTATTAAAATGAACTTCCACAAAGTTGAGGCTGAAACTATTGAGAGACTATGAAGAAAAATAGTTTAAGAATGTGCCTCTCAAATGTATATAATGAAACTTTGTCTTGTTACTACATTCAAAATTTATTTCAAAACGTTAAAAGTTACTTTCTGGACAGCCCTCGTAGATGGAAAAATTCCATAAGAGACGCACTGATATTTTAGTGGGTTAAAGCTGATACCTAGGTAAGTAGCTCCAATCGCTTTGAAAGGAGAAAAGGATGGTGGGAATTGGGGAAGGAGGAGGGGGAGGTGTGGCGGGAGGAGGGGAAGGCGGAATCTCCAGTCAAGCGTTTGGAATGCGAGAGATGAGGACGTGAGGAGCAACCTGACGGAGCCAAGAGGAATATTGAGGTCACTAATTTCTTTCGTCGAGTCACTCAAAGATATCTTTGATTTTGTTCACTAAGCACAATTCGCCATCAACACCTGATTTTATTCTTCTTAGGCGCCAACTATAAGTTACGTCGTTCATTCCGGGTGGGAGCGGATGGGTGATGTCGGCAAAATAAACCATCAATACGCCATTCATGGACGACACCATAACTGTACGAAAACCATCGCATAGCAAGTAGAATCCACCACGGATTCCAATCGTGGTGAACGAATAACTGTCGCCATGAAATGTTCTCAGCTTATGCACCCCATCTCCTCGAGCATTTCGCAGCAGGAATGGGAGGAGTCCATGACGGGGAGTGATCCAAGTCAGGAGACAATCGAATTGCACTGTGGATGCTCGAAATACCTACGAGAATAAAACATTGAGTGTCCCAGTCAACACAGATTTTAACAGTGACCAACCGGGGACGAGCACTTTTTCGTCTTGCTATTTCGTTCTTTGTACTTCGGCGTGATGCGTCGGACATGATGTTTCGGGTGAGATGTGGCTGAGGGTTTCAAATATGCTCAGAGTTACGATGGCTTCGTGCCGCCGTCCGCAATAGAACTTGTTTTATCTCACAACGCGTCCTATAGCTCCCGGCGTCATTCGTTTTCAGCTAAAAAGGATGGCTACACCATTTTCTTTAAAGTTACTGAAAAGGGACGAAACGAATTTTGAAATTAAATTTTATTGCCAGAGGCACACATTCACTTCTATACTAAATTCTAAGGAACATAGGATGTGCGATATTATGAGCGGAAAATGAGAGACACATTCCTAAAATGTACAAAACTCACGATGATTTTAGAATGAGGTTACTTGAAAACTTAAAATATGCACAGTGTCATCATAGCTTTCAAAAGCGATTGCCTTCGGTGCTCACTTCGGCAAGTGAAACAATTGCAGAGAGACGGAAGGAAGGGGGAGAGGGCATGAACGAAATGACCGCCCTCTCCCTGCCCCCTTTCCCGAATGTGGCCAAATCCCCATGCGAATATTTCGCACGGGATCCGCTCATCAAAGTCCTCTCACTTCGGTGCCTCGGTTGCCATGGGAGCGCGTTGATAATTGGCCCGCGCGGCACCACTTCCGGCCACCAATGATGTCAGCGCAACTTCCGCCGAGCATACTTGTCGGGGACGAGGCGGGGCCTCCCGTCGTGATGGGAGGACTCGGTCGCGTCACCCGGGCGCAACTTGGTTCGACCCGGGCAGCGAGAAAAAGAGGCCTCGGATTATAAGATGGAGTCAAAGGTGAAACAACACAGATTTTATAAGACACGTGAATTACTGTCCTAATTCCGTTTTTTACAAATAAAATTCAAGAAAAGATAAAAGGAAGCAGTACCGACACTCGGCCGAACGGCGAAGAAAAACGTTTGAAAACCAAGTCATTTTTTACTTATTCTGACTTGAATTGAAATGATAAAGTCGAACATTTCGTCCGGTGCTTGGCGTGATCACTCATTAAACGAACATTGTTAAATTTAAAGTCAGAGCTGATGCTGATCATATTTCATAACTGCTCTGTTTCTCTGGTGCATATATTATGAAGTCCATAATAGCTTTGCCCCTTCCCAACTGCTTAACAGGCTGATAAGACACAAGCTAATATCCGTGTTATCTAATATAAACTATTTGAATTAACTACAGGTAAAATTTGGAAGGTTCTACATTTACTTATCAAGTTGCCAAGAATTTTGCTCATCTTCAACCATGGGAAAAAGATGAGGGCAACTCACCCTCTGACTCCCTCATGCCATTGGAAACAAAACGAATTTTTAATCCCAATACGTTAGATGACTTGTTAATCGTCACTTCTCTCTAACGGGTTACCATAGCACTAAAGGCAACAGTATTTTTAAAATAACGTGAATGATTGTCTCCTATTCACTTTAAAAATAAGTTAATAATTAAATACACTAATTATAAATTTTCCTGATCAGTTTTTGCACTTTTGACAGGTTGTTTCTCACCAATCGGTCTATTTTAATGTCAAACATGCAAGAAAAATTATCGCAAAAGTCAGTATCGACAAGTCTCTACGAGTCACCGTGTTGAGATTCGCATGGTAGAGATGAGTGTCAAAGGGCGAACGAGTGACCCTCTGAAATTCGAGGGACATTCAGCCAAGAGGGGCTTTGCCCCAGCCAGTGGGGACAAATTTCACTGTCACTACTCTACATCTATAAAAATCATAAGATGTCGGGATAAGTTTCGGAAATATTCATAATTTTGTTTGCTAGTACTCCGGGAGTTCATGGAAAGCAAGCTATAGAGTGGCAGCAGAGGGAAAATGATTGCGAAAACCCGATTGTCGCTGAGGGAGCAATCGTGCCAGTCAACGGCCTTGGCCCAAACGAAGCCACGACTCGGGGGAAGGAAACCAGTCGATGCCAAAGACGACGGCGATTGGGATGCGTCGGAGTGCCCTGCCGCGTGGAACTGGAGCGGCGAAAGCGAATCCGCCCGAGGTGCCCAGGCGAGTGCGAGCGGCACCACTCGCGAGGGCGGTGCTCAGAGAAAGCAAAATCGGTCGCCGAGGAGAGTCGAGGATGGGGGGAGAGTGTACCAATGAGGACGACGACATTCTCACCCGATGGCCCGGCGGGACGAGATTTATCGACGGCATTAAGTATGGCGGTCACCTGCACGGGGGAGGCTTTGAAAGCGCGATAGACACGTCGGAGTTGAGTGGTTATTGATCGATTTTTTTTCAATTCGGATGCCAAAAATATTTGAGTTGGTGTCTAGACAATGAGAACTACAACTACACGAGTTGTCGTTCGGAGCGATTTGGTCGAAATTGTTTTCTTCCATTAATAGGCCGCGGGGATATTAGATGGAGGCATCCACTGCCTCGATGTCATGTGTCGAACCCGGTTGTATGATCGATATTGAGCTCGGATACAGCAGAGGGTGGTTTATAATAATACGAAATTTTTACATAACAAGCGGTCGGTCTCCTGCAAGAGTCAACTCCAGCGTCCGCACTCTGATTTGGCCGGATCCACTGAAGCGAGTTCGAGTGTCTCAGCACCTCCGAGCAGCACTTCTTGTCACAACCGCTTGCACTAATTAGACGAAAGAATTCTGTGGATCCATCCGCCTTCTGCCTACCACTTCGTGCCGAGAAAAATACGTATTACATTTCTTCCCATTCTCGCATCTAACTCATCGAAGGGTCTCCTTTCTATCCCTTCAACATCCTACTTCCTTTCCAAATATCCTCCCATAATCGTGCCGCCTTCTTCGGATTTCGATTTAAGGATAAGTCAATTTAAAAAATGCGTTTGCATACGTTCTTTGATTTTACAAAATATAGGTATGTATTTTTCGAGTCGTATCGTGTAAGCGGTAAACCTTCAAAACACGTCGCCCACGCGTCTCCGCATAGATGACCCGCAGTGACCCCGTGGCTAACGGGCGGCCTCTCGAGTGTGGCCGCGCGTGCAGCAGCAGCGGCCTGCACTGCGGCTGCTGAAGATGTCCCTCCCAGCCCGGCGGGAACGAAAACTCGAGCGGTGCAGAGTGAGCCTTAGCCACAACGTCGCGGAGCAAAAGATAGGGTCTGTCAACAAAATACATGTAAAAGCGGAATGCTCGGATTGTACTCAGACGAAGACAGAATTGCAAGAATGAGAATGAGGTGACAACGATAAGTTCAATGCACCCGGAGTGTGTTGCGCTTGACCTTTCTCTCTACCCGTTCCAGCTCGCGGACTCCGCGAGGGCCCATTGGGGGCGGGAATTCTGCAGCCTGGAGAACGGCGAAGCGGAGCCGTTTTCACTTGGCCACCCCTCCTCCTCGGTCCAGTCAAACAAAGCCTCAGCATCCGACAACAAATATAAGAGGACTCGCCCAAAACACGCATCGGCTGGTTCGCTCACAAAAATACCCGAGAAATCGGCCCTACGCCGACCATTTTGTAACGCTGGATAACGTCGGATTATCTTGAGGCGCTTCACGCTGAACTACAGGATAGCATCGGTGGGTCGAAGCACAAGGATGCTAGAATGAGTAATTCATGCTTAGATATGCTTCAGATATTTTACCGGATTCAGTCTACTAAATTTTAAGATACATCCTGTATTTATGACTAATTTATGAAAACATTTAATAACTTGTAACTGTTATTTTTGGACACTTTTTATTGATCAATAACGTATTTATACTTTGAATTTATTTAATTTGTGCTCGTTGTATGAATGACGCTACTGTATCAAATTTAATCTCGGCTAGTAATGTTCCATCGTATTTTACTTCAAATATTTCATTTCCATTCAAGAAATACGAATATTGATCATACTTCTCTGACAACTGTTAGTATTTCCACCTCCTTCCCCTCACCTTGTACCCACTCGTATTTCACCCCAGGGGTCTAATCCTAGAGCTTTTCCAGGAGACCGCTTTTCTACAGCGTAAAGAGATAAGAGCAAGGGTGCGGGAGGCGAAGGAACACGGGGTGTGCCCTTTTATCTCCCTCCCCACAACAGCCCTTCACGCTAGCCGACATCGCACGCCGAGAAAGTCGAATTCGTTGCGTCACGCGCACGCATGATAAGGAAACTCCAGCACGAGCGGCGCGCGCGCTCCTGTCTGGCCAGAGAGAACCAAGTGACCTGGAAGGGAGCAACTGCCCTTAATTAACGCGAAAACAACTCCGACCGAGTATAAACACTTCTGCTGTGTTCAGCGCTCAAGGTGTAATGCTTTTTTTTCGTCTAACTGTTCAATATTCCTCGCGTTTAGTCGTCGAATCTTTGCGAATTTGCGTCGAATCCATACCCTTGAACGGCCTCACTGCTCACTGGATTTTAAAATGCCCTGTAAAGCATTTCGGAAGGGAATGAATGCGTCAATTTACCAAATGAAAACTTTTATTGTTCCTCGTTTGTGCAGTTTTGAATGTGTATGTCATTTTTAATTGGATAGGAAGCCCAAACATGGATGGATGTAATGTGTTCTCTTGGTGTTCAAGCATTAAGCCGTGCGTGCTATTTCAACGGTCCCCCACCATTCCTCCTGAAGAATTTCTGAGGCGAGAGAGTTGACACCTGTGTTCCTCCTCGGCGCACTCTCCCCGCCGACGCGATAACTCGTCACCAAGTAAGTCCACGCCCTGATTCCATGGTCTGTGGCATGGGTGGGTGGGTCCGTTTGGCCCAGTGGGAAAGGGACACGATGGGCCCAAGGCGGGCTTGCATCTCGATGGGCGTCTTCGTCGCAGCAGGCCTTCTTTCAACTGTCGTGCACCCCCCAACGCACATCCAGCACCATTGCATCACGCCTCCCTCACACTAAATGGGCGACGAATATCGATGGCAAACCAACAGCAGGCGGATGAACCGTTCTTGCGCACTCAACGACTCAGCCGTTTTTTTAGTATTGAAAACGCACCCTTCTCTAGCGTCATCCGTGCAACCCCTGTTCACTGCCCGGTGCAGCCACCAATGCCTCGCATACATAAAAAGTGCCCTTAGAAACTGCAACATTACAAGATCAAGTGTAGAACAGATTTAAGATGTTATTATTTCCACGAACAACTGCGGTTGGGGTAAAAATATTCGGGTCAAAATTAGTCTGGTGTGTAGTCACCCCATGCCACAACCGTAGCGGTGGCGGAAAGGGTACTAAAAACACAAAATACAACAACAAAATCTCATTCATATATATTTAAACAAAGAAAAAACGCCGATTCGCAATTCACGGAAACTATTTGG
Source organism: Hetaerina titia (assembly GCA_037158775.1). Lineage (NCBI taxonomy): Eukaryota > Metazoa > Arthropoda > Insecta > Odonata > Calopterygidae > Hetaerina > Hetaerina titia. The sequence goes on along the minus strand of CM073772.1, from coordinate 100,738,344 downwards.
AATCACTCGCTACTGCCGGCCTTCATCAGAATATTATAAAAGACGAGGCGCTTGGGATTACGTTTTTCATTGTGCTCAGCTTGTTTCTCGGGTTTTCATCGCGTTTATGGGCTTCGATAGGCACCAGTTTCCCTGTTTCCGCCAACATTCCAGATAATGTCTTCAGATCGAAATCAGATTGCTGCAATTTTCACAGGATTTATAAAGGTCATTCCGTCTCTTCGCTGCCCTCTCGGTTTGATTATCACGAGAAGCTCATCGAATCACGCATTTGAAACCTTCGGGCGCACGTGCTCGCTTGTTCGTGGACAATTACAGACGTGACTAGGAACAATGAGGATGGAAAAGCCTCTGAAAATGTGGAAAGGATAAAATGAGATTTCAGACGCGCGTTTTAGAAGGTTTGGGGAAATCGTTTACCAAGAGAGTAATGCCGACGAAACAGTTTTATACCGGCTGAAAGGCAAGGAGTGGACGCCCGTGGAAGCGAGACTTGTAAGAACAGGAAAAGTGAAGAATAGAGTGAAAGTTATAAGGCTGACGGCTTTTTTAACGAGCTAAGAATGACGGTTGCGAGTTGTAGTGAGATGTGGATATGATCGCCCAAGTCTGAGAGTTGAAATTAATCTCACCCGCAGTATTTCCGTGCTGTGCATACATGGGCCAGTTTCAGGCACGTCTTCGGTGGGAATTTGTTGGGGCGGGGGGGTGGGGCACACGACACGGAAGGCCCACGAAACCACTCGAAATTCATTTCTCTCATGTCAGTAAAAAAATACACAAAAAGAGCGTAAGGCTCCAATGAATGCAAAGTGCAAACTTTTGCAATCCAATTTATTGTTAATATTAAAACTCAAATTGATTATTTTCAAGGATTATTTCAGATGCATTCTATTCAGAACTACGCGCATGATATTTCGCACTATTAATGACACTATGCATAAAATATTTTGGATATTGGAATACGCAGGCATCGCTAAGTAAAAGCGCAATAAATAATCCCAGAGATGGAATATAATGCAAATATAAAAATACGAATGAAAATCCCTGATGTTAAAAATATATTCGGGGGCGCGTTTTTGAGGGAATGCTCTAAGAAATTGCGGGAGATGCCACGAGATCAACTTAGAACGGAGTCATTCCCTAAATGTGCATTACACTCTGAAATTGCTAAAATGCTATAAAATGTTCTTACTACATATAAAGTTTCATCCAAAGGCAACTGGTAACACATGGATGACGAAAGATTGGAGCAAAAAGAAGCCACACCATGGCAAAACAAAAACAAACTAACTTCTCACGGCAATTAACATAATTTCGTTTCACAATATACTTGCTACGCACACGATTCACACACTTATTATGAGATTTTCATGGATGGCTGAATTTTTCTCCTCGCACACAAACACGTATTTTCTATAAGAAAAAAACCACACGATTGCAAGATTTTCGCCGTTTGGAAAAAAATCGAAAGATACTTAGACAAGAAGAATCGATACTTTGACGCACAAACATGATACATTACACTCAAAAAACATTCGGTAGACAGAGCCAGATAAAGGAAAGACACGAAGTAAACAACTACTTGTAAAAGCCTTAAGCATCGAAGCTGCGAACCTTCATTTAATTCGATTAAATAATCGTATATGAGTGGTAAATATTCTTCGCACAATCCAATTAAAACATTAGAGCAGTTCTTGCGACACTAAATTTACCCAAAATCACTTTAAATCAACTGAAAATCAACTTTTAATTCAATGCAAGAAAAAATAAACAAATCAACAGAAGTCGTGTCACTGCGTGGGCGTGTGGCAACGACGGCATCGATGTTGGGGGTGCGAATGGGAGAGAATTAACCTGCGCCAGGGAGCATGTCAACACCTAAATGATCTCTGATTGGCGGAGCATAATCAAGGGACGAGATGAGTTTATCGCCAATGACGTCACGCGAAAGAAAGTGAATACGAGACGTGATAAACTGACGATTGTGCTCTGTTACCACGCTGGCTAGGAAAAAAAGCATACGGCCGCTACTTCCTATTTAAGGAAGCCATTTTTTTCATTTACTCTTCAGTATCCTGCAAGCCACTAGGACATGCAGGCAGGGGATGAATACACACCAGACTAATTTTGACCCGAATATATTTGCCCCTTCCGTGGTCGGACAATGTTATTCTGATTCCTTACCATTCGTGGAAAGAATGAATGACATCTCAAATCTATCTGTGCTGCACTTAATCTCTCTAATTTTACTGACATGGTCTCTCACACCTTAGTACGATGGGAGTTATAATACATTTTCAACATCATTGCCAAAGAGACATCCTTTCAATATATACAAGAGATTTAATCTGTAATCCAACCTTCGCTCCGCGTATAATTCGAAGCCTCTAATAATTTTGATACGCTACTCAGTTTATTACAACAACGTTTTAACATTCCTCTACGGACTTTTTTATGTTTATTTCTAATTGCCAAGTGGCGAACAAGCGTTGTATTTTAAGTTGCAATTTAACCTCCGCCACCTGAGAGACTCTCAACCCAGTTACTACGATATTCTAGATACGCAACTAAGTTGACCATTACCACTAAATGCAAATCCAGCTCTTCTGAGCTGAAGGCGATCTCATTCGGCAACCAATCCAACTTTGAGTTGGAGACAGGAAGGATTCGGAATTGTAGAAGGGTTTTATGGAGTGCAAGGTGTCGCGTTGTGGCTGCCAGTGTCTATCCCCTCCTACGAGTGTCCATCCCCTCCATGGGTCTCCTAGCTCAACCGGAATGGCCAATAAACAAGCACTCAACGTGAACCGACCTTTGCCGTCGCCATGAGGAAGTGAGGCGTCCTTGAGAGCGGACGAGAGACAGGGGGAAGGGAGAGGAAACGGCGATCGCTGGACATCAACGGGGGCAGCGGACAACCATCACGCTTCGCACATAGCCGTCATCTTCCCGGCGTGCGAAACCATTCATCTAGTCCCCGAAAGCGGTACCACCCCGTGAGTCTGCGGTCAGAGTCCGCAACCCTAGTCTAACCAACACATTTCAACCTCTACGTTATAAGAGACACAATTAAAAAAAATATTTTAGTACCCTACAAGCCACCGCTAGGATGTGTGGCAGGGTATCACCCCTGGAAAAGTGCCCTCAGGGAAACGCACGTCAACCACACTTTGTGGAATCGACAGCCACGTCCGTATTACTGTGTGTTGCGACGCCTCCCCCAACGGAGGATTCGAAGCGATCAGATGCAAATCGACCAATTGCCAATCTGTAGCAGCCAACACGGGAGGGACATCTCTCTATGGTTTGATCTGGGAATGAAGGACAGCAGAGTGAGGATCCGCGGCGTCTCACACGGCAGCGAACAGTAGCGGTGGATCCGAAAATAAGTGGGCCATTTCGAAAGAAGAAAAAAACGACATTTGGGTGCTAACGTTTCGCCCATCCCGGAACGGCTACTTGGGAGACCAAAGGTTCTCCGGAGATTGGCATCGCATAAGAGCCGAATTGGGGAGCCGCAACCAACACACTGCGCCGTTGAGCGTCAATTTGTCAAAAGTAGTCTGGTGTATAATCATCCCCTGCTACACACGCTAGCGGTGAGTTGCAGGGCACCATGCATTGCATGCATGCGTTGCAGTAATATGTATATTCGTATGGGATCGGTGAAAGAACTACAACAGTAAACGTGAACAACAAATAGCAACAACACAACCCAACAACCTCTCCTGGGTGAAACTTATACGAGGAATATGTGAAAAAGCTAATAAAATATGTTATCTTTCGCTGGTTAGGCCTCATTTAGAATGCTGCTAGTATATGGGATCCTCAAAAAGTTGGATTGATTGCCGAATTGGATCGCGGGCAGCGTAGAGGAGCTAGATTTGCAAAACGTTGTTATGATAAACTGAGTAGCGTATCAAAATTTTTAGAGGCAATAGGCTGGGAATCACTCACGTAGCGAAGGTTAAGTTACAGATTGAAGCCCTTGCATAATTTGGAAGGATGTCTCTTTAGCAGTGATGTTGAAGATGTATTATTACCCCCATCATGCTACGGTGGGCGAGATCATGCGAATAAAAGTAGAGATATCAACTGTAGAAGAGGTAGATTTAAGATTTCATTCTTTCCACGAACGATAAGAGATTAGAATAACATCGTCCGACATTAGTCTGGTGTGTATTCAATCCCTACCACAGGCCCTAGCGGTGTTTTGTAGAGTACTAAAAAATACAAAAGACAACAGCATTTTACATAGTAATTAAGAGTTAATTGCCACGACTTTGACGAAAATTGACAAATGTCGCACATGCGTCGTCCCTGATTTTATTTCGGGCCGTGGACGAAGTGTGCTTCGGCATCACCCGGTGCGATCCACAGGGGACCCGCCTCAACGTCAAAGAGAGACGCACACGTGGGGGGTGCGACCACCCGGAATGTTTTCACCTGACGCCCCATCGCAGATCCCTTTTTCTTCCCCTCCTTCTCTCCGTCCCACCCGGGGTGGGGGGTGGAAGGGAGGTTGCGTATTTGCATCGGTCGTCCTCATTGGCGTCGGCGGCCAGCAGCCGTTCGTTCGCATTCTAAGAGAGGGAAAGAAGAGACACTGCCCCCCTCCCCCGCCCATCCGACTCCCCCGGTGCCTCTCGAATGCTCGGTTCGGCCTCTCTCTCCGTATGTGGGCCGAAGCGCGACACCCTTTCTGCATTCGCCTCCGGCGGCCCACCGTGCCACCCGCCCGCTCAATTAACGGAAGCGACGCCGACGCGAAGGGGAGGAGGGGGTCGCGGGCATAATAAACGAAGCGAGGCGGGAGTCGCAAAGACGCAGCATATAAATATTACTGGCCAATCGTGTGACGTTAACCCTCGCCGTGACGGCGGTTTGGCGTACATTTCGAAATCGACTATGTAGCTGAATCGAATTGTTTATTGTCGGCGAGCCAGGGGTGACGCTGGACGGGAAGGGGGCCGGGCCGTGACCCCGAGACGTCGCCCCGGGTCCAATTTACGCCTCGAGCGGCGATCGGGGCGTAAATGGAATGCCTTATCAATCATCGGCTGGCCATCGACCGCTGGACCCCTTCCTCTACAGCCGCACGCGCTTCCTTCCCGGGCGCGCTACTCGGAACGACTCCATGGAATAAGAATGCATTGTGCCATGGGCAATCTCACAAACAAATTAACAAGGCGCCACGCACTTCTCATTTGATTTAATCGACAAGCGATGGCTGCTATCACCGATTGCAGCTCCACTGATTTCACGTCCCAGCGATTGCAAATCGCCTCCCGACCCTTTCTCCCCCAAATACCCTTGCCAGAAGGCACGTGAAATACGAATAGGTTAAAGAGAAATGCTATCTTTCGCTCTTTAAGCCTCGTTTAGAATACGCTGCTAGCACATGGGGTTCTCATGAAGTTGGATTTATTACCCAATTAGATCGCGTGCCGCGTAGAGGAGTTACATTTGCAAAACGTCATGCCTAATTACATTGGTCAAGTCATTATGACTTGGGCAAATTCAAACAGCCAGAAAGGAAGTCATGACCTCCTCTACCGCTTCACGGAATTAAATGACCCACGAGCATTGCACCTATATTTTTCAGGATTGTCTTCCAATCCCAACTTATTGCTCCCCCATCTGGTCGATGCCAACTTGGCTTCCCTCAACAGCGTTACTGATTTCTTCACAAAAATGGTAAAACGCCGCCGGGTCCCCAATCTCCGTATGCGTCCAAGGGTATGCTTTTGTCTTCACTTTCCACCTCTAATATTTCCAACCTATTCATACAATCTGATTTTATGTACATTTACAACACTAATAACCCTATCACTGACTTCCCCGAACAGCTCTCCCTCGTCAACTTCAAGTATATCTCCACGACCCGCCCTCACACACTCATTACTCTACATGCCTACTCCCAGATAATCACTCATCACACGCTCTCTTCACTTGTTCCTATCTACTTAAATTAACTCACTCCCTAATACCATTGATCCTTTTTGCTTTTCTCCAACACATTTACTGCTAACCTAGCTCTAACCCATCTTTCCATAATTAGTTAATATAATGAATGACCTCTTATTTTCATTTGTCTTGTTGATTGTTAATATTTATTGATTTTGAATGCATGAGTCCTTATTCGTATTTTGCTACATGCTCCGATTTGAATTCGCAAGTCACTCTTATATGTGGTTCTATTTTAAAATAAATAAGTGATACTCTTGAGTAGCGCACAAAGATTATTAGCCCAACTATCACTCACGGAGCGAAGGTTAAATTACAGATTAAATGTCTTGCATGAATTGGAAGGATGTCTCTTAACGATGACGATGAAACCTTAATATTAGCCCCATCGTAATTCGGTATGTAGAACAGATTTAAGAGGGAGAGGGAAAGTAAAAAAGTGGTCTGGTGCATAATCGCCCCCTGCCACACACCATAGCGGTGATTATGTAATGTAAGGTAACTCTTCCAATGAAACCTAATTTTCTAGTCCACTTGTCCACATATTTTGCTCTTTTACAAAAAACTCATCAATATGCACTTATTTAAGTTTAATTCTAATTTCCAGGTGCCCAAAAGCGTTGTACAGCATTTAGGTCATTTGCTAAAACTACGTTATCCTCTAGTTTACCGTATCTCCGTAAACCACTGAATCGTCGGCAAATAAACGTATCTTACAACACCACAGAGTTAATGTCGCTAGCGTAAAGAAGTATTAAAAGAGGTCCGATAACACTTCCCTGGGGAACATCTGAAGTGAATGCTACTGGATTAAAGCCAACACCACCTATGACTACCCTTGCGGAGACCCAAACCGACTAATGTAATTAACACATGCCAACCCCCCCCCCCCCGCCAAGCAAAGCCCTGAATTATTATTTCATGTGTGGGGACGTAGTGGTGCGGCAGTCGAACGACATTGAGAGCGGTGGCAGCGTGCGGATGAGGAGAGAGGGGTGGAGAAGGGCACGAGACGTCCATTGGCCCAAAATCCGCCGAAATTGCGGGCGGCCAGCGCTTTCTCCACCGGCCACTCCCACTTCCCGTCGACACCCAGCGGAGTGCCACCACAGGGACGCGTCAGGGCCGGAGGGCACGGCTGCAGGCGGGGAGGCACGGGCAGCGGGGAGGCAGGCTCTCTCCTACTCTCGCCATAACCGCGAGCCTCTTAATTTTTTGAGAAAACTTGTCACTATAACAATTAGTTTAAAAAAAACAATGCATCTTTTACGTTATAATTCACGATTGCTGTCCGCCGCGGTTTTACGAGGTAACCAAGGATTTGGCAACAATGTAGACCGTCATGTTAAACCAGAAAAATAAAAATTCTAAAATTTTAATAAATGCAGAGTGGCCACTCGTATTTTATGGATTCCAATTCCCGACGAACATGACGCCCTCTGTCCCGATTCCCCCCCCCCCCGGGTGCATGGAATCTGATTGGATGTGCTTGCATGTGGGTCATCCGACGCCGCTTCGCGAAGCACTGGCATCAACGAGGTCGGCCCGTCTATAATTTCAGTTGTTGCCCACCCCTCCACACAAACCCCACTCCCCCTTTCATGCCCCACGGCAAACACGAACTGATCTCACAACTAAAAGGAACATCGCTCTCATTGGAAATTCCCGATTTGCTCACCAAATTCCAGCATTTTTTTTAAACACGGTCCTTTCCCCCAGCTTTCCCGATATTTTCAAAGATGTTCGCCTATCCCGACTCTCTCAGATTTTACCGATTACATCGCCACCCTGATAAGTTTAATAATTATCAACCCATATCATTAACACGAGAGATCGGGAGCTTATATTTATCTGAATCATTCAAAGCCGGACGATATGTTAGGCTGTAAGGCTTCACTCACAGAGCCTGGCCTTCTATATTTTGGGACACTCCTAGAATACTATAATCGGGGGAGTATTACATCACTTAACAGTGGGTCTTGATGGAACGAGAAGAATTGGAAGGTTATTTATGCAACTTAAAATGATGTGAAATATAAATAATTGACTATTTATACGCACACTCTCTGGAATTAGAATAATAGCATATGGTGAGGTCACCAGCATGACACGAGGGGTTTCAATGTGATATTACATCTAAGAAGTATCGCTATGAAATCCACGTCATTCTACATTTTTGGAAATTTACGTTCTTCAGGAGAGGATTCCATTGGTCGAGCATTTTTAGACAAGTTCCATTTAAACTGGCTCGTCGAGCAGAATTTCAGTCAACACCAATTGAATCCCTCGTCTTAGGACAACACGAGAAATGCATTTTTGACGACGTCATTCCTAGTTGACCAAGTAGTAATTTCCAAGGGGTCCCACGAATTCAATACAGCGACCTCTGTCGAGGCAATAAATTTACTCCTCGCGGACATATCACGGCAGCACCAAACGTATAACTCGTGAAGCATCGAAGTAATTTTAGCGAAACGCACCACACCCAGTAGCCACTGCTATCGGCTATGATTAATCAGAAATGCGAAAGAGCAATACAGAAATTGCCAAGGGGATAGTGAAGAGAAGGGAAACGCGGTAGTACACTGTTTTGTGCGACTTCCCATGAAGCGTCAACGAAGCTTAAAATCAACCTCAAGGAAAATAACCATTTCATTTCAAAATAATGTCCAATTGGCACTCAAACGTATCATTTGGCCATGGTGAATGTATTCCATGGTGAGCACCGTCTAACACATTTGAATCGCTACAGATCCCGAATTAGAGATTGGGAAACTAATCGAAATTATCTGTACGGCTGTACCGATAAATTATAATTGTCGATATGCATGGCCATTTGAAATATTGATTCGACATTATCGATTAAACGCTTAGCCCTTTCCTCTACAAAATACTCCGCAATTCCCCCCCCCCTTTCCGACCACTCCCATCTTTTCAGTATAATAAAATATATATGTACTTTGAACCGTCGCCATCTTCCGAGGCACACTGAGGTGCAACGCACACACTGAGGTCGTGCTAGAGCACACCCGCAGAAGAGTGAGTCTGTGCCGACTGTTTCGAATGCTTGTTTTATCTGTTTTCATTCCATAAGGCACATGCCGATTAAGGCGGTCTAACTGGGATAACTTCAATGCCCAACAATGGTCCATTCCATCAAATTCCCGAACAGTCGCGTGAGTGGGGTACATCTCGCCAGATTAGATTTCCTCCCCGGCCCTCCGCGATCCGGAATGTGGTCAGCGCCGTCCGTCCATCCGTCGCTTTCCCCCAATCTTCTGGAAAGTCGAACTAATCAGTGTCACCGCTTTGGCGGGGAATTTAAGTTACGGTCGTGAGGGCAGCGGCGAGGAAAGTCGGCTTCGTGGGACGGGGGCGTGTGGACGCGGCCGTCCACAAAGGGGAAGTGCGGGGTATGTTAGCGGAGATCCAGAAACGACTTCCCCGCGACTTTCGCTTACAATTGATTCCATTCCAATGATCGGAGCGATTGTCCCCGCGATGGCTGCGTAAGACGGTCGCCTCCTGCCTCCCCTCCCCCCCCCCCTGGGGTTCCCTCCTCGAAGTGGCGATCCACAAACCCTTGCAATTCGATAAATGACGAAAATGTTCCCGTCACAGCATTCATTGGTCATATTTTCCATCACCTGAAGTGAAGATGGAGTACATCGGTAGCTGGATGGTTCTAAATGTATTAAATAGCGTAAAAGCACTGTCATTTAGTCATTCACACTGACTTGCAGCTTCGAAGAGCAAAAAGTTGATCGGTTGAAACGAGGACGCAAACTCAGCAACCCATTACAGAATGAAAAACACACTATATCCCCCTGGCGTTGATAGACCCTCAAATGCCAACCAATTTAGCCCTTCCAGAATCACTTACAACTTTAAAATTACACTGGAGTCAAAGCTTCAATTCAAATTTTTCATCGACATTTAAAAACACGATAAAACTGCCAAATAACCCATTCGTGGACGTGGATTCTGTAATGACTTAAGCACGCATAGTGGAGCACTCTATCTCAAACTTCACTCACCCTAAAGACGAATACTGTCTCCTGATTTAAGGCCATTTTCAATTTTAGAGAGTAGTATTTTTCAGAAATTTGCGGAAGGAATTTGAGGTAGCTAAACTATCAAAGAACCTCATTGTAAACAAATAGTGCCATCTCCATCATCCACTGTCTACCAGTATTTGAAAGAAATATCATATTGGCGATTTTTAATATTACATAATTAGAGCAATGTAAATCTTGAATATTTACATCTTCCATTCACGAAGGCTGTCGTCATACTGAAGGATTAAATCTCTCTTACCATGTTCACTCATATTATTAGCTGAATTTTACCATTATCCAGTGTGTGATTCTTCTATTTATTTCGACTCGTTCATCCAACTCGTTTATAACGACTAAATCATCAAATATAAAACACGTTAGTCATTTCTACATGCACGTGATTATTGAACGTCGGGATATCGATTCCGATAAAATTAAACATATACACCTGGTAGATGTGAAAATCGTCACGCGATTGATACGTAACGTATATTGAAATCGTACAGCGCTATCACAATATCGTGTCGCAGCTGCCAATCGTCTCACACTCCTCGACTCCCCATCCGGAGGATCACTCGACGAGGAAGGAAGGAATCGCCTCGACGAGAAGCAAGGAACTTGAGGGGGGGAGAGAGAGAGAGGAAGGGAGATAGGAGAGAAGGAGAGGCAGTGAGAAGGGAGGTGGTCTCGGCGGAAGAGGGGAGAGCGGGGCGTTCCACCTTCCGAGAGAGCGGTTAACGGTAAACGCGAGGAAGAGGCACCTCCTCCGCCGGGCAGTAGAAGGGGCATGGAGGGGAATGGTCCACGACCGCAAGGGGCAGGCGCGAAAGGGCCCGCATTCCTCCAACCCCTCCTTCGCCTCGGGTTCCCACACCCCGACCCCTAGGGAGAGAAAGATTCCCCTGCCAGCGATGGGAAACACCGACCGCGCAATACAGAATGGAGGAACGGCCTCGTCCATCCACGGATGCAGGGGAGAAATCATAAGGAGACAAGGGAGGTGGATAAAGAGGATATGGATTGGCAGTGGGATGCTGAAAACTGTGATGATAATAATATTAATTCGACTTTATTCGGGCGAGATTGAGATGGGGCAGTCCCTTCTTCAATCTAACCCATCTTCAAATACACTAAATGAAAATTTAATTACATTTGAGTGCTAAATAATATAAAAAAGAACTAGATAATGACGATCGATTTACATTGAATATGCATGAGTAAAAGGAGTGTAGAAAGATATGCACAATTGTGGGAAAAACGTAAATAATAAGGCTTTTATTCTTGACGGAAAAACCCACAGCAGGAAAAAAAACACACACATGAAGGGGAGTGTAAAAAACCTGCGAAAACCTACCAATAGATAATGTTAACGTTGTAAATGTGATAGAGCGGTGAATGTTAGGCAAACGAGGAAGGGACATGAATAGGATAGGGATGTTGGATAAAATGGAGGAAGGAAGTACATACTCTTATATGGAGATGACATGGCTCTTATAGAAGAATAGGATGTTTCAGTTGGTTTGCTAAGAGAGGCAAGGGTCGCTGTACTGTTTGGTAGCTTGCCGTCATCCAAAAATCTCAACCGGTAGATTACCTATAACAATATGCATATATATATTATATATATATATTCCGGATAAGGAAATATTTTTACATTTGTGACCTGCTCAAATTCGCCTTCCCCACCTTTCCTGTGTTTGTCTTTTATGTGTTTTCCAATCCCCTTTCCTTATATATCTATTTCTATGTGTGAGAATAATATTTGTTCGCCGTATGGCGGGATTTTCGTGATTGAATATATATATATATATATATATATATATATATATATATATATATATATATATATATATATATAAACCATAAACACAGTAATCAACCCGAAGGTCGGTTTAGTAGGTGATGGTAGAGCTCACCCATGTACCAAGCCCTATACGGCATGTGAATATTCACACATCAGGGTAGGGGGGCCAGTTCCTTTCCCTGTGCCGGTTATGGTTTCCCAGGAAGATCTAGTACCCGAAAAATCAACTAGCTTGGGTGGAGCTGCAGGTGCCCAAAGTGCCTTGCCCGGGAATCGAACCCGGGACCCTCCGGTCAGCAGTCCAACGCTCTACCCGCTAGACCACCGCGACCCGCTCATATATATATATATATATATATATATATATATATATATATATATACATATAATACGTTTTCTAACCAATGTTTGTGTTTCTTCAATTGTCAATGCTTGAGAAACGTGCCGTGTCAGAGCGGTTATTCGCAAAGGCCTCGCATCAATTCAGTGCTCAGCGGAGGAACCTCTTGTCTCATCCGTCTTTTTCCCATCATTGGATATGTATCATTATCTCATTGCCATTTAAATGCCTTGTCCGAAGAGAGTGTAGACTCCAGATCTCTTTCGCCACATCCCCAGAGCTGCGCATCAAATTTCAGCGCTCATCCATGGCGGTGAGCGCACCCTGCCACGCCCCCATCACCGTTCAGGGCCAGTCCTCAGACCAATTTTGCTCTGGCGGTGGCATTCGGAAAATGAACGGATTTTTAAATGCTGCGTTTTTATTGGCTCATCCACAATTCATTCTATTCGGGTGAATTGTGGACGGTCAAGTAAATAATTTTTAACACGAAATAGGCCCTTATGAAATAGAGCCAAGAAACAGCGTTGATAATTGACAGATCCAGAAGATGTTACGCTGTAACGAAACCTAGGTCGTAATTAAAAAAATTCTAATGGGAAAAGCAAAGTGTCTTCTTTCATCAGCGTTGATTAGTTTACTCAATGGAAGTACCAGTATACAATAAATTCCCATTCAACAGAAAAAGTCACGATGGTAATTAACTGGTGCAAATTCATTTCACTGAGTAGTATTTTAGACGGAATTTGAGGTGCCAGTGGGGGGACATTATTATGAGAATCGGGTTGGCCCAAGAAGCGTTTGGAAGGACACAAAAAGTATCATCGTACATATTTCTATCTCGTGATTACTTTCCTGCAGTCCTCCATTCTTTGTTCAACGAGTATGGACGCAGAGAAACTATTAGGAAAGACTAACACGGAGCGTAGAGTGGCATAAGCCCGAAGCCTTATCTTTTTGAGGCCATTAGAGGACGGGCTTGCGTACATCGGTGTCTTTTACAACGTGCCTACGGAGAGGAACTGAGAAGTTTGACAGAGAGGAAGGTCAAATCAAGTGGGAGGAGAGAAGAGGTTGCCGCTGGTGAAATACTAAGAGTGGGTGAAGGAAATATTGAAAAGTAGTGGGATGTTGAAAAGAAAGGAGCAGAGAAAAAACAGACTTTTAAGACGGCACGTGCACTCATGGAGGACTGAAGCGGGATAGAATCTGGAGGAACACGATGGGTGGTGGGGACCGTCTGGAGCCCACGTTAAATGGTAGCTTATCAATTAAGGTGTTGACCCCAATAGACCACATGGAGATGACGCATGGTGGCGCTCCATGCGAGAGGTGTGTCGTCACGCCGCATCCACCATCCGCATGGCATTTCCGCACACCCAATTCGTACGGAGCGTTCAATAACCGAACCTGAGTACCCTCCAACGTCCTTCTCAATCAGCGAACGCAGAAAGAGCGGACTGGCGAAAAATTGCGAACGAGAACGTCCGCATTCTTCTCGGCTAAAGGAAAAAAAGAGGGCGGCATTAAAGAAATCGAAGCGGCGAAGTAGACCTCGTGACGGAAAGGAATGAATGAATGGTCTCTGAAATCGGCCGACCATCAACTCCTGGAGCGCGCCATCGCGGGGCTCTTTTGTTATTATCTCGTATGTTATGTGAATGCGGGGGCACTGTGTAGGGGGCGGGAGGAAGAAACCCCCCTCCCATGGTCGCGATGAGATAAACCTTTCCGCCCTGCCGGTGGCGCGGCAAAGGCCAAATTCCAAGGCAGGGGCGGAAAGAGATAGATGTGTGATCTCCAAAGGATTTCCGCGTCCAACGATAACGATTTCACTTTATCGAGCCTAAGCGCCTTCTTGCCACGCATAAAGAACAATTTTCGGAAGGTCCGTTAAATTGAATACATACTGCACGAATTTTATTCAGAGCTTTAACTAAGACTTTAAACGCCACAGTTCAGGTAGAGACTGGAGAAAACTTTTCGAAATCAAATTTTCAAGAGGGAAGGATATCAAAGGGTATTTGGAATGCATTGAAGGGGTGGGAGAGAAGTCTTAAAGCCTCAACCCACAGTGGCATGCTTCCAATAGCAGAAAAAGTCAATCTCGCCATGTTGTATTTAGATACCATGCATCCTGCTAGGACGAGTGGCGAATACATCTAATCCCACTAACGGCCATTAGAATCCATCAGTTCGCGCCTTTAAATTTAATCTAATTTTCCTCGAGGATTTCTCGTCGGAGCAAGGTTCCTTCAATATTTTCCTACTTAGCATAGTCATTTCATGTATATCGTGGAGGCTCAAATTTCAATTAGGCCCTTATTTAAACACTGCCGAGCAAAATAAAAAGTATTTCGTAAAACTGTCACAACACGTTTCTAATGCGTAAAGTAGAAAATCTGAATAAATTCAGTCATTATTTGTGTCCAGAATCCATGATGTATGTAATTTGTACCCTTATCCTGTGGTTAATTCAAGATAGAGAAATTCTCCATCGGCCCCAGTTTTCGCTCTCCTATTTTTACGTTTAACTTAGCTTTCCTCTTTCTCGAAAACCTCTAACTTTATTTTTCACATTAATTATAATCCCAATCCTATCACATCTCCACTAAGTGAAACCCCTAGACTGACTGGTTGAGGAACAGATTGAGGATAAGTCACTTATCCCTTCAATCTACTGCTATCTTCTGAAAAACATTCGTTGTTTCTATCTAGTTTTCTCTATCGAACGCCTTCTAGAGATCTACTAAACAAATAAATACATCCTAACTGTACCTTTATGTTCATCTCTATCAGTGACCTCATTACAGTTGCAGCACCACATGCGCGTCTTAAAATTCTGGAGTGATTTCAACGCCCGGAAAGGGTAATGAAGCATCCAATCGAGTCGAACGGAGGAGTTTGGAGGCAGCATCCAGTGGGGCTCCGATCTCCCGAACTCTCGAAGTCGCTTTGGGAAGTAAGTGACCCGACCGGTGAAGCACCACGGAGGTCACCGCTGCCTTTCGCACACCACCGGGGCCGGACTGATGCGGAGGCCGTATACGCATATACTTGTGGTACTGGCAAATATTTAAGTATGTGCCCATGCAAGGACTACTTTAAGTTCGCGTGCTTGCATGAATTAATGACCAAAAACCTTAATTCCTACATGCAGAATACCTTGAACGTTGAAATTTCACACACCGGTATCTTTAACGTCAAATCGCACGACCTTCCACTACCCCTTTTCGTTCTCCCTTAGCAACACAATACCGCCGCACTCGATGTTCCTTCCTCTCTTTCCCTTATCATCCACATCTCACACCCGTAGAAAGTAGACTACGTGCATAAAATTCAACGAACCACTCCCATACGTCCAGACTAGCACTACGTATTTGCCGGTGGCAGTTCTTCATTTTAATGTAAAAATGTCTTCTTACGCCCGCAATTTTACACCCTCATCAAGTACAAATGGGCGGCGACGCGACTGCGGACAGTAGCAAACCGGGATGATAAACTTAGCGAAAACCGTATGCGTAAATATGTGAGTTAAACTGTGCGATAAAGGGTTCCCTGTATGCGATGAATTTGAAATAAACACAAAAAAACAGTACTGCAAACATGGCAAGTCCAATCCACACGCACTAACCAATAATGAGATATAAGAAAAATGAGTCGGAAACCATCGAAGCCAATACGAAGGCTGCACTTAAGGCAAGGTACTTTTAGAGAATGCCGTACCATTCGGGCTCATTTCGGGAATCCGGAGGACACACTAGAATAGACATCGACCTGGCACGCCCTGACCGCGGGTGAGCACAGGCGGGGAGAGCGACAGGAGGGCCGCCGCCGATGGGCGGGTCGTAATAATTTCCATAACTTCCAATATATTCATTCTGCAGTACATTGGGAAGATCGCCAAAACTCCAGCACTGCTTCCTAACGTTCTCTTGCATATCCAACGCTTTTCCCTCATTTTTCATTTTATTTCATGGGACTACGAACATTGGCAATCGACACTGCTTCACATACGACAGCCGTTACCTGAACTATGGACGGGACCGATCGTATAATAGGGTTTAACTGAGACACCCGGGACAAGATAAGAGGCCCCGGGGCAGGAAGACGTGAAGGCCGGTCGTCGAGCGTTCCCCCCCCACGCAGGGACTGCGACCCCCGCCCGACCTCCTTTCCGGTGTGTACATTCGCCCACTTCCCCTCCGCCCCCTCCCCTCCTATGAGCCACATTCCCACGGGAGGGCGGTTGGAGGATAAATGAGAATCTTAAACCAGCGGCGGCCACCCGTGATTGCAACGCTCGAATGGATGGCCTTCTGATGAAGTTTCCATAACTTTTAATAACTAAAAAATGACCTAATCTACAAATTTCAGTTTCCTTAATATCCTCGTCTTTTTAACTATCATGTTTTTCACTGCATAATAATAAAGACTCTAGATTAGTAGCGGCTTTGAAACCATTTAAAACGGTTGTGCTGTATTTCGCATAAAATAGCAAGTCTGAAAGATTGAAAATGAGGGCAAGGAAGCAACAAAAAATGGTAGACGGATTCCGATTCCAGGTTTCTCCAAATTTCCAAGGATACAAATTTATTCAAGGTTTTTTTAAGAATATTTTTACTACATCATTTCCCCAAGCGTCTAACTCCCACTGCCAAAAACCACATTGGCAAATATTTCATTATTCTCCACCGTAGGATGTACATTCGTGAGTGCGACAGGAATTCATAAAAATAGCTTTAAAATGTTGATGGCTCACCAAACTAAGAATTCCGCTTACGGCGGAGAGATCACCTGGTTTGGAGCAGCCCCATATTTTAGTATTAGACTTCTTAAAGCATCTAGAGATGAATTATATTCGTGCCCGGACACTTTCTTGCGTGCTTCATTGGTAGCACTCGGGAAATACAAATGCGTAAACGACTATCGATGAACAACTTAACGACTTTGAATAGGAACTCACCACGACCCTAACATAAACCGAAATTTCCTTGAGGATAAACTGTTTAAGAACATAATGTTACAAGGGTTTGAAATCCTCTCTTATCGATCGGGAAATATTCCACATCTGATTGATAACAAAGTAGAATATTCGAAAGCACTCGGTGAAAAAATAACTAACCGTAAGATGAATTGAATAAATTCCAAAAATACCTCGAGCATTGCCTTCGAGCGGGAATACCACGACCAGCGCTTCAAAGTGTTTATTTCAACCAAAAGTATAGATATGATTTGGAATTCAAAATAAGATGTTTCAGATGATGATACTGGGGCGAGGAGCGAAAAGGAGGGCAAAACAACTCCCGGGAACCGATTCCGCGGTCGGTCGACACGGTACCAATGCCCCCCGCTGATGCACGAACGATTCGCGCGCCTTGACACGGGACCGAATACGCACCTCTGCCTTCCTCCAACCCCCTCAGCCCCTCCATCCCTTGCCCGCCAACAGGTCGTGCGTCCCCCTGATGCCGTCCTCTCGGCCTAGCAATTGAAAGCTGACATCGAGGTGTACCATAATTACTCTTGGTAAACCACCGGTTAGGGCAGGCTTTGGATCGGCACAGCCTAACCCAACGGTACAGCGACAATTCCCTTAACTCTCCTCACAAAACTCACGGTGACATCCCTCTGTTTACATTGCGATCGGGGGTAGGACATGGCCCATTTAGGATTTCAGGTTAGGTAGGTTTTATACTGATGCAAATTTCGCTCTAGGAAGAATGCATGTTTTGTATAAAAAGTACCGGGAAATGCTTCGTCAAAATAGATTCAATTTTGCTACAATGCCTCAAAATTATTCGAAGTACGATACATCCCTTGAGCATCGACACGCTTCTGCTCGCGGCTTTTCCACGATTCGAAGGCTCCCTGGTAGGCGGATTCCGGGAGGTCCTTAAGGGTACGCGTGCAAGTTTCTTTGGCACCATTTAGGGCTCCATGCTGGTGTCCTTTGAGGGAGGATTTCATTTTTGGGAATAGACAGCCTACTGGTGCCAAGTCGGGACTGCAAGGGGGTTGGAGAATCGTCACGATGACGTTTATTGTCAGGTAGTCAGTTACCTTGGGGCAGGTGTGGCTAAGTGCCTTCGGGACGAGTTTAGCGCAGATCTATCGGATTGCCAAATTTTCAGTGACAGTGATGTGCACGGTCATCTCTTATCAATGCCAATACTATCTGTGATCATGCGCACACTTCACCGACGTTCTGAATTCAGTAGTTCACGCCCGCGTTTTTGTCGGTTCTTGGCGTCGACGGCCGTCCAGCGCGGGGCTCGTCCTCCACACTCCTTCGATCATCTTTGAAGAGCTTGTGCCATTCAAAAACTGCGGTTTGCGGTAAACTTGCATCCTTGAACACTTGGAGAATCATACCCAGCGTCTCTGTACCCTATTTCCCAAGTGCAACACAAAATTTGATAACGTACCACTCTTCAATCGTTCGCTGCATTTTGCGCTTGCACCGACTCACTCAATATCCGCTAAAAACACAATCTCGCATGATCGAATGCTCGCAGGCGATTGGCACTTGGAACGTGTTGAAGGTTGGACCTCCAACCACCGAGCCCGCTCGGTGCGAGAGCACTGCGACGTAGATTCACGTCTGGAAAAATTTATTCCGATACTTTTCATCCATATCATTTAAAATTAATATCACAATTATAAAAGCAGAGTGAGGAAAGGAGCGGGTTGTTGATGGATCGTGGGAGTAGAGGAAGGATTGTGTTAACGAATGGATCACGTCGGAACGGTGGGAATTCTTAGGTCTCGTCTCACGTCCCTCGCTCATTATCTAACCTTCGGCGCCTGGTTGCGAAGGCTTCCAGTCATCTCCAGCAGTCTCGTCCATGGCTGCTTGGAGAGCCACGCTCCCGCTCACCACTCTTGCTCCATCATTTAGAAGCGCCTCCGAAGCTACGCGAAGGCATAATTGTCATACATGTTATTTCCTCAGCTGGCGTTTCGGAGACGACTTAATACCTTTTCCCACGTCGCTCTCAATTACAACAGAAGAGCGCTTCGTTCATTGGTCGATTTAATGCATTTGTTGAAAGCAGAAGCCTCCTGCACATTACCCACGAAACAAATGACAATCTAATGGCGAACGAGCGCGTGACTCCGGCAGAGGCGTGCGTACACACGAATGCGAGGCAAATGCAGGGGGCACCACTGGTGCAGGGCCTTCCTCCTCCTCCATTATCCACCTCCTCTCCTCCCCGTTAACTCCTCCACTCATTGCGCCTTCCTGTGACCGACCGACATGCCTTTCACAAAAACATTTTTAATTGAGGATGTCGGCCAGAAGTTCACGAAATGAAATCTCGGTTTTTTTCTATTCTCAAGACAAGACTTCAAAAGGATGAGCCTGAAATCGTTTAACCATTAATACCTTTCATCCAAAGCCACTCAGATACTTGATATCAATTTGGAATGTAATGGAGAATTAAACGTTGGTTCCTCACCCTTTAGGTCTATAACGATTATGTTCCTAGCCAACAGTCTTTAGTTAAAATATGAAAGAAATCCAACAGATGATGCCTTAAATGGTTTTCTCCGTCATAGTTAAGCTATGTAGACTTAGCGGAGAGAGTAAACACGGCGTAGTTAGTATATCAACAAGGAAATTTCCTCTCAACTCAAGGGTTAAATCAAGTGAAACAAGTTCTCAGCTTCTCGAATAATATGGTACACTGTTGGCCATTCTGGGCGTGGGCGGCCGGCGCAGTGTATGGAGCACAACGCCAGTCGCAATTGGACAACACTCCGACCGAACGGTGGAAGAACTCACGAGCGCGTGGGGGCGAAACGTTCGCTGGAAACGACGTGGGTGCCAAGCGTGGCACTCCCGGACACGACAGCGACTTCAAACGAAAAAAAGCTGTTAAAATCAGGAGCGCAAAAACACCAACGGTAAAACCAAGGATGTTTGTTGAAGGAAAATGTTTTCGATAACGATCATTCGATTCTGGGGCATGCTCGTCGGAATAAAAAACGAACCCTGGCTGACGCTTGTGTCGCCACACGTCACGTGGTCGCTTTCGTCGAAAGAAACAGGGAATTAGCGAAAGGGGGGGGGCAGACGTTGCGTTGTCGGGGCAA
The DNA here is from genome assembly GCA_037158775.1 of Hetaerina titia. Lineage (NCBI taxonomy): Eukaryota > Metazoa > Arthropoda > Insecta > Odonata > Calopterygidae > Hetaerina > Hetaerina titia. Next base: position 100,718,072 of record CM073772.1, on the reverse strand, counting down.
CGGCGGGCATCCAACCGGCTCACATAATACCCCCCCCCCCCCGGAAAGGTAACGTAACAGTAACCGCAGTGAGATAACCGCGCCCTACTTGCTCCCTGACCGGGGGCCGCCCGAGCGTCGGCGGCCACCCCGCGGCGGAGCGTCGTGGGGAGGGGCGAAGGGAGGCGTCACGGGTGGAGAGGCAGCGACACACGCATGAGAGCCCACCGGGGGGGGGATAGGGGCAACGCTTCTGGCGCCCTCTCTCGGAAGCGGGAAACGGACCTGGGCGCGATTTCTGAGGAAGTCATCATTAGTCACGGCGGTAGGTTATCGGTAGATTTTGGGTGGTCACTCCTATCCCCGCTTAAAACTAGACACTATGCAATAAACCGTTCTTCCGACCAACATGTCTACTCTCCATCCCTCGCTTACCCAATACTCTCTTACCTCTAACCATGGCAGTTTTCCCTTCAGTACGCCATTTCCCCGCCCTCAATATTCCCTCCGTGTCCTCTCAATTCCTCCCAGGAATCCTCTCCAATCCCCTTCTCCGTGTTTGTTTTCCCTCCCGCCAATTTTATTTTCTCCATTCTTAGAGAAGAAATAAGTGGGTGGAAATCATCCTTCCTATACACGGGGGTCCACGACCCATACCTCTTTCACTGACTCCGTTTGTTGCTAAAACTTCCTCGTAATGAGGAATTTTAAAACCGCTTCAGCCCACTTTTGTACACAAGATAAAAAAATGATTACATCAAATCAAAGGCAAACTTGGAGGGCAACCACTATGGATGCAACGAGGCCATCATAATGCCAGTATTTTAATCCCAAGATTGGTTTAAAGCACAGCCTCCCATTCTTCTCTTTGCAGTGTTGACTCCCTCACCCCCTGATGACTTTTCTATTTTACGTCATCAATTAGTTCTACGTAATTGTCTCTTTGTTTCCCTCGCGGTATCCTCCATTCAATTTTTCCTTCTATTATATCCCTGAGGAGGGACGGGGCAAGCCATTAGGTAGAGCGTTGGACATCTGACTGGAGGCCCCCGGTTCGATTCCCGGGGACATCTCTCGGCTTTATCCAAGCTGTGTGTTTTTTCGGGTACGAGGATCTATCTGGGAAACTAAATAGTGGCACAGGGGAATGAACTGGCCCTCCTCATTATCCTGATGCATGAATGGCACACAACGTCGGGCACTGGGTGAACTCCACCGACAGCTACCAAACCGAACTTCGGGTTGATAGCTACGTTTTTTTATGTTTATAACTACTCCGATGTGGCTCAAAGTGGGTCCAATCCATATAGTTTCCTTCTTTGTTGTAGTGTTCCATATATTTTATTCTTCCCATTCAACTTAACTGTCTGGCCATCCGAGCAATCTTGCACTGTTCCAGTGAGAGAGCCCCAGCCACCTCCATCGGTCTAATTAAATGAATTGCAACGATGGCGGAAGAAAATAATTTTGTTCGTGCCCGTGTGATTTGCGTGAAATTTGAAAATTAAAATTAAAACAGGTTAAATGTAGCTGTAAAAAATGGAATTAGAAAAAAATTACAAAAACTAACTAAGAGTAATATTTTCTGCACGATATGTTTTTCCTCTTCATTTTACTTTTTCATTATTTTTTAATATTTTTTTGTCATTAATTTTTTAAAATTTACTTTTCTTCTGCTAATCCATGCATGTGAGGATTGATCAACTGGAGTTCAATTTTCACCTCGCGAAGGGCATAATCACGCAAGTGTCAATCATGCAAGTGAAAACATACCAGTGCCAAATAATACGAAGTTATTAATTGTGGGGCAACATATCGTGGGAGATGCGTCCTTGGAAAGGAGGTATGAGAGGGATTTAAACTTCCTGGATATCATTGGAGCAACAGTAGCAGTCCATTGTGGGACTTTTTATCCTTGAAATTTACAGACACCGCATTCGCATTAACAAGTGATTCTCATTCAGACGTGTCCCCTCTCGCATTGTTCGGAAGACAGGACAAACTCTATGGAATGATCTGGAGGAACCCACGGTTGAACTCGGTCGTTTCCCGCCGCCCCCCAAACGCCTCCCCACCTCACCTCGACGTGGCCTCGAGATCTCTAAGATTTCATCTTCCAACGCCAAAACAAATCCGATTCCCTTTCCTTCCTTCCACCCGACGCCACCGGCTCCACACTCCCTCAAATGGGTTACCATTCCTGGGACGGGTTTATCACTCCAGTCCACGCACGTGTATCTCAAGCCCCCAGCCATCTCCCATTTCTGACTCGACGGCTTTTGATCAGCCCTTTACTCGATTCTCGTAATCACAGAAAATAGTGGATGGAATAAAATGAATAGAAATTAAAACGAACGAAATTCTAGGCAAGGTGGGAGAGGAGAATAGGTTGCCGGGAGAAATTCCAGGATACTATGAGAAAGAAGTGCGCGTGCATGGGATCCTCACGAGGTATACTTAATTTTGGAACCACATCGAGTGTAACGTATAGCAGCTAGGTTTGTGAAAAGTTTGTATGAAAGAGGCACAGTTGTCACGACACTATTGAAAGAATTAGAATGGGAGCCACTGGTTGACCGTAAGCTTAAATACAGGCTCGATCTTAAATACAGGTAACCTTAAATACAGGTGACTGCGTCAATTTGAAGCAGGTTACTTATCTGAGGATGTTAAAGATATATCACTATGGAAGATCAGATCACGTACGTAAAATCAGGGAAAACGGATAGATGTAACATGTCGTTTTTTCCTCATAACATCAGAGATCAAAATAGACATGACAGCAATCGCGTAGGAGGTAATTAGAATTGGCAGTTTATCTATTCTGTCCGTATCGTGAATGTTATTTTTTTATTTAATAGACCCATTGTTTTAGAGTTCTACAGCATAATTTGAATATACGTATCCTGTTATTGAATACTATTGCATGATAGTACTTTCTTTTGTGTGATTAACATTTTTCGTAACATTAACATTACATCAAACTAATATTTTTGTAGAGGTGACATGATTGGGATTGTGCATGGATGGTTGATGACCTATCACACGCCTTTGAGGTGGCTTGCGGGGTATTCCGCAGATGTAGATGAAGAGTGATTCGGGCTTCCCGACTCAGAACCTACCCTCACCCTTAGGTTAATACTAACAAAATACTAATGACGAACGCTATTGGCGAATGAATATCGCACAGTTCTCGAATGCACAAATAAAAGAGAGCTGGCTCGGACCGGAGTGCAAGGAGGGAGGGAGGGGGGCGAGTGGAGAGAGCGCTGCCTTCGTTCGCCGAGAGCCTGCGCGGGCGGAACTCAATCCACGCGCATGCGACGGGTGGATGGGGAGAGGAGGAGGAGGGGGCGAATCCCCTCCAATGGTTCGCGGTGGGCTGGCGCGGCGGGTGACGCAAGTGACGTCCGCAGATGTTTCAACGTCTGTTTTCTCCTCAGGTATGGGCGCTTTTTCTACGGAGAGAAAGAGAGAGATATGCGGTGCATTCAGGAAAAAAAATCTGCCGCGACAAAGACAATCGGAATGTGAGGGGAGAGCGCCCGAGATGATCGAAGTGGTTGCCAGAGGACGGGATCCCATTTTTCTCGAAGCAGACAGCGCAAATGCTACATATATAAATCCTCGAGTTTCTAAACTGTCGAGCGAATAACAAACAATTTACCATAATTAAGAATTCCATGTCTTAATTCCAATGCCCGAGACCCGCGTTTCACGCCTTGCCGTCCAGAGTTCCGTTCTCCCAAGGTCTCGGTTGCTTGGTATGCGTGTAACGAATACGTATATAGTATAACGAACACTATTCACTTGTTTATTATCAGCATCACATAGGCCTCGGCTGACGATTATGTTCAAGCGAAAGCCAAATTTCAATACAGCATATTGATACAGATATTTCAACGGCTTCCGACGATGCAACACAAGAGTAAAATCAATAAAACCTGTACCATCAAAGCCAACATTCAAAACTTTTATCGCAAATTTACAAATACAAATATTATGGTCATTCTTCCCTAAGCATTATGCTAACAAATACAAGTATAGCATACTAGTATTTATGAACATTTCATGCTTGAACATATTATGCGAACACAAATGTATGATCACTCTTTTTTCAACAATCATCGTAAAATTCAATTGAGACCTAAGTGCCATCACGAGGTATAATTAACCTAACGATGTATACAATCATGATCCGCCCGGGCGTTGAAATGCGTGTTGTGCACTAGTACAGAAGTGAAGACTAAAAACAGCGTAGTTTTATGACGTCGTCACACAACACCGATCGAAGCTGATTTAATCCTTCTTAAATCAACCACCGTGGAGTAAACAAAGGCGTGTTTTATGATAAAGAAACATATTTCTGCTTGATTCTTCCCTTCAACAATCACGCTCCCAAATATCTTATATTACCTGAATCCTCACCGTTCGTGCGTTATGATGGGGTCTACATAAGAACTGCTCCACGGGGCAAATCCGTTGCGTGGCGAAGGGTGGAGACACTTGCGAAAGATGATAGGGACTATGAGAGAACATTCCGAAAGATATCTCATAATGATGAACGAGTTAATATTAAATCGTTACTTCGCATCCACAGTAGCGAAAGAATCGCCGAGCGACTTGCAGTTGATAATACTAATTCAGGAGGGAATGATTTTGAGGCGAATGGGGAGAAAGTGAGGAGTTGAAGTACTCGTTATTGGACTTAGCGATCGAGAGTGGCGGAGTGGGAGGATCGGGCGAGAGGAGGGAAACTCGGGGCGATGACCTCCAGAGAAGTGCTAAACGTTGAATCATTGGAAAAACGACGCGGAGACCCATTTTCATGTTTTGCACGCTGCACATTTTGAGATGCTAGCTGAAATGCACCAACCTCACTCTCTCTTCGCGTCGTCGCTTAGAACCGACCGCACGCCAGGGGACAACTACTGCGCCTGTCATGGGACAAATGTTGATTGCCATACGCAATGTCTCCGGGGAATCATTCAAATGAATTCTCGAGAAAATGGAAGAATACACAATCAATTTCATTGATTATTCATTGATTCGTGACCATTTCTACCTTCATTTGACCTTCTGAAAAGCTTTGCTTTGAAATTGCGTCAGACATAAGGACGGACACACATACAGTTTATCGTCGGAAGCAAAGGTGAAAGACGCCAGCTCTCAATCCTGACGCCATAACTTCACTCGGTTCTTTCAGCAAATGTCGAGGTGAAAGATCGTGATTCGTGATGTTTTCAAGCAGTTTTTACTGATCCGGCATCTCCCGCAGTTTCTTGAAAATTTTCAAGCATTGTTTTTTCTTTTTTATTAATTTTACTAAATTATTATAATTTTTGTTGCGTTTTTATTATGATTTTCTAAACGTTTTTAAAAAATTATCCATTTACATAAATTTGTTAGTGAAACTAATAAATATAATTCATAGGAAAAGCTTATGACTAGAAATAACGATGGGATAGATTTATGGAGGCGTTTTCGAAAATAGCGCGTGAAGGTTCAGGATATCCATTAATGGCGGGGAGGCTATGGGCCCAGCGCATATGCTGCACGTTAGGTACCCTCGGTATGGTGAGAATGGGGCGGATACTTGGGTGTCTGGAAGGAATCGAAGACCTTCCTCAGTGATTTGGTTGCTGCAAAAAGTTCGCCACCGTCCAGTAGTTTTGGCCAATCCAGGTTCCACAGCAAGCAATTTTCGTGGCGTCACTAAGGCCAGACGTACAACTTCAGTTAGAACCAAGCGATGCGTGTAAATCACAACTAACGGACGTAGGTAACTGACAGGTAACACAAACTACAGACGTAGGTAACTGACATTAAAATAGGGTACAACCAAATGAGAATGGAATACTAGTTTCTTTCCTTGCATTTTCAGACAACTATTCTCGAGATGGATGCAGAAAAACACGAAATACCCGACTACATCACGGCGTTCCATATAATCTCGTTCGAACTACTAGAATCCCATGGCATTTTCTTTCACAACATACGGAATGAGCTTTGTCGCCAATGGCTCAAGAAAACGAGGTACCACGTCTTCAAGTTCAAGTTAGTTTCGCCTTCCACGCACGATAAGAAACCATCCCTACTTGGAATCAACAGACAAGGACACGGCCGAGAGTTAGCAAACACGGAGTTCTTCACAATACTTTTAAAGAGACTTGACATCAGCTTTTCGAAAGGCACACTTCCCTCGTCCCAGCGATCACATTTCCGCAAGAGTCCATCAACAGCCTTCGAAGTACCTTGCCGCGACACATTTTCCTTACCAGCGCGCATCATCTCACTCGTCTCCTTCCTCCAAGGGCTGCAACTAGGTGACTTAATCTGGTGGTTAATTAATTCTGGATTTCTTTCTCTAGCAAGATAAAATTTCATAAAAGTTGTATTAACCTTCCTCTAAGGCATATTTTCACCAGAAAAAAATATACTTTAATTTAGTGGCCTAGCGAACACTCGCGATCGTTCTCATGAGGTGGCCTTAGATTAAGACCACGTCCAGCAGTCCCGATGAGATCGCTCGAGGGAGCACTGCACCACATTCCTCAGCGCTACACCTAGATGATCGACTGATATTGACCCTGGGGTCGATATACGGATGAGAGCGCCGGGGGATGGTGGCGGCGGGAAGGCTCCGGGGCCATGGTCAATCCCACTTTCGCTTTATCGCATTCTTCCTCGTATCTGACATCAACCAAAGCATTTCGGTGTTTCTTTTTGTCTGTCTTCTTCAGTCCTCACAGACTGACATTCACGATCTAATCAATCTTATTCAAGAAGCAAAAGTGAACGCCTTGGATGCAGGGTGGGATGGAATTAAAGAATAAGGCGGGGAACTACTACACTTCTCTCCGAGATCGGTAAACGCATACTGTGGAATGAAGGGTTTCCTACCTCGGCATACATATTTCGCATTCCACTGCCACTGCCGAACTACCTTCCGGAAGATCTGCGACAGACTGCTTCGGGTAACTTAAACGCTGGCACATGACGAAGACATCCGCGGTCGTTTTACACCGTCATGCAAAAACTTTCGGCCCAGAATCTATTCAAGACTCCAAGACAACTGCAACCGAATGGTAATTACATTGTTCCTTCGATTTAAAACATCCCGCAGGGGGTAGTCCGAATGGAATGAGCAATCTGCTTCAACACTCTATGTACTCCGACCAACACTTAATTCGCTTATGCCACACGAGTGAAACGATTGCCAAGCGATTACTGTTGCTTAGTTTCATCTACATTGAGAGCTCGCTCATACTAATGAAAACACCGATCCGCAGATTATTTACCGTGACTAACGATGGTCAGTATCCCAAGGACCACCAAGAACGACGCAATCTGGGAATCAAAGACTTCCCGCCCCGCCGAAGCAGCAATGCCTTCCCGGCAAGAAAGTTTCCAATTTGAAGTTTGCACTCGAGTGAGGAGCAACGAATTACCACCACGTAACCGCAATTAAACATGTATTGGGCAATATAAAACCACTCTATTCGGGAAATAAAAATCCTTGAAAGCTCAGAAAGTAATGCTCCGGCGAATCCAAAAGTCTAACTCATTGGAAAGGGCGTTTTCAAGCGAAACCAGTGCCGGGAAATATTAGGAAATGAGTGTGCCAATTTCATTTCATTCCAAAGATTCGTTAATGGCTGTCCCAAAAAGAGCCTCGGAGGCACGCCCGTCCTTATTTCTCGTGCACCAATCATTCCCAGTAAAAGTTCTATCTGCAATAAAAAAGAAAATATTCTTACGCAAAATTGAAAAATAATTCTTTCCGCGTATATTCATCATTTCGTGAAGTAGCCTAATCACGAGAAACCACCATAATTTCTTAGGCTCGTGCATACTTTGACTTAAAAACTCCATTAGAAACAGTCAACTTTACAACAATAATATTATAAACACCAAAAAGAGAGCTTAAAAGAAGAGACTAGTGTGTGACGCACGGATCTATATACGCAAGATCACCTCTTTCGTTTTCAAACGCAAGTATTTAGTCAACATAAGGCTTGGTAAGAACTTCACCTCGAGTGCGGCGATGACAGAAAGATAAGTACACCTAGGAGTCAAGAAGGACAAAAAAATGACTGTAAAACAACAATAATACTCTTTCTTCTCCGACTAAAACAACCTAACATCCAGCAATACATTAAGTCCCTTTTTAATGTACGCATCACACACAAATATTGGGTTAAAAACAGAGAAAGGACCTCCCTACCTTGATGCATAAATTTCACACGCCATTGGGCTTAGCATTGGACGAACTTTAACGACACGACCTTCGGGTTCATTACTTTGTTTATGGTTACAAATATATATATATATATATATATATATATATATATATATATATATATATATATATATATATATATATATATATATATATTAAACCATAAACACAGTAATCAACCCGAAGATCGGTTTAGTAGGTGATGGTAGAGCTCACCCGTGTACCAAGCCCGACGGCGTGTGAATATTCACACATCAGGGTAGGGGGGCCAGTTCCTTTCCCTGTGCCGGTTATGGTTTCCCAGGAAGATCTGGTACCCGGGGTACGAGCTGCAGGTGCCCAGAGTGCCTTTGCCGGGAATCGAACCCGGGACCCTCCGGTCAGTAGTCCAACGCTCTACCCACTGGACCACTGCGACCCATATATATATATATGTATATATATACATATATATATATATATGTATATATACATATATATGTATATATATATGTATATATATGTATATATTCATGTATGTATGTATTCATTCAAACATAGAAATAGGTATAAGGAAAGGGGATAGGAAAACACATATAAGGCGAACACAGGATGTGGGGAAGGCGGTTTTTGAGCAGATCACGAAAGTAAAAATATTTCCTTATCCGGGATACATATATATATATATATATACACACACACGTATATACACATATTAACCGTTCTGCTCTATATAATTATGTCTGGTAGTGAAACGACTGAAAAGAGTGATTAATTAAACAAACAAATATTGTCATTTTAAGCTTAGATACAAAAAATAAACTTAGCACTCAACAATCAGGGTAGCTTTTTTTGAACTTTTGATCTCAACTCTACTTTTTCAGTTACCAGAACTACTTGGGAAACCATAGGCGGTAAGGATCTGGTATCCCGTATTACCCTGAAGAGCAAATTTCACACGCTATCGGGTTTGGAATTGGGTGAAATCTATCCTCACCCACTCTGATACATAGAGGGGAGGACGTTGGGAAAACGAGGATTGGGAAGGAATAGGATAAAGATGCTGGACAGAATGAAGAGAATAAAGAAGTATACGGAGATGAAGAGGGGTTTATTGTAGAATAAGTTGTTGGGCTGAGTTTGTTAGGAGAAGAAAGTAAATTTATTGTTGTCCTGTTCCTGTGTTAGTTGCTGTGTTGTGTTCCTGTGAATAGCCTGTGTTCATTCAAAACCTAGCTTAACCTGTACATTACCGATTATGATGATATATAAACCGGTGATTGGTTGTTGACACAGGTGTGACGCTCGTACGCGATTAAAAATAATTCATAAAGTTCACAACGAGAATGAAAATCGAAAATTTGTTTAGCCTTTTGCAAGAACGTATGAAACGGGTTTGCAAAAATACAAGCACACACACACCTGTGTGTGTGTGTGTGTATGTCTGGCATCAAGGCGAGAGAAGAGGAGGAACATTCAGTTCCCAACCATGCAAACAAGTACATACGAGAATCTCGTATAAGAAGGCAGCGCCGTGAGAGTACGTTCTGTCGCACTCGATTGCACGTGCACCCGGCAGCGGCGACAAGTTCTTCTTCAATCGACCGCGCGAATATTCTCTTTTATCTAATACATATTTTCATGACTAATAAAACAATTTAAACGTTTCCATCAAACTCTTTCAGAGGCCTCAACTCTTTTTTGCACAGAATATACAAGATCACCGCTGACGTTACGCACTCGAATTGCGAGTATACAGTAGACTACAAAAGAACCGGCATATGGTCCACATCCACCCAATTGTCAAGCAATGTATCCAAGAACGAGAACTTGAAATCCTCAAGCATACATACAAAATGATGAATGCAATGAGATACTTTTAAACTTTCAATACACATTTCGTTCAACAGTCACAAGTAAGAAAATTTTGGGGTGGGAAAAATCAGCGGCCTTCAAGAAACAGACTCAAATTTGACTAGCTGGAAGACAGAACGGCCTCAATTGTTTAGGTATTTTGAAGGACTGACGATTAAAAAATGCTCCAGACAAATTTAAGAATACCTTATAATTTCATTCAATGGTTGGGTTGAATTTGGGGCTTAAGAGACGGGATGACAACTCGAAGATATCCTGTCATCGCGGCTGAGCTTTTCAAGATTTCACGAAAAGGAAAGGTAGCATTCTCTTCGACGATCAGAAATGCATGAGGAGTTATGCACGTACCTTCAACTAATTAAAGAGGATTAAAGAAATCTAGGTAAAGACAAGGTAAAATTGAAATACTCAAACTTTAAAAGATCTTAGAAATGCCTCAGATCGCTTTGGACCGTGCTAAGAGGAAATACATGTACGAGGGAATGTCGCACACGCAAGAAATTAGGGTGTCACTTGACCTGAACTATCGGTGGTGACCGCCCTCGCGCCAGCCATCGACGGGGCCATCGGACACGCATCAAGGGCCCAACCCACACACCCTTCACATGAGGTGCGCCCGCCTGCGCGGCAAAGAGGAGGAGAGTGAGGGCGGAGGAGTCCATCCGACCCACATCAACCGCGCAAATACCCCTCGACGGCCAAGCAACACTGTACTGCCACTCCTTGGGCAGCAATACGTATCACGTTTTGTGGCAAACCGTTCCAAAATCCATTCATGTCTAAATATACGAGCAGGAAGCACGATTTTAAATCGCCGGCGATCGATGACTATCGAGAAAACTGCAGCCGTCGAGACTGCACTTGCTTGCCTTGAAGGCAAACAAAAATGACGGAAGTTAATGAATTGGGGATTGATGAAGATTTGTCTGGATTTAATTATGTCTAGAATGAGATTATTAAGTATCGCTGAGGTTCCCGACTCGGACACCATTAAAAAAACCATTAACTTGCGCTTGGAAGAAAAATGTCTGTCGAACAGAACTTAACAGTTGATTAGCAATAACAGACCGAGATATAGTCGGAATATGTTCTTCCACCAAGAGAAAGGATCATCGCATCCGATAAAACGCCATTCTCGCGGATACTTCACCGACACCTGAACTGCAACCACTTCAATACCAAGACTGCCGACCCGGAGTTGAAGCTTTTAGTAAATTTCTTCGCGCCCGCATGACACAATTCGAAACTCGCTTACATAAATACATAGTATAAGGTATACATAAGGTACCCTGCAAGCCATCGCTGCACCCATTTTGTAAGCATATCGGCTTGGATATGTACGTTCTTGTGTATAAAGGTGTAATCGCCGAGGGCCATAATCTCTTTGGCTCACCTTAAGTCATATTAATAATAATTCCCTTACAATTATAATGTACTTTAGGACAACCCGTGCCCTTCAAACGCGAGAGTATCTCTCACCCATTCACACTATCATGGAAATTGAAATGAAAAGAGCTAAACCGCCAACTATCCCAATAGGTTGTAGCTTTACACATCCTGCCATATACCTTCGTGAAGCTTACAGTGTAGTATGCAACTAGAGGCGTGGCTAAGTATGTTCAAGGAGGTATGCTTCTAGTCGTCCGAATGAACAGCAATAGAGACCCTATATTTCGATTCCTTGAGCATGTGGACCGACCGCTTAGAGCGACAAGTCCACCGATCCCACTTCAAATCAAATCAATCCCAAGCTTTGCTTGCTTTTTGCGACTCTCAGTGAATGTAGTTGAAGACAAGGAATCAATGTCCTGCATATCAGTATTAATAATGAAGACACAAGTAGAATTCTTGAGGACGAGGAATATTAGATAATTCACATAATGCATGAAGTGATAACAGAGGCGAAAGAAGTATTCAAAGACAGTGGGTGCACTATGGAAGAAATCAGTCATGTGAGGGGAGACGTCTTCAAATCAGGCCATCTCTGACTTCGTCGACCCCGAAAGGCAGCCGTGCCTACTCATGGATACTCATAAGACTGGTTTGAATCAACCCCTCTTCGATCCCTGTGCGTATCTTCTCCATAAAAGTATTTTCCTCCAATAAATTTCCTTTGGCGCAGCCCCTTCCGATCCATGTGAAATTACCCGACAATTGAAAAATACAGGGTTCAATAGAGCAAGACGGCGTCTTCCACCCTGTTCCTTAGGCAAGCACACTTCATAACATTTCAAAAAAAAATTCTCCTTAAACCGCGAGAGCCCATTTTTTTAGCCACAGTGCAGCAGAACCCTAAAACTGAGTCGCATTCAACGTTTGAATTTTTTCCCAGATGATTGCCATGACGAGTAAGATATCGGACCGACGAAACCGGGCGAGGATGTGTAAGTTAACACAATGCGACGTGCGTTCCGAAATCTGAAACACGTTGCAAATTAACAGTCACGGAACGGGGAAAAACGCCATTATTGTTACCTTCCTAGACTTTCTCTCCGAGTGCTTTCTCATGCAGTAGCGGATCGCGGAAGCCGGGACGTCTATCTCGTCGATGGTGGAGCTCATCGCGGACAACCTGCGCGTCTTCCGCGACCACGAGTCGGACTTGGAGCTGGAGTCCACCCTGAATATCCTGGTGGTGGCGCCCACCTGCTCCAGCACGTCCTCCTCCTCCCGGAAACCGTTCACTTTCAACACCCGCAGCACTATCATGTTGCGACCGCAGCCCTCGGACACACACAGAGGGAGATAGCGACGGGCAATCGATCGCCCCCGGAGTGGCCGGGGGGCGATAACAGGGGGCGGAAGATCCTCTGCCGCTGGCGCCCGGTGGGGTCTCGGGGCGGCCGTGTATCCTTCTCCGCCGTGGGGCGACTGGGGGCGCGTACGGGGGCCAAGACGAGAGTGTCCGGCCCGGGGAGCGCCCCGGAAGAACGCCGGCTGAGAAGTTCGTGGGGGGGAGGTCACGGTCACGTGATCCCACCCTCCCCACTTCAGTTATTATCGCGGGCACGCGAGGGGGCGGGCAGCCTGACCACCTCGATGGCTGACTCCGAAATCACAAACGAGCAGGCAATTACGCGCGCAAGTCCGCCTCAGGGAATAGTATGCAAAGAAATAATTTGTCCAAAAAATGGCTCGAACGAGAGACGGCGACGGTCATATTTTAAAAATGACCTATTGGCGTCATTGACCAACTTGGAAGAACACGTGACCAAATCAAACGGAAGCTGAAATGAACTACTTGGATTGACAAGAAATACATCCGGGGATAAAAAAATGAATAAAAAGGGGACAGCTGACCTATCCTATTCCTATCCCTTCCTCGCGTTCCCAACATTCCTCCCTATATCAGTCTTCAACATCCCACTGCCGATCAACATAACTTCCATCAATTTTTTCTGCCTCCTTAGGATTTCTCCCAACAATCCCCTCTCCTTCCCCACCATACTCAGCACTTCCTCAATTGCTTTCTTTCTGTCCATTTCAACGGTTCCACCCTTCTCCCCACTCGCATTTCAAAACTCCAATCTATGCCTATCATTATGCTTCAATGATCATGTTTCCGTGCCGTTCATAAGTACGCCCCATATCAAAACTTTGACGAGCTTATTCTTAACATCCTTACTCAACGTCCCTGCCATCAACTCCTTCCTCCTCGGGTAAGCTTCTTTGCCTCGTGTAATACTCCTCCTTAGGTCCCTACTATTTCGACCATTTTGGTCCAAAACACTTCCGAGAAAACTGTTCCACCTGCTATAGTTTTGGCCCTCCTATATCTCAATCTTGAGCTTAACCTTCATCTTTCTGGAAAACCAAATAACTTTTGTTTTACTAATATGATTCTCATTTCATATCTATTGCACTAAATTTCCAATTCACTCAGCATTGCTAGCGACCTCTTGGCTGACTGACAAACGAGAGCCTGGTCATCAGCAAACTCGAATGATTTTACGAATTCTCCGCCGACTTTCATTCCTATCTCCCGGCAATATTACTCTGGCGGGGGCTTGCAGGGTACAGAGATGCAAACCCGTGAGTAGTATTCAAATTATACACGAAATGGTCCACTCTTTTTCATAAAACCTGATCAATAACATTCCATCATAGCGACCGTTTAAAAACATAAAGAACTACTTATTTTTCAATATATGTGCATTTAGACGTTTTATTTTCATAAAATACGCAGAAAATTATGTCTTCCGAACGGCCTAAAGATACCAACACATGATTTTCGAAGAAGCAAAACCGGCAGCAACTATTCTCTTCATAAAGACTCATTCCTCAACCCACGACGCAGAGGGGAAAGCAAATTGAGTCCTCTTGTATATTACGATCCTCTACACGAGAAGGGCGGGAGTGACACATCACTTCTATGGTTTAAGTCGCGATGGTTTCTCCATCAGTCTCAGACAAGTTCGCCATGTTTCGCCATCCCAAGTCAAGGTAAGAGAACCGGAACTCAAGTCAAAGAAAATAAAAGTCACTTTGCCGTGTATGAACCAGTGAGCGTCTTCGATGCTAAAAAGACAACCGACCATCAGAGAGAGAGAGTCACCGAGATTCAGCCATCGCTACCGCCTGCGAGCACGAATGTCAAACAAAAGCAAACATCAGAAGGGCGATCTAGTTGGGGGGGGGGGGTGTCGGCCACTCTTCGTCACGTGGCGACAACCCCCACGCGCACGCACGCATACATGACGTCGTTAGTAACCTACATTTAAACCGTGGGCTTTTTTCACTGCCTGCGAACAATCATCTCCGTCACATACGAGGATTGAATGCACGGTTTAACCAAGAGGCGAATGAATCGACTGCTCACGAAGGTTTACCCTGACGACCTCATCCAAACGCAGACACCGCGTTTACAGAAATTCTCTCTCTAAAATTTCCACAACCAATCCCTAATTCTATAAGCAGGGATATTTGGGACTAAACCCGTGATGTATGTCGCCCAGGTAAATCAGGGTCTCCCAATCTGCGGCGTCACACTCCGCTAACATTTAAAAGGAAGATTTAAGAGTGGAGAATTGATGACAGCTACGCTTAAGACCCAAAAAACGGTGATGAATTGGTTAAAAGTTTACAATGCAGCGTGTAGCTGCATGGGCCTCAAGCCTGGTCTTTAAGAGCGGGAGAACTGAGATTGAGATTGGCTAGGAATATAATTTGGATAAGGAGGAATACTACGACGAATCCTAAGTGTAGATGAAGATTAAGGGAAACTGATATTGGAGAAATTCGAAGAAGGCCGGAAGGAGGAAGTTGGAGGAGATCGTATAAGGAGAGATGGAGTGGGATATTGAAACCAGTGCTGGAAGGAATAATTTTTGACAGGCAGAGGAAAGAAGGTAACAATGGGATTTGTGGACGTGACATGAAGACAGGGAGATGAAGAACTGAAGAACGAATTAATGTAGAGTGAATACTTGTTCCGGCTGAGAGTGAATCCATGTGATGGCTGTCAAGAGGAACTGCCCAAAACATGTCAAACAAGCGTCTTCGAATACATTTATTTTTCAGAATCTTTGATAATTATTATTTCCACGAAGGGATCCAAATCAAGGCGAGTATCTATTTATCCACAATAATGGATTCCTTCATACGGTTGACTGTATATCCAAATTTTACGAATGAGATATAGAGTAACTACGGCGAAAAATACCGCTGTTACTTCAGTGTTGATAACTCTATGAGGTCAAATACCGCTTCAATTCCTAAAATAATACCAGTGTTGAACGTATGATACCGGCATAAACGGAAGAGTTTGCCATAGTGGGTTTAGCTCAAAACTTATTGATATTCAGTCTCTCCTGAACTTTAGGTACTGATTTAATAATTTGTCGCCGCTGGGTGCCTGCGCATGGGTGTTTAACAAGCGCTCCTCTTCAACGAAATAACTATTAGCAAAAAATTGCGAAAATTAAAAATAAGAAAACAAACAGCCAAAAGACACCACCTCGTTAAACCAATTCTACTTCATTTAATTCGTGCGCGCAAGTAGGAGCCCCACCCGAGACCGCACCCTGGCCGACCCGACGCACCAAAACGGGAGCTCGAGGCCCGCTCACAAGAATCCGAGGTGAGTGTCGCGGATTCATTGCGCAATTTTGAAAACGGGAAAAGTTTGCGAACGAGCTGCCCCCTCACGGAAAGGATGGAGTCCTCGCCGCGTCTCCCAGGGCAACTAGGACAATCGCCGAGGGACGCCGATTAGCACTCCCGGCGCACTAATGACCGCCGCGCACTCGCACGAGCGCCTTCGCCTCGCCACTCGATGAGTCCCGCAACGACTCCGGCGAGGAGAGGGAAAAAGAGCGCGCGGGCGTGCGCCATGACAACACACCTCGCCCCATATCGTCACCGAAGTGGTAAAAATGACATTCTCCATTGCGATTTACTTTGCAACACGTATGATTCACAATACATGAGATCTTGAAGAAAACCTGACAAGATGATGGCAAACAATTGACACACAAATAAATCGAAGGTCTCGAACGAAGGAAGGGTGCGAAACCTCATGTGTAGCTGTAATTATTAAAAAAAATTATTCAACTTATCCTGTGAGGTGGGTCGCGGTAGTCCAGGGGGTAGAGAGTTGGACCAATGACCGGAGGGAACCGGGTTCGATTCCCGGGCAAGGAACTCTGGGCACTGCAGCTCCACCCAAGCTATGTGATTTTTCCAGGGAAACCAGATCTTTCTGGGAAACAAGACCGGAACAGGGAAAGGAACTGGCCCCCCTACCCTGATGTGAACTCTACCATCACCTACCAAACCGACCTTCGGATTGAATACTGTGTTTATGGTTTATCCAGTAAGGGAACGAATAAATAATAAAAAAAATTAAAACAACAAGGAATATGCGATCATTTTAACACACGGGTTTCATAGAAATATTACAGCGCACATCTAAACACAAAGGAACTGAAACAATGTCTGTATCTACAGCTCAAACTTTTAGTTAGATATATAGGCATAGACACATCACATGGTACGTAGAGCGCTTTCAATTTTGCATGAAAAATTGGGTGTTAAAAAAATCTTGGCAAGATGGGTGCTACATTTACTCTCAGTGGAGAATAATCGCAATCATGTGGTCAATTCGGAGGCTGGTTTGGCACTTTTCCGTCGCAATCCTGACGAGTTACTGCGTTTCAAGATAAGTGTGGACGACACTTGGATACACTACTACACTACAGTGACAAAGGAAAAGTCGTCGAAACAGTGGATTTTTAAAGTCGATCCGTCTCCGTAGAAGGCGGAGACGGTGAAATCGCCTGAAAAGGTGATGGCCACGGTTTTTTGGGATGCACGCGAAATCGTCTACATCGGTTACTTACAAAAAGGTAAAACGATTAATTGAGGAGCACTATACGTACCAATTGAGAGATGAAATCAAGAAAAAACTCATTTAGCAAAGAAAAATTTCCTCCTCCATCAAGAAAACGCACGGGCACACACCTACGCAGTTTCGATAGCGAAAATTTTGGAATAAAATTTCGAATTTTACAAAATCCACCAGATTTGGCTCCCATTGACTTTTTTTATTTCTAAACTTGAAAAAATGGCTCGGCGAAAAAGGATTCACGTTGAGCGAGGAGGTAATCGCCAACATAGACGCCTATTTTTAAGACTTTCGGAAATTGTATTTTTTCGGCTGCTTAAAAAAAGTTGGAGAAAAGCTGGGAACATCGAGCTAAAAGGAGATTATGTTGAAGAATTTTAAAAAAATCTAATCATAATAATTTATCTTTATATTTTTTCCTAAGGACTTACTGAACGACTGGCGTACTATAGAGTGAAATGAGAGGTGAAGGATTGCCTTTGATCCCAAAAAGTGGCCCTCGATCGAATGAATACCGATGGCGGTGGGGGAGAAGGGCCCCACCGTCGTCTCGTTGCGCGCCTCGACACCGCGTGCAAATGGACGCAGTTCAGCGGTCCCCCTGCTTTAAGTAGTGTTCGCACGTTAGCTGCGTGAGACTGACAAAGACATTAACTGGCAGATCGGCTTCGATTAGACTATTAATATGGCCGAGAAAAAGATGGGCCACACCTTCTACCACCGATTCCACAGGAGAAACCTTCGAGTGATGATTCAGATGCATGCATGCAACTGCCACTGCTATTACCTATATTATTTTGCTCACATTTTGAAAAGGAATGAAGAGAAGTAATGTCCATTCCTCTAAGCAGTGCCAACAGCCGACGGGAACAAATGCTTCGTCATTCGCGCCTTCGCTTGCGATGGTGGCACGCGCCACTCACCACTCGCATGAACAATAATTAAATAGATTGGTGCACGGGTTAAGGTTTTCCGCGGATGCAAATTCCAGCGCAGCAACTTCTAATTTGCTTGTAATCACCTTAAGAATATTATATCATTAGATGCATTTTATTGTTAATTATGATTTTTTGCATTTGTATAATTTACATTCACGTTTATTTCCTTATAAAGTGGATTCCGTTAATTAGGGATACAATTGCACTTTTGCCTTTAAATGTACACCAGCCATTTATGTGTAGCTTCGAATGACCCCTCATCCCCTAAGTGAAAGCCCCGATGCAGACAGAAGATGTCGCGGAGTTTCAATTGAGGGTTGTCGGAAGAAATCTAAGGAACGCGGGATAGGTGGATGCAGGGCGTTTTGAATGGCGATAGAGGGGAGGTTGTTAGGTAGGTGATGAAGGCGGTGGAAAAGGACAGTCATTGAACGGGATGAATGGAGATATTATGTACGCAGAAATGAAGAACAGTTTCCTTGGATGTCGGACGTTAAGTTTTGTCTTTTGTTAGGCGATGATATGGAATTTAGGGGTTTTACGTTTCTGCCCATCCAAAATTTACTTTAAACGGTGGATTATACAGAATAAAATCATGATAACAAATGCCGAGAGAGGGAATGACTCGGTGAAATTGTAACGGAAACGCTAACACCAAAAACCCACAGCGTCTTTATGCCTCACAAAATGTCAGATCACATAGATAACTTACTTCTGTAATTTATTTTTAGCAGTTTTAACTTATTTAAATGAGAGAATGATACTTCTTATCTAGAAATCCAAGAATCACGGATTCTACATTTTACATAACAGGAGTAAAAACAAGAATTAATCGAATACCAACGGTTTTCGCACCCTTAAGTCTTTCACATCTAAAGGCGCGCAGTAGCACACGAGAGGCATAATACATCCAGCAAACACATCAATTAGAATGATAAAGTCACGCGCGCATCAGTGGTATTAACCTTCTACTCCTCCGTGACCACTCAGTTGCGCCACTGATTAACACAAATGAAAAGTCGTCGACATAACATTCGGAGTCAACTATCCACGAGAATCGGAGGGAAGCGGAGAGCCGACCGCTCGCCAAACACCCAGCCCCCTCATGCCATGCGAGCGAAATATGCTCTAATAAGCCGCCCATGACAAACCCCACTGCTGTTAAGAGTGGAGGAAACACTCCCAACGACGGATAGCACCCGCTAAAACCAATTCGGACACACATCGGAAATTTACCGCACAGGAAAAGGTTTCCAGCTGAACTAAGGGATTTAATCGACAGCAGTACACATCGATTAATACTCGATAAGTATCGTCGATTGGATTCGGCGCTGATCGGACCTTGGCAGGGGCGGCGAACCACGACCGCGGGAGTAAAGAGGCGGACATCGGTGAGGCGGGGTCGGATCTCCTCGGCGTTCGCCGCCGTGCAGTCAGATGGAAAGGGAGAAGGGGAGCACCACGAGTGCACCATCCCACATCGAAAGACTCTTCGTGCAGCCGCACCCACTAACGAGAAGAAGAGGGCCGCCGTTCTTCTCCCTCGGAGAGGCCTTCCACTCTCCAGGAGCAATCACTGAATACTCTATTGCGACGAGAAACACTAATCCCAAAATATTCATTTAAAAAGCTGAAAACAGCAAATGCGATGAGGCCGAGTCTTATTAACTAATTTTTAGTTGATGGGAACTTAAATAGTTCTCAATCCGAAGGCAGATTCATAGATAAAGAGATAGTCTTTGGACTATTGTCTTCATTTTGGGACGACATTTATACTATTGAGTCTCTTCCACCACCTTAATCCCTTGCAGGAGAGTTCAGCAGAAATATGACCTTGATGAAATTATTAATAAGATCTAAATCTTATAAATAATTTCATCACTTACCACTAAATCACTTCAAGCACAAGTTTATAATTATCTTCGCGGTAATACTTCCGGGTGTTAAACGTAACACGCTTCTTACGTTTCTCACAACGGGCGACCACCCAGGATCGCAAAATAATAGAAACTCTCTCTCTATCCATCATAGATCATATCCACGTAGATTGGAAGCTTTTGAAATGTGGGTGTGGAGAAGAATGGAGAAGGCGAAATGGACCGAAAGGAAAAAAATGAGGAAGTACTAGGGATGATGGGCGAGGAGAGGGGTTTGTTGGGAGAATTCCTATAGACGTAGAAAAAATTGATGAAGGGCGTATTGATCGGCAGTGAGATGCTGAAGACTGTAATAGAGGGGAGAATGTTAGGCAAAAGAGGAAAGGGCAGGAACAGGATAGGGATGTTGGACGGGATGAAGGGAGGAAAGAAGTACACAGAGATGAAGAGGGACTTGATGTAGAGTAGGTTGCTGGATTGTGTTTTGTTAGGAGTCACAAAATATTTATTTGGTAGTTGTGCCCATCCAAAAACCTACATTAACCGGGATATTACCTTATAATAATCTATCTATCCTCTCGGGCACCCGAAGAAATATTATTTACGGAATCGGCAAGAAGTTTTTTGACCTTTCCCCCCGATTTCGAAGTCCGCCCCCGACTCCGCAACGAGAATGGGAAACGGTAACAAGGAAGTACAGAGGATTTTGCACATTGAATGTTATGACTGCCCGATGATGCCGCCATCATATTCCGGTAGGAAATAGGCTTAGTGCCCTTTACTTATATGCCCTTCAATTGTTGAGGCCGTTCATTTAAACACGGCATGGCACCGTCCACAGAGGTCACCCCAAAGAGCATCGGCCAGGGCCGGCTCCCGCCCCGCGTTCCTCTGCTAGGAAACGAAAGAGCCCTGCTCCGAGGTAGGGAGGCTGTGACAGAGAGACGAGCACCAAAAGGGGCGCACGACCCCGATTTAGGCTCGCCATTTTGTAATCTTTGATGGCGAGGCGCTGGTCGCCCCGGATGAGGGGGGCAAACTTTTGAATGAGGAACGTAGACCGATGCGAGTACCCTCAACTGTTAAACACAATGTTCCCTCGCAGTTTGCAGTGTTCCGTCCTCTTGAAAGAAACATCTTCAGCTGGTGCACAGTCCAGTCCACAATAGTAAGCATTGGAGAACATCAAAATGATATTCATAATGTAGCATCATCAATTACAAATGGTCAAAACGATTATTTTCCGATTCCGCCACATCTCAATCCTATTATTTATCAGAAAACCTGAATTATTAAGTCCTGCGTTCGGTCACAGTCAATGGACACACAATTAAACTAGCGTCGTAGAATAGGTTCTGATAAATTGTCACTCGTAACCGGATCAGTGATTATAGGAAGTTTAGGTGGTCGAGTTGGTGCACTGGCACGGGATCAAATCCCGGCGGTGACTCAATTTTTCAGCGTTATCCTGATCCCTAATTGGGGTGCCATGTCGGATTACGTCGTCCGACTGATGGGACGTTGACGTGTGGGTACCCTTGGGCGCCTTCAGTTAACAGTTGGCTAAAATGCTGACGTTGCGTTTCTACTCTTCCCCTATTTCCCTGGCATCCTTCTTGTGCCAAAATTCCCGATTATGCCAACCGAATGAACTCGGCTGGAAGTCACCTCCCCTAATCTACTAATTTTGTATTTGACCTAACAAACTACGACCAGCAATGATCCAAGTGAACGACCGTGAAAGTAGTAAATAAATCGGTAATCATGCATTTCGGGTCAATAAAGTATTGGATATATTTAGTTTCATGAATGTATTCCATTTCGAATGAATCAAAACTTGTAAAGAACGAAACATTTACGCATTTCATCCTTCACCCGCAAAGGCGAAATTGAACAAAAATTACATGAACAGTTGCCAGATGGCTCTCACAAGTACCATTCGTTCGATGGATACCCACGAATCACCGCGAGTGGGTAAGTAACGCAAATGGGAGGGTTCCACACACACTCATCGGGAAAAGACGTCGAATTCCATGTCGAATCGACGAGCCAAGAATCCACATCGACGCATGTAAATCACCTTCTTGAAGCAAAGAACGCAATGCCGAGCGCCGCTGTCACTGGACAGGAGATGTCACTTGAACGACCCAAATACGGAGAGAGGGGATCCATCCGAGCTGAGAGAAATGGATTTCATCTCGTTCCAAGGGGCCGCATTCCAGCCGCACACACGCCCAGCGCATTCCTCTCCCCTCCCCCGAGCGCCCAATCCCCAAACACAACCCCCCCGCCCGAGTGGAGGCGGCACCACCATAGGCGGCGGCTACACCTGCAATGGCCACCGCCGCGGAAGCGGAACCGCGGCCGGGGCCGGAGGATGCCCCGAGGGGCCAAGGGATAGGAAGGTCCCCCCTCTGCAGCATCACGTACCTCCCGACTCGGGCAAAACAGCCGACACGTTGGAGGGATCCACTCTCTCTCCGCGGGGGGGGAAAGGAGAAGCGCGCAGCCAACCATCCAATCGCACCGTCCCCAAAACGATGAACAACCTCCAAGAACACACGCCCGTGGGAACGATATTCCCCCCACATACGCACACAAGAGTGCACACACGCTAGGGCGAAGGTTCGTCGACTGTTACGGCGAATGGTTTCGAAAGGGACGGGAGATGCGCTGCTTACCTTTCGGCTGGCCCTGTTCTGGGCCCTCAGGACGGCCGCCTGGGCCATGGCCCCCGCGCCGGAACCTTCCCCCGGCGACACCGCTCGACACCAAACTCTTCTTCCTTTTAATCGCACTCGAATTGACAAAACGAAACACCGCGACGGCGCGGATCTCCTCCGCCTCGCTGCGACGCACCGACAGTTCCGCCTCGATTGGCGACCGGACGAAGACTAGTGTCGGTCGGATGAGGGTCGCCAGTTCCTCCCCCTCTCCTCTCCGCTCTCCCCCTCCACCGGCTCCTCTTTCTCACCGGGGGCGGAGGGGTGGATGGGGTGGCAGGGAGGTCGGGCGCAAGGGGGGAAGGGCCACCACCAAAACGACGGGGATGGGGGTCTCCGGAAGGCTCGTTGCCTACAGGAGGAGAGGGGGAGGAATGAGGTGAAGGGGGAATGGGCCCGTGATGTGGGGGTTATGCCGCTCACATGCACCCACTCAATCCCACCTGTCCGAACAAGAGCCCCATCGATCGCCCGTCATCGTTGCAGCAGCGGTCGAGGCCCCAAGAATCGACCAATTGATACACTTACAATGAATGTGTGAGGTCGCCTTTGTAATCGGTCGCGGGAGTAAAATTTGGAGAAAGAACGAAACTCTCAAGATTTGGACCTGGAACAACTCTTCACAATATATCTTCTCCCGTACAGAGTAACGTGAACTGGGTTGTGAAAACGATTTAAATTTTTAAATACCAATCGGTATGGAAAAATTCTAAATGTTACCGAAGGAAAATTTGCAATTTCCTACATATTATATTTTTCAGATGTAAATAATAGTAAATTTCTATTGTAAAAGCACATTATCAGAGTCAATACATTTCCCATGAAACACCTCCCTGAATATCCCCAAATTCAAATATATACTGGGTTACTACAATCCCTATTGTAAAATGAGAGACAGGTTTCTTCTTCGCCAAGTAAAAAGAAGGCTTTTTGGTAATCATTCGGGCGCAGGCACTATGCCGCAAAAGATCGGGAAAACGCCAGAGGGAGCAATGCAACACTGTTTGA
Source organism: Hetaerina titia (assembly GCA_037158775.1). Taxonomy (NCBI): domain Eukaryota; kingdom Metazoa; phylum Arthropoda; class Insecta; order Odonata; family Calopterygidae; genus Hetaerina; species Hetaerina titia. The sequence goes on along the minus strand of CM073772.1, from coordinate 100,694,106 downwards.
ATGAATTATTAGTTTTCAAAAATATCTCGGACCAGCCCAAATCACTTGCGGTTGAGGAGATTAACTTTGTGATTTCATATCTCGAACAGTGTGGCATTAATTTGAGTCAGGAGTTTTCGATAAACTAAAACAGTAAAATGAAGGAGAATAGACTCGATGGCCTATGTGGATTACGGAAGAGGGATTTCAATCCTGAATGGCCTAAAATAAATTCTAATTGGGTAAAAATAATTATTTCTTATGGCTATGTAAAATTATTTTATCAATCAGAATGAATTCACTTCTCAAGCATGAAATATGGGAACGCCAAATCCTTAAACCCTTGCCAGGACCAGGTTCTCAAACCTATTGGCGAGGCAGTCTTCCTCTCCCATTTGAAGAAGATGAAGTTTTCGCGCTTGGGTCTGGGAGGCGCCACCAGATGAGAGCCTCAGCAGAGGGTGGATCCTGTTGTTCAAGTCTCTGCCAACAGGGCGCGCGCGTGTCGCTAGGGCAATCTCCTTCCGGGAGGGCCGGAGGGGGGTGGATGGTGGGCGTGGCTGCCGAATGAATTTCGAGGTGCAAGAGAACGTGAGGAGTCGTGAGGGAGTCCTCGGTAAAGAAAACAACGATTGGGGCAGCGTCAAAGTTACTGTCAACAATGAATGACACCCTTTTATTTTGTTAGCAATCACAGGTTTAACCCACCGCTTTCGCAGACAAAAATGCCACAACAACAGTAATTTTCCTTATGGTTAAAAATAAAATATTCGCTGTTATTAACGGTAGTAATATAAACCGGAAATAACCTCACTTTACGCCACGAAGTTTGGAACATTCAATTGGTGTTTGAGATTCGTTTATATGACTCACTTATGACTGAAAAAATTGCAACTAAATGTAATAATGCTCCAATTTTCGCGTAAGAATTTTCAGAAAAATAATTCAGAGTTTTTATCATGTAAAGATCATGATCAACTTTTCTTTGGCTGGTTTTTATGTACAAATTCCCCTGAGTGCATGGGAAGTGGAGGGAGGCCATGTTAATGGATGAGGAGGGGAGGGGTAGGTCTCTCCACGCGCTCTCCCGAGGCGCGGCCACCTTTGACCTGACCGGTGCGGGGCGGGCCTTCTTCAGGAGGAGTATGCGGGCTGTTGGTGAGGGAAAAGGAAGCCGAGTAGGCAAGGAGTGGCGCACAGGGGCGCCCGGGTGGCCTCGGCGCCCTGCGTGGCGCGCAGCAGCGTCGTTTTATCCCGACAGAGAGCGGAGAGCGGGGCCGCCGGCGGGGGGGGCGACCGCCGCCTGCTCCGCGGCACCAGGGGCTGATCGGGTGCGGGTGAGGTGGCGGCGGGTGGCGGGATGGCCTGGTAGTAGATGGGCGGTGGCGAGGGGCAAGGCGGGGGAAGGTAGAGGGGTGGTGGGACCGAGGCGGCGGGGATGTTCGCCGGGGATGGATCTTCCTCTTCCGGCTCCGGGTCTTCAGCGGGCCCGAAGTCCGGGAGCAAGTGGAGGAGGATTATGGGCAGGATGAGGAGGAGCAGCAGGTATAGAGAGACGGGAAGGAGGAGGAGGAAGAGGGCTTGTAACAGCGCTATGGTGGCGGTTGTCTAACAACGGGGGTGGGCAATGAATTGATATCCTCCAGCATCAAAGGAGGCACTCGGAGCGTCACACGCACAATAAAAATTAAGTGCACAGTGGATTGGATAGAATTGTAGTATTAGCGATCACGAACCGAAGGATTATTCATTCGTTCAACACAAAAAATTGGAATTTTTTGGCATTGGTTGGTGATAAGGAAATGGATTTTTCTGGTAAACGGCAGAATTAATTGCCGAGGAAACGGTCCAAAATATCATTAATACCACGCCCGTTTCAAAAATCTTTGAAACCGTCCACGTCAATTCCCCAAAAAGGTTGGGTTAGCACATTGGTCCGCGTGGTGTATCGAACCGGAATGGAGAGCGGTCGCGAACGGGGTTGAAGCAGGATGACGTGAAGTGGTGGGATAGACCCAGGCAGGGAAATAGCTTATTACGCGTTGCGCATTGAGGCTGAAAGTGGAGTGGGAAAGTGGCCGTGCTCTTTGGGATGGAAGATGGCGGGGAGTGTTGGCGGAGTCGTTGCGGCAGAAGTCGGTCGGGCAGGTGGAGAGGGAGTCCTGGGAGAAGGGGATCGATGTCGTAATTTCGGGTGAAACGCGAAGTCGAAGCTCTTCTATCCGAGGAGCGGTTACGTGAGCGCGCTCCAGCCGAAGCCGTGTTGCGGGCGTCGGGATTTCCTAGCGCGCGTTGAAATCTCCCACTGTACCTCCACGGGCGTCGAGGTCTCCGCAAATGGCCCGTCGATTGACAGGGGATATGCAAATCTGGCGAACGAGCTGACAACTTTTCTAAATTGGAGCGATCGCGGCGGCGCAGGGATTTATAACAGTCACCGGGTGCAGACACAGTCACCCTTGCTCGTTTATGGCTGCGCCCCACGGTCCGATTCCAGCGTGCACTCGCACTGAGCTACCAAATTCACTCGAGAAACGACGAGAACACTCCAGGGCCACAATCCAGGAAAGGAGAGTTACGTCGCCTGCGACTGCACCACGTCCTCTGCAAAAGGATCTCCGGGTACCAAGCGGTAGGAGGGATGCCTATGGGAGACACGGGTTCACTCTCGCTTTCCGCCGGGGATCACAAGGCTGGCAGAGTGGTGGGAATGCCGGATTGACTTGCTGGCCGACTGCCTCGATTGCACGAAAAGCACTCCGTCCACCTGCGCGCGGCACCACAGCCGACGACCCCTTCTCCACCTCCCCTCGCCGCCACCGTCCCCCCCCCCTCGGAGGCGTGCGCTCCCCACAACGCCCGCTCCTTAGTCTTCTCCCGCGCGGCGGCCTTCGACTGCCGCTCCCCCCACGACCCCCCCACACTTGCTTAAGACACGACTTTCCCCTTTTCTCGGGGGCTCTCGTGTGTGCACATTGCCGCCGCCTCCCGGAGAGGGGGGCTCAGAGGAGGATTTCTTAAGAGCAGATCCGTGGTAGGAGGGGTAAGCAGGGGGAAAGGGGGAGTGGGGTTTACCAACCACTCTCATTGTGCTCCCACTGCGACATCCTCCGTGGGGGAAGAGCCAAAAAAACTCTCGACGGCGCACACCCTTCCCACTGGAATACACAAAGATCACGGCAGGAAGAGCAAACGTGAGGTCTGTGGAGCGGTGCCAATTCGTGCACACACTCGCAACTCAGCTCCCCGTGCTCCTTTTGCAAATTGGTCCTATTCCAATCCAAGGGGCTCGCGGACCCCCAGGGAAAGGAACATCCTTAATTAACTTAAAGGCAGTTTTGGCCATTTTTACCTCTCTCCTTTCCAACAATCAGTAAGATACGAACGCTCCTCCCTACCTCTTGAGTAATCATCGGCTATTGCTACGTAATAGCAACGCTCAGCTTTTTCTTACAAAAACATTATTACGTGTTTGACGAAAGCGTTTTTTCGTGCGATTACTCATCAGTTCATTGATGTGTTTGTGCTGAGAAAGTACAGTGCCTCGAAAAACTTTATTTTTTTTAAATTGCAGTAGTTTCATGGTAACAGTGTAAATGTATGTATATAGAGCGCAATAAAACAGTGAGCAAACTGTTCAACATGTTGATATGTAATGAAATAATTTTGAAACAAAAGTTTCATTACAGAGTATTTGCACAATGTCTTCATTGGTAGTTAACGCTAATTAAAATTCTTTCTTCATAAAAATTTCTGAGATAATACAGAAATGTGAAACTTTTCCCATGAACCCACCCCTCACTGCCGTCCGGGAGCGTAATGGCTCGGCACAGCCCCTCCTTCCCGTCCCTCCCAAGTCTTACGTCACGGAAGATCGGCCCCAGATGTCCGAGGGAACAGCACCACTTTCCATTTCCTTGTAAAAACATGAAACACCTCAAAGTATTTCAGCAGTCTTATCTCCTCATCACATCTTCTTTGTTTCCCCCTTCTTCTTCCAAGGCTACTCAAGAGGGTGCACCACTCGCGACCCGATGAAATGGGCGATCAACACGTAGCAGCACCGAGGCCAAGCAAAAACCGCTTCCATGCCAAAAGAGAGAGAGAAACCCTGGCGGCTCACTCAACCCGACGGCCCGCCCAGGGAAGGAAGAGGGCGAGGTCTGGTCGTCGCACGAACGAGAATTGAAATACTACATCACTTCCCTTCAACAGTTCGCGGAATTTTTCTTAAGTTTAGAACAAAGCAAGAGCAATTCGAATATTTTAGGAGAGTTAAGTCTTGGCGGGTCAACAATTAAAGTAATTACAGCTGGTTCACGGCCACGAATTACATATACTGAAGAATGTCCCATTTCCGCAGTACTAAAACAAACACTCAATAGTGCAAATGTCAAATTACATTTAGAACTGAGTAGAAAGTATTTTAAAACCCCAATTATGACAATATGGAAAAATAATTCGGTGTTCTCGAGAAGAAATTTCGCTCATAAAATAGCTCACGTCTTATAAAGTCGAACATCCGAGTTGAATATTGGAAGGAGATGGATTAACAAGAGCAACAGCAGCAGAACGGTATTCACACTTCCGGCGATGATGTAGAACGCAGTGGCGATGAAGGGGACGGTGCAATATCAGCAATTAAGCAAGATACGGAGTGTGGAGGTGCATCTGTGCATCCAGGACGGAAGTGATGATGAGGATAAGAATAGAATGGCCTAGACCTCCTGAGATAGAATCAGAGAATTTCCGGGAAAGTAGAAAAACGGATTCGGTCAAGAACGTCTCTAAAACTGTTTCACTACTAAATAACCAACGCTTTTTCTTTCCCAGCATGCCCCTGTTAGCAAAATACATCGTGCTAAACAATGTATGGAGAAAACATGAGACATGGGTGTAATATGGCGTGCCTCTCTGATTCATTCTACTCTTGGCACAATTGGAGAGACCAGAGAACGCAGACAAATCGCCTAAATTCAGACCTTAGCAGCCGAGTACCAGGGGTTTTAATTATTTCAACGGCTTCCCAAGAAACATCAGATTCAAACAAACACGGAGAAATTAAAATTTCGCAAATAAATGATAGAATTGGACACTGTCCATGTAGTAACAAGAACGAAACAAAGATTGTAAGATTTCCCTTAATGTTAAATTAAAACAAAACTGAATAACTAATAGCGGGGGCTGTGGTTATCACACCCATTGGTTATTATATTGTATTATGATTTCGTGGAGTGACCATAGAACACTATTTATACATTCTAGTAATTTAGCAAATACTTGTATTTCGAATAGTCAAACCAATAAATGGGCACCAACAAAGAAAAAGGGTGGTTGGTTCACTGCCGCATGATGCGTAACAATAAAACCATCTAGCTGCAGGAGCGGACAGAATGGTAGAACACAATGAACATTACAAGATATCACTCAAATGAAAAATTGGCCGTGGCCCCCTTGCTTCGAAAAGTAAAAGGGCCACAGCCCTTGCGTCGGGAAAATAGAAACGATTTATATTAACTGGGATTCGGAAAGGATGTTGTTCGGGTGGACTTGAAGAACTTTGGCAAGCCACCAGTCGAAACCTAAGTCTTAAAAATACTTTTCTACAAATTCCAAGTAACATTAGATAAGATCACACTGATCACTTAATTGCTGACGCCGCAAAAACATGATTTTTACGGAAAAAGTAACACTCAATGGCAAGTAAAATACAATTTGAAATTAGGAGGCTTACTTCAAAAATATCATGTACAATAACATGGTGTTTTGAACTGTTTTATATACTTAAATTTCAAAAATACATACAACTGTTTCCTTTCGAACCGGGGCTCCAATCTTGTAACATAGTCGATAGTTCAGCACTTTTAAGGCATTAACTTCATTTAAAGTGTAGTTTAAAAATTAAAAAGGAAAAATAATTAAGAATTTTAAATTTTGGCCAAAAATAATTCGGATATATATTCCCTCACAAAAAGGGACTACTCTCCTCGTCTGATAAAACCGTGAGAATAGGAAGAGAATAAATAACACCTGCCTGGCATCTTCCCAGGGAAAGACTGCTTCAATACTGATGGTCTCTTTCTCCCGTTTATCCGAACCTTTCAATATCACTTGACCGACAACCATTGATTTAATGCACGTTAACATCCCACTTTATCGAAAAATATCAGAGAACATCGAAAAGACCGTCTGTAATTATTGCACAACGACGATCAAGTACTTTAAGGATAAAACGAAAATTCAGGCCAATGGAACTGAAATGAATATGTACGAAAGAGTGAAAGTGAAGGAAAATGTTGAGAAATGAAATGCATCAGATAGAGGTGAATATTTCACCAATCTCAGAATCAGAATAATACTTGCACCTACAGAATCAACATCGACATAAATACCCCACAATCCACCAAAAAGTTTTGTGGCAGAGGGTGCAGGCACCAGGTGAGAAGGGTAAGTGATAAGAAAAAATTTGGGAGAGGAAGGGAAAAGGGAAAAATACTCAGTAAAAAACTATCAAATAACGTGCAAATTTGTATACATGTAGAGGAAGACTTAATTCAATGAATTATACCTAATACATTAGTTATTTGCTATGTGAAAAAATAGAATAAAATGGTATGATAGTTGCTCATCGAACGCAAATATTCTCAACCGACTGCAAGAAGGTAACGGTGATAATGGAAGACAGCTGCCAGCAAGGAAAAAATGCGAGAGACTTGGTCTGGAGTGTGACGCTCTATGACCTGAGGAGGAATGGGCGATCGAAGATGACCGCCAGAGAAGAACAAAGGTCTTAGGTGCGGGAAGCGGATGCTGGAGACCGATGGCAAGATGAAATAAGAGATGTGGAAGGGGACTGCATGGGAAACTAGATGGGTATCTAATCTTACATAAGAACCAGATGAATTGTACACACGAACAAGCACGAAGGGTTAATTTGGAAATGTTTAGAAAGAGAGGTAAAAAGGGGAAGGCAGCCTCCCGGGAGGAGGGCCAGGGGGTGGGGCGATTGCAGAGGGAATAATAGCCAATCAAAATGCGGCTTGAAACAACAATAATACAAGCAAACTAAAAAAACAGCACTGTACTTTTAAAAGTAATTAGAAGCCTAAGACGTAATTGCTTGAAGACGAAATGTTATGCGGCTATGGTCAGGCTCTTTCAGAGGAGACATTCCATAATGTTCGATATTTTCATAAAATTCGTGAAATATAGATATTTCCGAAACATTAAGCGAACACGTAGAAGTGAAAAAGGAATCGTTCCACCATTTATTTATTCACCATATAATGAAATACCAGTTAATATGCATTTTCAAGAAAGTCATGTACACTGGAAGAGAACGAGATCGCGAGATCCCAAGAGCTCCCAGAAGAGATCCCACCGCCGCTTGTTTTCCTGTTTATGACTTAATCGTATGGATGTGGTCGCGCGTGTCAAGATTTAGAAAATCATTCCCTTCACTGCTAATATTAGCAGAAAACATTTTACTACGCCACACAGGCATATGCTGTGCACGAGGATAGAGCATGGCTTGCATCTCGCCACTATTGTCGCCGAATATCTCGCGAAAATGAGAGCTATACAGCTTTGTTCCTCATCCTTCCGATAGTCCAGACCTGGTTCCACGCGGCTTCTTCCCAAATGTGAAGAAACACCTTCTTGGGGAGTGAAGATGCTATCAAAAAACAGCTTCCAGGATGTCATCAAAGGGTAGAACAAGTGTGCGACTACTTTGAGAAGGACCATCAAAATTTAGAGGATGAATAGAAATAATGACTTTTTTTTAAATCGTCCTGTTTATAAATTGATGAACTCTCGTGATTCGGAGTTAACAGCGGGTCTCGAAGAATAAGGAAATGAAAATTCTTACAAAGTGAAGACATACCGCGAAATTTGAAATGTAACAAGGGCGAGTCATATGTCTTCATGCATCTCCAAGTGGGTGAAATCGAGCTTCGAATTCTGGTCGAATTGCGAGCGAAAGGCGTTTCAATGATCTCAAGCCAGCTTGACTTTGTTTGATGTGGTCTACCGGTCAAAGGGTTTTTTTATAACTAATACGCGGGCTGTTCAGAAAATAACTTGTTTTGAAATAAAATATGCACCTAGCTACAAGATCAGTAATCGTAAATCGGCGATTTTCACGAATTTTTTCGTTTTTCAGCGTCAGTTCCTCTGTCACAAGGCTAGGTCGATCATTACGGTCCTGTTCGTGAACATTAGTGCGTCTCCGTACACGTCACAAAGTTGCCTATGAATTTCAATTGGCTTGTGTTTTTTTGCCAGTCAAAACCTAATCACAGATCGCACTTCACAACTCGAGGGATTTTCTATAGCAGCGCACATTTTAACGGTTCGCACTGAGCAAAGTAAAGTGTGTGGGGCGTTTAGACAACAAGATGGTGGCCCTAGCTCCACCCACGGTACGCCGAAACATAAGCTACTTTCTGGACAGCCATCTGAGAATACAGGTACATGCTTTCTACCTCCCACTTACAGCCATCTTAAATGCCCATTCTAAACCTTTCCTTCCTCTTTACTCGCTTACCCAACATTCTCCCATTCTCTCTGTCTTCAAAATTCCACCGTCACTGAATACGCCCTTCATCTAGTGTTCTATCTGAAGAATGCTCGTAATAAACATTCTTTAACCTTCCCTAGCACGGCTACCACATCTTTGTTTGTATTTTCACGTTTGTCTCCACATCCGCATCTCAAAATCGTGAAACGTAAAATAAATCGTATCTTCTCTCTTTCACGACTTGTGTTTCAAAACCAAATAAAGCTGCGCTCCATACCAAATTTATAAGGATCGTTTCTACGCCTCTTCACTCAGGATCACCTGTATCAAAAACTTCCTCTCTGCAATGACTACCTGATGCGATTTTGTCACGAGGATCTACCTCCCGCAAATTTTCGGCCAAAATACTTTTTGTATCAGAGATTCTCTTACCATCTTTGATTTCAATCAGGAAGCGAATTTTTTAATTGGACCAATATGAACATTTTTTCCCTGAAATAAATTTTTGTTTAAACAAATGGAGCAAAACATGAAATATAAATTACAGATTCAGGTTTGATGTTGTGGAACTGTTCCATAATAACAGAGATGAAGACTGCCACAATTTTCACAATTTATTATTTATTTATTTGATACTTGCAGTCGTCTTTATCTCTGTTATTATAAAACATGAAATGTTGACTTGCTTCGTGTTTTCGGCCGACACATCGGCGTGCCTCACCTCGGCATCCACACCCTTCCCTCCACTCCCCAAATAGCCGAGGCATACCGTACCACTGGGGAAATGTGTGGAATGCGGCGGTAGCAGAAGGGAAAGGATTCAATAATATAATGGAGACCGCGGGGTTGATGGAGAGGATGCAGGCGTAGAACTCGGCTGGAGGCTTCACGGAAGATGCCGATGGGTCAAACGCGATTTGACGTCTCCTCCGGCGGACGGAGCTCTGTCCTCGACGAGGCAAACGGGCGGCGGCCGGGGTAAAGGGCTAGAACGCCCCCGAAATTCGATACTTGGGCCTATTAAGGGTTTAAAGCTTTAGCAACCACACTAACCCTATTCTGCCGAAATCCCACCTTTTACATTAACTATAATGATACATTTTGAATTTCCTCACGAGCGAAAATACTGTTCGTAAAGTTGTGATGCAAAATAATGATCTCATAAAATTTTATAGGAAAACTTCAGTGCTATTTCAATATGCCTCCGAAATAAACTCTTTATTACATTCAAAATAAGTTTTTAACATTCCAATCATATTAAATAATGGCAGATTTCATTATTTTTTATTGCAATTCAAAGGACACGTACCGAGGATACTGATATATAATTTATTCATTACGATCAGAGAAATGATGTCCCAATATTCTTTGGGACGTTCCTTCTAAAATAAAAAGAAGGTCAAATCTATGGACCTTCACACCGCGTAACTAATTCCAGCAATGCTGAAGCTCGCATTACACGGTTGGGAAACAGAGATAGCAAAGCAGAAATATACGTTTCCAACCTTTTATAGACTACTGCTTAATGAGCTACACAATATTTATTTATCATTAGCACACAATTCTTTTCGTGCAATGCCGATAATAGCGTACGTCCATCCTGACAGCCGCAACAATACACCAGCAAGGCATAACATGCACTTCCACCGAACTATAACGTAATATTCCTCCGTGACTAGTTTCACAGTGTGATCGCTGATGGCAGTGCCGAAGGAATGAACATTAGCATTCACACCACGCATAAGGAGGCTTGCGACTAATCGCACTAACTCACCATCTATACGAGAGACAAGAAATTATCCGTGACATGCAATTAAAAAGAACTGAGAGGTGAATCTCAAGAAAGAGGAACAATAAAGTTTTGTATTTGGAAAAAAACTTAGCATTACGAAACGGTTCACAAGAAAAGTCTCCGGGAGGTGAAGCAGCCCATAAGCTGATTGCCCAAGGATGTGCGAGGGCGCGAGGGGGAGTTATGTGAGTGCGGGGGGAGGGGGTGGAGCCAAGGAAACCGAATCACAAATGACTAGGACTTAGCATGCAGGAAAACTCAAGACGTTAAGCGCACGCAGAGAGCAGTCTTGGCCGGTGACAAGCAGGAAGGTCTTCCAAGCTCCAAGTACGTACGTGGCGAGAGCACGAGACCCTTCGCCGGAAACTTTAATTCAAGGATTTGACGAAACACAGGCGAAGGGTCACGATGAATCTGCCATCGGGAATAAACCGTGTGGCAATTCACGGTGACCACGCACTTCGAGTTTTGGAATAATTCATATTCATAGAGTTAGATTAAACCCGTCAATGATGGTTTACGTGGTGCTATTGTACGCAGACGTCGGTAAAAAATCCTAGTCCCTTTGAGCGCATGCGCAGGGGGGCAATTAGGTGAGAGAAAGACGCACTCCAATGCCAACGGATAAATTCGAAGAATTCGCTCTCCATTCTCGTACAGTTCACGATTACAACAGCCAGAGCCATGGTGACAAACAAATACAACCAATCTCCCCTTTGCCGCCCTTTCATTATTCTGTGGCTGGTGCCCGAAGGCTCCTCGCCCTACGTCCTCACCGTGGCCGACGGGGTGTGGTGTCGGTGCAGTCGGTTCAGGGCTTCCACCGGAAGAATAAATCTAACGACGATAATTATCTTCTTAAATGAGCAATACGGTAAAAATGGTAGAAGATCGATCCACCAGACACGCACGCACGAAACCACGGCTTTTCCAGCAAGCACGTTGTCACTCTCCCATCTGTCCAGCGTACCATTTGGAATCTGATAAGACGTGTACATTTTTTGGATCGTCCATTCATTATCATTGCGGGTGCCACTCGTAACACCAGAGTCAGGCCAAATAGCTACAAGTTCTGGTGTCCGCAGGGGTCCAACTAGCATGCGATGGCCAACGCCAATCCCGAACGGGTGAACTCCTAGCCGAAAGAAACTCCACTCCTGTCGGGTATTCCCGAGTCGTTCATCCTAGTACCGATTCAAAACAATATTTAACTCCTTGGCGGATTCTTTTTCTCCGATATCTTGAAGAAATTGACGTGTTCCAGATTTCTCTAATAGACTGGCCACCATGGTGACTAAATGCAGGATTACTATTCACCAAAAGGATTCCGCAAATCTGCACCCGATGGATGAGCTACCTCTCAAATCCCAAAGCCTTCCCAAATCAACCCGCGACATCCAACAACTCGGGAGACTGGAGTCGGCTGACGTAAAAAACGTCTCCGTCAAGGGAAATATCACTCAATTTTAGGAATATTAATTAATAGCCCGGCAGTAACCATTTCCTGGCGAGTGTATTAAAAAATGAAAATTGGATCGTTAATATTCAAAATAAACTCACATCTGCGTTAATAAGTTCGGTAAACAACCCCAATACGTTTCGTGAGGATGCAATTCGCCATTATGGAGAAACAGGGTGACGCTCGGAAAATATTCAGTGGCGGTAAAGATTTACCTACGTGTACGAGCGAATCGTATCGTACGAGTGGCGAGTCGTATGTTCGAGCGAATGCTAGATAGTTCCATCATGAGTAGTGCTTCAGTTACGAGTACATCACCGAAGTTATTCTCATGCAAGTCTTAATGTTGGAGGAAATAGACAAATAACCGGATGCCCAGGAAAACGCAATAGATGCCGCAATATGCCTCTCGTTAACAAAAATACAGAAGTACAAGTGCACCTTCAACGAGGCCACAAAGAGTTTGTCAACACACGGGGAAACGTGTCCATCCCCCTTGGCCGACTGCGGCCGTGAGCCGACAGGACGAAAACCAAGGAGTCACGAATTGTGCGAAAGCTACGCTCGAAGAATAGCAAACAAAACCATCACCCGATGATGCGTACGAGTCTTTCAAGGTGAATCGAAGAGCGTTCCGCGGCCACTCTTCCTGCCCTCCACAAATCGCCACCGCTTCTTCGACGCGGTGACATCAGCCGACGGATGCAAATGACGGGCCGCCTTCGACCGTGCACTCTGCGCATGAGTTGGCTCTTAACGACTCCATTCGACGGCTGGACTCTCGAAACCTAGAAGCGACTCTGCTCATTGTGGTGTTTAATCCAGTTCGCATATAATCCTCTAAAACATTCCCATGCCAAAATTATAATTACACACGCCCCAGGTTTCAACACTGCAGATGTGCTGCGGCTTTTACTCCAGGTAATTGATTGTCGACAGTATTCTTCTTCTCGAGATAGATATTTTCATAAGGTTTTTTGATGGACACAAGAGTCTAAGCTGGAACTGAGTCGTGTCTATGACGAAGCTAAACAGCGCAACACCCGACATGATAGTAAACCCTTATTCAACTCCACACACCCTTTTCTGCCTCTTTTCTTCTAGTTCAGCATACCTCATCTCCTCTTCCTGCGTCGCCTCGCCCAATTAGAATTCCCCTCTCTACATACATATCACCTTCCATATCTCATTTACACTCTCAATATTCTCCACATCCATCCGTCCTGCCTCCTTTTAATATCTCTCGGCAACGCTCTCCCCCCGACTAATACTGTCACGCTCTTCCTCGTTGGTAAATTTAATTTCACCCATTTAACATTCACTTTATTCATCTGCGCACCCACCCACAGTATCTCCAACCTAGGCTTATCCTCCTGCCTCAACGACAATATCGCTACAACGCTACGTTATTATTAAAATGTTCAATAGTTTTTTACTTCTTACGGTCTGTGTAATTAAATCACTCAAATTTATAAAAACCTATTTACTTTAAGCAACCCTTCTTTTAATGTCCCAACTGCTTATTATCCATCCCGTCTCTAGATTTCCAAAAGAGGTGAACTGTTTTACAAGTAAGGCACGGGCAACGTCGCACGAAACAACCCCGTGCCTCCCGAGTGTCACCCTGGAGGGAACGAATGGATCATCACTCCGCCGAGACACAGTCGACCTCGAAAGTGAAAAGATTTCACATTAGACCTCTGACAAAGCAGCATCTGTTAATTCATCCACCTGATGACTGTGCACCAGCGAGACGAGGGCACGCACGGCTTCTCGCTGGCAAAATGCTTCCCTGAGCGTGGAGGACACATTTGCGAGCTTGTTATCTGCGGCCGACCGTTATTTCGCCATTCGGATTCAATCGCGTCACTTGACTAGCTCCACGAAATTCGGGAAGCAAAAGTCTAGCTAGTCCACAATTCCATTCCGGGGCACTGACTGCGGAATTCTGGGAATGATAGTCTAATAAAATATTATTATGGTTAGGCAAATATTTAGGAACCGCGTTATTAATTCACAGTTACCCAGGAGCGGATGCGATTTCTGATTATGACTTCCACTAATGAAGTGTATCGTCAGACTCATGAGGATTGTAAAAAGTAAGGTGGTCGAGGAAATGGAATGCACAACATTAACTGGGAGGATAATAAAGGCCATCCAGCTGGTTGTAAAGATTTTAATGAGGAAAAGGAGACAATAACAACAGAAAAAAATGGAAACATAAAAAAGGGATGAACGAAAAATACAGGGTATTTTTCCACCCACTTTTATTTCAGGTAAACCAGAAGATAAGGTCCAAATGTCGAAACTAGTAGTACCGGAAACAAAATCGTGTGGAAAAATACCTGGTATTCTTTATTCCTTAAGATAAACTTCCACGTAGTTAAGCCTGATACCATAGTTCATAAAAAAGGGACATTCAAAAGAAACGATAAGAATAGTAATTAGGAAAATGGCAAGGAAACTGAGGAATGTAATAATATAATTAGGTAGAAGAAAGTACAAACAGTGGAAAAATACCTGATCCTAGATTATTACTAGTGCGAAAGAAATGTGGGGTAAGGCGCAAATGCGAACACATGGTAATTCAGGAAAATCATCAATCGAACCAGGAAAGATCCAAGAGTTTTCTTAGATGATCATGTGGATCCACGTTTTCCGAGTCCACCATGCCTGTGATCACTTCAAATAAGAGAGAGAGAGAGAGAGACAGGAATGCATTTATATCGTGCAAAAGGAAAAATTTTGATGTGATATTTTCTTTGCACAATAGAAACAGAAGTATTTTCTCAAATTATTTTTTAAATCAGCTATCTCTTAAATTTTAACAAGCTGCTCATGCGACATTTTAGTAAAACGAAGACGACGATATCTTCATGTGATTTATTATGGAACGCTAGGCTTGCACAGGGCATTTTAATCATTCATTAAGTAAAGATAACAAAACAGTTTCAACAATTTTTCCCATACTTCAGTTGATTGTTGAGTTTTTATTTTTTACGATTTCCACGTGATTTTTTGTGAAAGTTGATAGGTCGTAGGGATTTTATAAAAACTTTTTTGTTTACGATGTCCCCACTGTTACCAACTATAAGCGCCAAATTTATTATTGTTTTTCCTGTTCGTCTGAGACATCGAGGCATTAACGTTAATAAAAAATCGATTTAGTGATTGGACTAATTTATTTTGATTTAGTGGATGCACTTAATGAAGAAATTGAATAAATATTTACCGTAGGCACCAATTAAAGAGCGATGCCGCAGACTGGCACCACTGCAGTACAGGTGTTTGTGGAACCATTACGTCATGAACTGCTAAACATCTGAGGCCGCAGGACAGAATTTTGCTTGTTGCTCTTCAATATTTACACGATCCATCGACCACTCTCTTGGTGCTTACATCATATCTTTCTCTTACGATGATGAAGTGGAAGACTCTTTGGGAGAATCGGGCAAGTAACAAAAATTATAAAAACGAGGAATCCAGATAGGCGATATGCAAACAGTCGTAGGAGAACGCCAAGGAGGAAAGTCTCGAGTCTTGAGCTGAAGGAAAACATTCATTGGGAAAGGGCATGAAATTGGAAAAATGGTAATGAATTGTGTACGCAACAATAATTAGTATTGGTCAATTCTTTGGAAAAGCACTACCGTGGAATAAACACGAGGAAACGCGTTTTGGAGGAAAATGACGACTCCGAATCGAAGTTACTCTTGTGTAGCAAAGTGTCACGCAAAGGCCATCCTCGTGCGGATCTCAAGAGTGACTGCAGCTCAGCGATGATGCGCATTGCCAGCTTAAATTCAGGAATCTGCAAAACTTGGCGAAAACTCTCCATGGTAGGCGAGCGGGAAAACCGAAAGAAATCCAGCTGACATCTGAAGTCTCACAGCATGCACCGTTCGTAACAGTGGACGACCAGGTACGGTACAGAATACAAGACGTAATAATTAAACACACACCCGCGTGCGCATATGTACAAAGTACTGTACGTGAGCGGACAGGAGCGACTATCCACCGACGACTGTGTGTCCGTCAGTACCTGCCAAATGACCACAAGGTTGGGCCCGTTGCAAGGTTACCTCTCACCCCACCCACTGCTTGTTGTTGTGCATGCATTTCATGGTAAGCACACTTCCACGCCGCTGAAGCGCCTTTTGGTCGACCCGCATGCAAAATACGCCCGAGTTCAAAGTGAATAGCGCAATTATCCAAACTGATGCGACCTTGATAGACTGTTGACAAAACAAATTGGCTTGATAACGCATTTTATACAAGACCATTCTTTCCATTCTTGCCATTGATAAAAATACCAATATACGATGGTAGTCCAGACA
Organism: Hetaerina titia; assembly: GCA_037158775.1. Classification (NCBI taxonomy): domain Eukaryota; kingdom Metazoa; phylum Arthropoda; class Insecta; order Odonata; family Calopterygidae; genus Hetaerina; species Hetaerina titia. The sequence continues at coordinate 100,678,018 of CM073772.1, read as the reverse complement.
GTAACTTACGTTGTGAAATAAAAAATAAATTAGTGACAAGACAATGTTTTATCATAAACATTTGAAAGGCACATTCTTAAAACTATTTGTCTTCATATTCGCCATTCAAATTAAGGCATTTATCATAACGACACACAAGCTTTTCAATTCCGTCTCTGCAGAAATCTGACGCCTAACATTTTAACCACTTGTTTACACCAGCATGCAATTCTGCGTGACTGTCAAAGCGTGTTGCAAGCCTCGCCTAGCGATAGATCCATAATCCTGAATAGACGATTTTCACGAACTTTTTCGTTGATTTTCACCATCAGTTCATCTGTCATAAGGCTAGGCCGATCACTGCTGTCCTCGTCGTGAACATCAGTGGGGTCATTTTTAAACTGAACTTAATGCACTACTACCTCAGTCCGCCTTCACTCATTATTCCATCTATGTACACTTTAAAAGTTTCCTATGAATTTCCATTGGCTTGCGGGCTTTTGCCAATAAAAACCTAATCATGGTGTTGTTTTTATAGATTCGCAATGAGCTAAGTAGAAGAACCACAGTCAGCACACTACCACAACAGAATGCGTACTGAGTGTAGGGACGTTTAGACACCAAGATGGTGGCTCTAGCTCTACCCACCCGCCACGTTAGGCCGAAACGTAAGTTACTTAATGGACAGCTTTCGTACATTCATGCTAATGAGAGTATCAGTATTGAAAATCAATTTAAAAATAAAGAGGACTGCTCCCTTTCCTCCTACGCCGCCGACAATCAATGACTCCATGAAACAATAAATGTTTCCAGAAAAAGTAGACCAAACAAGTAATATGCGCTGGTTTGGCACAGCATGGACTTAATCTACTTCCCATTGCACATTGCTTCGCCTGGCGGTAGCACGGGCTATTGTAGGAGAAGGATTTTGGGTGAGGATGAAATGTGAAAGATTGATGAGACTCTCCGCTCTAGGGATGCGAGGAGTCGGTCTCTATGAAAGAACGTGCCGCAGAGAGGAAAGAACTTCGGCGCGTGGCATGGAGGTGTACGGAAAGGTGACGTCAATGGTTGCCATGGTGCCTGCGATGTCTTTGGAAAGTACGTGAGTTCAAGTATTCCAGGAAAGGCTAAGTAACTCTGATAAAGAAACGTTGTGAGTGGACCATAGGTTGAAAGTTGTGATCGATAAAAATGGCGATCTGCACAGTTGGGGAGCATGCTGCAGGTGACACTGGGACGACAAATACGTAACATACGTACGATTACGCCTTTAAAGTTCTCGTGCATTCCCCAAGTATTTCGGATGCAGATCTATGTGCTACTTGACTACCCGTTCGAACCGAAAAGAACTGCGCGCTAAGTTCGGGCACACTTCCATAATGCGATGGAAGTTTCAAAATTCGTTGCACAACTTCGGAAAAGTGATGACCCAAATTGATTTAGTTTCACAGTCCAGTTATAACTTATCTTCGATTTTAGGGTAGTTGCCACTCATCACTACTCGTACATTTTAGACACACCAGCACAGCAAAGCTGCTCAAGGGCTTTTCTTACAATAAATCTCGCTGGCCTTCGCGGCATAAGATCTAATTATTTTACTAAGCCAAATTCATGAAGGTCGAAAAAGTCGTATACAACAAGTGAAACAGTACAATCGAGAAGTAATCAAGATTTTTTCACTTCCTCACTCCATTTTCCCAACACTCTTAAAATAAAACTTAATATAGTATTTTGCTCGCCGCATATTTACCATATGCATTAATTCAAAGGGATATAATGGGTATGGGTGACGTCTATATTCCAAAGATTTTACATTCGTTATTCCGGTTAAGCAGCAGGACAGAAGATGCAGAAGAAGACGAAAGTAGTTAGAATAGGAACCTGGAACGTCAGGACAATGTTGAGGAGAGGCAAATTAGAAAATATTAAGCGAGAGATGGAAAGAGGTAACATAGATGTTTTAGGCCTCTGCGAGGTGAGATGGAAGGATAGCGGGGATTACTGGAGTGACAATTATAGAGTAATATACAGCGGCGGGGACGAGAGCCAACGAGGGGTTGCCGTAATTTTAAATAAAGGGGTAGGAAGAAGCGTAGTCAACATAGAGCAAGCGACAGATAGAATTTTACTCGTAGAGATTAAAGCAGAGCCGACGAACTTGGTCATTATTCAGGTATACATGCCACCGAGCAACCACAAGGAGGAAGAAGTCGATAGGATGTATGATGAGTTAGAGGATATCATCGCGAGTGTTCCTGCAGGGAAACATTTGATAGTGATGGGGGATTGGAATGCGACGGTAGGCGAAGGAAGAGATGGTGGTGAGGTGGGGGACTATGGGTTAGGCACGAGAAATGAACGCGGGGAGAAAGCAATTGAATTCTGCAGGAGACAGGGGTTAGTCATCACTAACACATGGTTTAGACACCACAAAAGGCGTAGGTATACATGGAAAATGCCAGGTGACTCAGAAAGGTATCAGTTAGATTATATTATGGTTAGGCACAGGTTTAGGAACAGTGTGATAAATTCGCACAGTTTCCCAGGAGCGGATGCGGACTCTGACCACAATTTAGTTGTTATGAAATGTAATGTTCGTTTCAAGAAGATAAGGCAAGGGCGGCGGGCTAAAAAATGGAATTTAGAAGCAGTAAATGAATTAACGAGGAAGGAGTATCAGGAGGCTATAGAGAAAATGATGGATGACGGTAAAGAACTGAGTACTATCGAAGAAAAATGGGAATGTATCAAGAAAGGGATATTGGAAGCCGCTAAAGACACTATAGGAACCGTTAACGGGAAAAGGATAAGGAAACCATGGGTAACGGAGGAGATGATTGCAAAGATGGATGAGAGAAGAAGATGGAAAAATGTAAACACAGAGTTAGGCAAAATGAAGTACAAAGAGTTAAACAATAAATTGAGAAGGGCCACAAATAAAGCAAAAGAAGAATGGTGGAAAACCCAATGCGAGGATATGGAAAGTTTACAGAAGAAGGGTGAAATTGGTGCTCTATACAGCAAGGTTAAGTTATTATCGGGAAGTAAGAAGGCAAGATGTGTGCTAACAGTTAAAGATAAATGGGGTAAGATAATAGTTGAACCAGGAAAAATCCAAGAGAGATGGAAGGAATATATAGAAACACTGTATGGTAAAGAACTTAGGCCGACAAGGTTAGACATAGAAAAGGAACATGACGTAGAAGAAGATAGCTTAGGTCCAGGCATACTCGACGATGAAATAGAAAGGGCATTAAAGGAGATGAAAGCAAATAAGGCTGTGGGGGTGGACAATATTCCTGTAGAAATGTTGAAATGGTTAGGGAAAGGTGGGAAGAAGGCCATATATGGACTGATTCGTAGTATCTATGAGGAAGGAATCTGGCCGGAAGATTTTGTGAGATCGGTGTTAGTTCCTATTCCAAAAAAGGCAAAGGCTTCGTCATGTGAGGATTACAGAACAATAAGTTTGATATCCCACGCAGCTAAAGTTATTCTCAGGATCATCAACAAAAGGATAGAGAGTAAGGCAAATGATTACTTAGGGGATGATCAGTTTGGGTTCAGGAAAGGAAGAGGTACGCGTGATGCCATTGCAGTTATGAGATCACTAGTCGAGAGGAATATAGAATACAATCAGGACGTTTTTGCCTGTTTTGTAGATTTCGAAAAAGCGTTTGATAGAGTGAATTGGGAAAAATTAATGCGTGTATTGCAGAAAATAGGGATGGATTGGAGGGACAGGAGACTGATCCGCAACCTGTACATGTCTCAGACTGCTCAGGTGCGAGTGGGGAACGGAGAGTCCGGATGGGCAGTGTTAGGAAGAGGTGTAAGGCAGGGTTGCCCATTGTCACCGGTACTGTTCAACGTATATGTAGAGGAAATGATTAAAGAGGCATGGGAAGAACTGGAGGTAGGAATGAAAGTCGGAGGGGAATTCGTAAAATCGGTTAGGTTTGCTGATGACCAAGCATTAGTTGCTCAGTCAGCCAATGGGTTGCAAGCATTGTTGAGTGAATTGGAGGTTCAGTGCGATAAATATGGGATGAGAATAAATATTAATAAAACAAAGGTTATGCGATTTTCCAGAAAGAAAAAGGCTAAGCTAAATATTAAAATAGGAGGGGAAAAAATAGAGCAGGTAGAACAGTTTACATATCTCGGAAGTGTTTTGGACCAACACGGTCAAAGTGGTAGGGACGTAAGGAGAAGAATTGCGCTAGGCAAGGAGGCTTTCTCAAGGAGGAGGGAGTTGATGACGGGGACGTTGAGTAGGGATGTTAAGACAAGACTCGTAAAAACTCTGATATGGAGCGTAGCTATGTACGGCGCGGAAACGTGGTCGCTGAAGCAGGAGGATAGACGTAGATTGGAGGCTTTTGAAATGTGGGTGTGGAGAAGAATGGAAAAGGTGAAATGGACCGAAAGGAAAACAAATGAGGAAGTACTAGAGATGGTGGGTGAGGAGAGGGGTTTGTTGAGAGAAATCCTATGGAGGCAGGAAAAATGGATGAAGGGCGTATTGAGCGGTAGTGGAATGTTGAAGAGGGTAATAGAGGGAAGAATGTTGGGCAAGCGAGGTAAGGGTAGGAACAGGATAGGGATGTTGGACGAGATGAAGGGAGGAAAGAAGTACACCGAGATGAAGAGGGACCTGATATAGATTAGTTTGCTAGGTGGGGAGTCACAAAATGTTTATTTGATAGTTGGGTCCATCCAAAAACCTACCTTAACCGGTAGATTACCTTAAAAAAAAAAAAAAAAAAAAAAAATTCCGGTTAAATTAATGTTGTCAACGGTTCGGAATGGCTATGCTACGTATGTCGTTTATGTATGAATAAAAATAAGACCTTTACGCTTCCTTGGGGAACAAGTGACGGTACTTCGACAGTAGGTTTTGCCAAAAGTGCCGATAATAAGTACGTTGTTCTCGACAGTTTAGGGATTCTCTGTTCCAGGACGCGATATTATGGCCACTTATGGTCTATCCTAAAAGTCTGTAAGTTAGAGATTGACATTTCAAGAGGGACTTGCGTACGAGTGTCTCGTACTTTACATGCTTTTTCATGCTGCAACATACTCCTCACGCTGCAGTGTCTCGAGGTTAATAAGACGTCGTCAACTATTAGCAATAAGGTTCGCATTATTTAAACTTGAAAATGCATCCATTCATTCTCAATCAGGATTCCCGGCCTCTCCTTGAGTTAAGAGCAATGTTACCGAATCTTGATTATTTAATTAGCCAACACTGACGATTGATCTATTTAAAAAAAACTTTGCTGTTATCGCTGTTTTGTTACATAGTTCTCGTCGTGCATTTACGACATAGATTATCAAAAATGTAAGTAAAAATTTTCAGTGGTGAGGTGCACTTACTTTTTATTGTTTCTCTTCTTCCGAGAAATATGGAGATTTACTTTGTGATTTAAAGCTATCGACGTGATACTGAAACATAAAGAAAGCTAGTTGGGCTCCACATACACGCACTTGGTTAGTATCTAGTATGAATTTCCGTCGTGCGTGATGCATGAGATCTGGCAACACGCCGTAATGGTCGCTTCGAGGTCGGGAAGAAAGGAGGTGCGCTTAGCTCCGCTCACTTGCATCCCACAAGGTTCTTTTCTAAGAAAATTGATGGCTTCCGGCGTAACTTGGTGGAACTGAAAACACTCGGCTTTTCCACATGGAAATTTATTGAAACGACTTCGGTTTCGACTACGAAGTCATCATCGCTCATTTCCAAGTTTATGCATCCGCATCGCACCACGCAAGCCTCCAGCATGGTGAGGTGCAGCACCCAGGGGACGCGAATAGTTTCGGTCAAGCACCGCACGTGAAAGTTAACGCAAGATAGGAGCGAGCATGATGGGTGTATAATCATCCAAATGACGTATTTCTGAGCGCTCCAAACGCCACTCTCCGGTATTTACGAGTACCTCCCTCGTGCAACATGGGATCTCAATGGGTACTGCTGCATCTTCATTGAAAATGCCGAAGAAAAATCATTAGCATGGGACTCCGCGATTAGCAACCAGTATGGTTATAAAATACGAAGAAGACAACGTGTATAAGGCAGTATTGGATTAAACTAGGAATATAATGCATTATTTTAATTAACTTCGAAGCATAATACGAGTACGTCCCTCGTGCAACACGAGAGACCGTCTCTGTCTAAGGACCATTGTGACCTGCGCGTGGCTCTTATTAATATTCAAATTTTAATTTTGAATGGGGAACAGATTACTAGTGAAGGCCTTCTTAAATTTTTTCGAAAGTTTACCACGACGACTCGATGGACGGGTACGACAAGAGAAGGGTCTCCTCATTCTAATCCAATGTGAAGTGTAAAGGCGAAATTAAACCAAGTTCATTGGTCAAAAGAGTACTGAAAAGATATTTCGTTATTTTGTTTATGGCTCAATAAAATAATTTCCTATTCGCAAGGCGTCAATGGGATAGAAAATGCTACCACGGAAAACATCTCGACGAGTATGCCAACCATTAATCGCATATTTAATTAGAATGAATCGACGCTTCGGGAAAAGCGCTTCATCATTTACAGGAGTGTCATCGTCAGCTCACGCAACTAAGCGCATCCACGCGCTATTCTCTCGGGAAAATCAGCACGAGTTGCTCCAACGTGAAAATGACGTTCAGCTTAAACGTGACACCATTAAATGGAATATTTCGAAAGGGTTCACGTAATACAATTATTATGATTTATATTACTCTCAAATACATAATGTCGGAATAGCTTGCAAGGGCAAAAAAACAGGATTTCATAAACGAATTGCCATGTTTGCTACCTGGCATCAGTAAAGCGTTATGTACACTTCTATTACTTCTATTATTATTTTCAGCCGTTACTCTTAACGAAAATACCCCTAAGAATCTTTATTGTATTTAGAAAATATCCCTGGACACATTGAATTGAATTCTTCCTTCATTGTTAAAAATTTAGCAGCTGTATATTCGTATGTATAAAAATGTATATAAATATATATATATATATATATATATATATATATATATATATATATATATATATATATATGCATACATATTTTTTTAAACATACATACATACATTCACACACACATATAAACATAGGTGTGTGTTTTTACATGTATGCATATGTGTGTGTGCGTGTGTGCGCGTGTGTGTATATGTGCCAAATAACCGCCACTTAAGATTGGCCAGAGGAAGACGGTGTGGCATCAATCTATTCTATAAAAAATGGGATTGAGTTTTAATTTGACAGTTTCGAAGCAGACGACGCATTATTGCTAGCGCGAACGAACGGCCCTGGGAGGGAGGTTGGCCGCCACGGTTGGCCGGTGGTGCGGCCGTCATTTTGGGGGAGCAGAAGGAGACGCCGCCGATGGCTGCAAGCCGGCCTTCGCTGCCCCCACTGAGGTTGCCCAACATTCGGAGCGTCGCCCTTCGTGTGACTCTGCGCTTTCCCCACGCGCGAGAAAGGACGGGGGATAACGATCCCGCTGCACAGCCCCGTGCGTGCCCTTCCTACTTCCCTGCACGGCCGCACGATTATAGCCCGTCACGAGCATACACCTCTGCGTCAAGACGAATGCGACATCGATCCACGACAGTCTGCTGCTCCTACAATTGGTCACCAGCGTGCACCAATGCATACTCCACCGCAGTGAGGGCGTCCCTCACCCTTTCCCCCGGGGCCGTTCCAGAGACGCAATCGGGTCGTGGGGTAGGGGGTGTCGCAAAAAACCAATGTATATCGGGGGTGAATAATGATGTGATCACAATTGATATTTCCGATCACTACCAGGTATTAGGTGCTTCTACCGCAGGGGTACCTGTCCCTACTCTAACCGCGAATTGGTAAGACGAAAGAAAATTTGTATCGACGCCGGAGTCCATGTATTTCCCACATATCTCTCTCGGGTGATGCGATATTCAAGTGCATGGCGCAAATACACCCATTCTTTGGAACTGCAAGTACTTCCGATCGCCCACTACCCTTGTACCTCAGTCTCGCAGACTCGCAGTTCGCAATTGTTGGGGATATCCGCCTAATTCACTCAATTACACTTCCCCCAATGGAACTCGAATACTTGCCGCGCACTCCATACGTGGTCACGGCGAAACACCTTCAAAATTATTTCGAATTTACCCGCAAATTCGTCCACCATGGTACCAATCCGCGCGTGGCAAATGCAAGGCTGGGGTGGCGTACAAAGACAACACTCACTGGAGTTTTACACGTAACTGTGGACTTATCGACGATTCACTCACCAAATTTCTGGACAAAACAAGCGCTGCCTCATTCTGCGAAAGGAGTCAAAGCGCACAGGGTGAAAAGGTACGTGGAGAAATGTCACTTCATGCGCGGAAGGGGGGACTGGGCTTCTTGGTATGGGTTGAACCATCCGCGTACGCAGCATTCCCTTACTCTAGACTTGGTATTGGTGCTGGAATGACGCCGGTGGCCCATGGGGATTAGTTGTATGACAAGGTTTATATAATGCATGGAAACAATCCGATCTATTCAACATAAATTTAAAAAGCTCCGCAGTGATGAATTTTTGGAAAAAGAGCAGTTCCCTCCAGAACTCCTAGTGATCAGGAAAACCAAAATAGAAAGTGTAGACCCGATTAAATACTTAGGCGTTACCCTCACTCACGATCTCTCCTGGGTGAAATGCATACGGAGAATATGTGGACAAGCTAACAAATAATTAGGATTTGCCCTTTCGTTGGATACGCCCTTTCGGAGACCGAGCTGGTTCTTCATCAACAAAATCTTTTTTTTTTAAATTTTAACTAATCATTTCCTTTTGAATACTCTTGAAGCTTTCCGAAGTTTTTTCATGACATTCGCCTTGAATATCTTACAATCATAAGTATTCTTATTCCGTTTGCCACTTGAGATATCGTTTCCTAAATTTTTCATCTTGGTGTGACATAGCGTCTTAATGATTTGCTTACTCCCGCGTTTATCTTTTATAAATTTATTTGGAATGAACCTGTTGACTGCTGACCACGTGATGCCAAAGAAATGATTCCGCGTATCCTCAGTATTTGGGTGCTTACTATCTTTCTTAAATTTGCAAATATACTCTCAAACAAGCACTTTTAGCATTATAATCCTCGTTTTTATGCACGTAAATTTTTCTTTTAGGTTTTTTTTTATTTCGGAACCCATGTAGAAAATAACTTCGCACTTATTGCACTGTGGTCACTAATTCCTTTGGTAATTCCTCTATTTAAGACTTTTTATGGTATAATATTTCCTAACTCATTAAGAATATTATCACCTCTAGTGTTGGTGCAGTGACAAGTTGATGCTTGGATTTAAACGTAAACGAATGTAATACTCACTTGCAGGTTCCTTTGTCTTTAATCTCCGTCTTAAAAATATATGTGCTCTAATCAATGGTTGGGATATTGAAGCCTCCACCCATTACACTGTCAAGATCGTTGTTTTGGGATGAGAGACTTTGGATTTGCTGATCAAACTCTAGTCCTGAATTGTTTTAGTCGTCCGGCAACCTGTAAAATGCGCATATACAAATTCTTTTGGTTTCAGGACAGTTAATTGAACACCAAACGCTTTTCCAAACATTTACCTGGAATTACCTCAGCCTAGATTATGCAAGAATTCTTAACTGCAATAAAGACACCGACCCTGATTCTGCCATTTCTGTAAACCAAAAAGATTTTGGAAAATTTCACTATCGGGGATTTCAGTGGATAGCCAGGATTCATTTTCAATAATTATATCTATGCTTAATTCAGTGCAATAGATATGGGATGAGAATTAATGTGAAAAAAACAAAGGTTGTGCGATTTTCCAGAAAGAGAAAGGCTACGCTAAACATTAAAATAGGAGGGGAAAAAATAGAGCACGGGGAACAGTTTAGGTATCTCGGAAATGTTTTGGACCAACACGGTCAAAGTAGTAGGGATGTAAGGAGAAGAATTGAGCTAGGCAAAGAGGCTTTCTCATGGAGGAGGGAGTTGATGACGGGGACGTTGAGTAGCTAAATTAAGAAAAGACTCGTAAAAACTTTGATATGGAGCGTAGCGTAAGGCGCGGAAACGTGGTCACTGGAGCAGGAGGATAGACGCAGATTGGAGGCCTTTGAAATGTGGGTGTGGAGAAGAATGGAGAATGTGAAATGGACCGAAAGGAAAAAAATGAGGAAGTACTAGGGATGGTGGGTGAGGAGAGGGGCTTGTTGAGAGAAATCCTATGGAGGCAGGAAAAATGGATGAAAGGCGTGTTGAGCGGCAGTGGAATGTTAAAGAAGGTAAAAGAGGGGAGAATGTTGGGCAAGCAAGGAAAGGGCAGGAACAGGAATGGGATGTTGGACGGGATGAAGGGGGGAAGTAAGTACACAGAGATGAAAAGGGACCTGACATAGAGTAGGTTGCTGGATTGTGTTTTGTTTCGAGTCACATAATATTTATTCGGTAGTTGTGTCCATCCATAAACCCACCTTAGCCGGTAGATTACCCAAAAAAATATCTGTGCTTGTGGCTTGAACAAGATGATACTCAGTGACTTTATTATTTTTACTTCGGTAGTTAACTCGTACTTACACAGGCGATGCGCTCTTGACATTTCGGATGCTTGAATATTTTACAATGTGTATTTTCCTATTATTAACGAATCACTTACCAAATTTTCCGTTCGATACAGTCTGATTCATGTTAACTGACCTATTGTATTCATCTTTCGTACTGACCAACACTTCATTTAATGTTACATTATTTCGCAAAGAGGACTTCAGACACCCACTATTTGACCTGCACTTTAATCTGGAAAAACCTTGCAGTGCTAGAAACTCTCATCGCTAATACCTAGCGCCCTCAGTTGTGTAATGACCAGCAGAACGATCGGTTAAGAAGGTTCCTGCACGATTGAATCGCCGTCTGAAGGTCGACGAAGGACGCCCCGATACCTCGGCAGAAATGACGCAACCTATGATTTATGCTTTCCACTCGGCTCCAGAGGTCCAGGATCAACCGCCAGGACAAGCTATAAACTGAGAGCGTCACACCAACCCACTCGACGCCACCCACCCGCTTCACTTCAGAGTTCAGTTCCCTGAAAGAAAGCAAGATCTTCTCAGATTAGCGGTCTACAGCACCGCTGACTCCCACATGATCCACGACCCGCAGCCATGAGCACTTTACATAAAGTCTGGGGTACTTCATAAAAATAAATTTATGGTGTAACTTTACAAGGAGCGTAGTTTGGTGCAGAAACATGGCCATTGAAGTAGGATGACAGGCGTAGATTGGAGGCTTTTGAAATATGGGCGTGGAGAAGGATGGAGAAGATGAGGGGGACAGAGAGGAAAACAAATGAGGGGACATGGTATGGTGAGGGAGGAGAGGGGTTTGTTGAGAGAAATCCTAAGGAGACAGGAAAAATGGATGAAAAGCATATTGATCGGCACTGGGATGTTGGAGACTGTGATAGAGGGGAGAATGATAGGCAGTAAAAGGGAAGGAAGTATACAGAGATGAAGAGGGGTTTTTAGTAGCATCTGATATCTGGTTGTTTTGTTAGGAGAGGAAATTAAAATTAACGCTGTACCGTTGGGTTAGGCGGTGTACATATATAAGCTACCTTAACCGATAGAATACCGTTATTAATGAAAATAATAACACATAAATCTTTCGTTGTAGCTTTCTAAGAGAAACAAGGAATTACTACACTTCTAGGCCCTGCCTAAACAAGCGCGATCTAGAAATTTGGAGGGTCCTTTTTTTCATAGGTTGGCAGCCCTACGATGTGTGGATATCGCGGGCGGCACGCGCGCGGAGTTAGCGCACGAACGTGCAGCAAATCACTCTCTCTCTCTCGGCTGGCGCCTCTCTTCGTTCGCCAACGCCCCTCCCCTCCGCACCAAACCCGAAGTGAGCCCCCATATCGGGCGGGGGCGGTTTCGCGCGTGACTTCATGGGTACGAGAGAAGGCAAACCGGGCGACGACTTCCGATTGACACACTAAGTTCAGTGTTCGCGTGCTTGCCACCGTTCCTTCCGCGTGTATGCATGCGGAAGCCCTCACCTCCCCTCCTCCCATAGGGGCCTGTGGCGGGAAAGTACTCGGAGATTTCTGTATTTAAGTTGGATATGCTCTCAATGATCTTTCTGCACAAGGACGATGTTGATCTTTCGACTACAATAATAATTATTTTTCAGTGTGCATAGATATTTAAACAAAAAATAAGAATTGAGGAGAGTAAGGAAAATAAAATCCCTAAATTCTTAAAATTGATCATATTGAAAATAAAATTAAAATTGAAAATTAAATCACATATTTAAAATAACATATTAAGCTCCGAGCTCAGTCAAGGGTAGGACCTACGTAGAAGTAGGTGTCTCTTATTTTAACATGTCAAACATGTTGGCTTCAAGTAGGAGAGTAAACGCTACTTCTACATTTTCATAAATGACTTCTAGAAATAAATTTAATCTGTGAAAATGTTTCAAGCATCAAAGTTTTTAACGCAATACACGGTAGGTACTACTTTATCCAGTTTTCTAAAGCCATTTACAGTAACGTGGCTAAAGCTCACTCCTTGACCATATCTCGTCTCCGCTCTGATGAACCCTCCTCATCAACATCCTATATTTTGAATGGAGTAAGTGTCAATGATCAGAATTTTTTCATAAATCGAGTCTCAGTTGTGGCAAATCTACGTATCTTACGATTTACATCAATTGTATGCATACATTGGAAGGACGTCTCTTTAGCAGTGATGTTGAAAATGTATTTTTACCCCCATCGTATTGCGGCAGGAGAGATCATGCCAATAAAATTAGAGAGATTAAGTGCAGAACAGATCGATGTAATATGTCATTTTTCCGCGATCGATAAGGGATCAGAATAACATTGTCCGACCGAGGTAGGGTCAAATTCGGGTCAAAATTAGTCTGTTGTGTATTCACCCCCTGCCACACACCTTGGCGGTGGCTTGAAGGGTAATTAAATAAATGATATAAAAATAAATATTTTGACAAATGCCAAACTCCACAGTCAATTTCATCATCCGAAATTAATATACCTTGTGAGTTATTTATTATTAGGTTCTGAAGTAAACCATCACAATAAATTAATCTTCCTGCTACGTGAATATTCGAGGACTGTTCAACGAAGTGATTCGATCTAAATATATATTCGCAACGTGTATTGAACACAAATATAATTTTACGCTACATTACACCCTGATGTGTAATGTGCATTCCGTGGTGCATGTTTCAGTGATTTGACCTAAATATTGTGTCAATTATATGAATTGTCAGATGAAACATGTTCAATTCGCCTACCTCTAATTCAGATGGTGAAAAGGAAAAGGTCGCATGGGACTGTAGGCCAGATCCACGGATAGAGAGGGGGAAGAACTCCTATTGGTTTTCACAGGATATTCGGAAAAAAAACATTTACAAGGTTCGGCCGTGCCGTGCGTCACATTGGTGTCAACACCCAACACGATTCTTTGAAATGTGGCCATCCCTGATTGATACCGGTCTGGAGAATTTCCAGTGTGACTATAAGTTTCCCAGCACTTTGGCTGTTTTTCTTGCTGCTGGTAATGCTGGAGATTCCCTTAAAGAGCACTGCTTTTGATCTGAGGAACAAAGTGAAGAGGTCAAGTTTCAACTGCAATGACAACCTTCGAAAGAAACTCTTCACCTTCCTGGAACATCAACTTCAACTTAAAACCATCTTTTAGCTCTGCTGAAGAGAAAAACAGACTTTCCAATAAGCCTCCTGTAACATAACGTCCGCCTCGTCCTGTAATTTGTTCAGGCGAAAGGAAAAGTACAATGCAGCGTCGCGTGACACCGCCATCGTTTCTGTAGGCAAAACAACTGTTCAAACGTGCTACGGCTGACGTGATGCTGGAGTCGAATCAATGAGATGTGCTCAACATGTGAAATTACAGATTGTGCTAACAATATAACATAATTTTATGTTTGCACGATAAATTATTCGATCAAAAATGTTTATGATCCCTGTTTTTAGAAAAATTTCTCCAGATTTTTAGCAGGTATAGCCCGGATGATTTCATTGGACGGGAATCGCCGACCCGTCCTGTCCCCACGGATTCTGCAGGTTCTCGAGAGCGTGATTACTGGACGCTGACGGAGGCGGAAAAAGGGGGCGGCCCGCCGTGGCACGGGTTTGTCGTCCGCGGCGACTGTCATTCCTCCGAGCAAGACGATCAAACCGAATGGAAAGTGGAATGGCGGCGGAGACGACGTCACGCCGTGCGAGCAGCCCTCGAGGCGGGGGGCGCCGGCGCGATCACGTCCCACGCCGCGAATACGACCTCGACGGCCCCGTCGCAACCATTGCAGGAGGTACTCGTCGACTCCAAAAGGTATCCAACGCGCCACAACACGGAACACATTTTCGCTTTGGCAACAACATACGCATTTCCTGCTCTTTTAACCCCTTTCCCTCCCCTGCTCCTTGGATTGCCTTTCCCTCCTCTCGCCAATTCCTGAATTCTCCCACGACGAAGGACGTATTTGTAAATAATCCAATGTCAAAACAAATGTGTGTGCACCAGCAAATGAAATTTGGGATGTAAGTGTGATTCAGGACCACGTGGACACAAAAATCAATGCATTGAATTTTATCCTAAAAATGTTTTATCAATCATTATACGCAAAGTATTTCATCAATTGCGGTTATACAGAAGTACATACTACGATTACATCAGAGTTATCCGAGTTGGTACACCTCTAGAACTTGTTATACCTCGCGATATCGATTTCTGTCAGGATATGTTGACGAATAATGTATCTCTGTGAAAAAGTTAAGAATTTGATGTCTGGATCAGGAATAACCAGCGTGAATGGTGCTCCTGATGGCTGTTAGATGAGTTACCTTTAGCAACAGACTTTTGAGCCCTGTTGAGAACTTAATACTATCATATGTACACACAGTGAGTCCAACGCTCGAGACATGCAAAGATTCCACTTGAAAAACACATAGTTTCCCACAAATTACGAAACATTTGCGAAAGTGTTCACTGGATTGCACTGCATCGTTTCACAGAGATTTTGCCATTGGAATAAACTCAACTCGTCGTAGTTTGTAATAAAAAATAGATGAGTTGCTTGCATTTCAGTTAAATACTATTTTTGTTGCTGACATTTTGACTGTTTTTTTACTGCTTGTCAGTCGAATTGAACACTAGACTTCAATTATAAAAAGGAGTGCTTGTACTTATCAACTGCATTGACGAGTACATTGAGTTGTAACCCGCATTGATGAAGGTGTCAACATCCTCTCTTACGTATTTAATGTAAATAATAAGAATTACAAGTGAAGAACAGATGTTTGCCGGTACGCATTATTTGACTTTGATTATATTTTATTATTATTGCAGCTTTAATGTTTTATAATCCGGAAAGATAGTCATTGAAGCAGGATGATAGTTGTGGATTGGAAGCTTTTGAAATGCGGGTGTGGAGAAGGATAAAGAAGGTGAAATGGACCGAAATAAAAACAAATGAGGAAGAGCCGGATGTGTCGGGGGACGAGAGGGGATTGTTGGGAGAAATCATTAGGGGGCAGGAAAAATGAAAAACATATTGATCGGCATTAAAGAGAATTGTTCGGTAGTTTGTGGCAATGCAAAACCTAACAACTGGTAGATTACATAAAATAATAAAATAATTCAAACTTTGTCAGTTACTGGCAGACAATTTGTCTATAAAACACTAATTTTTTTATGTCGTTGAATTGCGCCACCTACCTAAGCATAAATAAATTACATCTTGCCATTTATGTTATCTGCTAACAGCTTTCTTAGCATACTCCTAAATAAATTAATTAGTATTCAGATTATGTATTTTAACTAAATTAAGTCAAAATTTACCAATACATTGCAAATATGTGTTTAGGTTCTCATTTTTTATTGATGTGGACAATGATCGTGGAAGACAAATGGATAATAGTCCTTGCTTTTAATACTACCTAAATTCTCTAACATCAATATATTGAAACCATTAGGCAGTAACTTGCTATTTCAGAGAGAAGTTACCGTAACGTCAGACTTGCATCCTCCGATAGCTCACATGTGTTTCATACTTGATGTTATTCTGAATAAGGTGAGTCATAATTGTAAGAAAAATGACAATACCAAAATACCAGGTGGCAAGAAAGAAATACAAGAAACACATTTATTGCCAGGCATTTTGCCATTCTAACGGCAAATAATTCCTGGTGGTTTAGTTCATTGTCGCTTTTAAATTCCATGATGAAAATGAGCATTGCATACAACTGCCAAACGTTAATATGATGAAAACAAATCATAAGGACCAATAAGAATTTTACTGCAATCAGGTCACGTAACAATGTTTGAGAAAAACACGACATCGACACCACGTGTAGTAATCTCGAATTTTGAGGAAAGTTAACCTGGTTTTACGCAAAAAAAACTGCCCGTGTCGTCATTTAACGTTACTAACGTACAATCAGTTTCCCCTCTCAATTTCATTTACCGGTTTGAATGTTTTCGTTATTTTCAAACCGGTTTTAAATGGCTTTATGCACCGTTGGATGACAGCTTTCTACAGTGGATTGCGGCAAAGAAATCTGGAGGGGGAGAGGGATGGCAGCATCGTCAAAGTAGGCTACCTTTTACGGGGTCCGACATCTATGCGCCATCTCCAGGCAGACTCAAGAAACACACGCACGCGTAAATGTAGGTCTCCCATGGCCGACAATCGTGGCGCGTGATTCAATTGGAGCCAAGGGTCACCACACATTACCATCACCAGTGCACTTACCCGGGGGCAAATGCCGACACAGACTGTACAAAAATTCCACCGGCCACGTGAACCACGTAAATTAATGCATTCAGAAGAATCTGATATTCTGATCAAGTGATAAAGATGGATTCTCCAACTCCATCCGATGCCAACGCTATTGGATAGCCATGCAGTGACAACAACAGTTTTTAAGGAGTCTTCAGTCGCATAACGTCGGCTAATAACAAGCTGGAAACAAAAAAAAACCAATCTGCTAAATAAAATCACCAAATTAGGCTCATCATCACCAAATCATCTCCATTCTGGTAGATGAAAAATTTATCAATATAGCGCGTGAATGAAATTGAAACTTTGTAAACTGAATGAATCATGAGCGTAGTGTGGGAAAGAGGAACGAAAAAATGAAGTTCACGATATGAATTCAATTCACCTTCCTGAAAACTGCATCTCACATGACAAGCACACTCCATTAAATAACTTGGGCGTTACCCTCATCCTCGATCTCTCCTGGGTAAAACATATACGGAGAATATGTGGGTAAGCTAACAAAAATTAGGATTTATTAGAAGAGTACTTAGTACATGTGATGAAAAGGTCAAAGAGAAATGTTATCTGTTCCTAGTTAGGCTTCAGTTAGAATACGCTTCTAGAATATGGGATTCTCACGAAGTTGGATTGATTGCCGAATTGGATCGCGTGCAGAGGAGCTAGATCTGTAAAAAATATAATTTGCATAAATTGGAAGGCCATCTCTTTAGCAGTAATGTTGAAAATATATTGTTACCCCCATCATACCACGGTAGGAGAGATCATGTCAATAAAATTACAGGGATTAAGTGTAGAAGAGATAGATTTAAGTTGTCAATTTTTCTACGAACGATAAGGGATTTGAATAACTAGTCAAATCGTTAGGAGGGAAATCTATTCATGGTCAAAAGTAGTATGGTCTGTAATCACCCCCTGCCTACGCACCCTAGCGGTGGCTTCAAAGGTACTGTGTAAAAAAAGCAATCACATGAGAACAAGTGTTTTACCAAGAATTATAAAATTCCCGATAATAAATTCAATGATTCACACACTCAAAGCTCATTCAAAGATGTGACAGAGAGCACTTTTACACACTAGTTATTTAAATGAATATAATGGAATGCACCATGCCTGTCAGATCTTTTAATATCATTCACTTTCACAGAAATACGCCTTAAAACTACTAGGTTTACTGCCACGTCTGTTTCGTTCAGACCTTACTTATAAATAGGATTTGAAATGCAATGCGTCGTTCACTGCTTTAATAGATATATAGATAAACAGTGGTATTGATTTTTGGGCGAGATTGAGACTATGGAATCTCTTCTACCACCTGACCCCTAATTAGTAAATAACATGGGGATAGCATGAAAAAATAACACGGGGTAGGAATGTTGCAAGGTCAAAACTTGTCAATCTAATCAAGCGTTGTATATCGACTTGAGACAATTAGCTTTCCTTTTCATTACGTTTGTGACCATGAAAACAAAAACTCGTTCGAAAATCAGATATTGTTCCATTGATTGAATTGAGGTTGGATGAATAACTCCAATTTAAAAACGGTGACTTTTTAATATAGTGATTATTGGTTCTTTAAGTTTTAAGTGAATGTCATATTGTGAACTAAATGCGTTATTTATATTAGGTACAAGGTGAACTGATTTCACTCCAGTATTGCGTCACTGGCAACCAATGCAAGTTAAAACATGACCAGATTGCACATGGCAACGATGGAAGCAACACGCGGCGAGCAATGCGCTGCATTGAAATGTTGCTTTCGCTCGAACCTATCGTCAGCTAAGGTTTATTGAATTCTACTAAAGAAGGCTTAGATAGTCTATTTTCTTTAAAGAACGGCTTGAAAATGGTTTCAAATTTTTAAAGATTGGATAGATCAATTTCATTGTGTGCCACCCACTTTGGCAACAAAACAATTGCACATGAGGCGTGTTTGTGCGCGGTGGGTTCCGCGAAATCACGATCATTTCCCGAAAGTTAATGCGAAGCATGGTCCTCATCCTCTCCACAGTCTAGGGCCAGCTCCCAATGGCTTTTTACTATTATGAGGATAAAGACCTTCGTGGAAAATATTTTTATCATCAGACGCATGCGTTAACAAACTGAACATGCTTCACTTTGGAAATCTGCCTCTGACTAAAGAGCGCATACAAAAACGCCTTGGGCTGTTTATATATTTCCTACGCTGCTGCCAAATCGGTGCAACTTGTACCAAATATATATTACATGTTTTGCCAGCAGGAAAATTTCGAGTTGCATTTTTGACAATCCATTTGCATTTTTAAAAACTATTACCACCCTTTTATTGAACTGAACTCGTATTCCATTGCAGTCTCCAATATTTTGATCCACATAATTCAGTTTATTATATAATGACCAAGTCATAACAATAAATAACGATATTAAAAATAATTTATCACGCATTAATACACGAAGTATGTCCCAAAATTGTGACACCACGTGAGCCCCCCGAAATGATTCCTTCGCCTCTCCACTTTTTCAATAATAAGGACAAATAGCGAATTCTATCCGTAGAAATGGCAAAACGAATATGAAATTGAAACTAGAAAATGAAACACCCTAACTGGATTTAAATTAGCGGGTAAAGGGGGAGCACACGAAATTCTTCAGACGGATGCATAGGTTTAAGAACTCCTTGGGAAAGTTGCAGCGCCGCCACCGGACATTCAGAAAACTGCGAGGGAACTGGAAACGATTCGCAACTTAAGCCGTCAGATGGCAGTGATGTTTGGATTCTTGCAGAATGCAAGCGACCACCATCGGTAGACATGAGTGATGAATTTCAGCGAGACAGAACATTTTTCCACATTGTTTGTTCCGATACTCACTAGTTTGCAAACGCGCGCATCTCCGGATTCCCATACATACTTAGCCACAACCAAGAGCGAGCCTTTCAACCGACGATAGAAGGAAAGAATAGGATGAAGGAAAAAAACTACAAATATTATCCGCAGACATCATATTTTTGATAGTATTGGGTCAAAATTTTCTCATCACACACAGGTCCACAGCTCACCACACAGTAAAAAAAGATTTTTAAAATAGAACGAGTTTTCAAAGAGAAGACTTTCAAAACGTAGGTTAATAAAAGTCAACAAAAATTTGACAGTAAGGTTTTCCATGTTAAAAATTAAACTTTTACACCACTTCGATTTCGCTCATATTTTGGTATTATATCTTATGACACGCAGCGCACTTTTTCGTTTTTGAGGTTGTGTTTTTCCATTGTAGATAGAAATTTTAAAAAATTATTTCCCTATTGATTCACTGAACCCTTTTACGGAAAAGTTCTTGTTTTTCATGGTTTTCATTATTTTTATTTTGCATTCCGTTCTCCGCAAAAAAGAGTTCCCTGCAAAAGGTTACAATTTAAAAAATCGTGACATTTGGTGTATTTCATCTGAAAAATAAAGGCACGTTACGGAGATAACGGGATGGAGAGTAGTGTGGTAGTTAGAAATAGAAACATGAAAAAAGAGATTAATTATTGGATGGAAAGGCTCTGAGAGAATCAGCAGACCATGAGGGAAAAAATAAACAAGTATCGCCAGAAATTGAGGACAGAATTTTTAAAGAGGAAGTAAAACAATCCGATTAATGACCCAAAGACATAAGATTTGCCCTTCACCTTTTGAATCGCTTATTTCCCGTCTCCAAATTGCATGAATTGTAGCGGTTGGTCCGCTTCTTCAACTTCTGCACTCCTTACAATGCACTCGGAATGAGAGCGAAAAACTTGAGCAGTGGCCAAAGGCGCAACAGTGCGACTAATGCGAGGGGCAATGGTCAGTGGACGACCGTCCACGATGGAAAGTTAATACGTGTCTTAGGCATTGAATAAATAAACCTGATTCTCTTCTTTCTAAAATGGAAGAGCACAAACTCAAAAATGATATAACATGAACTCCACGAGACCACCTATTCTGACAAAAAATCGAAATCTAAGTTGCGGCATTAAAATAATTGTTTTGAAAACTTTTGTGGACTCTAATTAAATTTGGCGTTACGTTCAGACTGGAGAGGAGTCGTCACTCATATTTTTACGGTGATTTTACCCTTAATATTAAGGTGGATTCATCACCGCTGAACCCTATACGAAAACAGAATTGCGACACCCCATCCACAAATTAAGTAGGGAAATTTCGTATCTAGTCATTTTCGCATTGCCTCGGCGCACTGTGCTGCTTTTAGGTGTTTGGAAAATCCAAATCGTTTTTTCAAACCTTTAGGAAACTCCAGTTCCATTAAAATTTGGTGACATCAAATTTCCTAAACTACTGAAAGATGTACAATTATTTCCCTTACGATTATATGGGTGGCTCCAATTGCATTCGGTTCAGAATTCCGGAGTGCATTTCCATCCGCGATATTACCGACCTCAAGAGCTCAACTGTACCCGCACGTATCTAGAACTGCAAACAGACTTGTTGTACTATAACAACTATTTTTTGTGAGATAATTGCACATATATTATTCATATGAACACCTTTAATTTATTTTTAAACATTATATTGGGTGAGTTCGTGAAAAGGTTTACAAGAAAGTTACATTTTGGAATTAGCACACAATGCTCTGATAACAGTATCGTGAAATGCCAACTACATTCGGAATACATTTAAAAATTCACAAAATCCAGAAATATTTTCAATAATATTGTTAGCAATGAAATGGCTATAATATTAGCCTTTCTCGACAATGGGACCATACTCTGCCTTAACGCGCACGTGTTTAGGAAAATCACATCATGTGAACGAAGCACAATGAATATTTTTATTTATGATGCCTGAAATTTGGGGAGGGAAATCCTCAAGTGGATACTACAAAATCATATTCTTTAAGAAAGCCTAGGAGAAGATCTTTTACTAAAAAATAATACAAAAATTAAGAAATTATGGAATTAGAGAGAAAGTGATGAATTGGATGAGGAGGAGCTTCTTATCTAACCATAAACAAGGAGTAGTCAGTAGTCGTCGACGAGAGTTCATTAGAGACAGCCCCAACTTCAGCAGTGCAACAGGGAAGTGTTACGTGGCCCCGTCTTCTTTTTTTATAAATTAACGACCTAAGCTCCTACGCTAGCAGTAATCTTAGATTATTTGGAGCCGACACAGTGATTTACAGAGAATTAAGGACACTGACAGATTGCGTTGCTACTCTCTTAACGATTTAGACCAGATTTCGGGGTGGTATAATGAATGAGGGTTAGGATTAAAGATGAGAAAATGAACAGAACTGAAGTTTAGGATTGAAAGCAAAGATAAAAAATTATAAATTATAAAATAGATGAGAATCGAGTTAAGCATCCCAGAACAGGTCAAATACTTGGGTACTTGGGGGTACACACATCAAGAGAAGAATATGTGGATTAACCTTAAAGAATCTATGCATGATTACACGGGTTGTATGAAAATGTAATAGGAAAATAAGAGAGTTGCTTTGAATTAGTAAACATAATTTACAATACGCGGAATATACCTGGAACCCAGGCGAAAAAAAAAACATTAATTCAAGAATAAGTGAAGGCTAGGAGAAAATTCTCTGGGTTTCTTGAAAATAGCTACGAGATCCGAGTAAGCGTGTATGAGGTATGCTGGAGGAATTACGAGGCTGCGAGCCCCTTGATTCTCGATAAGAACAGACAGGACTGTCACAAATCATGTCGGTAGATTCGAACACTGGGATAAAATAAGGTGGATAGACACAGACAGATTAATGCATTCGATCTTCCCTCGCAAGGACCCGAAAAACGAGATTAACTAAACTGAGATTCAATGAAATGATTTAATGCAAAACTTACACAGGCGTATATGTGGACGAGAGGTTTTGTGTATGAGCCAACATGTACTCCAGTGTAGGAATAAACTAATAATTCTGTATGTATGGCTGGTGCTCTAACACCTCCTGCCACATAACCTTGCGGCAGATTGAGGGGCAATCAGTAGAGACAGGTGTCACCTTTCGCAAATGTTATCATGTTATTATTAGAGTTTTCTGAAAGGTTTTCGACCTCAACATGAATATAAGCAGCACTATTCAACAAAAGTTTGGGAATGTGTTTGCGCATGCGCTGAATGGTATTCACCAAAAATTCAGCCATTTGGACATTCAGTTGTTGTTTGACAATCGTTTGAGTGAGACGCCGTGAGGGTTGATTTTTGGTAGAAATGGAGAAAATTAAATATCGAGCCGTTATTAAATATTTGTTACAGGACAACCGTCGATTCAAGGCTAGAGAGACAGGAGAGGTATATCGAAAGAATGCGTTTGCCATATATTGAATGAAGAAGTGGACATTCGCAAGCTATCCGCGCATTGGGTGCCGCGTTTGCTCACTTTGGACCAAAAACGTATTCGAATGAACAATTTCAAGGCCATGCTGGAGCGGTTTACGCGAAGAAAGTAAGATTTTTCCCGTCGATTCATAACAGCGGATGAAATAATGGATTCACCTCTACACTCCTGAGACGAAAGAACAGTCAAAACAGTGGACTGCTAAGGGTGAACCTGCTTCTAAAAAGCCGAAGACGGTTCCAATGGCCGGGTAGATGATGGAGACTGTTTTTTGGTGTTGTCACGGAACTGTGTTTATCGATTATTTACAAAGAGGTAAAACAATAACGGAAAAATATTACGCATCATCACTTGATAAGCTGAAAATAGGTATTGCAAAGAAAGGCCTAATTTGAAGGAGAAAGTGCTTTCCCATCGGGAAAATGCACCTGCTCACACTTTGGCGGTCGCTAATGTTGAAATTCACGGATTGCGCTTCGAATTTGTTGACGACCAACCGTACGTACTCAACAGATCTGGTCCCCAGCGCCTTTTTTCTGTTTTCTAACCTTAAAGTTTCGCATGGACGACAGAGATTTTAAACGGACGAGGAGGTTATCGCATGCGTTAACACCTATTTTGCGGAGAAATACGTCAAATACTATTTGTGAGGATAAAAGTGTTATAGGATCGCTGGAAAAAGTGCACTCACTTGATTGAGAATATGTTGAATATAAATAGATTTAAAGAAAATATTCCTCGTTTATATGCTGGGTCGGAAACCTTTCAGACAACCCTCGACCATGAAACATGTAAAACACCAAAAAAGAGAAATGCCCAAATCGAATGACGGGCGTGCAACGGTCACACGATCTCCACCCTTATGATGACACGGCGACTACAGACAAACGTTCACCGGCCTGAAGTGCAATATCCGCTGCACTCGACTGCATCAATTTGAAGAAAATAGTAGCAGAGAATACGCACCCAATGAGCCGCAGGCCTGCCCGCGGCTGTTGGACGAGAATGGAGTCCTCGTACTGAACATATCAGCTCGAAATCCCAGACAAACCGACTCCCTGGAGAAAAGCACGGAAACTCACCTGGAATGGGAAAAGAAAAAAAATAGAACAAATTCAAGACACGTGAGGCACTTAAAAACCGAGAATTCAAAATGGAATGGAGATTCCAGTTGATTGGATTCAAAATGAAAATAAATTCATAAAATTCCCAACATGATATGTTAGCTTCAGCCGAATTGACATCTGCGTTTGCGGAGGACACAATGTTCATGTGACTGAGCCCTAGGGCACCATTGCCATGGTACGGTAACATTCTATACATTTTTGTGACCCCGGGAAACGGACTTCTAGGAGTTGATTGACCCCCATCAACTGAAATCAAGGGTCAAGATTTCGTCTCTACTTAAATGGAGTCTACGCAGAATTAGATTCTGCGTAGCACTTTTGTGTTTTGGATTATTACATTTTGGACGACTGAAAAACGTTAGAGAAACGCTGGGAAAATATATATCGAGCTTAAAGGAGGTTATGTTGAAAACAAAACAAAATCTACCCAAAATAATTTGTATTTCCATTTTTTTCCCTAAAGCCTTATTGAAGATCCACGTGGCGCTCGGTTTCTCAGTCGGAGCAATATTCAATGGACGCCTCATCTATGCATGACTATTAATTTATCGGGCCAATAAAGCACTCATCGCCTCACTGCGTGGCGATGTGGAGCCAGCCCATGTACTCCCCGACGTGGTCGCCCGCAGTTGTCGAGCCGCCCCTCGCGCCCCGCCGCACCCCGACACTCCCTCCCTCCCCCTTGGGGACTGAGACGGACGGTGGCCAGAGAGTATGAGAGCATTCGCCGAACGATCTGAGAGGCAGCTCCTCCTCGTGTCCACTCTCAGAATACTCCTCTCCCGCCCGCTCGATGGACCGTCATGACCCTCGGCCCGAATGAGACTTGGACTGCGCTTACGGCGACGGTAAGCGCCATTTCCAGGGGAAGGGTTTCCCAACTTCGAATAGTTAGTTACCTTTCTTCTGGACACTCCTATTCATTTACACAAGGTTTCCAATTAAGTAATCACCAAACCTTGACAAATGAGCAAAATGTCCCGTTTCGATTAATCTACTTCACCTTCTGCCGATCATTTTGTACTCCATTGTGCCGGTAACACATCACAATTCATTCCAAACTAAACACTGACGAACACGAGACATCTTCAATGCCTCCATTCACATCACTACAACTTTCTACAACATAAAAACGAGCCAAAAATGGTCCAATAGTTCTATTCAGTAGAATAGTTCCTTTATCCTTGACCTTCCCAATGTTATCCCCAATCCATCATGAATCGAAATACATACCTTTCACTGGCACTGCCTAAAATTCCCTTCACTATACGTCAAAATAGAATTGCATCTATCCCTTACCATTTCTCCTAGACGGAAAATACTATATTACAATATTGTAATATTCATAATGTGTACAACAGACATTACATGAATGGTCGCCCGCCTTCCACGTGCCCCATCGGTGGATTGCGGATTACTAGTGTGAAAGTGGTAGCAGTGCAGTTGTCGTAAAATGACTGGTGACCAAACATTCCCTGCCACACGTCCTTGCGATGGCTTGCGCGGTAGTGTAAACATGTAGAAATACAATTGGTGCGAGTGGATGCATCTCATCCACTGACATAGCTATTCTTTCTCCATTAAATCCAAAACCAGACGCATTTTTTTTACCTATTATCTAACTTCCACAAAGACAAGGGGACACCCCGTTCTCATCAGCGCCAACAATACCACAGAAAGAATTTCGAAGACCTTCATTACCTTCACCTAAAATCACGTCTTCCAATGCTTAATTAAATATGCCTACAATTGATCAACGTATTACATGGATTCCCTTTACACATCCGCTCCTTAAAATGAAAGTCCACAAAATTTTAGACTTCCCCATGAAATACAACGTTGACGTGGTGGAACATCTGCATTCTGATTACCCCTCGAGCAGGAAACGACTGCAAAGGTGTATGTGCGAGGCGTCCAACGTCTGCGGGGGGCCATTTCAGTGATGGTGTCATAAGAAAAACACTATTGAGAAAGGCCAAGGAAAATGATTTAAATTAAACATTCCATGCTACTATAATGGCCATAGATCAGACAAATATAGTAATTCTAGCAGGTACGTGATTCGGGATGATGGGTAGCCTGGACGTACCCGGCAACAGGAGTGTCTAGTCTCACGAAATCCTTACAGAGTCAAATCGACAGCAGCAACACGGAGGACACTGAGATGGACCGAGCCAGTTGGAATAGGGGGAGGTAAGATGGAAGGAAAA
Organism: Hetaerina titia; assembly: GCA_037158775.1. Taxonomy (NCBI): domain Eukaryota; kingdom Metazoa; phylum Arthropoda; class Insecta; order Odonata; family Calopterygidae; genus Hetaerina; species Hetaerina titia. The sequence continues at coordinate 100,651,554 of CM073772.1, read as the reverse complement.
TTGGATTAAATGGACATTATTCTCAGTAATTACCGCTTTATGTACGTTTTAAATAGACACAAGCTACCAAACAGCATAGCGACGATTCCCTTGTCCCTGTTAACAAAACAGAACCCAACATCCAGCATTACAATAGGCCCCTCTTCAATTTTGCATACCTCCTTCCAACATCCCTTCATTCCCTCTAACATCCCCATCCTATTCCTACCCCTTCCTCGCTCGCCTAACATTCTCCCCTCAATTACTTTCTTCAACATCACATCGCCAAACAGAATGCTCTGTATTCATCATTCCTGACTCCTTCGGATTTTTTCCCAACAATTCCCTCTCCTTCCCCAACATGCCTAGCACTCCTTAGTTTGGTTTCCTTCCGGTCTTTTTCATCCTTTTCCTCACCCAAATTCCAAAAGCCTCCAATCTACGCCTATCACCCTGCTTTAATGACCATGTTTCCACGTCGTACATAACCACGCTCCATATAAAAGTTTTAACGAACCTTTTCTCAGCATCCTTACTCAACGTCCCTGTTATTAATTATCTCCTCCTTGTGAAAACGTCTTTATCTGACGCTATCCTTCTCCCTATGTCTCCACTTCTTTGACCATTTTGGTCCAGAAAACCTCCGAGATAGGTTAACTGTTCCACCTGCTCCAGTTTAGGAACTCCTCTTTTAATATTTAACTCAGTCCCTCCCTTTCTCGAAAACCGCTTAAGCTTATCTTTACTTATTTCCATTTAATTTCATCCCGTAACTCGTCGCCATTTTTGTGGTCTCTGAGCATTGCATTCACTTTAATGTATTCATACATATTTCACACAAACCTTCCATGGGATGCATTCATTAATTTAAATTAGGTGAAGAATTAAACATTTTAATTAGGAAAACAATTGCGTTTCATAAGGAAGGAGTTAATTATGGGAACCTTAAATAAAGGTGTAAAGACAAGATGAATAAAAACTTTGGTTTAGATCGTAGTTTTGTATGGATCGAAAACATGGATGTTGATGTGATAAGCGTGGAATGGAGAATGGGTGTGGGCATGAATGTACAAAATAAAATAACCGCAAAGGATGACATACGTCTCAAGTGGAGTTGGGGAAGAGAAAAGAAAGAAGTTCGAAGAAACTTGCGGGAAAAGTGGAGGCGACATTTTAGAGGCAGTGAAATTATAATGCCTGTAGCAGAGGAGAGACATTTGGGAACGTAAATTAGATTTGAGTAGCGTAGATTGGGAAAAAGCTTAAGGTAAACGGGATGCGATGTAGGGAGGTGGAAATTTGAGCGGAGAGTCGGAGGATGTCATTTAATATGTTTCTCACATTTTGCTGGAGTATTACCGAAATACGTTTTGCATACTTGGCCTACTTCTCAAAGCCAGCGTTCCTTTTAAAAGTCCTCTACATATTATCGTAAATATAATAAGCATACGAGGGTCATCCGGAAAGTAGTACCCGTTCGTGCCGCATGAAGTGCTGACGACGCGAGTAGCCGCTGGACGAGGTCAGATAGCTTCAGTGGCTTGTCTGCCTTCTCTGAGCCAAGTTGCGTGACGCTAGCATTGCCTGTGTTGTTTCTGTGATTGTTTACAATGTTTAAAAAAATTGAGAACGCCGCCAGTTGTGAAGTGAGGGCAGTGATTAAATTCCTCAATGCAAGAAACGTTCGCCCATGTGATATTCATCGCCAATTAAAGGAGGTGTATGGAGACAATGTAATGGACGAGTCGTCTGTTCGGCGGTGGTGTCGCAACTTCAACATGGGGAGGGGGAACACACACGACGATGAGCGTTCGGGGAGACCGTCTGTCATTACAGACCAACTGGTGAGCTCAGTTGACGAATTCGTGAGGAACGATCGGCGCGTCACAATTGATGACATCTGTGAGCATTTTCCCAATGTTTCTCGAACAATTGTTCATGAAATTGTTAAACACCATCTGCATTATGCAAAAATTTGTGCAAGATGGGTCCCTCGCATGCTTACAGATGAGCACAAAACCAAGCGTATGGCTGCAGCACTGACGTTTTTGGGACGTTATTCTGATGAAGGAGACTCTTTCTTGACTCGCATAATTACTGGTGACGAAACATGGGTTTGTTATGCATCACCTGAGAGTAAACGACAGTCAATGGAGTGGCATCATGCTCATTCACCAAACAAACCAAAAAAATTCAAGACAGTTCTGTCCACCAGGAAACTCATGGCAACCATTTTCTGGGATCGACGAGGTGTATTGCTTATTGATTTTATGGCCCGTGGAGACACTATTAATGCCAATGCGTATTGTGAAACATTAAAGAAATTACGGCGGGCAATACAAAATCGGCGGCGAGGTCTATTGTCTACTGGTGTCATTCTCGTTCATGACAATGCCAGGCCTCATGCAGCTGGGATAACACAAAAACTTTTGCAGCAATTCAAATGGGAAACTTTCGACCATCCACCGTATAGCCCGGACTTGGCCCCTTCAGATTTTCATCTCTTTACAAAGCTTAAAGACTTTTTGGCAGGAAAAAGATTTGACAGCGATGAAGAACTTAAAGAAGGAGTGACCCTGTATCTCAATGAGCTGGCGGCGAAGGACTATGCAGCAGGAATACAGAAACTTGTCACACGTTATGACAAATGCCTTAATTTGCTTGGAGATTATGTTGAGAAGTAGTTTAAAGTATCCTCTTTCAAATAAAATTTTTTATGTTTGTTAATATTTACTTTTGTGTCTTTATTTCACGAACGGGTACTACTTTCCGGATGACCCTCGTATATCGAAACCACGTAATATTTAAAAGACGGCTTGATGAGTTATTGGATCATATTTTAGGTTTTCCCCCTGCCACACACCTTTTTGGTGGCTCGCAGGGTACTTATGTAGATGTAGATGTAAACAGATGTCACGATGAGTGGCCTTTACAGATTTGTAAATTGCCTTGGGTGTTTAGGGGTCGCACTCCGGAAGGAAGACAATCAGGACACGGGTCCCCCCTTCTCCCTTCCGCTCCCCCAAACCAATCCATTCGCCCCGAACTCAACTGCAGCCGTCTTAGACGACAGTAATGCGGAGGAAACTCTTCGGCTTTGAACTTACTCGGCGTCGCCACCACCCCTACGGTGGCGGCGACGCCGAGTAATGCACAAGAAACCTTCCCTTTGTGTTGCAAAGAGAGCGGCCGTGACTCCGATCCTTCACAGCATAAACCACAATTACGACTAGAGTTCAAATGGCAACGGCCAAAATTTTCCCCTAAACAAATAGTTTATATCAAAGCCATTGCAAACGGCTACAAGGACAGAGGGTGGTCAGATAAGCAGCTATGAATGTAGATGGCGATTGTTAACATTGAAAAAGCCAAAGTGATCACCCTGAGGTTAAGTTTGATTCTTGAGGGTAATGATTACATCCCAATAACCCATATACGGCACATAAAATTCACACATCTGGGGTGAGAGATTACATTCACTGCCGTGTGTGATTTTCTCGGGAAGAGTGTTCTGGAACGAGAAAATTCACGCAGTTTGGGTGAAGCTGATCACTTGATGATACGTTCGATACTGACGGCTGAAAACCTGAAAATTATCGCCACGCCGTTATATCGTCGCCTGTTCAACATTAATGAATTTAAAATCGAAGGTCGATTTCCGCAAATGAATATCTCAAAGCAATAGTTTTACCTAATACAATGCAATACGTAGATGAATAGTATACATGTATCCTCCGTCTGTCCGCAGTAAACTAGAAATGTGTCCACGCCGGAAGTCAAAGAATGTATCAATGGTTTCTCCTGGGTACAGTGCCACCCCCCGGGTCGTTCTAAAAGGGAAGATTCAACGCCTCCCTTCCCCTCCCGGAGGCGAAGGGCGGGGCAGAGTGCTGACTCTGAGGAACGGCGAGGGGGAGGGGGTCCCGTTGGTTCACCTCTAGCGGCACCACACGGGGCACCGTGGGGGAGGGGTCGGAGGGGCGGCGCGAGAGCAGGGAAGCAGAGAATGGGGTTGGCCCCCTCGGGGGGGGGGGTCGGAAGGGAACGGGGAGGCTGTCGCGCCGAAGGGAACATCAAGGAGCGCGTCCTTCCACTTCCCACCCTCGGACCTGGGATTCATCGCATACCTAGCAAGCTGACCCTAGGGTGTGAGAGGATTGAGGGCAAAAGAGAAGAATAAGGGACGTGTTTCGCGGACCAAAAGCTGATCCTAGAATTTCTCTGAACAAATGAAGCAATTACCATTTAATCACTGGGGCTGATGGTTGTTTTTTTTCTTAAATATAAAACATGCTTAGTGAATCTAATATGTATAGTTGCCAATTAATTTAACTCATTATTAGCATCACAAAATATGCAACCCCCACGAAATTACTCAACGATTTATGGAAAATTTCGGAGGAAACGTTTTCATGGTATCATTCGTGTATTCATAAGGGGGGAATTTCGCCGGAATGATTTGTAAAAACAGCATTTGCTCCCATTTTATGAGAGAGAAAGGCAGAAGTCTATTCTATAAGAGAGAAAGGCAGCAGTATGCGAGGACAGTAGAGACATAAGTGTGACTTCACATGTCGCAAAGATAGTACTAAGTTTAAACAAAAAAGAATGCATAAGAATAGAAATGAGTAATCAGGAAAAGATTAGTTTGGGTTTAGAAAGGGGACCACGATGACTAATCTGAAATGAAGGAACTGGTAAATAACTAGAATGCAACCAGAATGTAGTTGATTGTTTCGCGGATTTCGAGAAGGCATTCGACAGAGTAAATTAGTAAATACACATCGTTACTTCTTTTTTGTAAGTGTTTTTATTTGAAATTTTGCAATTTTTTCCTAATACCTACACTACTGTTCAATACTAATTATTTATTCATTCAGCGTTTCATTAAATCAATGTCAACATTGAACTCTGCAAATTTCACAAATGCCATTCATCGGTAGTTATGTGGGTGACGTCGTCCGGGACGATTTCATACACATTTTCGACCGTCAAACAGACACCTACATCGGTGCTCGCGAGAACATGCACTGAATGCAGAAAAAATTGCCACAGAATAATGATTATTTTACATTACACTGTGCTGGCATTGGCTGATTCTAGTGTGACCACTGACGAGCCAAATGGCGAACCATAACCGTGAACCTTGACTAGAAAAACTTAATTTCAAAATAATGTTGCATTCATTCATTATTTCATTATTTAACCTACCCTATTAGAAAAGCTATTCCACAAATTTCGATACCAAATGCAATAAGGCGACCTAATACTGAAAAAGCAAACCGATGCGTTTAATTTCATCGATATTTTGATACAGCGTCACACTGAAATGCTTACTATACAACCCAGAGTACTGTTAAATATTGGACTTCCAAGTACTTACACTATCGCTCCAAAGCTAAGGAAAACATGGAGGTTATTTCGCCACACACCTAAGAAATGACATTCCTATCTAATGCTCAACCGAGCTTTACCACAACAGCAGATAACATTCATTAAAATCTGATTATTGGCAAATGATGGTCGAGTGCGTAGTGATGTCAGGGATCGGGGAACTCCTCGCATTTAATGCACCGGCGTACCAGCAGGAAGGAGTCCTCATTACTGCCATAGATTTCCTACGCTGTTCCCTTTGAGAAATACACGGAGGTGATAGTGGTCGACTGAGTTATGGAGTGGGGGTGGTGGGGGGGGGGGGGTAGGCATGCAGGGAAGTGGGTGGCACGGAAAAAGGCCGAGAAGAGGTGGGCACGACCGATAACGAGGAGGTGAGTTCACGAACGCCAAGGGCAACATTCATGTCGCACGTTATCTTTGGCACTGAACTAAATTACAGCAGATATTACCTAATGGTCTGAATGACATATTAACTCAAGGATGCCTTGGGACAGACAGTCATTTGGTGCTTCGCCTTCGCCATCGGTTCGACTGTGGAGTGTTTTCCACCGCACCATGGGTATTTTGAACTGCACGCATGCGCAAATTATGAGACAAAACACCATCGTCACTCGACGCCATGACATTCCACTTCTGGAAATGAGAAGAAATGATTTTTTTGGAAAAGGGATCCTCCATCCAACGCCTACACAGACAAAAGTACTCGAACAGCCGCAATTCATTTAAATGTCAATCAAAAACGCTCATTATAATTTATACATATTAACGATAACAAAAATGTCATTTTAAACATCTTCTCCACATCTACGTTGAACAGGAGAGGCGATAATGGACAAATCCCTGCATCACTCCTCTTTCCAACACTGCCCATCCGGACTCTCCGTTCCCCACTCGCACCTGAGCAGTCTGAGACATGTACAGGTTTCGGATCAGTCTCCTGTCCCTCCAATCCATTCCTATTTTCTGCAATACACGCATTAATTTTTCCCAATTCACTCTATCAAACGCTATCCCGAAATCTAAGATACACTACGACAGGGACGTAGAATAAGGATGTTAGGAAAAGGCTCGTTAAATTTGTGATATGGAGCGTAGTTATGTACGGCGCGGAAACATGGTCACTGAAGCAAGAGGACAAGCGTAGATTGGAGGTTTTTGAAATGTGGGTGTGGAAAAGGATGGACAAGGTGAAATGAACCGAAAGGGAAACAAATGAGGAAGTACTAGATAAGGTGGGCGAGGAGAAGGGATTGTTGAGAGAAATCATAAAGAAGAAGGGAAAATGGATAAAGGGCGTATTGATCGGCAGTGGGATATTGAAGACTGTAATAGAGGGGAGAATGTTAGGCAAAAGAGGAAAGGGTAGGATAGGGATTTTGGACGGGATGAAGGGGGAAGGAGGTACTCAAAGATGAAGAGGGACCTGATGTGGAGTAGGTTGCTGGATTGTGTTTTGTTAGGAGTCACAAAAAAATATTTATTTGGTAGTTGTGTCCATAAAAAAACTTACCTTAACCGGTAGATTACATATTATAATAAACTGCTATGACTCCACGCGTGCTTCTCCCCTTCCTGAGACCAAACTGATCATCTTCTAATTATTTTTTTGCCATCGTCTCCGTTTTCTTATTGATGATCTTAATTACCACTATACTACTACTGTGTGCGAATTCAAACGTTTTGTATTATGGTCCTCACATTTGGCTGACTTCCCCAAACTTTTTTAAGGAAATCATTCCACATCCGAATCTAATCATAATCTCTGCACGAATCACTCCAACCTTGAAAGATTCCCTCCCGAACACCTACTGCAATGGGAACACCGAAATGGAATGTGTAGATTCGATTACGTACTTAGGTGTTACCTCTCATTACTCCTACTACTCACGACCTTCCCTGTGTAAAACATGCACGGGGAATATGTGAACAAGCTAAAAAAAATTAGGATTTATTAGAAGAGTATTGGGAAAATGTGACGAAAAGGGTTAAGAGAAATGTTGTCTTAATTTAGAATATGGTGCTAGTATATTACGCGATCCTCACGAAATTGGATTGATTGCCGAATTGAATTACGTGTAGCGTAGAAGAAGCTAGATTTCTAAAACGCTTATGATAAACTTAGTAGCGTATCCAAATTATTAGCGGAGCTAGTCTGGGAATCACTCACGCAGCGAAAGTTAAATTACGGATTAAGCCGGTTGCATGAATTGGAAGGAGGTCTCTTTAGCAGTGATGTTGAAAATGTATTATCAACCCCATCGTACTTCGGGATGAGAGATCATATCACTAAAATTAGAAGTATTAACTGTAAAACAGATGATTTAAGATGTCTTTTTTCCCACGAACGATAAGAAATCAGTAAAACATTATCTGATTGCGGTAGGAATAAAAATATTCGGATCAAAATTAGTCTGGTGTAGTGTATTCACCCCCTGCCAGACATCCTAGCGATGGATTGCAGGGTACTAAAAATACAATACAAAATACAGGATAACCAAAAACAAAATAGACTGAAACATTTTTAAACGTCGTAATACAATGCTAATGTAGCCATTATTTGGGTGTCTTAAAAAATCGAGAACCACGTAAATAACCGACAAATGATATCGGTTCTTCTTTCAAGTGCGGCGTGCGGCGATAGAATGTTGCCGCTAACACATAAATACTTGTACACATGAGCCATCGTCCAAAGTGCAACTATCAAAGAGACACTTCGAGCCGGCATTCGTACTCGGTAAAGGTGTTCCCTTTGGCCGATAAATAATAATAATGACGATTGAAAGGCCCCAGCCTTAAAATTTCCAAAATTATCGGTTTCGATGCCACGCCGTCGCTTTCAATGATAACGACTTCACATTTGTTTTTGAAAAAGGAACAAAGCGGACCCTCGCATGTGACCGCCAGCACTCACTCACGCCACAATTCCCACCGGCCGAGGTTCCCCAAGGCCTCTCCCGCCCCCTCCAGACTGAAGAGCGAAGAAATGGCGAGCGAGGCTGCTGCGACAAATGAACGCTTTCGTCTGGTGCGCGTCTCACTGCTGCTGCCTACCACTCTCTCCCCGCTGAACCTCGATCCCGAAGAGGAAAGGATCGAGTTTGGCGACAAGAATCCATAAATATAAAAGGCATTATCGAGTTCATTACCAAGAAGTACCGAGTTGACGGAGCCCCGAGAAGTAAGGAGGGCGGTGAAAGTATGCACTTGCAGTCGTCGCGCGGAATGGAGGAGCAGACGTGTCTGGAATGACCGCCGCAAATGAAATCCGGGAAAACGAGAGCGGCGAACGTGAGCGAGAGACCACTTCAACGACTCTCATCCCCCCCCCCTTGCCCCACGATCCCTACCCACAACCCTCTCCTGACTCGGTGTCTTCATTTTCTAACCTTCTCTCTCGCAGTTATCGATTTAGCATGTACACTTCTCCAAATAACATCTTTGGCGCTCTGAGAACGAGCAATATTAAAGAAGTGCAAAGGGGTCTCATGATTTTCCGTCGTGGTGACGAACCATTTATAAAATTTACCATCAAATGAGAAAAGTATATGCCCTTGGGTTTTAGGCAGGAAGTTACGGTATTTCTCACTCCACTGTCTTTTTTATTTGCCACATACGGAAAATAGTCAGAATCGCTTTTTTTGGTAACATGGTAATTTTGGTAATAATAATATAGTTTTTTACTATTTCAATTTCCAGTCTTCAAATGAAACCTGTATGACTATTTAAAAATATAGGAAATATGATTGATTGCTTTTGTCGAAAACAAATCCTCCTTTCCGATCGGATCAATGAAGAAGAGGTGTCAAAATCAATATATGTATTGAAATCAATAAAATTAGAGAGATTAAGTGTAGAACAGATAGTTTTAAGATGGCATATTTCCCACGAACGATAAGAGATCAGAATAACAAAGTCCGACCGCGGTAGGGTCATATTTGGGTGATAATTAGTCTGTGTGTATTCACCCCCTGCCACACACCCTAGCGGTGGCTTGCAGGGTACTAAATTAAGAAATATGTTGAAAAGTTTTACAACTGTTTGATGTACTGAGAGGTTAATTACTTCGCCTATTAATTTGAAAACTTCATATTCCGCGGTAATAATTTCACAAATAACACATCAAAACTTGTTTGATCAATTTCTTAAAAAATACAACAATAGGCCTGAAAATGAGGAGGGTGATTGACAGTCAGCGGGCCAGTATAACAAGAGATAGTGGACATGTTGCATTCCCTTCCATAAAAATTACTGTCAAAAGACCGTAATCTTCGAAGGTCGAGCCAATTAGCAAAGCATATAGTAGGTCGCCGGGCAGACTGCTTTAATAAATATTGGATAGCAAATGACCTCGGCTACCAATTGGCTTAAGTGGCGGTATCTGTGCATAATTTAGAAAGTAGTACATCGATCTATTTTTATACCCGACCTACCGCAAGATAGTAGCTGAAGCATCAACCTCATGAAATATAGATGCACCCATCACTTGAAAAAGGTGAAATGCAACTGCTTTGAAAATGTAAACGAGCTGGTTTCTTTTTAAATGGATCTGGTTATCCAATAACAGAGCGGGGAGGATATAAAAATTCTTGAGTCCATACACATGTACTTGGGTTGACTTGAAGTAATTTACTTCATGAAACCGTCTAGAGAAGATTCATTTTGAAACTCTAATCATCCGGTTGTTTCTCAGCCATTTTTCGGGTCTTCACCGCTCACGTACACATTTTTGAAAAAAGTTATGCTCGTGTTCCAAGCAGGATTTTCAAAGAGACGACAGCGTTGTCATCTGGCTACATGGAGCCGAGCACTTGCAGGGATTCTTGGAAATACTCAACTCCCAGCACCACACCATTTAAGTCACCACTGGGGGGAGGACAACCGACTCCTCTTCTTGGATGTGGATTGGACGAGCAGTGAAAAAGAATAGCAATGGGAAACTTGGCCATGATGATGACAGCAAGAAAACGCACACCGACCGCTGTCTAAACGCCACCACCCAGCACAGAAAATCCCCCTGATTGCGTTAGTCGTGCGTCGCGCCAAGGACATCTCTGATACCGAGTCGATCCCATCCGAAAAGAAGCGCCTGGTGGACGTTCTGAGCCGCAACGTCGTGGCAAATTGGTCCTGAAAAGGGCCTTAAAGGAGGAGAGTCTGCGAATTAAAGCAAAATCCAGAAAAGAGAACTTGACAATGACCCCCACACGGACCTGCGAGATATACGAACGGACGGAACCCAAGGAACACACCATAATCCCTTTTTGTCTACCATCGGAGAAACTCTCAAGGATCCTTAGGAAAAATAATGTAATCGCCAGTTTCAACTGTGTGAAAAAGACGGAGGACATTTTACCGGGACCCAAAGACAGATTGCCACATGACCCTCACGAAGGGATGTACCGGGTGCCATGTCCACGTGGAAAAGCATAAACATTGGAGAGACCTGTATATCTATGACAGTTCGACCGAAGGAACACTTCTGAAGGTCACGAAGACAAAACAGTTCCTACTTTCCGCTATCGCGGAACACGCCAGGAGTGAACCCGGCCACGACATTCTTTTTGAGGAAACAAATATCATTCCTAAAGAGAAAGGATACTATCCCAGGCTAATACCGGAAGCCATCGGAATCACTAAAACGTCCAAAAACATGAAAGGAGAAGACGGATACCTTCTCCGTAGTGTTTGGAGGAGCGTCCTTTGAAAAAGAGTCAATGGGAAAGCGGCTAGCTAACCAGATACCCTATACAAAAACGACCAAAACTTCAATCCGATATCTTCCACTTGCAGTGCTGGTCGGATCACCGGCGAAACCGTTGACAACAATGTCAACCTACGCGGGGAAGGCCCGAAAATAAGAGAGAAATTCCAATGATCATGGCCTAAGACACCTACCAATGGCACTCGGTTTTTATTCGGATCTTACAAACAGTTTGCCGCCTTTCCTTTCCTGCCCCTTCTTGAAGGACCGCTGTCGAGGTGGGGAGCTCAAGGGGGAATGGCGCGAGGCCGCAGGCGATGGGAGTGAGCACCTCCGGAGCTGCCAGGGCAACGTCGCTCCGATGGGGAGGACGGTGTTTGGGGGGTAATCCTTCACAATATGCTAAACTCCCGCAGGAATCAATTTCCGCTGTACGCACGCCACATTTACCTGGATCCCATTACTTCCATTGGATCCGATTCGAGAAACTGGTATTTACTCTATACGGAATAGAATTCAGCTGGATCTCGGCCAACCAACCATCACTTGCGGGGTCGTCCTTAAGGCTGAAATCTCGAACGAGGTGTGAGGCCAAGTCTAGCGAAGTGTGAAAGGAGACTGTAATTACCATAACCAATGGAAAAAACTGCATCTCAAACTGGACCACATATTAAAAAATAATGAGATACGATATATATCACCATGACATTTTGGTCGAAAATCATTGGAAGCTGAGGGATTTTGATGATTAGAACCGGGTTTAATCCTCGGGTGAATTAAATAAAAACATAAATAAATTAATAAATCCAGGTAAGCATTGCAGAGTCGCGTACCATAAGTATATTTAATGCAGCCAGGTCATGAATGCGAATTCCAGACACTGAACCATAACCACGCGTAAATACTACGTTATTGTCTCGTATATACGCGTTCCTAAACCATCGTGTTCTGACACAGACAATCCTGGAGGCCATAAACAAAAGGCTAGTGATGAGAATAAATGTCGTCTTTTGGGATCGAATGGCGATAATTAATTAATACTTATCTGCTATACAAAGAGCCTAAAAATAATGAATGCGGTCGGCAGTCTTGCATGGCTTTAGAGCCTTTGAGGCCATGGCAATTCTTCAATTCGAGTCTTCCATTGGGGAAGGGCGACGGTAGGTCATGCGACGGCCCAGGCAGGGGTGAAAAACTCCGGAACGCTGTTGCCGGGAGAGGGCACCTCCCACCGGACCATTACTGCAATTGAAAACCGCATAATCTGCGTGGAAATTCAACACGACCCGCGAGACTGATGGGCCCGTTAACCAATCCTCACAGATGTTGCCAGCCAAGTTCGGAAAGAGGCGATGCCCGCGTAACGGGACCGCTCTCCCGGGGGCTGAACCAGGCTTCTTCGTCATCTACATGGTAAGTACTAAGGAGCTATTGCAGACAGTTACTAGTCATCCATACATCCATGCCATGTGTGGCAGAGGGCGATTCCTCGACAGGAATGCAATATCAAGATGAAACGTCAGTTGCCAATTGAAACGCAAACTAATTTACGAGTCAAAAAATAATTTCAAGAGTGTAGTGCATTATGGTAGTCCTTAGTTTAAAAGGAATACTTCTCTACACATGCGACAAAACCTGTTAGTTTCTGAACAAAAAAGAGAGGATAGATAACTAAAATAATGACCATATAGTTTTGAAAAATTGTTTCCATAGCGTCATCGATTGACAATATCCATGGGTCACTGGAAACCTTCCGGATAAAAGACTGGGCGAGAACCAACACCCGAATGGCACCACGGCGCTTCTCCACACGCGGGCAGGTGCCCTTCCGCTCTCATGGCCCGTGCAGGATGGAGAAGAATCCTAAAGCGATCAAGGGACTGCAGTTTTTCTCGTAAGGGGAGCTCGCCCGGGACCAGGATGAACGGGTGCGTTTCGTTTGTGCCGCCAAGGGGTATCGTCGCAATCAACCTTCCATCGAGGGCAGTCCTGCCCGGACCCGGAAAACAGAGGGAGGACCCATCCCCGGGGCTCATCATTAATTAGGGGCCTAGGGAGAATGACATTTCTCTTTCTTCGTGTTCATATCACAAACCAACCGCCGGGCAGACAACTCTGGACGGATACCGACATTAGGCAAAATAGAGGCGGAGGCGACGACGTCCCAATTTTTAGCATTACTAGTGGATTTTCTCTGGGCCTAAATCATTTCTTCCGTTACCGTTCTCTCCCATGGATCCGAGATACATGCTACGCATTCTAAAAGTGGCATAACTAAAGGAAGGTACACCTATCTCTTATTTTCCAATTGATTATACATGATATTTTGGTCGGCAAAATAGAATACAAAAATATAAATAGAAACACGTAAAAGGACACACACACATTTAAGAGGGTTTACGCTTTTGGCCTTCTCCCAGGCCTTCCTCACTTCAGACAACTTAAACAAAGGAGCGAGACATCGCTAATCCACAAAAACATAGAGAAACACTCCTTCCTTTCCCCAAAGGAAGGTAGTTTGGCCACAGAAAATTCAACATACGCTTGATTTTCATTTGTATGTGTTTCTGTGTGTTTGTGTTGACTAGAGATACCTCGCTCCTTCGTTCAAATTATTATTCACATTCGTGAGACTTTCTTACAATATACATACATAAATTATATATATATATATATATATATATATATATATATATATATATATATATATATATATATATATATATATAGATGATGCGGAAGTACTCACGAGAGCAATATAACTTTTGGACGGCACAATAGAACACAGAATAAAACAGATAACACGTAAAAGGACACTCACACTGTAGATGATTTAAGCTTTCGGCCTACTCCGAGGCCTTCTTCAGGTCTGACCTGAAGAAGGCCTCGGAGTAGGCCGAAAGCTTAAATCATCTACAGTGTGAGTGTCCTTTTACGTGTTATCTGTTTTATTCTGTGTTCTATTGTGCCGTCCAAAAGTTATATATACTATATATATATACACGTGCATGTGTATATCTATATATGAATATCTTGAAGGAAAGTCTCACGGACGTGTATAATAATTTAAACGGAGAAGCAAGATAGTGCTAGCGAACACAAACATCGAGAAACACAAATGAAACTAAAACGTACGTATTCTGAATTTTTAGTGGCCAAACCACCTTCCTTTGGGGAAAGAAGTAACTAAGGAAAAGGTTTCAAGAGAAGAGGACGAGGACGCTAGATGGGAGGGAAGGTTTGGAAGTATGGGATTAATATGGAAGGTTTTGGGAGCGGAGAGGGGGAAAAATATCTGGAGATTGGGGTAATTAGTGTATGATATTGATTCTTAGCTCACTTTAGGAATCAAGGAGCCAGATGTATGCCTGTTCTGTTGTTTTGAGTTTTAGTGGAGGGTCGGATGGGTACTTGAATAGAGGCACTATAGCATTTACCAAAGGGAGTGTTATATTCCTAGTCGTTCTTTGGGATTGGGAGCATCCCAATCAGGGAAGAATTCTAGCATGAGGCACGGTGGTTATTGATCCTGATATTTAGAGGTGTGATACACTGTCTAATATAGAATGCAGAGCATAGTTGGCACTTCAGAAGGTAACCTATTTTAGTGGAGGTGCACAAGAAATAGGGAATTGGCGGGAGAGAGATGGGTATCGGGTTTTGAAAATAGAAATGTTTTGCGCATCGTTATTTATTACAGGGCATGGGAGTAGCTTTGGGACGGGGAGGGGATTAAATGAGTGGATTGGTTGTTTTAAAAAGATTGGGCCCGTTGAAAGAGATTAATTGAATGAGTTCCTCCTGAAGTGCGGAATTTGGATCTTTAAAAGATTTTGAAGAGGAAGGGTGAAATTCGTACGCTATTCAAGGTTAAAAAACTATCGGGAAGCAAGAAGGGAAAAAATCAGAGATTGGTCGGGAAAAATATTATTAGCTTAGGTCCAGGTCTACTTGATAGTGAGATAGAAAGGGCATTTAGGGAATTGGATTCAAATAAGGCCGTAGGGGTCAACCAAATTAGCGGAAAACTTGAAAGAGAATCCGAAAACATTTTGGACGTACGCCAGATGTTCGCGGAGATAAGTCAACTCTTAATTCACTCAAAAATGATACAGGCGAAAATTTTACCAGCAGTTTGGGAAAGGCTAACTAATTAAATTATTCTTTCGAAGCGTCTTCACCAATAGCTCACCGAATGTCTCCGATAGCTTACCAAATAGTGCCGGTCAACCGATGCCCAAAATTGAAATCTCATATTTTGCTGAAAAATTGTAAGCATAATAAATCCTCCGGGCACGATCAAATATCCGCTAGTATACGTATTTAAGGATCTAGCTTCGGAAATTGCACAGTATCTATAAATCATTTCTAAGAAGTCGCTAGTAGATCACAAGGTTCCCAGATATTGGAAAACGGCTAACGTAACACCAATATTTAAAAACGCAGACAAAGAGGAACCGAGTAATTACAGACCTGTTTCCCTCACATCCATTTCGTGCAAGTTTAAGGAACATATAGTAGCCAGTTCGATCATGAGACACCTTGATAGTCATGAGTTATTAATGAAAAATAAATACGGTTTCCCAAAGAGTAGATAATGCGAAATAAAACTTGCACTTTTGCTCATATGTTCCAGTGGATTTTTTTAGATTTCAAGAAAACCTTCGACAAAGTACCTCTTAATACACTAATCGCAAAGCTAGAAGAAGATGGCATAGGTAAAAAATCTCCTGGGTTAGATTAAAGACTTTTTGAATAGTCGGATGCAGAGAGGAGTCATAAATGGAGTTAGCTCAAACGCAGTAAAAGTTACTTCAGATGTTCTACAGGGAAGTGTTAACGGACTTCTCTCATTTCTACTTTATGGTAACGACATTGACTCCGTAGCCACTAGTAAGATACGTTTATTTACCGACGATGCAGTGGTTTAACGCGATATCCGTGATCCTGAGGACACAGCAGATTTCAGATGACCTCAATGCCATACAACGCTGGTGCGACACTTGGTAATTAGAATTAAACTTAAACAAGTGCGTAGTGATGAATTTTTGGAACAAGAGCAACTCCCTCCAGAAAGCCTACTTCATCGGGAACACAGAAATAGAATGTGTAGACTCTATTAAATACCCAGGCGTTACCATTACTCATGATATCTCCTGGCTGAAACACATACGGGGAATATGTGGACAAGCTAAAAAAAAAAAATAGGAAATATTAGAAAGGTACTAGGTAAATGTGATGAATGAGAAATGTTACCTATCGTTGGTTAGACCTCATTTAGAATATGCTGCTAGTGTATGTGATCCTCACTAAGTTGGATTGATTGCCTGATTGGATCGCGTACAGCATAGAGGAACTAGATTTGTGAAACTTCGTTATGATAAACTTAGGAGCGTATCCAAATTTTCGAGCAGCTAGGCTGGGAATCACTCACGTAGCGAAAGTTAAATTACAGATTGAAGGTCTTGCATAAATTGTAAGGTCTCTGAAAATGTATTATTACCCCCATCGTACTACGGCAGAAGTGATCATACTAATAAAATTAGAGAGATTAAGTGTAGAACAGATAGATTTAAGATGTTATTTTTCCCACGAACGATAGAGGATCATAATAACATTGTTCGAACGCGGTAGGGTCATATTCGGGTCAAAATTAGTCTAGCGTGTATTCACCCCTACCATACACCCCAGAGTTGGCTTGCAATGTACAAATATTTCCACATAAATATTATAGCACAAACTTAATACATACTTGTAAATACACACATACGTTTTCAAGGATTTATTTTTGTTCCTTGCTTTGGAGGACCATCGGCCCAACCGCGCAACTATTTCCCGCCCAACCGCGCAAGGGCGAACATCGCACCAATACCGATGGACTTACCGGGAGAGCGGCATCCACGGGGGCGCCCTTGATCTGGTCCTGGACGCCTGGTTCCTTAGGCACCCACTTAAGCATCCTCCAAGACACCCTCCGCCCCTCGCGGGCATTCGTGAAAAATCGTCAGCACCACCGCTATATCGAATGGACCCGGAAGGAATCTGGACTCACTCCCTCCAAGGTCGTGTGACTCCGTGGGGAGAGCAGCAGCGGTCCTCTCTCCCGGCTCTCTATTCGAACGGACACAGCGATTTACCCGCACACACCAAGTCACTGTGTCACAGAGCGTCAATGGCGAACGGATCATCCGGAGAACGAGTCAAAGAGCGAACGAATCCAAAAGACGAACACCTCCAGGGGTGATGGGGCGCAGGGAGGCGGACGAAACCTGGAGCAGAGGGAAGCCGCCCACTGTGACGCACGGCCCAGATGAGAGCGTGGGTGGGTCGTCCGCGAGGGGACGTCGCCTCCCACAACCCCCCACCCAACGTACCCAATCCGTCTATCCGCGGCTCTCGTAATCCGCCCCGGGCGACGGCGGTGTCCCCACGGGGGACACGGCAGCCGTCGGGAGGTTCTCGTCGTCGGAAAGGCGGAGTGCGAATCGCGCGAGACGGTGGCCCGTTTGGTCTTCTGCGCGGCCGCAAAGCGCTTAGCCGTAGGGACGGTACGATCGAGGCACGTGCGACTCTCAAGGCCGTCGCCATAAAGGCTGGTGGGGGGGATGATTAGCGCCCCTCCCACCGGAGAGCCTTGGGGGTGGTGGTGGGAGGAGAGTGCGCCGGAGAGGAGTGGCAGCAAACAAACTCGCACACGTGATCCCCGGCGCCGGTGCACGGAAGGGCTTCCGATTCGAAAACCAAATCGGATTGGTGCACGCGCGCCCCCACGTGCCAGCGACGGGTAGAAGGAAAATCGGAGGCGTCGCGGGGGGGCACCACCACGCGGTCGCACCTGCAGCGACGTCCCGAGGGGGATGTCGGATAAGAGTAGTGGGTCGCCGAAGGCCCAGGGCGTGTAGAAGTCGCCACCAATGCGTCCCACGGGGTCCTCCGAACGCGGGTCCAATTAATATCCCAGCTAGACTTGGTGCAATATATTTGGCTCCCTGCGGGGAAAATGGGAAATTAACTGATCACTTGGACGCGACCAACGGAAACCCTAAAGTTCTTCGATTCATGTCCCAAAATCTCTGCCCGCCGCCCACTACCAAGGCTGATTCATGGCTGCCGCGTAATTTTAGCGATTATTTCCTGTCCTAATAGTGTTGTTTGGAGCACATACAGTCTGTTGGAATCAGTTCTCCTAGGCTACTCTGCTCACTAGGAAGACCTTCTTTCATCTTCTGCTTCACTTTCGATGAAAAGCCAAACCAGACCCTTATCAAAGTGATAATCGATAAGTGATCCTCGACTAGGATACGGTCGATGAATGACTAGGGCAGCCACACGCCCTGCCAACCGGAGCAATAGTCGTCACTTCGGCTCAGACACTTAAGTACACGGCTCCGCCATTTCTTCTACCATCACCAGAGGTACATTACCATAGCGGGAAGACCGAAAAGAGCCCCGAGATGGTTCCTTGAGTCCTCAGGAGCTAGCCTCGTACGTATCCCTCTTGATCTCCCACGACCTTCTGGAAAGGATGAACGCAAGAAACGTCGTCTGGGACACGGCAATCAGAGCACCAATCACCAAAGAAAAATAGGTGACGAGGGCACGCGGACTGGCCCCTCGGAAAAATTCGCCCCAGCCAATTAATGCTGCATCAGGCAGGGAATCGGTGCGACTCTCCTTGGAGGAATGAAACGTAGGCACAAAAAAGTAGGCACGCCATTGGTAATTCCTGAACAAGAGAAACAACGCCGTGTTCGAGTCGCGGGTGTTTACTCCCCTTGGACTCTAGTGCGGCCCCAGGAAATTGGGTGCACTAATCCAAAGTAGTTGTGCATCCTCCCCTCCTGAGCAGTGGTTGCCCTTCGCCCGGTACATTCTCGCGGTGACGGAGAGTAATCGCTGTCACATTCCGAGCACCAAGGCTTTCCACTTCGGGACGCAGATCGCCGCTGATGCTGTAGAATCCTCGAGGGCTGAGAGCGCTGTCAGAACAGAGGCAACACTGTATGGACGTTGACTTTTTGACTATAATATTCCAGAATATTATCATTATTGCTCAACCCATAAAAATATTTTCGTGGTTTCGTAAATTTGTAGTGATCTAAACCATTTTGTGACGTTACAGACATATTTTTAGGAGTGAAAAAGTGAAAGGGAGTGAGTGAGTTGGATCATATCACTTAGAAAATCAATGTTAAGAAAGGACATCTGTCTCGTCAAGAACTAAGTGAACCGAATCAGGTCGGTCCAAATGTGTCAGCAATAGACAATATTTTGATCGACGCCTACAGATCGAAACGCTCCCAAACAGGACTCCAGAAGGGTGCCCCTCCCTCAAGGTTGCTTGGCACTCGATGAAGGAGACCGATAGATTCAAGAGGGATGCGTGACTGGTAATCTGAATCCAGGAATGAAAAAAGAAAAGAACCAACTCATCGCACTGAAGAGTCAGAGTAGACAGAGGAATTTCCGAAATGGCGCTCAGGCATAGCAATAAAAGGAGCAATAAAGTAAAGCAATAAATAAAGTAATAAACCTCTTGCGTAAATTGGAAGGATATCTCTTTAACAATGATGCTGAAAATGTATTATTACCCCAATCGTACTACGGTAGCCGAGATCATGTCAATGAAATTAGAGGGAAGAAGTGTAGAACAGATAGAGACACTAGATGTCATTTTTGCCACAGACGATAAAGGATCAGAATAACATTGTCCGACCGCGGTAGGGGTAAAAATATTCGGATTTAAATTTGTCTCGTGTGTAATCACCCCCGCTACACACCCTAGCGGTGGCTTGCAGGGTACTAAAAAAATAAAGTTCTCCAGGAGAACTTTCATTGAGAGATTGATTCAACTCGTCATCATGATTCCATATCTGCTAACAGAGAGGCCTTTCGGTAACTCCCATTTGTCATCGATGATTTTTATTGATTTCAGTAAATAATATGCAATGAATGGAGTGACACGGAAATACTACTCAGATCTTAATTTTTGTGCACCCAGGTATCAGAAATCTATATATTTGCATTTGGAATACATGGTATTTGTATATAATGAGTATTTCTTTTGTCCCGAAAACTCAACTCCCCCCAGGGATTAGGTTTCAAAATACGTCTTGAAACTGATGGCATTGAGTAAATTACCTTTCAACAATACAAAATTGGTGATTCTAAGTTTATTTTTTACGGTCATATTACCCTCGACAGTAATACATATTAAAACCATAGAGACAATCACAAACAAGAAAACCCTAGGTGGAGGAGATAAGCGCTCTCAAGCGGGAATCGAAGCGGCGACCTCTGGAGAGAAGACAAGCGGAGCCGTCACCTCCAGAGGACGGCAACGTCAGTGATTTCGTAAATCAAGAACTTTTTTTATACACATACAACTGCTAACTTTTGGGGATGGTTAATCAATCTTAATGTTATACACACGTACTCAATGCAGACCCCTCCTCCCGGGCACCTTCAGTCCAAAGAAACGCCCGGTGTGATCGCGAAGAGACGAAGATATCTTCAGGGAAGATCAAGGGACCGCCGCAACCGCACCCTCAATTTGCGAATATTAACCTAGGACCTTTAAACCCTAAGGGTTTTATAGAGTTGGCGGTATTGGGTAGCATTAGTTGGCGTGTGCGCACAAACGAGATAAACATTTCCTCCCTAGTACCTAGTCTACGTGCACCAAATCACTCTTTAAAGGAACATCCATTCATTTAAACGCATATTTAAGTAAAAAATCCTGTTCTGCGCGGCTACACTTTTAACGCATGGCAGCGCCACTAATTATGAATCAGGAAACAAATGAAAACCATTAAGAGCACAACTAATTGAGCCCTCGAGGCTCTCGTGTTTGTCAAAACCATTTTGAATTAATAAAGCATTTTCACGCGATCTCGTGAATTTTATGCACAGTTGCATGGCACGGGTCTCCGGACAATCGGAGAGTTCCTACCATCCCTACCGTTCAATGTATTCGTTCGCGCTTGTAATATTTCTTCCAAAAGTATTTCTGGTCAATACAATAAAAATGAAAATTATACCTACTTTTGGGCGCATTATTTTACGTTTTTTCTGGCCATATTTACACTCAAACCACAGTATTTACAAGGGGAAAAAATTATATCACTTCTACCCAAAAAAACCGCGCCAAGGCCTTATTGTGTACAAAAGTGGCTGAGGTACTTCATTTGGGGGGGGGGGGGCGCAATTTGAAAAACCGGCTCAATTGCAACGCCGCGACATCTTCTGCATCAGGGTTTTCACTTGAACGGGAGCTCTCGAAGCTATACTTAAATGGCTGATGCAGACAGTAAAGGCATATAGAAAAATTAGCGTTCAAACCACAAGAGAGCTTGACAAAACAAAAATCAATAAAGCTTCCCTGTACAGACTGACAAATCACACACGGATTGGGTGGCAAGCGGACGGGGTGTGACGGCTCGCGAGTTGTTCGGTGGACTCTCTGCATACGAACGTCCTAGTGGCGAGGCCGTTCCGAAAAATGAATAAAACATTAAAAGAAATCAGCAAAGTTAAAAACTTTGAGAAGCAAAGCTTAACTGTGTCCACTAAGCAATCTTGGTTTCTCATTAAACCTGCGTATACAGTGATAATAGCATTCTATTTCTCAGAATTTCATTCGCCGATGCTTCCTAATGGGAAGAAGGAACCTCAAAACCAGTCGCCATTAACCGCGGATCCAATCAGGGAAAGACTGGCATGCGAACTTTTCACCGTCACTGCTGTCTTTTCAAACGACCCGCCTTCCACTGCCAGCGCAGATTCTGTCAAGCAGATGGCGTAGCGATTAAATTGTATTGTTTCTTTTTTTACTTGTATTTTTTAGTGCCCTATAAGTCACCGCTAGATCGTGTGGCAGGGGGTAAATACACACCAGACTAATTTTGACCTGCTAGTATATGGGATCCTAATGACGTTGGACGGGATTGGACTACATGCAGCGTAGAGGAGCTAGATTTGTAAAACTTAGTAAAAAAAACTGTGTAAAACTTGTAAAACTTAATAGCGTATCCAAAATATTAGAGCAGCTAGGCTGGGAGTCACTCACGGAGCAAAGGTTAAATTACAGATTAAATAGCATCTTGCATAAATTGGAAGGACATCTCTTTAGCAGTGATGTCGAAAATGTATTATTAGCCCCATCGTACTACGGTTGGGGAGATCATGTCTATTTGTTTAGCCTTAGTCCGAAAATAGAACTTCATGGCCTTTTACACCGGACTTTTTACAATGCAAACAAAGAAGACGATTACGAGCACCCAAGCCCTAGGTGGAGAAAAACCCACTTAGGCGGGAATGGAACCCGCGACCGTTTCATTGGCAGACGGGGACGTTACCCCGTCGCCACCGGGGCCTACAAAATTCAAAATGCCAATAAAATTAGAGAGATTAAGTGTAACAATAATTTTTATGTCATTTTTTCCACGAACGATAAGGGAACAGAATAATACTATCCGACCGCGATAGGGTTATATTCAAATCAAAATTAGTCTGGGGTCTATACACCCTCTGCCACCTACTTAGGCGGTGGCTTGCAGGGTACTAAAATAATTACCCCTACCGCGGTCAGCCTGAATATGTGGTACTTGTTATTAACAAGATAAAAGATTATGATACAAGAATGCATTAACAACTATAAATTCTATATAAATAATAAATCTTAAAACATGCCATCCATTTACCAGCCAACCTATTTATCCAATACCAATCAAACCTAATGCATATTTAAATGGTAAATTAGAAAGAGCTTAGGCATAAATGGAATGAGTATATTAAAAGTGGACTTAATTGAGCTGAACTGAGAAGCTGATAAGCTAAACAAATAAGCTAACGAGAACATTGAAAGAATAGTGAAGGGATCAGCCTAAATATATGGTATTTGTTATTAACCAGATGGAACATGATACAAAAATTCATTAAGAATAATAAGACCTATATAAATATACAAAACATGCCGCTATGGATCAGCCAACGCTCATACCACGTTGAAAACACCAGTTCTCGTCCGATCACCGAAGTTAAGTAACGTCGGGCCCGGATAGTACTTGGATGGGTGACCGCCTGGGAACACCGGGTGCTGTTGGTACACTTTTTTTTGCGTTTGTGCAAGTTTTAATGATTTTCAATATTCTCCCACCAATTCCTACTTAACTTTTTTCACCATTTTGGCGAGCACTTCAAACTGTGCACTTTCTTCTCTTCTTCTTTAATTTCTGACATTCGTGAACAATTTTATCGTTGGATTCGTCAAGCAATCGACCGCCGCTGTACCGCTCCCTTACTGCGTCGTAATTCTAAGTGTTTCGGCGATTTAGATAATTATATATTCCTTTTTTTTCACGCGCAAACGTTCCTCACTGTAGATCATGATTATTACTTTAAAATAAGTCGATGTTTCATGTAGTTTGCAGAATAAATTCATCCGTCTTATAAACTTTCTCACCCGAAACGGCCTATTTCATTAATTAGGCGATAATGTAAACGAAGTGATTTCACGAGTGCCATAAAAGTGACATATTATTTTGATAGTGGAAATTGATACGAATGTTTTTTAAATTTTATATTGCTACTTAGTTCAGTCTGTGTATTTCAAAATACTTCCAATTTTTGTACAGGCAACAAACAATGTTCATTGTATGAAAAAAATTATTTTTCTTTTTAATTTATATATCCCTGCAATCCATTGTTAGGGTGTATGGCAGGGTATACATATACATACCAGAATAATTTTACCACTAGCACTAGAGCACGACCCTACCGCGGTCGAACAATGTTATTATGATCCCCTATCGTTCGTGGAAAAAATGACATCTTAAATCCATCTGTTCTACACTTAATCTTTCTAATTTTATTAGCATGGACTCTCCTAGCGTAGTACTATGGGGGTAATAATACATTTTCAACATCACTGCTAAAGAGACCTCCTTCCAATTAATGCAAGAGCTTCAGTGTGTAATTTAACCTTCGCTCCGTGAGTGATTCCCAGCCTAGATGCTCTAGTATTTTGGACACGCCACTCAGTTTATCATAACAAATATGGTTTTATAAATCAAGCTCCTCTACTCTCCACGCGCTAGAGTCATAACTCCGAACAATTTGTTTCCAACTGAATCTTGCCATTTCACATTGAGACGTTGGCTGCACTGCTATATACCATGCTAAAGATTGAGTCGGCAAAGCGAGCACGGGGCCTTCCTGCAAAGTTCTGGTGAATGCTAACGGGCGACCGACCTCTGCGCGGGCGTGGGGAGGAAAGGAGGCGGGATGGCGCCTATCTCCCTCTAGGCGGATGGGGGAGGAAGCGAGCGCATTCCCTCCCAATGGAGGAGGAAGCCGATGGATAGGACGGCGAACTGTTACAAGGTCGGAGAATGTCACACCCGGCGAAGGCGAAAGGAGGAAAGTGGAGCGGGACGCGTCGTCATTTGTCTCCCGTCCCCAACTAGCTACTGTCGTTGAAGGCAAATCGAACGCCCTGAGGAGGGGGGGGGGGTGAAGAGAGAAGGCCTGTTCCGGCCGAGTACTCGAGTAACTGAGCCAGCGGGTACTGAATTCCACTGAATAGTTAACCCAAGCAGCCCATTCCTTATAACTCCGCTTTCTCACAAAAAGTGACACCAATCATCACCACTTCCCCTCAAACTTCCAATCCGCAACGTCTCAATATCTCCCCACAAGTCCTGTAAAGCTCACTCGCGAATTTCTCTCCCCTTCAAAGCTGTCATGCCAACCCTAATTTCTCCTAACAAGTCATCTCCCCTCATCATTACGTAAAAGCCCACAAGCCAATTAAACGTGGATTCAAGTAACCACTCCAGTAAAGCCCTGATGTTGAAGATGCACGTGCAGTGACGCGCCCCTTTAAGTTAACGGCGAGCCCGCATCTAAATGGAGTGTGAGGAACCGTTTTCAGTAATACGGCCGTCGCGCGCTTTGAGTAAATATGGCGAGTACTTTGTTGTTCCTCGCAGTCAGTACGTATTTGTGCGTGCCATAAAGCGAGAAATGGCTAAAATAAGGGACCAAAAACCCTTATCAGTACCTGAATGTAAAAATAAACTTATTTTTATTTATTGAGGCACTGACCTGAAATAACTTTGGTGAAATATCACGGGGAATATAGGGACAAGCTAACAAATAATTAGGATTTATCAGAAGAGTATTGGGTAAATGTGATGAAAAGGTCAATGAGAAATGTTATCTTTCGATGGCTAGGCCTCATTTAAAATATGCTGATATGGAGTACGTGGGCAGTTCAATAAGTACCTGTGTTTGACGACTAAGGGCGTTCCTGAGGGAAGTTTATGTTATCATCGTGTGCTGCCATCTATCAAACGACGGTGAAACAAATTTCAGACTGATTTAAAGGTTAGCTTGGATTTGATACTCGTAGATTTGACTCATGCAGGATACCTGTAGATCAAATATGAGGTCCAAAGTATTTTGGGATAAAATTAGTTTGGTGTGTAATCACTCCCTGCCATACTCCCTAGCGGTGGCTGACAGTCTACTATGTAATGAATGAATGATGATGATATCGTTAAAAGATTCAACTGCATAAGCATTAAAGATTGCAGACTTATTCTTGTAACAAAAGATCACAGAAGGCTCGATTTAATATTTTTACATATCATTCTCATTTTGAATTCGTTTATCCCTTATTCATTCTGAAAAAGTATTTACTACAGGGTGCATTTCCGATTCATTTAGTACTTAGTACATGGCGATGGCCGAATCACGTCGCCGCCACCGAGGGCCACACTCGGGCCCCCGTGCCGCGACCGACCGAATCGACAGCGAGGCACACAGCTGGGTTCGACGTCATCGGTCGCCGTGCTACAGCAGTAAATAGCGACCGCATTGTGCCATTCAAAGAACGCAATTTGGTGTTATTTTATTTCCAGGAAGTCGGAACGGTCGCGCGAGTTTTTACCACCGTCTTCGTGATCACGGGCTGGGGGAAAGGGAGAAGAAGAGGACCCCTCGGGGCGCCCTTCCTCCGCGAAATGCGGCCAAACGACGCCTCCGACGTCTCCAGAAAATGCTTCAGCCGAAAAACGAATCCCTGGCTTAAGTGTTCATTCACTAGCATCACTGGAGATACCTGTTTGAGACCATTTTATT
Organism: Hetaerina titia; assembly: GCA_037158775.1. Lineage (NCBI taxonomy): Eukaryota > Metazoa > Arthropoda > Insecta > Odonata > Calopterygidae > Hetaerina > Hetaerina titia. The sequence goes on along the minus strand of CM073772.1, from coordinate 100,625,333 downwards.
TAATAAAATAACAATCACCTCTTTCTTGTTAATTATTTCACATTCTTCACCTCATTTTCGCGGGATCCGCCATGTTGGAAATATTGACCTTGCCGACCGCACCCATCGCAGTCACGCACGCGCGTAAGATTCACGCAGATACGGAGACGCTGATCGGGAGACACCCACCGGGTGTCCAGCTGCGATTACTTAAAACTGACCAGTGAGAAAAAACAGCTACATTCTTTCTTTGGAGATCGATATGGCCGAATGAGAAGAGATGGCGCCATGTGATATTAGTGGTCGCGCAGACTAATATAGACTTCGAAGTCTATATTAGCTCTAGTGAGTGAACCTTTACGATCGTTCGCGAGGCTAGTTGCCGGTAACCGGAGGGACCGAGTCTGTCGGAGGCCTAGAGCGATTACGCTGACCAAACTATTACTCCCGTAGCAGTCAGACACAGGAGCGAGTGCTGAGACATCGATCGAGTAAAAACTCCATCCGCCCAACGCAGCATCACCCGAAACAGATATCCTATTCGTATCAGGGGACGGGCGCCCGCATGAGGAGGCGCCCTTTCCAGCGGCGGGCGCCCGCATGGGGAGTGGTGGCCGCCGCACGGGCCTCGTGAACGCCCGACTCCATTCTGAGGCGCCGTTAACTCCCTTCCAGGCCTCTTCCAACGGTTTCTACAAGTTGCAAACGTGTTTCCCGAGGGACGACGACCCGTCAAAATCTGTATTAATATTTCCGGTTTTTACGCCTTACCGTTGCACTTGCATCTCTTCTGCGTTCGGAGAAGAATCCCCATTTAGCGGGCGGTGTGAATAACTGTGGGAGTCAAATAAACAACCAAACCAAGTGCTCTCAGGATGCTATCGATGTTGTACTTTTGGTACCCTGCAATCCACCGCTAGGGTGTGTAGCAGGGGGTGAATACACACCAGACTAATTTTGACCCGAATATAAATGGTTCAAATTGAATTATATATTATAAATATTAAATTAAAAATGGTTAAAAAATAAATACACGGCTATTGATCCATGTGTTCTGCTGGACAGATATCAACTCAATCCACGAAGGAGCTTCAAGAGGTCAACTTTTGTGGAGAGGGCGGGGCATCCTACGTGCTTCCCTTCAAGTCCATCATCCAAAGGGTGAAAAGTATGGGTGCTGCAACCATTGAAGGTTCCAATCGAAACAGCGGATTTCTATTGGATAAATGATGAACAAGGAACATTATCGGAAAGCTAACAAAAATAAGGTGGCCTGACACGAGACAATGGCTTAAGTGAGTCCACTCGGTGGCTTTCTCCGGCGTGACGCAACGGTACACGGAGTTATAATTCATTCACTACACGTGTAAGCAGTCCGTGCATTTAATTGCAAAGTAAGCCGAAGCGCTTCGTGCTAAGTAGCGCGAGTGTGTTTTTCATTCAAGGAAGAAAGTTTTAATTTTGTTTGGAACTCGCAGTTAGAGAGAACACGTTTGACTCTTCTAAAGAAATAATGAGTCCATTTTTATTGCCGAGGTTTTAACACCACACCACACGTGTGATTTACACAAATGGCATTTGTGTAAATCTCCCCCCCCCCTCTTTCCAGAGTGACCGACCGGGAGGGGGGGGCACACGGGTGTCGCGGCCGGGGTGCGACGCCCTTTGGTGCGATGCTCTCGCCCCCCTCGATGTGGACTACCCTTTTCCGGCGAAGATGGGTAAAATTCAATTGCCAATTATGTTCATGGGAGCAGAGAACATTGATCCCGTGTGCCGGAAGCAGTGGCGATTGCGCCATGGCTGTTTGGGACTAAATGCCGCCGAAGAGCACAGGTCAGTCAATGCCGAGGGATAGTGCTTGGAGTGGACATTTACATAATAGTGTAACGTTAGCGTGGAGGACTGACCACTGAGTAACATCCATCGGATCACTTAAGGTCGACCACTAAGGAAATTCGTCCAATGTGAGAGTGATGAAAACCTCGCTATGGATAGCACGCATCACAGGCAGATAAGGCTGAGATGACGCAGTGAGACGACATCTAGCCTTGATTTACAACTGCCCAGCGGTGAATTTCTAGCTGGTGCTCGGCTTGAACGTTACGAGTTTTTCTGTCACATTTCCGGACAGGAAGTCACATTTAGATCAAGTCCGTGGCCGAGGGAATAAAATGTTACGAAACATTTTCTTAAGATTTTCAAAGTAAAACCTGCATTCAACGTTAGATTCTGGGTATCCGTCTTCAAAAGCAAAAAATATTCTCTCGATGTTCAAGTCCTGATGCAAGAAAACCTCCTCACTTTTACTCTACCGTAATGACTCTCGTCTCTTGGAATGTTAACATGCCCTATCGCTTGTTAAAATGCCACGCACTTATCAGCAAACGTACTTCTCTGCTACCGTGTGCTTCAACACGCTTCACATTTCTCAAGGATGACACACAAAGAGTCCCAATTCTGCGTTTAGTCACGGCACAAGTTTACACAAAAGTTGTCTCACAGACTTGAGTGTCTTCTCCTCCTCCATTAGGCAGAGAAAAACAAACCGTTGCTTGCGTAAAGTGCCATTTGCATCATCATTATCATCATCATACGGGGTCGACGCCTCCTTTCCACTGAAGTATTGACCAAATATGCCAAATGCCAGTTGATCAGATCCACCAAATAAAGATTTCTGGTTCCCGTTGTCTTGGAGGGGATAGAAATCACGGAAAAGAATTTTCCTATGATCAAGGGGGACATCAACACGCAGAAATTAACACATTCCACAGACCTCAAGCAAAGAGCAGCAGCTACCATATTCATTAACTGACTGAAAGAATACTTCTCCCACACCAGAACAATCTCCTTTTTTATTGTGCATGCACAATTCATTTCTTTTCTTCCATCTAAACGTTTACCGTACCCACGTACGCTTTGCCTTCACCTGTGAGTCTTTTTCTTTCATCACACACGAATTCTCTACGCCTTTGTTTTGCTGTTGGCTTTTTAGCCACATCTTTTTTTTAAAAAGGCAAATTAAAAAGTCTAAAAACTAATAATAATAACAAAAAGATAGTGTGACAGCAAACAAGAAGAAACGACACTATGGGATATTTTGGGTTTGAATTTGATGTAAAGAAACAATTGAATCTTAACACTCAGCCTGTGTCGTGGCTGTCATATACGTGCATGTCTCCGTTATTATTTACACGGGATCTCACATATTGCTCAAACGCCATATGTGTGGTGTTTTTTGCACTATTACAGAAGGTCTTGGCATAGAGCCCATTTTATATGCCGTTAGGATTGGCAATTCGCAAGTATTTCGGTGCCCAAATCAATTTTCATGCTCTATGTAATTGGTCCGCTATTGATTACAAGTCTTCAGATGCAGAAACTGTTAATACGACAGCCCAACTCCTGCCATCCGAACACCGAGTACAACGAGCATCTCAAATAAATCCATAAAATACCCCTCATTCTGCGTTCCACGTGAAGTCACCGGGTCAGCCACAGACCTCCGAGTGGCGCGCGCGGACTCTAATGCAGACGGAGGATGGGAAGGCATTTAAGCGGCGGAGTTGTGGAAGCCATCGAAAACCGCGCCGGGGGTTTTTAAAAGGAACCGTTGGGATTACGCATTCAAACATAACGGTCAACGCGGGCCCTTCGGCTTGAGAAGCTCACCGAGGCAGCGAGGAGGGCTCGTGTGACCCAGAGAGCGGCGGCCAACGGTGCACACGCAAGCACGCATGCGCTGTTGGCGTAACACGCGCGTGCATCCTCTTCGCACTCCGGACCACGGGGGCAGAGACGGGCGAAGTCCTCCGTGGTGGCAGCGCGAACACCGGCTGGTATATATGTCAAGTAAAAAGTTAACCGGTGAATCGTTGGTGGAGCTTACTTTGATTAATGTCATCTCTGGACCACCGAAATGGAATGCGTTGACTCAACCCAACAATTACCTATGCGTAACCCTCTCTCACGACCTCTCCCGAGTGAAACATATACGGGGAATGTGTGGACAAGCTAAAAAAAATACGAAAAATGGGTTTTTTTAAGAAAAGTATTCGATAAATTTGATGATAAGGTCAAAGAGAAATGTTATCTTTTGCTGATGAGGGCTCATTTAGAATATGCTTCTTGTATATGGGATCCTCACGAAGTTGGATTGATTGCCGAATTGGATCGCATGCAGAGTAGAGGAGCTAGATTTGTAAAACGTTGTTAAGATAAACTGAGTAGCGTATCAAAATTGTTAGAGGAGCTAGGGTGGGGATTATTCACGGAGATAAGGTTAATATACACATTAAATCTCTTGCATAAATTGGAAGAATATCTCTTTTGCAATGATGTTGACAATATATCAACACCCCCATCATACTACGGCAGGCGACATTATGTCAATAAAATTAGAGAGATTAAGTGTAGAACTGATATATTTAATGTCATTTTTTCCACGAACGATTGGTTATCAGAATAAAAATATCCGATCGGGGCAGGGTCATATTTGGGTCAACATTAGTCTGGTGTATATTCATCCCTGCCACGCACCCTAGCGGTGGCTTGTAGGGTACTAAAAATACAATACAATTCACCACTTAAATAAATTTCAAACGTCCATCCCATACGTTCCCTCAACGAAGTCCCCTGCCAGGATGGGAAAAGCCCGTTTTTATGCAGCGAAAGGATATATGTATAAGCTGGGTCCGGACTCATCATTTAGGCGACTAAATCGCTCAATTTAGGGTTAACGCCATCTTGAAGGTTGTCTAAACTCGTTAGGCAGCGAGAGGGCGCATATTCAGGCGCCTATTTCAGTCCCAAGATTTAGGACACAAGAAGTGTATTTTAAATTCGCCATATATCAAGCCCAAAATTCCAAATGCTAGAAGCGAGATAATAATCGAGAAAAGAATAATCGCCATGGCGGGAGTGTTTACATATGTTGGTCACAATAACATTTCTTTGAGAGTATACTTTGACTCGTTGAAAAAACGAAGGCTTTATAAGTGCGAGGTGGGAAGAAGGCGGAGCTTTCCTAAGGCAAGGGAAATTCGAAGTCTTCCTAATGAATGAACTACACACGTCACAAAGCATATCTTAAAACAATTACTGAGAGGGATTAAGGACCGAAAATTTACCCAGGAGTAAAATACCTAGTTTATTATTAGGTAATCTACCGTTTAAGGTAGGTTTTTGGATGGAGACAACTATCAAATAAACATTTTGTGACTCCCCACCTATCAAACTAATCTATATCCGGTCCCTCTTCATCTCTGTGTACTTCTTTCCTCCCTTCATCCCGTCCAACATCCCTATCCTGTTCCTGCCCTTACCTCGCTTTCCCAACATTCTCCCCTCTATTACCTTCTTCAACATTCCACTACCGCTCAATATGCCTTTCATCCATTTTTCTGCCTCCATACGATTTCTCTCAACAAACCCCTCTCCTCACCCACCATTTCTAGTACTTCCTCATTTGTTTTCCTTTCGGTTCATTTCACCTTCTCCATTCTTCTCCACACCCACATTTCAAAAGCCTCCAATCTACGTCTATCCTCCTGCTTCAGCGACCACGTTTCCGCGCCGTACATAGCTACGCTCCATATCAGAGTTTTTACGAGTCTTGTCTTAACATCCCTACTCAACGTCCCCGTCATCAACTCCCTCCTCCTTGAGAAAGCCTCCTTGCCTAGCGCAATTCTTCTCCTTACGTCCCTACCACTTTGACCGTGTTGGTCCAAAACACTTCCGAGATATGTAAACTGCTCTATTCTTTCCCCGCCTATTTTAATATTTAGCTTAGCCTTTTTCTTTCTGGAAAATCGCATAACCTTTGTTTTATTAATATTTATTCTCATCCCATATTTATCGCACTGAACCTCCAATTCACTCAACAATGCTTGCAACCCCTTGGCTGACTGAGCAACTAATGCTTGGTCATCAGCAAACCTAACCGATTTTACGAATTCCCCTCCGACTTTCATTCCTACCTCCAGTTCTTCCCATGCCTCTTTAATCATTTCCTCCACATATACGTTGAACAGCACCGGTGACAATTGGCAACCCTGCCTTACCCCTCTTCCTAACACTGCCCATCCGGACTCTCCATTCCCCACTCGCACCTGAGCAGTCTGAGACATGTACAGGTTGCGGATCAGTCTCCTGTCCCTCCAATCCATTCCTATTTTCTGCAATACACGCATTAATTTTTCCCAATTCACTCTATCAAACGCTTTTTCGAAATCTACAAAACAGGCAAAAACGTCCTGGTTGTATTCTATATTCCTCTCGAGTGATCTCATTACTGCAATGGCATCACGCGTACCTCTTCCCTTCCTAAACCCAAACTGATCATCCCCTAAGTAATCATTTGCCTTACTCTCTATCCTTTTGTTGATGATCCTGAGAATAACTTTAGCTGCGTGGGATATCAAACTTATTGTTCTGTAATCTTCACATGATATAGACTTTGCCTTTTTTGGAATAAGAACTAACACCGATCTCACAAAATCTTCCGGCCAGATTCCTTCTTCATAGATACTACGAATCAATAGGGCCTTCTTCCCGCATTTCCCTAAACATTTCAACATTTCTACAGGAATATTGTCCACCCCCACAGCCTTATTTGCTTTCATCTCCTTTAATGCCCTTTCTATTTCATCGTCGAGTATGCCTGGACCTAAGCTATCTTCTTCTACGTCATGTTCCTTTTCTATGTCTAACCTTGTCGGCCTAAGTTCTTTACCATACAGTGTTTCTATATATTCCTTCCATCTCTCTTGGATTTTTCCTGGTTCAAATATTATCTTACCCCATTTATCTTTAACTGTTAGCACAGATCTTGCCTTCTTACTTCCCGATAATAACTTAACCTTGCTGTATAGAGCACCAATTTCACCCTTCTTCTGTATACTTTCCATATCCTCGCATTGCGTTTTCCACCATTCTTCTTTTGCTTTATTTGTGGCCCTTCTCAATTTATTGTTTAACTCTTTGTACTTCATTTTGCCTAACTCTGTGTTTACATTTTTCCATCTTCTTCTCTCATCCATCTTTGCAATCATCTCATCCGTGACCCATGGTTTCCTTTTTCTTTTCCCCTTAACGGTTCCTATAGTGTCTTTTGCTGCTTCCGATATCCCTTGCTTGATACATTCCCATTTTTCTTCGATTGTACTCAGTTCTTTACCGTCATCCATGATTTTCTCTACAGCCTGCTGATACTCCTTCCTTGTTAATCCATTTAATGCTTCTACGTTCCATTTCCTAACCCGCCGCCCTGGCCTTATCTTCTTGAAACGGACGTTGCATTTCATAACAACTAAATTGTGGTCAGAGTCCGCATCCGCTCCGGGAATACCTAGTAATAACATAAAAAGTTTAAAACTATTGAATGCTGTACTAATGACTTGACCTATCTGACCCTGACCTGAAAAACGTGAAAAACGGATAATCTATTGAGTTAAATAGAGCCCAATAAGGAAGAAATAAATGCGGAACTAGTACCAAAAATCGTCCAAGTTACCAAATTAAAGAAAACAAATGGAAGACTTTAACAAAAGACTACCGAATGAATTGTAAAGTGCACTCAGAATAACGTAAAAACCATTACGCGGTTTTACAACTAAATATAAGCTCAATATGAATCTCAAATATCAAAAGATTTGCATTCGGACATTTTCTGTTTACTCCTTATTCTTAGCTAGATAGATGACAGTACTACTATGTGGGGTGTCTAAACTCAAGCTGCCTTTTCATTGGCCGCCTAATAGGATGCTCCCTAATTCCTAACGAGTCTGGACTCAGCTCCTTCATCTTGTTCCTACGGCATGGACTGTTTTGGTCCAAAACACTTTTAAGATAGGGAAACTGTTTCACCAGTTTTAGTTTTGGTCCTGTTATTTGAACGTTTAAGTTATCCTTCCTCTTTCTGGAAAACCGCATTACCTTTGTTTTATTAACAGTTATTCTCTTTCCATATATATTGCACTGAATTTTCTATCCACTCAAAAATGCCTGCAACCCCTCGGCTGACTGACAAATTAAAGGTTGATCATCCGCAAATCCAACCGATTTAATGAATGTCCCACCGATTTTCATTCCCACCTCCAGTTCTTTCCAAGACTTCAAACATTTCCTCCACATACGTACACATCCGCTAGAAAGTTCATGCGATAATGGACAAACTGGAAGCTATTGCATCTCCGTATGTATGAGTACAAAACTAACGGACGAAGTGAATCCTGAGGCACTTGAATTTGTGGATACAACTTGATTCGACGGTTCACATAATTGTTTAGAGCGAAAATAAATGCTATTCCCCAACTGACCCGGGCTGATAAAGTTGAAATTTTACGGATCGTACTCGATGTTTTCCATCGACGGAATGAATGCCTATCTTCAGTCTGGCAGATGGTCCAAGACATGGGAAAACCTCACACCGCGCACAAGGCAGAAACGAAACAGCCAGGAATGGAACTCCGCGGCAGCAAACACACACGACGGTCAACGGCACGCGAAGAAAACCGCTTTCCATCCGCCAAAATTATGGGCATGCCGCAATTTCTGCCTGTTTGCCTGGGCGCGTAAACCACCGGCGCGTGACAGATTCGCAATCCGATGACGACCGCGGTTTGCGAGCGCGACTCCTCGTATTCTCGACTGTCATGCGCATATTAGGTTTAGAAACAGACAGGTTTCAATAATCGCTTTTCCAGCCATACTTTTTTTTTCATAAAATCAACCTTCCCTGGGCTGTTTTTATGTTAAATCGGGGAATGTAAGAGCCGTCTTCTAAAAGCCATTTTGGATGACTTTGTGCTTAATCTTCTCCTTTAAGGCGTACATATTAAACCAGACGGGTTGCAGAAAAAATCAAAGAGAATCACGGCGAACTACATATAGAATTACTCTGAAGTAAACCTTCTGCTAGAGAGCACTTGGAAGTTATACAAAGAATTTTCACCGGCGAATGCCAAATCCCCGTAATTTGCGGTCCGAAAAAAGTATGAGGACATACTTATCACCATCACCACGATGAGCACTAATAGCAGTCGCGCATTGCAAGTAAACGTTATAGAATTACAAGGCTGGGATTTTCGTAAAATTGATTCCGCCCGATTCATTTCAATCAGACCCATTTAAATATTACAGCAGGCAATCGAGAAAAGTATGTATCGGCAATTCTTAGGGTTTGGAATTTTCCGTTCGTTTTGCAATTGTCTTCCAAGCTCGGATTCACAAAGCAACACGTTCTAGGCGTGTACAAAACCAACAGTGAACTCGTGTAGCTACACTGGGGTAGCTACACCTACCATCTCCAGGACTTCCTCATTTGTTTTCCTTTCGGTCCATTTCACCTTCTCCATTCTTCTCCACACCCACATTTCAAAAGCCTCCAATCTACGTCTATCCTCCTGCTTCAGCGACCACGTTTCCGCGCCGTACATAGCTACGCTCCATATCAGAGTTTTTACGAGTCTTGTCTTAACCTCCCTACTCAACGTCCCCGTCATCAACTCCCTCTTGCCTAGCGCAATTTTTCTCCTTACGTCCCTACTACTTTGACCGTATTGGTCCAAAACATTTCCGAGATATGTAAACTTCTCTACATGCTCTATTTTTTCCCCTCCTATTTTAATATTTAGCATAGCCTTTTTCATTCTGGAAAATCGCATAACCTTTGTTTTATTAATATTGATTCTCATCCCTTATCTGTCGCACTGAACCTCCAATTCACTCAGCAATGCTTGCAACCCCTTGGCTGACTGAGCAACTAATGCTTGGTCATCAGCAAACCTAACCGATTTTACGAATACCCCTCCGACTTTATGTTCGCATGTATAAATAAATAAATATACAGATATGTATGCACGAAGTATATGTATAATTTTGATAAGGGTAGCCAGGAACATGAAAATAAAAATACAAGGACTCAGAGCAAAAGCCCCGAGAAAGGCAATCTCTGAAATAAAAGCTGCCTTATAGCAGAGAGGCACGGATCGACGTGGTGAAGGGTTACGGTACGCGTCTCATTGGAGTGGCGAATTGAAATCAGCACAGACCTCCCCAAACCGCGATCGGCTCCCCCCCCCACTATGTCACATCCCACCTCGGAGCCGAGGCTTTTTTGCGAGTGTCATCACCGCCGACCTAGTGGCGCCCCTCCAGCGATGGGGCAAGCTAAGGCGCACGGCTCCTCCAATTACGCCCCTAGCGACACCGACACGGCCCCCGCTTCCCGGCTCGGCGTGTCCGAAACTGCAGGCCCACAGCGAACGCACCGTGATCCAGATCTTTGAAGTGCGAATTCGAGGGTGGAGAGGCCATCGTGCGCTCCCGGATATCGGAAAACCTCTCTAAAGCCGAATGCGTCTCTACGGGGTCAGCCCGCCGTGGTAGTGCTAGCGGGACACACAACATTCCTTCATCAGAGGATGTAGGACAGATGATTTATGATGATTTTCATTCATTCACTCATTCATACAGGGTACCCTGCAAGCCACCGCTATGGCGTGGGGCAGGGGGTGATTACACACCAGACTACTTTTGGTGAAAAATATTATCCACCCCTAGCCCGGTCGGATAATTTTATATTGATCCCTTACCGTTCGTGGGAAAAATCAAATCTTGAATCTATCTTCTCTGTACTTAATCTCTCTTGTTTTATTGTCATTCTCCCCTACAGTAGTACGATCGGGCTAGTAATACATTTTCAACATCATTGCTAAAGAGACATCCTTCCAATTTATGCCAGAGCTTCAATCTGTTATTTAACCTTCGCTCCGTGAGTGATTCCCAGCCTGGCTCCTCTAATAAATTTGATACGCTTCTACGTTTATCATAACAACGTTTTACAAATCTAGCCCCTCTACACTGCACGCGATCTAATTCAGCAATTAATCCAACATCATGAGGGTCCCATTAATACTGGCACCATTTTCAAATTGAGGCCTAACCAGCCAAATATAGCATATCTCTGTGATCTTTTCATTAGATAGCCCAGTACTCTTCTAATTAATCCTAAATATTTGTTCCCTTGTCCACATAATTCCCCGTATGTGTTTCACCCTGAAGAGGTCGTGAGTGAGGTTAGCTGTTAAATATTTAATCCAGTCTACACTTCCTATTTCGGCGTTCCCAATACATTAGGCGTTCGGGAGGGAATTTCTCTTACTCCAAAAAGTCATCACTACGCATTTTTTTAAGTTTATCTCCAATTCCCAAGGGTCTCAAGAGCATTTCGGTCATCTGCTAAAGCTGCTTTGTCCTCTGCATTGCGGAAATCTCTATAAACCACTGTATCGTCGGCAAATACAGGTATCTTACTACTGACCACGGAGTTAATGTCATTGGTTAGTTCAAGGATATTTTACTCGTGGATGATCACATGATTTAATTTAATACGCTATTTGCACATGATTCAATTTAATACGCTATTTTTCCCTCGAGCGATTAGGTATAACGTCATCCAGCCGCGCTTGTGGATGATAACATTTTAGTAGATATTTTACTACCCTGCGAGCCACCGCAAGGGTGCGTGGCAGGAGGTGAATACACACCAGACTAATTTTATCCGAATATTTTTACCCCTACGAGATTAGTAAATCGCCACCACCGGCAACTGCATCGGTTGCTGCAATGCGCAAATCTCAATTACAATCGTAGGCGCAACTCACAACTATATTAAATATAATTATGACAATCGGAGTACCGATTTGGACTTCTACCACTTCCCCTTGTTCAAAATACTGTATTTATAATCTATATCTTTACATTAATGTACACGGTTTTCAGCAATAATCGTTTTAATGTTTTTAAATTAGATGATTCCGAATCATCAGCGGATATTCATAAATACATTTACTAAACTGAAACCGAAGTTCTTTGGTTTATATAAGAGCACTTGGACTGTTTTTCACGAAATTAATTTTATATCTATTCCCAAATATGGATTGCCGATAAAATCGTCGTAGGAAGAGGCTTTGGTCAACGGCGCTAAAGCTAATACCCTCGAATCTCCGAAGAAATCTCAATACAAGTTGTTGCTAAACATAGAAGCTCACTGGATCGCGGTCTCGACTTTCATATCTGGGGCTCAAGCGAACGCACGCATTCCATTCCTCATTCGTATCTAGGGATTCAAGATCGTCACTTGTTTTCCCCTGGCATATTTTATAGCACGTTTCTCGGGTACATATTGAACTTCCCGATTATGTGGAGTTCGTATGTAGCCGCAGCGATTCACTCTAGTGAAATGGGATTCTCCTACGTACCGGAGGGCAAATGGCGAGCTACTATTTCACTTGAGCATCATTAATATTAGGTAATCTACCGGTTAAGGTAGGCATATTTGTCCATGTGGATGGACACAATTACGAATCAAATAATTTATTCCTCCCAACAAAACACAACCCAACATCCTACTTTACAACAGGGCCGTCGTCATCTCTGTGTACTTCCTTCCTCCCTTCATTCCGTCCAACATTCCTATCCTATTATTGCCCATTCCTCGTTTGCCTGACATTCTCCCCTGTAACACATGACATCCGACCAATACGCCCTTCATCCATTGTCCTGCCTCCTAACAATTTCTCCCAACAATCCCCTCTTTTCCCCGACCATTAGGCACTTCCTCATTTGTTATTCTTTCGGTACATTTCACCTTCTTCATTCTTCCACATCCTTCTCCACACGCACATCTCACGAGCCTCCAATCTACGTCTATTATCCTACTTCAGTAACCATGTTTCCGAGCCGTGTATAACTTCACTCCATATCAAAGTTTTGAAGAGCCTTTCCTCAACATCCTTATTAACGTCCCCGTCATCAACTCCCTCCTTGTGAAAGGGTCCTTGCTTAGTGCAATTCTTCTCCTTACGTCCGTCCATACTATTTTGACCGTGTTAGTCCAAAACACTTCCGAGATACGTAAACTGTTCTACCTGCTCTAGTTTTTGCCCTCCTATTTTAATGTTTAGCTTAGCCTTTTTCTTTCTGGAAAATCGCATAACCTTTATTTTATTAATATTGATCCTCATACCATATCTATCGCACTGAACCTCCAATTCACTCAGCAATGCTTGCAACCCCTTGGATGACTGACAAACTAGAGCTTGGTCTTCAGCAAACCCAACATGTTACGAATTCCCCGCCGACTTTCATTCTTACCTCCAGTTCTTCCCATGCCTCTTTAATCATTTCCTCCACATATACGTTGAACTGAACCGGTGACAATGTACAACTCTGCCTTACACCTCTTCCTAACACCGCCCATCCGGACTCTCCGTTCCCCACTCGCACATGAGCAGTCTGAGACATCATATCTCGACTCAAATCAATGCGAGATTGCTGACCGTGTCGCTGGGGTGTTGAGGCTATTTCAAGGGTTTTAAAGCTGTCTGAGAAAAAAACTCTTACGTTTCATCAGGAAATGAGCACAGAAGTATGACAAAAAGTAAATCCAGGGTGCATTGAAATTGTTCCGCGTGTTCCGACCCCAGTAACGTGAGCACGCGCCGAAGGCACACTTTTAATTCTCCTCAACGTCTCCAACTGGGAGTAATTCATCACAAAAGGAGTTCATATTATGACTCTTATTCTTGTTTCTCTCCCTTGTATTCACTTAAAATACAACAGGATGTATTCAGTGCCAATAGTTGTGATCTTAATGAGAGAAATATTAGAAAATGTATCGACAATAAGTTCAAAAATGTCAATGCTTAAATTCCTACAAAGTTAAGGTAGAATAGCATGAATAACTAATTTAAATGTCAGGACAGATGATACGAAATACTCCTTACCTAAGTACACTGACCAATACTAAGCCCTGGCAGGAAAGCATTTTAAGAATCACATGAGGTTCAGTGCGAGTGAGGAGTTGTAGAGACTTCGGGAAATCCCTCGATCACATCTTTCGAGAAGTCACAAGATCGTACACGCACACTAAATTATGGACATGTCACAGTGAACCATCGAAACTCAGCATTGAACATATCGAAACAGAGGCATGCAGTAATCGATGGATGCGCGTTCAAATCCCGGCAGAGGCGAACGATTTGAAAGTTTATCCCGCCGCTTGGACTCAACAGCGTGGGTCTTCGCTAAAGTGGCTATGGCGACTTTTCCTACACCACATTTTCATTCGTCCAAAGCAAATATGTACCCATAATGAGAGCTGGCTCTTGGCCAGGAGCGCTCTAAGCGCGACCGCGTTTATTTACGAAAATTTATCTATGTTAGGTATATCGTCTGAAGCACTATGTCCATGAAAATCTTAAGATATCCACCATGCATACTCCACTCGTCTTAATTTAGTTTGATACAATCGAGAGTTTACCACCAACCTAGCAAAGCATACCACCAAAGCATACGGCCGAAAAAAGAGAGATCCGAGCAGGACTTCCGCACTAGGAAAATTATTAATACACTTTTAATGTTGAGGCATTTTAAGAGCGAGGGACTTGCAAATATGCCGCTGGCTTGGCGGAACGGTTCCCGGCAGAGATTCGCGGGAAGTAGGGGAGAGGTTTTCCCTGGGAAGGGAGCGGGGGAGGAGGCGGGGGGGCCGCCACCTGGCCACCGTCTCCTGCCCACCAAACGGAGGCGGGCGCCCAACCAAACAGAGAGGGAAGGGGAATGAGGTGCGTCGCCCGCGAGGGAGATGAGGGCGGATGCCATTGTTTGTTGCGTGTGGTGCTCGCTGGTGTCACGGCGGATGGATTCGCGGCGGAAGGGGAGTGGGGAACGGGGGGGGGGCGCGGTCGGCCCTCGCGCGTCACGTCGATTGGCGGTGGGTCGTCGATTGAATTGGAGGGGGGAAGGATGACGCCGGGGGTGGTCACGGAGGGGAAGTTGGCGTCCTCGACAATGGATGGGGGCAGGGGGCGTCGCTGCTCCCCTCCGACGGAAGGGCGAGCCCCTCGCACTCGATTGCACCTTCCACCGTCCGATGGCGTTGCCCGCGATCCAGCGCAACATCATTCGGCCCCGATCCCGTTCCAGGTTATCGGTTTTCTTTCTCCGGATGCGCCTGTAAATCTCTTTTTGGCAGCTTGTGACATTAATCCCCCCCCTCCGCGGGTAACCACCTCGTTGTGGCGGTGGGGATGGGCAATGGTAACACTGATCCTGAGAGCAAGGGCGGCGGAAGAAAAATCTCCCAGTAATGCCACCCTTTGCGGGTAAGGTCGAAGGTGAGGAGCAAAGCTTAAGAGTAATCAATAACGCACCGCCGTTTATTTGGAAGGCATATTATCAGACATCTTTAATGATGGAAGTGGAGGAGTTAACATCGGAGGTAAGCGAGTGGAACGTATCAGGTTTGCTGATGATATGGCGGTAGTGAACTTGAGGAATCTGGAATGTTAACAAGCATGAACAAGACTAAGAGTATGAGAATAGGAGGTAAAGATGATAAGATCAGCATCACAGTGGAAGGTTAAGTGATGGAAAAATTAGAGAGAGCTTGAGGTGTTCCTGGGAAGTATTTTTGCTGACGACATGTCCTGTTCCGAGGAAATCAAATCACGAATAGCTATGGCAAATGAGAGATTTAGTAAGAAGAAGACTCTACTGTGCAGACCTTCGAAAAAGGAGTTGAGATTGGAAAAGTTGTACATCTTGAGTGTGACGTTGTATGAAGAAGACACATGACTTCTCCGGCAAAACGAATTAAAAATAATAGAAGACTTCGAGACTTGAATCTGGATGAGGATGGAAGGAATTAGGAGTGAAGAATGAAGAGGTGCTACGAAGATTGACGAGAGATAACACAGGCCAACAGTGTTTTTGGTGCCGGAGCTTTTAATGTTGATTTAAAGAACAATTGGGGTGCTGAATCCAATTATGACACTAGTTTTTTCCTATCAGCTATAGTTTTCAAGATATAGATATGTTGTTACTTACGTAAAAAATCTTCTGCATGATGATATGGGAATATTATATTAATAATTATCTCATTGGCCTACAATATAGAAATATATATAAAACTTATTGACAGTTTACTGAAAATAAAAGGAACACCGCAGAGTGGTTATAAATTAGTATACTTATAGATTTACTTAACTTTGAAAATTATTTTCCGGAATATATCAAATATTAAAACAACTAATCGTAAGATGTGCCATATCTAAAAAAGTAGAGCTGTTAAATAAAAACGGATTTCATATTTGGATTCAGCTCTACAAATATAGTTAAAACCATCACAAAGATTCCCGGCACCAAAATCAAATTTTTTTTTGTAGGCCTGTCTAATCGATAAGAAAATAGAGCAAAGACAGACTAATTGGCTAAGGAATTGTACGAGGAATGAGAACTTTCTGATAAACTGTGGTAGAGGCAATGGTAGAATGGAAGAGAAGACGAGGGAGGAAGAGATACACGAAGTTGTAGATGGTTGAAGATTGGGAGAAAGTATGAAGAAACCAAGTTCCTTGGGCCTTGGTAGCAGCCTCACTCTCTCCGTCATCTTCTCTCTCTCCGAATGAGGCCGAGCCGTCACTGAGTGGTTACACCACTCCCGTGGCGGGGTCGGAGCCCTGAAGGGTGGCCGGAGCGGGAGTATCTCAGTTTCACATACATACGAGCTCGTATGCACTGGGTTTAAGTGAGGGGAGAGCGTTCGGCTGCTCATCCGTACAGCCCATGTTTCCAGCACGAGATGTTTTATCTGATGCCAACCCCACCTTCGCGTGGGCTGAGAGGTACATCGATTCGCGAAGGGCATACGCGGCACAAGTAAAGATGTGCCCTCTCTTTCCTTACACTTAACGCGTGAATTTCACACTCATTGATAAGGCTAAGAGCTCCACCCGCACACGCCAAATCAACCCTCAGGAGCCAGACACATGCTTGTATTTTCAATTGCTATGATATTTCAGGGAAAAGTTTTATTTAATCTTGTCATGATGCTCCAAAAAACACCGATTAAAAATATTTTCTTGAACTTTATTTCACGGATTTACGGCGATGGTATTCTCGAATTAAGTGTCAATGTTATGTGAAAATACTTCATTATTTTTAAAGGCTATGCTTCCAACATAGGTTCCTCGAATTAAGATGGCAATCACCCAGTTGCATAATGGACAAACGCGCAAAATGAAAAAATCGACTGGATCGACGCGTTAGATCTTGGCTCACGGGGAAGTCATAAGCCTTTATCACGCATAGATCAAGTGCCAGAATAGAACGAGTGACAGTGTATGGCATTCTTTGGAGACGGGGGTAGTTACACATTGTTGTAACACTTCAGCTCGGCCATCCCAAAAAATAACACCCAAGCATCCCCAATATTTTTTTTGTTTTTTTTTTTGTATTACCCTGCAAGCCGCCGCTAGGGCTTGGAGGGAGGGAAAGACACACCAGACTATATTTGACCCGAATATGACCCTACCGTGATTAGATAATGTTGTTCTGATCCCTTATCGTTGGTGGAAAAAAATGATATCTGTTCTACACTTAATATCTCTAATTTTATTAATATGACCCCTCCTACATTAGTACGATGGGGGTAATAATACATTTTCAACATGGAGTTTCTACCAATCTATGCAATATACTATTTAATCTGAAATTTACTAAGTATTTAATCGAGCCTACCCATTCCAAGTCAGTGTTCCAGATGCAGTAGGCGTTCAGGAGGGAATCACTCTTTTCCCAAATAACACTAGTACTGATTCATAAGAAGTCTCGTTTTTGCAACCCAAAATTTCTTTTCAAAATTAAGACGACGTTCAGTAAAATTACTGCACACAGTAATTAAGATAACTTTTGTGGTACTAAATTTATTGGCATCCTCTCCGTTTGTCAGTTTGCGCATTCCTCTCTATACCATTCCATCCGTCTTAAGCAGGCGTACGATAACGGCCAACTTCGATTAGATACCTTACTGGAAAAACTGCAACAGCGAGTTGCAGGTGAGATACGTTTGTAATAGAAATATTTTCATTCTGCTACATAATCCTTTACTAAAATTGGATTATTTCGTAAGTACCTCTTGCCTGCCGTGAAATCAGTAAATAAGTCACGTCATCAGGACCAATGCTGTTTTTACTCCGAAACTATCGCAACACATTGACAAAACAGACTTAGCCTATATTCAAAGAAGTTATTATGTGCACGCTAATCTGGTATACGAAAAAATCGTGACGCTTGCTTTACTATAATTATTAGCTCTTGATTACCATCAGGAGCGGTGAACACTTCCAAAATTCACAGCAACATCAACTTATTGGTCGGTTTGTCACTGACAAAGAGCCATGATCACGCCTCACGGAAACCCATTAACAAAAAACACAGTAATCAACCCGAAGGTCGGTTTAGTAGGTGATGGTAGTGCTCACCCATGTACCAAGCCCGACGGCGTGTGAATATTCACTCCGGGTAGGGGGGCCAGTTCCTTTCCCTGAGCGGATTATGGTTTCCCAGGAAAATCTGGTACACGAAGAATCAACTAGCTTGGCTGGAGGTGCCCAAAGTGCCTTGCCCGGGAATCGAACCCGGGACCCTCCGGTCAGTAGTCCAACGCTCTACCCACTAAACCACCGTGACCCGCGAAACCCATTACGGTATGGACATACGTGCATGTCAAACACCATTAAAAATGATGTCCGAGAGGAACTTGCTCCGTGATGGCAGGGGGAACGAACTCCTGTGAGACACTGAAACTCAATGAACCTCAATACTTAAGGCACTGCATATTATGAAGTCTGCCAAAAGTTAATTAATAACTCTGGAATAAAAAAACACTGTCTTAAGCTAAGGAAGATTTGGAGCGATCAAGGAAAATAATCAAAAAAGCACATGGCAGGGTCCACGCCAAAAGGAATTTCGTATATACAAAAATATAATTCGAAGTGGAAGTCCAGATGGAAAGTCAGTAACTTCAATAAGTCTCGTCTCAAAAGTCAAAGTTTTGGTCTTTCATTGGCACCACTAGGTAGCAACAAATCGGTTGCGGCAAGAAAAAGTTCAATTGTACAGTCACGTCTCTAAATAAGGTGTTGACGCTGTACAAACAACACTCACCTTTAAAAATCACCCGAAAACCGATTATGTTCTAATGTTGGTGGGACACGAACGTGGCCAATGACCGTCCGCCGTCACACTCTGGGACTTCGCTTTCCTCTCTCAAAGCTCCCTTTAAACAATTCTCTCTTAATCACACACTGCCCTGAACGACACCGATGTCAATACGGATCACGACACATGAATATCGACCCAAGCACAACAGGCGAATACTGCAACTGCACGTTTCTTCTTTCTTCCCCAAATAAATAGGAGGCCGACTCGGAGTAAATGAGTGGAATTCTGAAGAGTCTTCAGGGGTGAGATAATAAGCGCATATCGGAGATGTCCGGTGTCCTCAAAAAGAGCCTTAGGGATGGCGCCTGAACTTCGGAACGCAAGTCGTCCAGGCCTCCGGGTAGCTTCAGAATGCGTCCGCAAGTTTAGGATAATTTACGGGGGACTTCAGGACCCCGATAAATCCAGGTCGCTCGATCAAGATGCAGTCCCTGAGCGGGGTCAGGAGGGTCCTTCTGATGACAGCTCCGATCCAAGAGTCCGCCGAGGAAGTACTTCAGGGGTGGTAGGGTGGATCGGGGGTTGAGGTAGGCACGAAATATCGGAGGGACGGGCAGGGCCCCCGAGGGTTGCAAGACGAGCAGAGAAGGTGAGTGAGAGTCGAGCGGAGATTTCAACGCTTGAGCAAACAACCACGGCGAAGAAGTGAACGGCAGAATAAGCGACGGGGAAAGATACTCCAGGGAAGAATAATGGATGAACCGAAGCGTCAAGAAAAGGAACGCGCAAAAAGAATACTCATCGTTTCACTATTTAGCATAGACTTGAATCGGACGTCTGCGATGATTTAGGAGAGCAGTGAACATAAAAAGCGGAAGTCAATTTGAAGATGAATTAACGAGTACTAAGACTGGCAAAAATGTACCTTTCCACAGATTTTTGAATCGATCAAATAAACGTACTGGTACGAGTGAATAATCATGTCACACCAAATCAACGTATGTCAATGACAAATCCATCAAATGGCAGGTCAAAAGAGGTAAAATAGAGAAAATATTAGATCAAAACGAACTCGACAAATGGATTCTGGGTGGGGTAATGAATCCAATAGTTCTTAGCCTATCAATAATCAAATAGCCTAGAGGAAAAAAGATATTCAAGAATTGATCCCCGGATAGTAAATTAAATGACAGTTATCCGCGGTGCTCGGAGAGGTTCTGAACCCATCGAAAACGGGGCGATCGATATACTTTCTACCAGTGCTCTGCTGCCGATACAAAACCAGGGATTCCAAGCTACAGAGGGGAGAGGAATGTGCGTGATTTGGGCCGGATGGAGGAAGCGTTGACACTGGCCAGGACGCGACTAACAGAATGATCGCCGCGCCGCGAGGGGAGGACGGGGGAGGGGTATCGGCGGCCACCCCTCTCATGTCCCCCCTGGGGTGGGGGCTTTCACTCCTTTCGGAGGGAGCTGCCCCACCACCAACCCCCCAGCTTCCCGTTGAGTGACGCGAGTGACCCGAGAGCAGTCGGCCTCCCACACTCCTGGGGGAGGGGCGAGTTGGATGCGCCGAGGATTGTGGAGGAGTGGGAACCCGGCCTTTCGAAAAGCACACTCCCGCAATCGCCGAAGGATTTCTATGCCCTTGACAATTGTAGTAAAATTGTAATATTTTAATAAATGTATTTAAATTAAATGTAAATTGTACACATTTTTTTGCGTCCACAAAACAAATTAATTTTCTATTGTTGTTAGTAAAATCGGTCTACTGACCAAGGTAGACTTGGATGGACCTCGAGAGTACGCACGGCTAGGGATAATAGCATCTCCCATCACGGCAATACACACCCGCAAAGCCCTCCTTAAAAATAACTCATTCTTTACCTTGACATTCTTCCATCACAAGTCTCACATTCTCGCTCCGTCTGAAACTCGGAAAGTGATTGATTACTTCATCCATACGTGGCCAGCGGTGGGAAGCCATCGATTAGAGCGAAACCATCGACGCCAACCTGAGAGACGTTTTCTCTGGTTAAGGGGAATCCTTATAATATTATTTTCAGCACCCATCCGTTATAAATTGCTCTTTACGTAGTAGTAGTTCTTATCGGAGGCGACCGACATCTCAGGTCATTTGCGCCATTAGGGATGGACAGGAAAGGGTGAAGGGTGGAGAGAAACCCGGCGTCGGCATTAGCCTACTCTTGTTGAAAGGCGCCAAGGGGTCCGCAGCTTAACGTCCCATCCGACGGGCGGCGTACTCACTCAAAGTGCCCTCCACAAAGGACCTCAAAGGGATCGGGAGATCCCCGGAAAAATATCTGTAGCCGCCGGGATTTGAACCCGGGCCTTCAGGGTGGGAAGCTCTTTCCGTTTTATCTACCAAACCATCGCATTATCAGCTACCATAAATTAAGTTATCATATTCCGAGGGCAAAAAACGGGAAAGTATATAGTACCCGCGATTTCAGTTGGCCATCAGCATATTGCAAAAATACGAGACGAACGAAAGTTCAGCACGGAGGACTGGAGTCAAAGTGAGTTCTGAGGGCTCATCTCGTGACACATGGCTACCACCAGGTGTCACGTGATGAGCCTCCGACCGAATGACGGACCATCCAGCGAGAGCACGGTCCCTCGAAAGGGAGGCGGAGCAAACGGATGATGGCCTACCGTCACCCAAGGGCCTCCTCCGAGCGGGGGTAGGGAGGAAGAGAAGTACGAGAGAGGCATTAAGAAGTCAATTCATCCCAAGATATCGAGCCTATGCTATCGATTCGAACTAATGAATCATTCGGTCACCGTAATCATTATTCCATTCAACTCGAACAAATCGAGGCTGGATCATGGATCCACTAAGTACTTCACCACGATGAATAGCGGCGATCGGTACGAATGGAGACCACGGAAACCGCTTGGGGTCATCCATCCATTTCGGACAGGTTAGCAGTCGACGATGCCGCTGACAATGACCCCGAGGGCACGGTGCAACGTCTGGAAAATCGGTTTCTGGTTCATATACATCAAACAATGGCTTTGAAACTGGAGTGGAGATACGCCAAGCGGCGAGTGGAAACCGACGCACGCTGTTTATCATTTGTCCACCTCCAATCAAAAAATTAAAAACTTAATTTTCCTTACTTTGCGGTATTTTCCACTAAAAATCATCGTTTTTTTGTAAATTTTTACAAAACTTCAAATTCGTGAGATTGTGTATAAATCTGCAGTGAAGTATTAATTTTTAATCTTCCCTTAGAAAACAACGAGTAGATCATCGCGGTCTATGTACTCTAGCTGCGGATATAGGCGGGATTTAGAGGAGGAGCGACGCAAAACTAGACGCGTGAAAACATGACTTAATTCTTTTCATGGCAATCCATGCGCGTCGTCTCCCACGGCGACGGCCGACGCGAATCACAGGACGAAAGGGAGGGGGCAAGGAGGGCGGGCGCACCTCCTCCCTCCGGCCGCGTCCCTGCCCCGAATTCCCAATAGATAACGGTTCGCCCGGAGATGACTGACGCCCGGGGGACCACGGGGAATTCACCGCTCCTCCGGCACGCACGCACAAACGCCGACGCCCTTCTTCCCCAGCGCGCGTTCGCCAACAGCATCATCGAGCTCCGCGGAGGAACCGGCCGCGCCCGTTTCGTTGCCCAGGATTGGCGATGGGCCGCGGGCAGTCGTTCGATACGGACTCCACCAACTACAGAACTGCGAGGGGAAGCACGTGGATACATGTTGACTCGGAGATACATGAAAATGAGGTCACTTCGGCCCGTTGAGGGCACCGCCGCGCGGGACCGAATCGTGACGGCGGAGAGTGGGCCGCATCGCTTTCATCTCGACAGACGACATGCAGCGGATCGGGCGACCACCTTGGAGTGCAAATACTCCGTGCGGGGCACAATAATGACAGCCATTGACATTCCGAGCAATTCTCTATTGCAATTAAATAGGTTTCCGGGTATTCTTTGACGTAAACTCATAATTTCCCAACCACAATCTAAAAACTTCGCGTAAATGTGTAAAATTTATGTATGTGATCTATTAACTCTACATTAAAAAGAACAGTATAACAGTGTTAACCAATTGTCATGGTTTGAAACGGCAAAACGGAACCCTCTTTAGAAAATCTAAGCAAATGATTAATTTTCTGTTAATCATGTCAAATCCGCCACATGTTCTCCTTTGAATGATAATACACATTTCGCGCATTTCTCTCCCACGTCGAAATCAGAATACGCAGGCAGCTGGCATTAATGGCGCGGGCTGGCATAGCTGCATTCCGACATTTCTACGGGCACCACTTTCATTTGCAGAGGGCGGCAGGCGGGCAGGTAGGGAGGGGAGGAGGCGACTGAATAAATGGCGGGGCTGCAGCCTGAGCCGCCCAGGAGGTGCTTGACAATGGGAGTGGTGGATTGAATGACCGGGTGCCAAACACTCCAGGAATACCTCCGATTCTGTCCTCTGGCAGAGTTGGCAGCCGAGGAGAGGGATTAGTCGCCCTCGCTCGTATGCACGATAAGGAATCAGCTCCCCAATGCGCCCCCCACGACAGCCGAGAGTATGCATTTCAAACGTGACTCGGATTTCAATCGTCTGAGTCACGTTTTATTTATTTCATCATCCCTTATTACTCTCATGCAAGTATATGGACCCAGTAAGTACGATTTCAAGTAGGATTTTGATAGCGGGGCACATGGGATATTTGTCTATGAGGAAACGCGACCTTCACATCTTTTTAAAAATATTTTTTTCTAATAACCATATATGCGTGCGTGTATCAAGCATATGCAAATAAATAAATACATGCATGCACATAGAGCCACCTTCATCAGGATACTAGGAGTCACTCTATAGATCTAATATATATATATATATATATATATTATTAGGTAATCTACCGGTTAAGGTAGGTTTTTGGATGGACACAACTATCAAATAAACATTTTGTAGCTCCAAGCGAAATCCAATCTAGCAACCTCATCTACATCACGTCCCTCTTCATCTCTGTGTACTTCTTTCCACCCTTCATCCCGTCCAACATCCCTATCCTTTTCCTGCTCTTTCCTCGCTTGCCCAACATTCTCCCCTCTATTACCTTCTTCAACATTCCACAACCGCTCAATACGCCTTTCATCCATTTATATATATATATATATTCAAACTCGAAAAGTATATATATATATACACACATATATTTATATATATACACATATATAATGTAAATGGAATAAGCACTAGTAGACAAAGACACAGAAACACATAAAAAAAGAGAAAATCACTAGGTAATGAATTTTCGGTGATCTAAACCACCTTTCTTAAGAGAAGGAAGGACGGAACTATGGTGGCTGGGATCACTGAAACATTGAAATGAGTTGTTTTCGTTTATATATATATATATATTTATTAGGTAATCTACCGGTTAAGGTAGGTTTTTGGATGGACACAACTATCAAATAAACATTTTGTAACTCCCCACCTATCAAACTAATCTATATCAGGTCCCTCTTCATCTCGGTGTACTTCTTTCCTCCCTTCATCCCGTCCAACATCCCTATCCTGTTCCTACCCTTACCACGCTTGCCCAACATTCTCCCCTCTATTACCCTCTTCAACATTCCACTACCGCTCAATACGCCTTTCATCCATTTTTCCTGCCTCCATAGGATTTCTCTCAACAAACCCCTCTCCTCCCCCACCATTTCTAGTACTTCCTCATTTGTTTTCCTTTCGGTCCATTTCACCTTCTCCATTCTTCTCCACACCCACATTTCAAAAGCCTCCAATCTACGTCTATCCTCCTGCTTCAGCGACCACGTTTCCGCGCCGTACATAGCTACGCTCCATATCAGAGTTTTTACGAGTCTTGTCTTAACATCCCTACTCAACGTCCCCGTCATCAACTCCCTCCTCTTTGAGAAAGCCTCCTTGCCTAGCGCAATTCTTCTCCTTACGTCCCTACCACTTTGACCGTGTTGGTCCAAAACACTTCCGAGATATGTAAACTGCTCTACCTGCTCTATTCTTTCCCCGCCTATTTTAATATTTAGCTTAGCCTTTTTCTTTCTAGAAAATCGCATAACCTTTGTTTTATTAATATTGATTCTCATCCCATATTTATCGCACTGAACCTCCAATTCACTCAACAATGCTTGCAACCCCTTGGCTGACTGAGCAACTAATGCTTGGTCATCAGCAAACCTAACCGATTTTACGAATTCCCCTCCGACTTTCATTCCTACCTCCAGTTCTTCCCATGCCTCTTTAATCATTTCCTCTACATATACGTTGAACAGAACCGGTGACAATGGGCAACCCTGCCTTACACCTCTTCCTAACACTGCCCATCCGGACTCTCCGTTCCCCACTCGCACCTGAGCAGTCTGAGACATGTACAGGTTGCGGATCAGTCTCCTGTCCCTCCAATCCATTCCTATTTTCTGCAATACACGCATTAATTTTTCCCAATTCACTCTATCAAACGCTTTTTCGAAATCTACAAAACAGGCAAAAACGTCCTGATTGTATTCTATATTTCTCTCGACTAGTGATCTCATTACTGCAATGGCATCACGCGTACCTCTTCCTTTCCTGAACCCAAACTGATCATCCCCTAAGTAATCATTTGCCTTACTCTCTATCCTTTTGTTGATGATCCTGAGAATAACTTTAGCTGCGTGGGATATCAAACTTATTGTTCTGTAATCCTCACATGACGAAGCCTTTGCCTTTTTTGGAATAGGAACTAACACCGATCTCACAAAATCTTCCGGCCAGATTCCTTCCTCATAGATACTACGAATCAGTCCATATATGGCCTTCTTCCCACCTTTCCCTAACCATTTCAACATTTCTACAGGAATATTGTCCACCCCCACAGCCTTGTTTGCTTTCAACTCCTTTAATGCCCTTTCTATTTCATCGTCGAGTATGCCTGGACCTAAGCTATCTTCTTCTACCTCATGTTCCTTTTCTATGTCTAACCTTGTCGGCCTATGTTCTTTACCATACAGTGTTTCTATATATTCCTTCCATCTCTCTTGGATTTTTCCTGGTTCAACTATTATCTTACCCCATTTATCTTTAACTGTTAGCACAGATCTTGCCTTCTTACTTCCCGATAATAACTTAACCTTGCTGTATAGAGCACCAATTTCACCCTTCTTCTGTAGACTTTCCATATCCTCGCATTGCGTTTTCCACCATTCTTCTTTTGCTTTATTTGTGGCCCTTCTCAATTTATTGTTTAACTCTTTGTACTTCATTTTGCCTAACTCTGTGTTTACATTTTTCCATCTTCTTCTCTCGTCCATCTTTGCAATCATCTCATCCGTTACCCATGGTTTCCTTATCCTTTTCCCGTTAACGGTTCCTATAGTGTCTTTAGCGGCTTCCAATATCCCTTTCTTGATACATTCCCATTTTTCTTCGATAGCACTCAGTTCTTTACCGTCATCCATCATTTTCTCTACAGCCTCCTGATACTCCTTCTTCGTTAATTCATTTACTGCTTCTAAATTCCATTTTTTAACCCGCCGCCCTTGCCTTATCTTCTTGAAACGAACATTACATTTCATAACAACTAAATTGTGGTCAGAGTCCGCGTCCGCTCCTGGGAAACTGTGCGAATTTATCACACTGTTCCTAAACCTGTGCCTAACCATAATATAATCTAACTGATACCTTTCTGAGTCACCTGGCATTTTCCATGTATACCTACGCCTTTTGTGGTGTCTAAACCATGTGTTGGTGATGACTAACCCCTGTCTCCTGCAGAATTCAATTGCTTTCTCTCCGCGTTCATTCCTCGTGCCTAACCCATAGTCCCCCACCTCACCACCATCTCTTCCTTCGCCTACCGTCGCATTCCAATCCCCCATCACTATTAAATGTTTCCCTGCAGGAACACTCGCGATGATATCCTCTAACTCATCATACATCCTATCGACTTCTTCCTCCTTGTGGTTGCTCGGTGGCATGTATACCTGAATAATGACCAAGTTCGTCGGCTCTGCTTTAATCTCTACGAGTAAAATTCTATCTGTCGCTTGCTCTATGTTGACTACGCTTCTTCCTACCCCTTTATTTAAAATTACGGCAACCCCTCGTTGGCTCTCGTCCCCGCCGCTGTATATTACTCTATAATTGTCACTCCAGTAATCCCCGCTATCCTTCCATCTCACCTCGCAGAGGCCTAAAACATCTATGTTACCTCTTTCCATCTCTCGCTTAATATTTTCTAATTTGCCTCTCCTCAACATTGTCCTGACGTTCCAGGTTCCTATTCTTACTACTTTCGCCTTCTTCTGAGTCTTTTGTCCTGCTGAAGTTATTTCTTCCCTGCAAGGGTTTCGTGGGATGACGACCGCGGAAGCCTTGCCTCTCCCGCTGCCGGGCACGACACACGGCCTCTTGGGCCGAGTCCCGTAGTTGCCAGGACTCATATTATCTATAGTGCCCATCATAATATTCTTGGGAATCATAATTGAGGTGGTTTCCCGTTGCCTTCCTCAATAGTGTTTTTAACGTGACACCATCACTTAATGGCCGCCCCACTGGGGTCAGACGCCATTGCAGCCGCCTCACTGAGGAACAGACGCTGCGTGGACTACCTTTCGTCTGGCTCCTAACCTTCGACCTATCTGGCATGGGTGACCCTTCCAGGAGTAATTATTATTACTCCCGCCAGCACAGCTCTAGGGGTCATCGGAACACACAAGCCCTTCCACCACGACAAGGTTGTAGTCCATGGGAGGGATATATATATATATATATATATATATATATATATATATATATATATATATATATATATATATATATATATATATATATATATATATATATATATATATATATATATATATACATACACCTCTCACCAGAAATAAAATATAATCGATGGAGTGACTTTATTTCTCAGGTGAGAAACATTTTAAATTTTATGGATACCAGGCCCTACCGCAGGCCGATTTTCCACTCTCATTGCAGTATAATTCATCGTCAATAGGGCTGTTCAAATGTTAAGACCTCTACCCGAGACGGAGAATACAAGGAGTGGACCTGAGAATAAGGCTTCTGAAGAAACCAGCGTATATTCTCATCACTTCACAGGCCATACACACACTGAGAACCACCCACTCCCGCCATGCAATGAATTTGAACGAACAACTCACACTGTGGCCCTGGAAACAATGGGACCAAAGATTGCAACCGCCAAACCGAAGGGCGACCTCAGACGGTGACGCCGGAGCACAGGCGCACCACGAAATACCTCCAAGTGGACAATGCAGCACTCTCTGGGTTCAGTACTCACCTGAAAAGAGAAAAAATATATAAGTCAGTAACAACGCTATTATTAGTAATAACTGTGGCAGACCATAGAGGTATAGCTTTGGGTACTATGTCCAGGGTTTAAATAAAGTATTATTTCTAACATCACCCTCAGCTTCACCCTACCCGGACGATTTTTCCAGATTTCAGATCTCTTCCCGCAAAACTTCAGATGGTGCACGACAAGTTAAACTACCCGGTACTGGGTGAATTTCAAACAACTTAAAGAACGAGTTGAGGTCCACACATCAGCCCGCATAAAATGATTAGTCTGGTGCTTTCCTGAAGTATATTCGAGATTAAATCCTTTCGGAATCCCCGTGGGGTCATCTTTGGCCGTCCGCAGCCTACGATTCCAACATTGCGTTAGCGCTATGGAGTAATCAGAAGACTCAGGGAGGTGCTCGGAGTAGACGGGGAAATCCTTAAGACGATGATACAGTCGGACGTCGAAACGCCGGTTGAAAACCCAAGGCCGGACGAGTGGAAAAACCGACGATATTTCTATTTTAACAATTAATTCGGATTTGTCCAAGGGATTAAAATAATTATTAACCATTTTGTCGCCCCTTCGAGAAGCAAGGAAAGGGATCCTTCCTCTCATACGGCGAAATAAACACCGCGTTCCTCACCGCAGCTTGTGAGTGAAGTTTACAACTATGGCATGACAGTAATAACCATTGCGTTTTGCCAATTTAATCCTATCGAGTGGTCGAAAATTGTGACGTAGCGCGGACTATATCTCTCATTTCCAAGTGCCTGCTTTTACTTCTCTTGCGGCTAAAAAGTACTATTATCGTGAAATATTCATCATTATATATTATATTACACATATAACGTACGCCATTACGGTAGCTCGCTATTATATCAACAGCAGCATACAAAGAAAACGGTGATATATTGACAGGTGATTGATAGGTAACGACATCCACTAAGTAATTATGAAGAATTGATACTATCAACTATTATGTGAGGGATATTATGCGCTCATGCTTGGCAAACGAGGAAATGGCAGGAACAGGATAGGGGTGTTGGATAGGATGAAGGGAGGAAGGAAGTACACAGAGATGAAGAGGGACTTGATGTAGAGTAGGTTGCTGGATTGTGTTTTGTTAGGAATCCCAAAATATTTATTTGGTAGTTGTGTCCATCCAGACTTTAACCGGTAGATTATCTTATTATAAATAATTATGTGCTCTAAAATAATCAAAGGCTGAAAAAAGGGATGAATGACTCTTTATATTCGAGACTATCCTGGAGGCTACGCATCCTACTTTGCGTTCTTAACCTGTGTCAACTACATCATCCATAGTATCGGATATGATTTACAAGTATATCGCAATGAAAATGCTGAACTTCTTCCGTTCAGTGAATCCTTACTTAAACCCGATTATTGTCGATTTGAAAGTCCGAAGCACCGCGTATTACATTTCATTCTTCATTGTCGTGTCATGGCTTCGCATTTCGACTAATTCTGAATTTGAAAATACGTTCATATTTTTTTCTAATGAGAAGTAATTTTCGTGTTTTTTTTCTCACCGTGTTGTTTCATTCATGTCCACCAGGGACACGATATTACGTTTATGTATTAATTATTGTGAATTAATGCAACAAATGCAGAGTGTAAAAATCGATTTTTACACTCTGAAATTGTTGCATTAAAATTCATATTAGCGGATGACTCCGTAAAAAGTTACTGTAGCGGCATCTCCCGCAGTTTCTGGAAATTTATCATGAATGACATTAATTTTGATGATTGATAATTAACGTACGAGTGTGTGAACGAACACCTTAGAAATAATTTAAGGCGTCACTTTCTACAGCTTAAACGTCCTCGTGTATACAAATATGTGAGCTGGAACCAAAATATACTGTTCCAAACGAGATTTCATGAACATTTGTTCAGGTACATAACACCAACTTGTCAGCGCATGAGTTATGAAAGGAAATGAGGTCATAATAGTCTTGTAAGAGCTTACGGTGAAGTCTTCGCGGGTTTCCCGCCGTGTCACGGTTTAAGCTGCTGACAATTCGATTGCTGACTCCGGAATACAACTAGTCGGACGATGACGGAGTTGGCCATCTCAACGTCGACAGATGAATTCCCTAACCACTCCGTGGAACTCCGCGAAGACTTCACCGCAATTGTGCGCCGACGAAACACCAAGTCTTATTAGAGCTTGTTTATCTAAATTCTCCCTAAGCTACACATTCAAACAAATAGTCAATGGAGTGATTTCAAAAATGTAGGCTGATGGTTGAATTAAAAGGCCTAATAATTAGTACTTTCACACTGTGTACCTAAGATGGTAGGATAACGGTTTAGGATCATTTCCTATTCTCGGTAGTCATTGTGTTATTCATTTCTGTTCTTAGCTTGAAAATGTCACCATGAAAAGAGGTCACGTTATTTTATTTAAGGCAAAGTGGGTTAGCTACATAATAATAGAAGTTTTATTTTACATTCTGACAGTCGTAATAACTCAGTACTGGATACTACGAGCATTTAAATCGTATTAGAGCCACCATATTCTCAGTTATCAAAGATGTTTCGTTGAGCGAAAGTTATGAAATGATCAACCATACAAAATGTTGTAACCATATAAACTTCACACACATTTAGTTACCAAATAGAATCATGATTTTTTCGAGATAAGCGTCAATTTTTTTTATAGAATCATCACTCCCAGATAGCATTGGCAACCTCTGATAATACATGCTCATAATATATATCTATATAATAGCATTTAGATAATTGTCCTGTAAGTTTATGCTTTGAAGATATTTATATTGCTTTATTATTTTACCCATCTCATCTATCATACAGAAAGTATTGCTTTTCGGGTGAAATTAAATGCACGTGGGGGTATCGTTTTCAATGCTGTAAATTACAGCTATTAATGCTGATTTATATTTCTTGAAACTGTATATTGAAGTAACTCGCATTATGGAGAAGATAGATAGGGATTGCAGTGTGATTCAGTTCCTTCATTTGAAAGGTTACACTGACCGTCAAGTCCACTCGGATGCAATTGTAGCTGTTTATGGAAATGATAGCCCGTCTTACGACACAGTTGTGAGGTGGAAAAGGAATTTGAAAACTGGCCTCATGCCTCTCACAGACGATCCAAAAAGTGTAAGACTATCAGTCACAGGCGATGGTGCCTTAGTGAAAAGAGTGGAGGACTTTACCACATTATACCGAAGAAACCCAATCCAAATGATCATGAATGAGGTTTCTCTTAGTTGCAGCAGTATGGAGTAGAATATTTTTCACAAAGACTGCACATGCCAAAGGCGTTAGAATGCTGGGTCCATGACTACCGACTCCTTTTCAGAAGCAAACACGGCGCGACCTGCAATCGCCATCAAGGTGCAACCGGCAATCCCAGCAAAGCGATGTGGCTTTGAAATTTTGCTACATCCACGCTATTCTCTCGATCCCGCCTCAAGCGACGTTTTCTTATTCCCAGAACTAAAAAAAAACATTGCGGGATCATTGACGTCATTCAAAAGGTGGAACAATGGTTTTCGACGCAATCTGCTGAATTCTACAATGACGGCTTTCGAAAGTTCAAAAAACGCTGTGAGAAATGAATAACTCAGGTTGGTGACTATGCAGAGAAGTCTTAAGAATAACAAATAAAAATTAAGAGTCTATCTCAATTATTTTTTATCAATAATTAAAAGTTCACGAAACCCCCTCGTATGATGGACCCGATAATTGGCACACTTCTCTAAGACGCTAAACACAACACCCCACATTCGAATGGACCATTCTCCAGATTCACACACCCTCTTCTGGCTTGCAACATATCACCCAAAATGCCTGCTAATTCTTATCTCCTTCTTAGCGCATAACCAACACGCTAACCTCTCTCACGACCAATTGAAATTCATTTGGCACTCATTATACTCTGCATCTCCTTCTGCTGTAATCTTCGATTTTTTCCAAACGCCGTCCATTGTCTTTTTTTCACTGTTCCCCATACTCACTTCTCAAGCGAAATTAGGAATTCTTGTTTCGGGATCAAATACCTGATTAAAATTGAAAATTTACATATTCAAAATTAATGGCAAATCCATACACTACGTGAGTAAATACGCCGTGACATGGCGAATGTATCACATTGCACATCGCTTAAAATATAAAAAACAGCAGCATCAAGGGGTCATTCGTGGATCGCCACTTGAGTCTTTAAGTGCAACTGCATCTGACCAAGGCTATTTTATGAATTTCTAAGGGAGACTTGAGCCACGAAGGGAAATTCACTGCGATGACTTTATGTGTTTGTTTTCAAATGGAAACGTTAGCAATTCTAGTATTATTAGAAAGGAAAATTGAATGGAAGATCCCAGGAAGAAGATCAGAGAACAAGTACACAGGACAAATTGAGAAGGACGTAAAACAGATAATCTACCTGACGCTGAGAGAATTAACGCTGAACAGAGAAAAATGGAGAACTATAGTATACACGTACCAGTATTATGACTGAACTACTGATAATGATTATATAACATATTCTATGCACCATAACATTATATTAATGACGATATGTTATTAGATGGGGACGTGGTAGCCTAGGGGTAAAACGTTGGAGTACTGAAATTGAGAAGGGTCTGGGTTCGATTCCAGGGCACGCCTCTATGGAAACCTTCAGCTCCACCCGAGCTACGTGATTTTTTTGTGTTGCAGATCTTCTTGGGAAAACATAGGTGGCACAGGGAAAGGATGAGGTACCTCTTACAGACATGCCAACTTTCAAAAATGAAAAATCGGGAGATTTTTAGAAGTGTATCACGAAGTAATCACTTTTAATTACCACAATATTTGCATGGCACCTTAATCCCTTTATGACACTTTGCCAATTTTTAATGAATGTCACACTTTATTAACATGTTAAGCTAAGTACACAATTTGAACAGTTCATCAGTTTGAATATATCTGATTAACAGAAGAAACATCACTTTATTTTTGTAGGTAGCTAGGCTATGTTTATGTTGTTGGCTACATAGCCTACTCATAACGTTGCAATACTTCTTTGTTAAAATTGTTAATTGTTTAGCACACTCGTAGTAGCTGATTTAGCCTTCTTCAAAAACTCTGGACTAAATTTCTGCTCGAAGCACTTACCTTTCTGAACGGTTTTTAAGATTAAAAATTTCTCCAAAGATGTTTCTGAAAGCATGGACCTGAACTGAGTTTTTGTCTTCGTTACTGTGCTAAAAATTCTTTCACATTCTGCATTACTATGTGGAATTGATAAAATAGCTAGCATCACCTTAGCAAGTCTATCATACTTGAGAACACCATCAGCTGATTTCATCTGACCTATCAATGCCCATTGAACATCAATTCTCTCTGCTGTGATGTTGGTTTCCTGTAGCTGAAAGTTGCAGAATTGAGAGTGCAGAATATCAACTTCTGCATCTAATTGTTCCACTTCTCTAGTCAGAATGTCAGGAAATCTATTAATGAAAAATCTAAGGCTGGAAAATGATGCCTTGCCAATATTAGAAATATCTGCCACCTCAGCATGTATGAGAACTTCATCCTTGAATGGAAATTTGTGTATCATGTAATCACATGAGGAGGAAAAACATTTCCTTACAGACTTGAAGAATACACTCTTTTCCTCAGGCTTCAAAGTGGTCACCAAAGCAAATGTAGCATTTCCTATCAGAAGATCACAATCATCCTTTTGATTTGCAAGAGTGTGATAATCTACACCAGTAAGAGAGCTGGAGGTATTAATAGCAACTGGTTTCACAAATCTTGCCATCACATTCTTCAAAAGTTTCTCTAAAATTGTCCTCAATAAGTGGATATGTGGAACGCCTGACTGAAGAACCACATTTGGTCCCTCAAAGACAGGCATAAAACTTGACAGAAAAAGGCAGAAAGATTTATATAAATCTGATGAGAGAAACATGAACAGCCGTTCCTCACGTGACAAAACATGGCTCGTACTGTCACCTGTAGCTTCAATGGTTTTCCGTAAAGCTGATGCTGATGGTGTTTTCCTTTTAAGTGAGGAGTGTGCCGAACTCGTATCATAGTGCTTAGACTTGGGTTCTGAATTAGACACATCTGCACTTTGAATGTGTTTTGGAATTTTATAATTCTTCAAAGTGCCCTCTCCAGAATCGTTGCTCACAATTTCATCCTTGAACAAACTAAGTAAAGGGTTCCACTGATCTAAAATCCTATCCAAACATCTTTTCAATGATAGCCATCGAGTAGGCACATGTTTCAGAATTTTCCTCACTTCAGTGTCATGTAAAGTTTGAAATTTTCTAAATTTTTCTTTCCTCTTTGCACTTCTTTCCAAATAATAAAAAATGTCGATAATATTTTCGTCAACATTTAAGGGTAAACATGCCGCCCCTTTCTCTGCAGCAAGATTAATCAGATGACAAGGACAGCCTACAATGATTAGGTTGCCGATTTCCTGTTTCAAACATGCTGCCACACCCTTTTTTTGCCCTACCATTACGGGAGCATTATCGGCACCAAACGCCAGACAGTATTTTAGCGGAATATGGAATTCCCGTAACGTTGAAAGCAGGAGGTCAGCAATATTAACGCCAGTAGCATCCCCTTCTAAATTAGGCACAGAAAGGAGGCAGTTTTGAATTTCACGCAGCTCAGGGCTGAAGAACGTAACAACAATAGGATATAACTTAAAGTCTGTTTTGTTACTACCATCGGTAGCAATAGAGAATGGATTCTCCTGTATGTACGTAATAACTTTCGTTCTTTCTTCCATGCACATTTCTGTAATAATAGCCGTTGTTTTAGTTCTGGCACACCCATATCGCTTGGCAATTTCCGAATCGGGAAACATTTTGCGAAACAAAGGCCCCGCGTCGTCGGCACAGTTTGTAGGCAAGTTATGCTCCACAATAAAAGACGTAAATAAAGCTTCGGCATTGGTAACCGCATCTACACTTTGAGATTTACACAAGTAGCTCAGTTTCTGGTTGCTTTCTACACACTGGAGACTCTCCTTGTGTTTTTTTGTTTGTACATGTTTAAGAATGTCGCTTTTCCCGCCATGAGACACTGAAAAGTCACATCTACATATATTGCAAAATGCATAAGTCTGTCCCTTCCTCGACTCACTTAAACACGGAAACTCTTCCTTGTACACGCTTCTAAACACTGCGTTGTATTTCTTCGACATTTTGGTCGAAAAATAGTCACGGCCTACGGGATACACAGCCAACAAGCACTACAGTTGGTTACACAATACACACACGATGTAGCGGAAACGAGCACACAATACACAATGGTCTCGTGAACAACCAACGTGAACCAACGCCAGAACAACGCTATCGCTTCGCTTGGAACGACTATCGATTACCTCGTCGTCTATCGATATATCGAAGGCGCGGGATTTTCAAATAATACGAGAATATTACCGAAACTGCTCTGAAAATCGGGAGATAAGTCCTTACGATCGGGAGATCGGGAGTAAGAGGGAAAAATCGGGATTCTCCCGCTTAAATCGGGAGAGTTGGCATGTCTGCTCTTATTACCCTGATGCGTAAATTTCACACACCGTCGGGCTAAGTACTGGATGATCTCTACCGTCACCTATCAAACCAACCTTTGAGTTAATTAATCTGTTCATGTTTATCGTTTTTTCATAATACATAAAATGACTGCATAAAAGCGGACCGTCCGCCGTGATGCGTGTATTTACGATGGAAGAATAAACTAAATGGATGATTCTTACGCCTTGTAATGTTGAAAGATGACTGATGCTTCGTGTAGTACACCTACATAATACCCAGCAAGCCGCCGCAAGGACATGTGGCAGGGGGTGTTAGGTCACCACCCGTAAAAGAGAACAAACCACATGCAAAATCAACATATTTAACCTAACCTACCCCAACAGTGGCGAAACCCCAACAGTGGTGACATTCATGCGAAAAACGTTTTTGACTTACAAGCATACAAATATATATATATTATCAACAAACATACACGTACACATTCACCTTAGAATGTAGTAAAAATCCATCCAACAACGTGGAAACTAGAAAATGAAAAGCAAGGAGGCGAAATTCCACCACATGCAACATACAATGGTCTCTGCCCCCAAGGAATCAGGTAAGGACAGCGAATGCATTTAAGAGAACTACGCGACGGCTGACGAAATACATTAAGACAAATCAGTAATAATTTTGCCAAATATAAATTACACATTAAGCTAATAACGTAATATAAAATTAAATGTCAGTACCGTCTATTAGGCGAACCAAAAGTTTACAATCACTTTTTATTGAAACGCCATCGCAGAAAGTGCGAGATACTGGAGAAAAGAAAGTGAAACGGGGAGAATGTCGAAAGATTAAGAGACTGAAGTAGTCCCTATCAACTAAAGACTGAAGTATCCAGTTGTTAGGGGCTTCCAAACAACGTTATCCGAGGGTTACTATTGAGTCGCAGCAGCCGCGAGGATTAAAACGATCATATCGAAGTTTTTCTTGAGACGCAAAATATACAGAATCCACTTGGATACCCCCTTCCCCGAATTTCTGGATATCATGAATTAAAAGACCCACTTGCGTTTCCCATTACCTGCTTTTCCTAAACCCGTGCTGTTTGGGACAGAGTATGCTTCTAAGATTTTGCAGGATATCGAAGGAATGGAACGGTAATTACTGTGATCAACCTATACAAGGTAAAATCCGAGGTAAAAGGCCAAAATTTGAGTTTCCGAATCATTGGAAATAATTGCATATATCAAAGCCTTATCAGGATGTAAAAATAGTATAGACAAATACACCAATACGGCATTATTCATGCATAGGCGAATGCATGTTTATGTGTGTATGTATGAGCATTTGTATATATTAGCAAATACAGATTAGCATGCACAGTAGTGGATGGTGCACTAACACCCTCCGCCATACGCCCTTGCAGCAGCTGGTGGGATACTGTGTATATGTAGACGTTGTTGAAAAAGAAGGTTGTACCACCGAAAGAGATGAAAACCAATTTTTTCCTTTTTTTGTGCTACATGCACATGCAGTGCGAGACAACATAAATAATGTTCAATGAGAGGTTTTTAGTACGCATGCCTGTATTTCGCGTTAACGCGCGCTTCCTTTAAAAAACTGCCAAGTAACAGTTAACGCCGTCTTCGATTATTATCTTTCAATACTAAGCAATCGACACAGAGACCTGCAATTAAGGTACGTACGCTAAAAAAACATCGCCTCTCGAACGAAGACCACGCTCGATCAGCGTGTAAAAAAACCCCAAGCAAAGTAAACGGGATGGCGCGAATAATTGGTGCCTGAACTCCAAGCCAATGCAATCAATCCAATCCCTCAAGCTTGACAGATTTCGCAATTCTGGACACACATACGTCTTTGGTATGAACGCGTTCGATCCGCGCTTTGGTCCCCGATGAAACCCCTTCCTTATACTATTCTGGTTTGAAGAACGAATCCGCATGCAGGTGGCCTTCGATCCACACCAACCACCGCCCCCTCCCCCACCTCTTTCCCCACTGCGTCCAGCCCAGCTGGTACTCAGCGCTCCGCTGACAACAGCGGCCCTCCCCCGGGGGGGCAATAAATACGCGGATTGATCGAAGATAACGCTCACTAAAACACGGGCAAGTTAAAATTAGAAAAGGAACGGGATCATGGTTATTTGTTTTGTTCGCTACCGCTATCTCTACGGAAAACGCAAATTCCTTTGGGAATTGCTTTGGTTGTGATTGCGGTTTTGAAGACTCGCACGTTTATCGATGTCGCGTCATGAAAAATGCATGCCTCGGTTCCTGCTTGCGAGGCAAATATTTTCGGTCATAAAATCGCACAAAATACTAGGGGGAAGTTGAAAAAATTTGGAAGCGGAAAATATAAATTTGGTTTACATCCCATGAAACAAGAACAATGATGTAAATATACAATGAACGCAACTACGGCCGTGAATCAATGAAAACGAACCGTAAACTTGACTCAAGTTTACGGTCTTGGCTAACTCGTTTTCTTTGAGAACAATGATAATTTGCTCCTGGTAGGGTCACCCATGCCAGATAGGTCGAAGGTTAGGAGCCAGATGAAAGGAAGTCCACGCAGCGTCTCTTCCTCAGTGAGGCGGATGCAAAGGCGCCCGACCCCGGTGGGGTGGCCATGAGTGATGGTGTCACGTTAAAAACACTATTGAGGAAGGAACCGGGAAACCATCACAATTATCATTCCCAAGACCAAATGATGGACAGAAGAGAGAAATTGAGTCCTGGCAACTGCGGGACTCGGCCCAAGCGGCCGTGTGATCATCTCAAACATTTCAAAGAACTCCTCATGAAGAATATTGTACATATTTTAAATATAAAAACCATGTACGACATCAGTTCACACTAAACTATAGGTGGTTTTGTGGAAAGTAAATTTTGAAAAATAACTGTTTTGCAGAGCGCAGAAACCAGCCACGAAAAGAAGCATTCCAGCAACTTAAAAAGGAAACTGTTCTCCAGTTTGAATAAAACTACACAGTATGCATTCCGCATTCAGGTGTTTCACACTTTTCAAGATTGGGATGGACATTGATCCAAGGTCACAAACCTCCACTCAGTATCTCACCCATTCACCTTTTCTGCCCTTTTCCGAATCAACATCTTTTTCAACCTATAATAACTTCGTCTTCTGCGGAAGTCCCTGCGTCAACTTATTTCCTCCAACGTCCTCTAGACTACTCTCTGCTTCGCTGTCACGAAACGAATTGACGGACAAGCATTTAAAAACCATCCAATACCTAATTGTTTCTCATATGCCCAAAAGATTCAGATGAATTCCTTTGACAATCTAAATTAAGTACTTTTTCTTTGATTCCCCACATTATCCAAGCATGTACCCGCAAGCCAATGCCAAAAAACACATATTCATCAACATAACCGAAATAAAAGAAACGCTTGTGCGTTAATATAAGCCCGAATTGAAGAAAAAGTCTAAGTTTGACACAAAAATGTTGCATAAGCCAAACCTTATGCAACTATTAATTCAGTATGATTACCAAATGTTAACAAAAGTATTCATTAATGTCACCACCAGAATAAACTCAATTCTCGTTTCATTTTACTTTTAATATAATAATAATTATTATTATTACCATTTAATGAAGGTCGTGAGTTGTATTCGTATCATGTACAATTTTATAGAATTAAATTAAAAATTTACTGTTGAAAATCAAGTTTCCGCTTCAGCTACAGAACAAACAGAAATGGCCGACTATGGATAAGATGGAGATTCCGGCGCCGAATCTGCCGAGGAAGCAAACGGTGTCCCTCTCGTAGTTATTCGTGCCGAGAGCCCCCCAACCCCCCTCCCCCCGCGAAATATGAAGCCTTGGGGAATGCCATCGGAGCTGTAGATTCACGCAGGAGGGAAGCACAACCCCTTTCCACCGACTCTTGCCCCGTCTCCCCCCGCCCAAATGATGGCAGCGCGATCCTCTTCTTTTCAATCCCTCGCCCTCCGCCCACGAGTTCATTTTGGCTCGGTCTTTCGTTTTTCCAGCACCAACCTCACGACGGGGAAACTTTCTCCCCGGAAGGGCTTCCTCCGCCTCTGTGCCCCATCCCCCCTCCCCGTGTTCCTCATTCCCAAGAGAAGCGTCTTGGTAGGCGGCGAGCGGCCGGCTGTGGCCGAGCTACGACGGCGGATCGGGTGGCCTTGTGCACGGCCGACGTGCGTAAAACTAACAAATGTGACAATTCCCATATATTTTCGAGGAATAGCCGTGCTTTCAAATTCTGGGCTGAGAGGATGTGGGCGTTGCACGGAAGGACTGGAGGTGAGGGCGAAAGGGGGACGGAAACAAATATTAAAGCATTCGATTTGTGGGTGATATTGAGCTTCGTTTGCCAGCAAGTAGTCCAAGGGTGAGGAATCAATGTTTAGTGCAGTATGGCATTATTCTGAAAGGTATTTCAGGAGAACCAATGACAATAAAACCACTGTGAACTGAACATATTGGAAGGCGAAGCTTAACATTCAAGTTCAAGTGCATAAAGTACAGTGGATAGAATAGTTCACCTGAATATATTGTGCTTTGGACGAAGATGACCCAAATGGACATAAGAAAAACGCAATACTATACAAAGGCTGTACAAAAAGGAGGGAGTGGATGATGGGGGCCTTCAGTAAAGATTTAATAAAAAGATAAGAGAGAAACCCACGTATTCAAGAAAATTCACTGCGTCACCCAAATTCATTCCATAATAATTAAGCATGTATGTACTATCATATTCGTTGAAAAGACATTTTCCCAAGCAATTTTCTTTGTACATATTGTTTTTAAGTTCCTTAATAAGAGAACACTTTGTTTTCTCTTTATTATTTCAGTAGTCTAATGGTTCGAATGAACCCAACTCATTCTATAATAATTATGCAAATATGTACCATCGTATTCTTTGAAAATACATTTTCCAAAACATATTTCATTGTACATGTTGTTGCTCATAATGTCCTTAACAAGAGATCTTATCGTATATCTCTTTTTATTTTATTTAATAACAGTGGCCTATTGGTCCGGATAAGATATTGATGGACCAAGGGAATAAGCGCTGCTCTCTAACACTTGCGAGCGCCATCTATCGCCACTATAAACACCGGAAAAATCCGCATTACAATGAACCATTCTTATCCTCCACATACTTTCTAAATCTCTTCATTGCGTCCAACATGTCTAATCTCTTTTCCTTGCCCCTACCTCGTTTACCCAAATCTATAATTATTTCGAAGCATATTTCGGTGAAGGTTTCATTTCGTTTCGCACACTCATTCATTTTTAATCAAACAATTTCACGTTAAAAAACTACCCATTTTGAACAATAGTACAAACTGATATTTAGTAAATTTTGAAAGAAATTTTACAAACACAGTTTAATTATTCTCCCATATTTTACGGATAATTATCACGGGGCTTTATAATCCAAGACTCCGGGTAAGATTACGCAGATTTCTCACTTTCACTCTCCCTCCCACTCCAGTATTTTAAGATCGGCGCTAATCGTTCGCTAGCCGTTAAAGTGGCCTCAGTAGAGGTGAGCAAACAGAGCGAGCATTGGTTTACGATTCTCGGCAAGTGTGCCAATTCGTTTCGTAATACAAGAGAGTTGAATTCGCCCTTCAGTTTCACATGGCGTACCCTTGTGCCCACGAATTAAATCACTAGAAACAGGTTAACATTATATTTTTATTGGCTATTCTTTTGAAATACTAAATACCCTCATGGCAGGCTAATAATGGATATGCCGCTGGCGTTACGCAGAGTAAAGGAAAATGGAGGTCGTGAAAATATGCATGGCGGATGCTGCGAGGTCCATTTCGGAGACTCAAAGAAAATGGCTCGAGAAGAAATTCAAAGCGTTTGCAGAGGATGGAATGCACTGGTAGTGCATGCCACTGGAATGTTGCTTTCTCAGAGGCACTGTCCAGAGGACCAGGTTAAGCAAAATGATAAACGGGAAAAGTTACTCAACATGTCGCAAAGAGCAAATACGTAATATACAGAAGAAATAGAGTGAGACGGAATTACAGTAGTTGAAAAGGTTAGGTTGGCGTAAACATGTCAAACTTGGCCCACTACGGTTAAATAAACCAGAATAAACAATTGTCTGGAACCCACTTCTCCAGTAGCATTTTTCATGACGCGACATCGATAAACGTGCGAGTCTTCAGAACCGCAATTGCAACATTTTTGATTCCTCAGCAAGATTTTATTAGAATTGACAAGGTCCGTTCATCCTTTTAACGATGCATTCGGAGACGGCGGCTTGCACCGTGAAGAGTTATCAATGATGACACCGAGGATATAACAGCAGAGGTTTATTGTCGAAACCGGTGACAAATAATTATAGTCGCTCTTATTGTGATT
This sequence comes from Hetaerina titia, assembly GCA_037158775.1. NCBI lineage: Eukaryota > Metazoa > Arthropoda > Insecta > Odonata > Calopterygidae > Hetaerina > Hetaerina titia. Next base: position 100,583,092 of record CM073772.1, on the reverse strand, counting down.
CTACGGAAAGAGAAGCCAATCCTTAGTTTAACTAATTGTCGGCATTAGCATTTCCAAATAAATGAGAATTCACAGATCAAACATCCTCGGGACCAAGCACAAGTGGGATTATTGATAATACCGATTTTTAAACAAGCGTCGCATATCTGCCTAGGGGCAGAGGTTGACACCGTGAGTTTAAACATGCAGCGTATAAGACCGTACTTATGCTACACGTAATGAGCAGAAGTATGCCATATATTTCCAAATAAAATTTCAGGCGAGAAACCATTGTCATGCATCGGGAAAAATGCACGTAATAAACATTCTTCCCTCGGCTCCACTAAGCTGCACGGCTGATGATAACATCCCCATCGCCACGGCTTGACTCACCGCCGTTTCAACGCCTGCTGACTTCGCTTCGTCTGCGTTGCGCGTGGCTACGACGGAGGATTTTCATTTGAAATAAGCACCATAAACTCATTCTCACATTTTTCACCAGCATCCAAATCGCCACTGCGTTCTTCTCAAGGCATTTATAATGTTAGTATTCCATGGCGAACCATCAAGCGGTGAAGCCAACCATGTGAATTATCCAAACCTTTAGTTACTTTCAAACCATCATGGAATTTCTTTACTTACTGTGTCAGCAATAATCCTGATAACGGCACACTTTTTCGTTTCCAAACCATTCAAACAACACTCGACCTCATCGACTCTGGAAGCGTTTTCCTGCTATTGATAGGCATGGTAGTGACAGTGAAATTCAATCGAGTATTTTTTCCTTCGAAGTCATAACCGGAGGAGCTTCCAATGCCATATCATAATTCTACCGTTTCTTCTGTAACAATATTGGAACACAAAACCTCCGAACTTGAAGGTGGCTGCAGTCGTACAACCTGCCTATGGTTTTCCTTCTGCAGGGGGTCAGTTGCTGGCTGACAGCAAAACTATCGCGACTAAAACGCGACAAATTGTGTGCGAAGCCTTCCTCGCACGGAGAATCATTCCCGCATTCACCATTCCCTCCACCGCTTCCCCCGCTATTCTGACGATTCTGCAAGAAACGTTCACGGGAAAGAAACCACGAAGGCGACTCCTTCCACTTCCTGGATCATCATTTCCGTGCCTGTTGTTTTGAAAGGGGAAGACCTTTACACGACTTTTAGTTCCGTAGAGACAAGTACACTGCAGTGCTACCGAGTCTTGCTGTTTTCCGAGATACGCGTGAATCATCAAATTTGGTCCATTACTGAGACAAATTTATGTCACAGGAGTACCAATCTAAAATATCAGGAGAGGCTAGAGTTGAATCATTTCTGAGCATCAAAGAGCCAAGAATGGCATGGCATGATGAATAAATTTAAGAAAAAACTAAGAAATCCTAAGTATGCACGCATCTGGTTGCGGTTTTAACTCTTTATGCGAGTTTGATTTAGCCAATTCGAAAGACAATAAGGACTTAGCTGTTATTTCTTCAACCTCTCATTCGGTAAAAAAAATTCTTTATCGAAAAAAATGGCATATGCCGCTATTAGAGTTATTAAATTTTTTTGTTGGCAGATAAAACATTGATTCCCAGTAAAAAAAAACGCCCTCAAGAAAAGGGGGAAAACCTCATAATGGTACAGAAGCGATTACTCAAAAGGAAGTGGTTAACGTATTCTAGTGTCGAAAATAGCAGCTACTGTAAATACCATGTAGTGTTTTCAAACTCAAGAGCTGGAATAAACTCTCAACTTCTTGGTTCTTTGCGTAAAAAAGATTTGATAAGTGGAAGAAAGCAGTGGAATAAATAATTTGATAAACCCACAAGGACATGAATGCCACCCAAGTAGTACTCAGAATGCTATTCCTCTGTGAAAAAGGACCCCTCAGATTCGATTGAAAACCAGTTGCACGGTGATACCCTCAGAAATGCAGTTATAGAAGATAAGAAATAAATTGCTACCTGCAATTGGGATGATTATTTTTTGCGGAAGACGAGAACTTTGTTGTAAGAGGAAGTAGGGATTACGGCAGATTAGATTTGGAACTTTAGTACTCTACCAACATAAAGTGACTATTTAGACAATGAGTTAAAAACAGCTTTAGAAGATCCAGGAGAAAGAGAAAGTAAACGTTCTAATTTAATAAATGAAATAATCGAGGCAAGTAATAAAATAGTTTCCAACAGGCTTGTCATGGAAGTGTAAACATCGAAGTTTTATTCTGTCTCACTCGACGAATCAGTATGCATTCGTGGGCTTCTCTTTGCGCCCGGCATGCTGTCATGGATATGCGAATTCTGAGAGAGGACTTTATGCAATACATTACAGTTAGTGATTCAACTGGAAGGGGGCAGCTTCCCCTCATGAAGGAACGAAAGACTATGCCGCAAGTGCAAGTATTTGGGATCCTTGGGAGAAAATCTGGCAAAAAGAATTAGATAAAGTCCAGAGAATATCTGACAGATTCGTTAAAAATATTTATAATAAGAACACAAGTGCAACAGATCTCTTAGGGGATTTAGGCTGGGAGCACCTTGAAATACTAAGAGAACAAGCGAGACTTAAACTTTTAGAAAGATTCAGAACCAGCGAGTTTAACGAATACACTAAAGGAATTATAATGGCCCCACACTACTTACATCTACCTGTAGGTAGATCAGACCACAAAGATAAAATAAGGGAGATATTTTCCAATAGAGATAGATTCAAATACTCATTATTTCCCAGAACAATTAGAAATCATAATAGTAAGAAATCACAGTCACTGTAGAAATATTAAAAACATTTAAATTGCAAGTCGGAACAAAATAAAAAAATTCAAAGATATTAGGTTTAAATGTAGGGGCATGTGCATGTTTGTTGGTAGTTTAGGTTTGCATATATGTGTGGGTTTGCATGTCAGTGGGGTGAAAGGGTTCTTGCATGAATGTTTACCATGTTTGGTTTGTGGGCTATAAATTTGTGGCTTCTGCATGCGGTTTTTTTTCTTTCTAAATTACGGGTGGTGCCCTAACACCCCCCGCCACACGCCCTTGCGGCGGCTTGCGGGGTGTTGAGTAGATGTAGAAGACTAAATTCGGGATAAAATGGAGTACATGCGTGGAGCTTGTACATGAGGGGGCAAGGGGCACAGATTATGTGGACCGGGAAAACTAATAGGAGCGCGCGAATTACAGTGGTCGGGAGAGAGAGGGAGACACACGCACTGCCTACGTGTATGGCGTCGTCCTCAAGCTTCACTGTTCCCAACCAACACCCTCGATTCACCGCGCAGCGAAATCATGTGGAGTGCATGTTCACGGGAACTGCTCGGGAATGAGAATCACAAGGAGAACACAAATCTTATCTTCTATGTCCGAGGAGAAAAGATGTGCTTTTGGATCGCATTGATATATGTGATGCGCCACTTTGTGTGACTCGATGAGTTGAGATATTTGATGCAGTTGCTGAAATTTCACAACTTCTTCACCCATTCATAGAAGCACTGACAACTACGTAGATCGAGAAGCCAAAAGATTCATCAGAAACATCCAAAGAGGTGAGCTCATGTAATTGTTCTATCCTATGCTGTGAACTTTTCATAACCCATTTGGTTACAGCCAAGGTCTTTGGGGTACGCTGAATATTAAGCAAAACCCTACAAAAGCTAACCATTTGTTGGAGAGAGGCCATGGATTTTCTTTAAAAGTTAACTCTTAAAGAAATAATTCGAGACGATCGAATTTTGCAGCAGCTTCTTACAAGATACGAAGCATCTCCTCAACTGTCAGAGTGAATAATAATATATATTTTTGAATGATATTTACCTAGAGAAATAATGCGACAGCTTAATTGTCGCTCCTCATTGAAATGAACGAAATAAAATCAAAGTATTAATCTGGTCAGACATGTGCTGCCATCTTGTTGCAAAATTTTTTTCGAAAAAATCGATTTTTTCCATCTTAAAAATTTCCACAAATGTATATCAAAATCAGATTTAGATTATGTTACTTTCGGAATTTTTACCCTATTTATGCAAAAAGTTAGAACCCCTTGCTTCGTACCGTCTTGGCGTGATTGGTCCCCAAACGTAAAAACAAATTATTTTTCAGACTTACATGTTATCAGGATTAGTATGAAAGAGTACCTTCTGGTTTATAATTTGTATTTTACTGGAATATTTTTAGCGGTTTTTGGTGTGTAACTTAAATGTTAACCAAGTACTGAAACTGGGGAAATGTCCTCGTTCTAGGCATCAAACATCAACATCGGACGAAATCAGTTTGATGTACATTTGGAGACACAGTGTGCGTGAAAATACGTAAAAAATAATTTTCGCTGTCCTTATTTCTAAAATAATACAATATAATATTCCCAATATGAACATACTTCCCTCCACCCATCCAAATATTTTTTGAGTGTGTCACGAGTTTACATGTGTCCGTGGAAGTATTGGAGTAGATTTAGTATGGCTGGTGACTTAACACCCCATGCCACACGTCCTGTGAAGTAGTAAAGAGATGTAGATATGCACATGTAAATATGCCTACGCAGAGATGTAGTCGAAGAGAACATTCTAGATATGGATGTGGTGAATATTCCCAAGCAGCCTTGAATATTTTGAGGACCGCGTCATCGATGATGCAGTGATTTGCGTCATCCAGGTAACCGTGGATCGCGTCACCACTGGAAGTATGGGGAGGGGAGAAAAACAGGTCCCTAGGCAACCAGCGTGCGGGGGGAGAGGGCAGGAGGATGTGCCCGCATCCTTGAGGAAAGTTGAAGAGGGCCTCGGCGTATTGTCTGGAGGGCCGGCACGGGTGGGGGGGGAGGCCACCAAATACGCAAGGAGCAAGTGCGCAGGACGCACGAAAGAAGAGTGAGAACATTGAATGGACGCTCCCTTCGAGGAGAAGCATAGGGAAGTCAGGGGATATCAATGGAAATCCGATTTTAATTATCCAGGAAATCTTTTTTAAGATCTCACATGAGAGTAATCGGCGAAAAAACTGTATTGATTTCAAGAAACTCGGTCTACAGAATTGAACAAAGTGCAGAGAAGGGCTGTCAGATACGTGAACAAATTATACAAAAGAACACAAAGCGTAACACATTTAAGAGAAGGGCTTGGATTCGAACCCTTAGCTATGCGAGGACTCGGAGCAAGATTAAATCTATTGCAAAGATACCAATCGTACGGTTTTGCATTCGGCATAGAACATATATGCAATTCAGCCCCCCAAATACAAAGGCAGAATAGAAGATTGCCACAAAATAAGATAGACAACACTGGCGAACGGATAGATTCGAGTACTTATTCGAGAATACAACTAAAGGGGAAAGCACAATAAGACATTGATGGGTAGGCACTGGCGAAAATAGTTGGAACACAAAAATTCCATTCCGCCACAACTCACTTTACGGCTGCCGTTCTAACGCGCCTTGCCTTCGGGCCGGGTGTCTTGTTAATAATTCAATTTGCATCCAATTCACTTGTAAATTGTCATGAGTCGAATACTACCTGTAATTAGTGACTGCGTTGAATGTAAACCAACCCTTTTTCATGACATTCCTCATTTGTATTCCTAGTGTAGCGAGTGCAGTGGTTACTAACAGTATAATAATTGTTAAAGGGTGTAACTGATGTTGCATGAATGGCGTGTTTAGTCGCCCCCCCCCCTTTCACGCGCCCTTAAAGTGGACCACGGGGGGGACACGTGTCTGTGTAAGTATTGGAGTAGTATGACTGGAGACCTAACAACCCCTGCCACACGCTCTTGCAACGGCTTGCGGAGGGTTGTATATATTTTTATATATTATTACTTGTAAAGGATTTCGACAGTATTCCGAAATATCGCAACAAGATTGGGTTTGGTGTTTAATCATAACAAATCAACAACATAATCAAAAAATTTGTTATCTCCGGCGTAACTAAATGGAGTTTATATTTCATATTGAAATGAAATTATTGACTTTGTAATTTGTAAAAATGTGTGGATTTACAAAGTCAATAATTTCATTTTATTTCGATTTAATCCAAAAAACTCAAGTTTAGTGTTCGTCTAGGCAACCCATCAATTTCGTAGAAGCCAAAGACTTCGCCAAAGTAAATAGATAATTACTGAGGTAGGTTGACACTCGAAGCTATAGAAATGGCTGAAACAACAGAGAGAAGCCTTATTCGTGAGATTCATCATGCGACAAACAATCAAAGCGCGATGGACTTAACAGTCAGCCGATCAGGACACACGTCTAAAAACTAATAGCCCTATAAACACCAACCAAATCACAGTTACATTCATTTTGGAACTGAAGATGTTGACAACGATGCCAGCGAAACCCGTCTTCCGACCCGATGGAACAACCCGAGAGGAATCTGTAAACCACGTTCTCAACTTTGCGAAGCACGTTTTCATTCATAGACTCATAATATCACTGTAGCTCTATAAAAGTTGTCTGCTTTAATCTCTCCTTATCTGTAAAGAGTCACTCAAGGAACCCCGTAACGCTCGCTTTCCTTCAGCATGAATTTTTACAAATCGACCCGATTTTTATAGGACTTTCGAATCAAAACCTGCCGCGAAGGATGCCCAATGTACGCTGTAAGTACGTCATATTTGGGGCGCTCCATTGCGAAAGAACAATTCTCCCTGACATCAGTAACCGCGAGCGAGAAAAGAAAAACCATTCCAGTCATTGATGATTCATTGATTCGCGTATTTGAGCAGTTCAAGCCGTCGGACTCTATGATTCCCTCTGATGCGGCCTTGAATTACCTGCGAGGGGAAAATTATTCCCAGAATTCCGATTGGTTCGATCGGCGATTTCTCCCGAGAATTCGCAAAGTGGTCTCTCCCAGCTATGTGCGTAATCCGGCACAATTATTTCCCCGCTGTGCCAGCTCCGAAATATAATAATTTCCACTTTTCTTGGACCCTACACAACCACCTCGTCCGAGGTGGGGTTCAAACCGGCGACTTTTCGGTCAGTCATAACCCACCATACCGGATTTCCCAACCGGTTTCTTCACGACGATGGCTTGCCTCACCATTAAAGTCGCCCTGCCCAGTCCTCCTCTACCCCCTCCCCCGCCCCCAAGCCAAACGAACGCCGACAATCTCCTCATCCACACTCGCGAAATCAATGGCAACAAAGGAGTATCCGACATTCGGTGCGCACCGCCAACAGACGGATATGCGCGAATATCCTCGTACGCATGCACTCGGCGTCGCCGCGAAGGGGGCGGACGACGGACGCTCTGCCCCCATGAACGCGGCATCACGGGAACTGATGACCGCGTGAGTCGCACACATTCACAGCTTAACGTGGACGGCGGCACTTGAGGGTGGTCCCGATCCACCGGAGGGGGGCAGCTTCGCCCAAGGGTAATGCTTTTAAGGAGTGGGGAGCGTCCGAAGAGTTGTGGGGGGGGGGGGCTAATGCCATTAAGGAGCGGCGTCGGGAGGGGGGCCACCCCGCCCGTCCTCCGCATCCTTCGCCGGCAAACACATGATCCCTCGAACCCTCCGCGCACCGCAGAGGAGTTCGGACAAAACGAGCACGAGGACATTCCTCGACTGAGACACGCCTCGTCTTCGATCGCGGAGAGAGGAGAACGAGCGCCCGGGAGACGGAGCGCCCTGCGATTGAGGCCTGCAGACGGACATGAACCAATGGAGGTCTTGAGCTCCGTAGCCTTGAAGCTACGTAATGTTCTGGCAACATAGCTACAAGACACGTTCTACTTCCCCATTTCAAATGAACAGACTCTTCGAACTGGATGACTCCGAATACATTTGGTACAATAGCCACGCAAAAAACCTGACAGTTTTTGAAAATGTCTCTGGAAACTCACAGGCGGGCCAATGAAAATATCAGTCTGCCCTTCCTTTTTGTGTCAACCAAACACCTCATTGAGCTTAATTACATCGGCGGGGCATACAGATGTCACAAAATAAGAGAGATAAACTGCCGAATGGATAGATTCAAGTATTCACTATTCCAGCGTACTATTAGCGACACCAACTCACGGAGGAATTTCTCAGATGGAAATGGGTAGGGCACGGGCGAAAATAGGAACATGCAAGTTACATTTCCCCTCAACTCGGCTGGGTCGAGCCCTAAGGCACCCCGCCACGTGCCCTTGTGGCGGGTGGTGGGGTGTCGTGTAAATATATAAATTCGTAGATCTAATTCATTGGCAAATTGTCCATCCTGCATGAATGGAATGCAACATGGTAATTAGTGATTGCGTAGCATGTTTTTCCTTTTTTTGGGTGGTGACCTAACACCCCCCGCCATACGCCCTTGCGGCGGCTTGCGGGGTATTATGTAGATGTGGATGTTAGCCCGTCCTTTTTAATGGGCCTCCATATTTACGTTCCCACTGAAGTCCATGGAGCAGTTACTAACATTATAACAATTGCATCGTCTACAACGGATTTTACAGGAACGACGTTTTTAGTCCCCCCCCTTTTACTAACTTCCCCTTTCGGTGGGCCACGGGGTGCGACGTGTCTTTAGAAGTATTGAATTAGATGTGGTATGACTGGTGACCTAACACCCCCTGCCAAATGTCCTTGCGACGGCTTGTGGGGTAGTGTATAGATGTACATAACTTTCTAATAATATTGGTACCTACAATTTACCGTTAAATTAGGTTTTCGAAGGTTACTCGAAGAACTGCGAAGGCTTACGGTGTAGTGTTGGGATGCATACGATGTCACGGAGATTTACCCGGAGACATCTTGCATTGGCAAAAGATCACGACAGTGATTTGAAATTTTGTACAAAATGTAGATTGGCATTTAATCATAACGAATGCGAAGTTGCAAATTTCTTTAAACGGTTCAAGAGTTGTGTGTAAACTTGCTGGAGTTGATCTAGAAGTGGCTGATAAAGTAAAATACATAGGTGCACGTGACTATCACCGGCGACTTATCATGGGGTCCCCACGTATGTAGAATATGTGAGAAAGCTAATTAATAATTGGTATTAATTGAACGCATCGTTGGATGCATATACGGTAAAGTAACACCCCTACCATGCTCTCGTGAGTCCATATTTAGAATAATCATTTCGTGTGTGTGATCCGATGAAAAAAGGTCTACTTCGGGAAATTTAGACAGTTAACGTACATCTACACTGTACCCCGCAAGAGCCGCAAGGACGGGTGGTAGAGGGTGATAGGTCACCAGCCATACTATATATAGTATACACCTGTACATCTAATCCAATACTTCCAAAAACATTCTGAAACCTTCGACTGAGTAAATTGGTATTCTGCACGTTAAAAATATACCATATTTCATCGCACGTTTGATGAATGCTAGCACCTTCTTTAGGGCCCCTCTGCAAATAGTGCATATGTGCCTTCCCCATGTAATCATTGGTCGCAATGGTGGCACACACATATTTTACGTGGTCTTCAACGTTTGTCCGAGCACCTATTGAGTATATTAGATGGTAAGTCTGCTCGCGGATTTTATTATTTTTAAAGTGCATAACGATACATTTTTTAGTATCTCATCCCCAACTCCATTCTAGAGACAATTTAAAAAATGTTATTCAAGTCAGTGTTTCGCATTTATCTAACCGTATCTTTCGCTATTTTTGCTTTCGTTTCATTGACAAACAGTCCTATGTTATTTTTGTTTATTCTTGAGATAATATCTATTTATTTCAGCACCCTGCAAGCCACCGGTAGGCTGTGTGGCAGGGGGTGAATACACACCATACTAATTTTGAGCCGAATATGACTCTACCGCGGTCGAATAAGGTTATTTTGATCTTTTACCGTTCGTGGAGAAAATGACACGATAAATCTATCTGTTCTACTTGAACTCTCTAATTTTTCTGACATTGGTAAGTCGGTGATATATAGTAGATATGGGATGAGAATAAATGTAAACGAAACGAAGGTTGTGCCGTTATACAGAAATAGGAAGCCTAAGTTAAATATTAAAATAATATTTCGTAAACTAGAGCAGGAGGAATAGTTTAAGTGTCTCGGGAGTATCTTGAACCGAAATGGTTAAAGTAGTGGGGACATAAGGAGAAGAATTGAGTTAGACAAAAAAAAAAGCTTTCCCAAGGAGGAGGTATTTGATGGCGAGGACGTTGAGTAAGGATGTTAAGAAAAGGCTCGCCAAAACTTTGATATGTAGCGTGGTTTTGTAGCAGGGTGAGAGGCATAGATGGGAGGCTTTTGAAATGTGGGTTTGGAGAAGGACGGAGAAGGTGAAGTGGACAGAAAGGAAACAAACGAGGGAGTGCTAGGTATGATGGGGGAGAAGAGAGGAGTGTTGGGAGGAATCCAAAGGAGATGGGAAAGATGGATGCAGAGTATATCGATAACGCGCAATGGGAGTTATAGTGCGAAAGTGAGGAGAATACTGGGCAAATGAGCTAGGGGCAGGAATAGGATTGCTATATTGGACGGAATGAAGGGAGGAAGGAGGTATACGGAGTTGAAGAGGGGCTTGTTGTAGAATAGGATGTTGGGTTGTTTCTCTAGAAGACACAAGGAAAATGCCGATGTACCACTTGACTGCTTGTGATCACCAAAAACCTACCTCAATTGGTAGATTATCGATAATAATAAGCATTAATGTGGCAATGGCGCCAATTGATTAATGGACCAATGACGCTACTCTGAGAAATCCGAGTGTTACTTTGGAAACTTATAGCTTGAGCCATCCATTACTACTTTTAGCTTGCTAATTCTGAGGAAGTCCGGAATCCAATTTACTTCATTATCCCTTTATCCTGTACCCTCGCAACTTACATATCAATTTTGCGTATGGGAATTTACCAAGGGCATTTTTTATCGAAGAAAATCCCATTAACTTGTTTGTTCCTTCCCTCCGCTTATACGATATCGCGCATAAAAATTCCCAACAGCGTTTCACAAGACCTCTTCTTTCTGAATCCGAGTTGTTTGCTATATATAACGTTGTGATTGCCGAGGAATACGATGACGTTGTTAGCAATTATACAGGATGTTTTTGGATTTTATAGGGGAGGGAGGTAAAGGGAATTGTTCAGTATTTACTGTGGTTTCGTTTTTTCCACTCGTTAAGATTGGCGTGACCTTAGGTATCTTCAAGTCAAGGCGAACTTAGCCCTCCAAAATCGATTTGCTAAATATTTTTTCCATGAAGTGCACTAAATCTGGCGCGAGCTCCTTCAGTACTGTTGCGGAAATGTACTCTGATCCGGGGAATTTGTTTGATTTAATGTATTCCGCAATTCTACACACTTCCTTCCTCCCTTCGATCCTCTCAACATCCATGCCTTTTTCCTCCTTCCATGTTGCTTAAACTTCTTCCCCTAACGCAGTCTTCAGCATTCCATCGTCATTCCAAATACTCCACACCCACCTCTCCTCCCTCATTTTCACATTCCCCAACCAGGCATAGTACTTCTTCGTTTTTATTTCCCATCAATCCCTATAATTATTGGTATCCTTCTACACACCCACATCCTAAAAACCTTCAATCAATCTCTATCATCCTGATTCTACGGCCATGTTCACGTGACATACAAGGAACATGCTCCATATTATAATTTTCACCCATCTCTTCTTAACATCTTCACTCAATGTCACTGTGATCAATTCCCTCCTCCAGGTGGCAGCTTCTTTGCCTAACGCAATTGTTTTTATTATATCCCTACTACTTTAATCGCCTTGATAAAAATCACTTCAAAGATATGTAAACTGTTACGCCTGCTCTAGTTTTTGCTCTCCATTTCAATGTTTAACTCAGCCTTCGTAGTTTTCGAAAATCTTATAACTTTTGTCTTGTTTGGATTGATTCTCATCCCATTCCTATCATCACACTGATTTTACAAGCGCCTAGCAATCCTTGTGGCTCCGAGATTTGTCACGAGTTCGAATGAAAGACCGCCGTTTTAGTTGCCGGGTATATCGCAACCGGCGGGTTTATCCTATCTAGTAGGTAAATCTTATAATGACAGTAAAAAAATTGTTTCCAGTGCACGTACCCCTCAAAATTTCGCAATAATTCACCAAAGAATGAACGTCGATCTCATTTGGGAATAATTATTCAATTTTCACCAAAACAGGCGAAATAGGACTTCAACGGATCCCCGGAAGCACTATATGTAGAGAAAGTATTTACGCCGGGAAATATTTGAACGTCGAAAGGGAGGTGTAGGCCCCTCTCAGTATCATTCCATCCCTTTCGCGACGAGCAACACCAAAGTCCGCGACGTTCGGGCGCGGATCTTATTTTGCCTCGATCGATCGACCAATCGATCGATCCCCCGCCGTCTAAATTTAACACGTACCTGGAAGTGCGAGTGTAGGGGGAGGGGAGGAGGAGGTAGGGGGTATGGGGTCGGAGGGGGTGGAGGGGTGAGTCACGTGTGCCCTCGTGTCACCTATACTGCTGCGCGACCCCGAGAGGTCGACAGGTGCCCCAAGGCCACGTAATCACTGCCTTGCCCTCCACTTGAGGGCATCGCTTGCAAGGATGAAGGGCAATCCGTTCTGAACTGAAAGACCTAAAAAGATATTCATAAAACTCGGCCTAGCGTTATATCGTTTTTGCTCTAAAGATTTCCGACCCGTCTCTGAAAGCACATCTATATCCCCATTTCGTTTTGTCGAAACAGTTTTCAATGAATCAGGCCACCCCTTGTTAAACCCTCTCAATTTCCCGAATGAGGTATTTTCCCATCGGACCCCACACAAAACATGCTTACACTTAATTATGTGATGAGAGCGGTTTAAGAATCGCCACCAATAAACACGCCTGGAATAAACAAGTGCTCACATTTCAATTCGTAATCCGCAAGCTATTTCACTCTCAGCTTCCACCCTCGGAGAGAGCGGCGTCCCTTCACGGCCAGCCTTCCAAGCGCTCCTTGGCGGGTGGGCGGAAAGGGCGGAATTCCTTCCGGCCCTTTCCCCGTCCAGCTGAGGGCCCCGAGGGCTCCTTCATCTCCAGTGGAGTTCCCAAATATCCGGAGTTATACGGTTAAGCGTGGTCACGAGGAGTAACCGAGGAATGGTGGTCCCCCCCTTTGCAGTGGACCAATTTCCCGTGGTCATGGTTGCGAGGTCTTTTCTTGGAAGAACAATGAAGTTACGTCGTGGGAAAACAGTGAAATTTCAAAACCTAACAGCAAGGGGAAAGACCTCTGCCATTAACTATATCAAACAGCTTTTGTTGAAAGATCTTGCGATGTGGTCCCGCTGCAGAAACCTTCGTTTGTATGGGGACATGGGCGGGGTTCAAGTGCCACTGTTTGGGGCGATGCCCCGAGATCTCTCTGGTAGGGAGTGCGCGGAGTGCAAGCCGTAACTTTCGAGGTCGGGAGATCTCTCCAGCGAGACAATAAAACAAAGCGCTGATGAATTGAGTAAAAGCTCATTCACGCCGATTGCCATTCCGCCAGACCCTTTTTACTTCCCGACAGCTCAGGAGAATATTATTCCCATAAAAACGCTTGAAACTGTCTCAATTCCGGTGTAGCTTGCTCTATTCATGTAAATAAAAGATCTTGCCGCGTCGAGAGAAGGTTTGTTTCAGATGTCGCTCGCCGCGCCAAATTACATTTGGCCGGCTCTACCGCTGCCCAGCATTGCTGCTCTTCACGCGGTGTTATCTTTCGGCTTCTCAACGGGGTTCTGTGGAAGGACCCCGGCTTTGGCGTACCATTTCGGTGCAGGAGTGCTCCGAAATGGCCGGGTCACTTTTTCCGTTTCGACGGAGGTATGTCTTCTGCGCTGCCGGTGCCGGCTCGAGGGCGGGGGTGCCTGTCCCACGGGAAAACCACGATATCTGAAATACCGCGGATTTCTCGGTGGGAGGAGGATGATGCACGCTGAAGGAATGTAGTGGTGCGTTGTTGGAGGGTCTGGTGCAGCGGTGGTACTCTTGCTATCCCCCAGAGGGCTTCGTTTGGAGGTGTCCAGCCAAGCCGAAGGGTTGACCTTAGGTTCTTTCGGTCTGTTTCATACAGAGTGTTTCTTGCCATGGATCCCATTAAGCCGCACCATGCTGGCGCTGCGTACTCGAGGATGAGAGAAGGTAACAGAGCTGATTTGCCTAATATATACGAGAGTGAAGGAGACTGAAGAGACTGGAGAGTTTAATAGGACTACCCTCGTACCAATTGAGTTGCGGACGACGGAATCCAAAAGAACGTGACGTATTGTGTGAGCACCTGGACATCGACCGCAAAGCGTTCTATTTGTATGCCAGGGAGATACAGGGGATTGAGTAAACCGTAGCTTGCTTAGATGGACTGCAGCGATGTCACTGACACAGAAAGCAAAGGAAAGACTTAAGATTCTCAATAAATTCGTCAAAAGTATTTTCACGAACTATGCTCCCAACGAGAATTTCCCAGATATTTTACATTCTCACTTAATGGCCAATGTAACAGTGGGAGAACAAATTGATAAAAAAGACTAAACTCAACAATTCCACGGATCCCGACAAAATACATCGACACAAATACCCCGCATTCTAACAAAATGGTGTGCTACATGGGGTTGAAAGCACCAGATGGAAAGAGTAAGAGATAAGGAAGAAGGAAAGGTACTTAAAACGTTGAGAAGAGGGAAAAAACGAATACTTTAATCCTTGAAAATATATGCATGATGTTGCACATATACAGGTACATACATGTTAACGGAAACCTTAAGTTTTAACCAAGCCATAATTTTACCCACTATAAGAGTACTCGGGTATGTTAAATTGGTTGGAATAAAAATGAACTAAGACCACCGCCATATAATAGTATGCAATATAATGTTGGCAGCGGACAGCGTAAGACAACCCCCCCCCCCGCGGATAGGGACGAGGAGTGGAAGGGAGAGCTACAGCAACAGAGATGGAAGTCTTTTAACATACTCTATGTAATTAAATGTATTTAAGTCTTACTTGGTCATGCGAGAAGGGAGGAAAACCCAGCTAGGCGCGAATCTAACCCTCGACCTCTGGATTGGCAGGAGAGGACGTCACCCCACCTCCACCGGGGCCGGCAAATTAACGAGACCTCGGGATTGAAACATGAGGCTATGATTTTAATTATATATTTTAAATGGATTTTCCAGCAATCATTTACTTTTGGGGACCTCATGATAAGTCGTCTATGAAAGTTACACACAGATATTTTACCGTGTCAACCACCCCTATACGACCTCTAGCAAGTTTGCACAAAAAATCTGTGGAACTTTAAAAGAACTTTATCACCGAACTTTTGTTATGGTATCGTTTTAATCTGCATTTAGTACATGATTTCGAAATACTATCCTTTGCTAGGATTAATCCATTCTCTTCCCCAGTATCTCCCAGTAAATCACTGTGTCGCCCGTCAACCTGCCACGGTTTTGAAACTATTAGATCCGATTATCATGTCTCTATAGGTCTGCGAATATTCAATTTTATTCATTCATATTTAATACATCTTAGAACTTCTGGAACGTGTAAAACTAAAACTTGTTCACAAGTAAATTTTTCGACGAAATGTATACATATCTGTATCATTACATAAATTTCTTCAGGGATTTTACCAGGAATTGTTTTCACACCCTCAACACACTTCCTCACCCGCGGAGTGTTGACATAGATGCATAAGAGAATCACAAGAAAGGCGTGGTTAGAGGTCTTAGGAATTGAGAAGGGCAGGGATGAATCAATACGTTCTCAACTAGTGCAGAGGCTGAAGGAGGTCGGGTGTGTGGAGAAAATAGGGGAAAAGTAAGTTTCCTCTCCAAACCCAATATCTCAGATATTTAATACTATGACAACCAGGACAGAAAGCAACATGGATACACAAATATGGAGTGTGTGTATATGTACGTTTATTAATTGATACACGCACATATATAAACACACATATAAACCTTAAACACAGACAACATACAACTGTTTATGTATGTGTGGGTGTATGTGTATGTTTACGTGTGGGTGTAAAAAAACTTAGACAGCAACACACAGCATGAGAACACATAAAAGGAACACTCATACGTAATATCTTGATAAGTTCGACGGACTTGAACTCCGTCTTCTTCGGAACATGCAGTCCTATCTTATCTTGCATTGCAAGATAAGATAGGACCGAAGAAGACGGAGTTAGAGTCCGTCGAAATTATCAAGATATTATGTGTGAGTGTTCCTTTTATGTGTTCTCGTACTGTGTTGCTGTCTAAGTTACAAATATATATATATATATATATATATATATATATATATATATATACACACACACACACATATATAATGTGTATATGTGTGTGTTTATAAAAAAAACATAAACCATAGTATATAACACATAACAGTATATAATAACACAGTATTCAACCCGAAGGTCGGTTGGGTAGGTAGAGTTCACCCAGTACTAAGCCCGACGGCGTGTGAATATTCACACATCAGGATAGCGAGGCCAGTTCCTTTCCCAGGAAGACCTGGTAACCGAAAATTCACATAGCTTGGGTGGTGCCCAGAGTGCCTTGTCCGGGAATCGAACCCAGGACCCTCCGGTCAGTAGTCCAACGCTCTACTCCCCTGGACTACCGTGACCCACTTATTTCTATTTTTATAAATATTTTTTTGTGTATATATTGTATGGGTTTGTGCAGAGGCAGAAGTAGGATATCGTTTGATTAGCTCATAATTTAGCTTTAAAAATGCCCGATTTGTCATCCCGATTGCCTCGGTCGCCTCACACTTTTCAACAGGATGTTAGTTTTCCATCATTAATGAATTCGATTTTAGCAACAAAGCCGTGTCGGAATTGTTGGACTTCATCCTTCCGGGATTTTTATTTGATTATTTCACGGACTCTCCCTGCAAACTGGACCTCTCGCCAAACAAACCCCACGCAGCAAAATAAGTCATCTTCGGCCGCCTTGAAATAACCTCTGCAAATGCACATGCGCGTAATTATTTCGATAACATCGAGTCAAACGTCGATCCATGGACGCCAATGTTGCCACCCGGTTATGCAAAAATCGATCGTCGCCCGTAACCACTGCCGCACGATTCTCGCCGTCCTTCGTTGCGACATTGGAAAGGTGCGCTGCTGGCATATTTCTACGAGCAATATGCGGATTCCCCGCATTTCATCTCAAGCACACCGCGGCGCGACGGCGACCCGCAGGCCGAGGAAACTAGCGCTAATCCAATAGGAGAATTTGCGAGAGAGAAATCCATACGCCATTCGCGGGATTCCCCGACGTGACAACAGCCGGTCGCTCGTCACGCCTGCCCAACTGAAGCCGAGTAAGCGCGCACCTCCCGTGTTCTCGTCAAACCCTCCGTCCCCCTCATGCGCCGGTGCGAGTGACATGAGACACACGAGGAGGCCTGTCATCTGGGAGAGAAGCCTTAGCGCCCCCCCCCCGGTCAACGCCCGCCCAGAGACGCTTGCTCTGGCCCCAGCCTGGAAGTCCAGTCGCTCCGGTCTACATTTCTGCTCACACGCGGGCCAAGATTTCTCACGCAAACTATTTTTCATTTAATTTTCAGCGCAGTAAAAAAAAACAATGGCAACAGTCTTCCCATAGCGTTTCGAGAGTTCAAAAATTTGTACTGAGTCATACACCCATGCATAAATTGAGGACGACTGCCTACAAAGAATCTACAGGAAATTTAATGATGATTATAACTTGGACGTGACTTAAGTGTTGAATTCTGCATCTACATGTATGTTGTAGGGACAAACGACACCACGCACCGCGGATCCGAAGAAATCCTGCGTTCTTTCGAGAATTTGAATTCGGATGTGAGGCGGGTCGGGAAGAAGTTTATAGTCCCAGTTATTTTGATAATTTGTTCAATTGCCTGGTGAATCGACCGTGGTAGTATGATTTGGAGCCGCATAGAAGGGTTATACATAGTACACTGGGAAATCGTTTTCCTGTCCTTGCATCCAGTCTGGAGACTTAAACGTTCGGGAGTTTATTACGAGGCAACGCCAAAGCTAGTGCGTAGGATAAATTAACACACGACGCGAGTTTATCGTATTTGGTAGTTCAGAGCATAGGCCTCCATCTGAGGAAATACATAAATACCAACATCTTTCAAGACCCTCCGGTGAAGAAAGTAGTGAAAGCGAAAACTCTCTCAACACGAAGGTTGGACAATTTACAGCAAAAAATAAAGAAAGTACTGGTCGAGAGGATCAACATAATAACATTAAATTGTGGTAGCATTAAAAAAATAGTTGGAAGTCGAACGTATATTCCGAATTTATGATACTGACATAGTTTTGGGAACGGAGAGCTGGCTAATCGAGGATATTAAGGACGGTGGAGTTTTACCTCTAGGTTACAGCATTTACAGACGCGACAAGGGTAAAGAAAACGGAGTATTCAATGCCGCAGAAATACAGTAAAAGCTAAACGTAGAAATTTGACAGTCAGATGCGCGATACTTTCTGTTCGTTCATAACAATACTTCACGAAACGGGAAGCTTTACTTTTTAACCTGTTTAATTCAGTTGAACTTGCGGTTTTCAAGTTGCATTCGTGTTGCCTATTCCCCATAAGTTACCACTATTATCCCTCATTGTCTGGGCCAAGAGTTCTCGTGTCTGCTAGTCCTGGCGTCTATTCCTCGAATTTAAAATATTCATGACATGAACGACCAATTGGAACAGTGCTAATCGACTATGCCTCCGTATTGAAACAAACGGCTCTGAATTCATTTAATACGCTCAGCTTGACCCAAAATCTTCTTTATTCTGATAATTACCAACTCAGCTCTAGAAACATTCCTATCACGCTTTTCGCTTTGTCGTAAGAGTTCAGGAATTCATTACACGATGAAAATAGGAATGGACTGGAGTGATAAGCGACTTATTCGGAGTATGCACGAGATGTGTCATACCGCAGAGCTGGGGGTAGCGGGTTGGAGGGTCGGGATGGGCGCTTATAGGCAATCAAGTAGCATGGCTTCCCGCTATCACCAGTGCTTTTCGTCGCATACGCGAAGTACACATATGTTTTTGGGAGGCATGCGAAGAGCTGAATGTAGGATTGTACGTAGATGGGAATTCATGCGAACAGATTAGCGGATAATCAGGTTTTAACTTAGCCGGTCATATTATGATCAATGCTTAGAATATTACAATGTTAGCGTGGTCGGTACGGAATGAGAATCAATTTAAATACAACAGAAGTAATGTGGCTCTCAAGGAAAAGGGAGGCAACAGTAAAAATTATTAAACATTTAAAATGGAGGACATAGCCTGTAGAGCAGTTCACCTAAGCATGAAATGTTTCGTTTGATGATCAAACCGACCTTCGGGTTGATAATTGTGATTTAGGTCAAAGTGGCAGGCACAGAAGAAGAATTGCGCTACGCTAACAACTTTTAAAAAGAGGAGGTAGAGGGAGTAATGATTCAAAAACACTTATAGTATATGGAGCACGGTTGGGCCAGGTATGGATACTGGGTCATCGTAGCAAAAGTATAAGCTTCGGTTGGAGGCATTTGAGATTCGAGATCTGGAGAAAAATGGAAAAGTAAAATCGACGTGAAGAAAAACAAAACAAACACGTACAAGGCATGTTAGGGAAGGAAAGGATGCAAAGGCGTTAGGGGGCGAGAGAAATGGATGCAATGGCCATGGAATACAGTGAACGTGGACCCTCCCTTAGATAAGAACAAGGATTTTCTTGAAACCCCTTAAAATCTTTCAAAGCTTTCACTTTTTGAGGCGTAATTTCAATTTTGCGGAATTTTGACCAAGTTTACAACCAAACGGCCACAGAAAAAAATGGTATTTTGTACCCAACCAACCACAATGCAAGGCTAAGTATCCCAAAAAGTACGATTAAAAAACTGTCGAAATCCGACATTCCTAAAACGATTACATGACGAAATTACTTTAAGAAGCCTGGTGTTTTCCTGCCTTCCCTCCACGACAGCTTTGGAGGAATAATGTTATGGTGCATGAGGCGGAATATTATTACCCTGTACACCGTACCCAGGCCACAAGCGAAGCGGTGTGTCGGCCATGCATGCACGCTGAATCCGAGCATGAAATGCCATCCCATGGAGCGACCGTTCATTGGCTCAAGTCTCCCGCGAGGGCCGCGCCTGCGCACCCCGGCGGCGGTGGATGAGCAGTGATGCGATTACCGTCTCCGGAATAGGAGGGAGTGGGGGCGAGGCTCGGGGCATCGCTCTCGCGGCCGCAGGGGGGAGGGGTCGCCGTGTCCAAGTCCGAGTCCCTAGTCAATCTCCAGTGAGTCAATGTCCATGACCACGGGTCACTTCCTCGACCTTACACCGAATGGAACCTACGAGGGGAACGAACTAGCTCCCATCAACAGCGTAAAAATTACAAGCTAACTTTTTACATAACCTTGAATGAATCGATTGAGATGAAGCGAAATACAAGTGACAGAGGATTTCATTTCAGATACCGTAAAAGCCATACTTAATGTGGTCAAGTTTTTAAAACATTCTCTCCAAATAAAATTGATAGCATCACTTTAAATTTTAATGTTCAAATACTTAAAATCATATCAACATCAAATTGTAGGGAAAATAAGACAAAACCTTTGTGAATAAATTTCCGTTTGAATAGAATAAAAACTTAACTTTAGTTTACCTAAAAATGGCACCAATGAGATGGATCCGGTTGCATCGCATTAAATTTTCCGCGATTTATATTAAAAGTTTTCAGCATGCCAACACGTTGAAGTGTCACTAGGATGAGTCTGAAATGATTTATTTCATATCTCAAAATAATTTTTATTAATGTTCGCAATACTGTCATCACTTTTCGGTTAGTTTCTACCTCCCTTGATTCCATTCAAAATGCCAATTGTTTTCCTCCCTCTGCTTCGCTTTACCAGATTTCTACCCCTCTACCACCGTCTTCAGAATCTGACGTGTTTAAGAAATACACTTAAATTACTTCGCTATATTCCTAGATTCTCATTTACGAGGGCAAGTCACATCCAGCGAGAGATCAGCAATCGTAAATCGGCGATTTTGACGTATTTTTTCGTTGATTTTCGCCGTCAGTTCATCTGCCACAAGGCTAAAACGACCATTGCGGTCATCGTCGTAAACATTGGTCATTTTTAAACTGAATGCACCACTGCCTCGCTCCGCCTTCACTTATTATTCGGTCTCTGTACACTTCACAAAGTTGCCTATGAATTCCAATTGGTTTGTGGTTTTTTGCCAATAGAAACTAACGTAAGTTACTTTCTGGACATCACTTTTATAATACACGAACATACTTTCTACCTCCCACTTGCAGCCGTATTAAATGCCCATTCTAAATCTTTCCCTCCCTTTCTTTTGCTCTTCCTAAACTTTCTCCACTCATGCCCCCCACGCTGCCCGGTCGCCTCCTCGCGACACGCGTCCACACCCGCTTTACTCCGTACACTCAATCCCCCGCTCCTCAAAAACTCCTCCTCTTCGACCACACCCATCCGTGACCTTGCCACAATCCATCAAACCTTCCCTCTCCCACGTCCATCTGCTCAAGATTGATTCCACCCAATCCATTCTCTTTTTTAACAAGACCAAAGCGGCGAGGCACAAACTCCTTTCATGCACTTCGCCGATTGCGGAATGCACATTACGTCCACCATGACCCCACTAACTCATTCCTCACGCTTTGCCCACCATATTTCCAGCGATATTCGATAACCTCACTCTCAACCGCATTCACGTTTATCATGCAATTCCACACGTGGGGACGAGTACACTTACACGCTTGCTGCTACCATACCATGTTTGCCACCACGGAAAAACGCTCTTTTCTTCGTTCCCGTTGGACAACTATCACTCATCTACCACTCCACTGGCCTTCCTCTTCATATATAACTTCCAGATAAACGGATGTGGAAATTTTACCAAGAAAGGGTGAAATTTGTGAGCTATACAGGAAAGCGAAAGCACAGTCAGGAAGTATGAAGGGACAAGACGCGCCAACAATCGAAGAAAAGCCGGGAAAAACTCTACTTAACCGGGAAGATTCAAGAGAGATGGAAGGAACAGAAAGAGGTACTATATTGTAACGACATTAGTCAAGCAAGTTTATCAATAGAAAGTGGTTGTGACCGAGATGATGATAGCTTAGGTCCAGGCTTACTTGGCCTGATGAGACATGTGTGAGGCAATAGCAACAATTAGGTCACTAATAGAGAAGAATATAGAATACAATCACGACGCAGATATTGGTTTTTTTCGTAAATTTGGAGAAGCATTTCACCAGAGCCAATCGGGTAGAATAAATTAATGAATTACAGAAGATAGGAATAGATTGGAGTTATAGGCGACCTATCCGTAACCTATACATGCCTCAGACTACTCAGGTGAAAGTGATGAAG
Organism: Hetaerina titia; assembly: GCA_037158775.1. Taxonomy (NCBI): domain Eukaryota; kingdom Metazoa; phylum Arthropoda; class Insecta; order Odonata; family Calopterygidae; genus Hetaerina; species Hetaerina titia. The sequence continues at coordinate 100,560,802 of CM073772.1, read as the reverse complement.
AAATTGGAATTTGGGATGAGGAGTATTTGGAAGAGGGGTTACACAGGGGGGTTCTTGATCGCCCCGTGGTACGTAGAAGAAATGGTCAAATTAGCACGGGAAGAACAGGCGACCGGAAAAAAGTTGGTGAACATATCATATAATAAGTTAAGTTTGCGGATGATCAAGCTTTATTTTGTTAGTGAGTCAAATTGCAAGCATTGATGAGCGCGTTAGAAAGTCAGTGCAATAGGTAGGTCTTCGCCCTTCATCCCTACTTATGGATGGTGTCCTTACAGGCACCCTCCTTTTGGTCGGGTGGTTGGGTATCCTGCGACCCTTCTTGGACTACAAAAGGAGAAAAGATTTAAGACGGCCGCATGAAAAATAAAGGGTGTTCCCGATTATATTCGTGCACCAAATCGCTTCAGGAGGGTCCTTCAATCAATCCAGGTGCATTCTCTCCCACTCCTCGCTGAAGTGTTGAATGTGTCAACCTACTACATTGCCAATCCCAGGCTAAGGTCGTAATTTCCAACCATTCTAAATCTCGATGAAAATGAAAAAAGAAATTCTACCGTAAATTCATTGCTTCAATGGTCGGAGACAATTTAATGCAACTGATCATTTTCTCTGTGCATATTGGGGAATACAGGTACAAAACCGGAAAACTGCGACGAAATGCACACTTGGTGGAATGGAACGCGATTCGCTAAGTGACTCGTCCTGAAGAGCTCACCCGAAATTCTTTAATAACAAAGGACTATCAAGAGCCGGGATCGCTCAACGCGGAAGCGTTGATCCCACAAATAAAGATGGCAACACTTTCGAAAATACTTTCTAAATGTCTGGCGACCGATGCGTTTTTTTCCCATAAAGATCGCAATGAATGCCTATTTCGAAGTGAAAGGCAAAGGGACGTCGAAAAACGTGAAACTGTGAGGGAGGAGAGGGACGGAAAATGTCGACGGGATCGAAATTGAAATTCAGGCCCCCGTGCGTGAACCCGGGGGAGGGGCGGTTGAGGGAGAGGCGGTGTGGAAAGGGGGGGGGGGTGGAACCAGTGCCGATCAAACACGCGGTCAAGGTCGCTCGCAGAGCTGCACAATGCGAAAATCAATTGGGGAAAAATACTGAACACAGGATTATTAGGAAAATTAGTCTACGTAGATTCCCAAGGTGTTCTACTACCTTGATCAAAAAGTTCCCGGAACTTATTCAGAAAATTAAAAATACAAGTTTATTCATCTAAATCTATATTGTCCCCTTCAAAGTAATCCCCATCGACTGCAACACACTTATGCCAGCGCTTGATCCAATCCTCGAAACATTTTTTATATTCGGTTTTCGGTATGTCCATCAGTGCTTCCTGCGGTTTTTCCATTACTTCCTCTCGGCTGCTAAAACGCGTTCCCCGTAATGGTTTTTTAACTCGATTGAACAGAAAGAAGTCACAGGGAGCCAAATCAGGTGAATTCGGTGGCTGTTGGATGGCATTTGTTGCATTTTTCGTCAAAAAATTACGAATAATGATAGTACTGTGCGACGGTCTCGACGCACTGTTCGACGATTTCTGGTCTCTTTCGGCGAATTGCTTCACGCAAACGTCTCATAACGCCCAAATAATACTCTTTGTTTACTGTCTGGCCTTCTGGCAAAAATTCATGATGCACTACACCGTTGTAATCCATGAAAAAGGGTCAGCATTGCCTTCTTTTTTTACTGAAAACGACGTGGTTTTTTTGGTCTCGGCTCATTTGGTGAACGCCATTCACTTGCCTGATGTCTGGATTGCGTGTCGTACTCATAACCCCACGTCTCGTCTCCAGTAATGATCCTTTTGATGAATGTGGGATCGGATTCAGCCTCGCAAATCATGTCTTTTGCGACGTCAACACGGTCTCTTTTTTGCATGAAATTGAGTGCTACACGACGGAAACCCAAATCATTAACCACAATGTCTTGGGCGGATCCATAGGCAATGTTCAAGTCCTCCGCTATTTCTCTGATGGTTAATTTGCGGTTATTGACCAACATTTCTTTTACTTTATCAATTTTTTCACCAACTTTCGATGTCGATGGTCTGCCACTGCGTTCATCATCTTCGATTGACTCACGACCACTTCTGAACCGCTCGTGCCACTGGTAAACGACCGTTTTTTTTAGAGAATCGTTGCCGAAACACTTTTCTAACATTTCCAACGTCCGTGCGCCACTAAATCCGTTTTTTACGCAAAATTTAATACAAGTTCGTTGTTGCAAATTTAAATCCATTTCTGCAATTGTAAAAAATCGCCAACACTCACAGAGATAGATGTACTCTTGGCTACGGAACTTTTGCAAATGTCAAGTTATGACACTAAGATTTAAAGGGAATATCAACAACAGATGTACCAATTTAACAAAAAAAACAGAACTCAAATCAGAACGATGGGAGCGCCACACGGTGGTTATTCCGGGAACTTTTTGATCAAGGTAGTATTTTCGGTAAATCAAAACTTGCAATATAAAGAAGTGGCGAATATGTTGTTCTGATGAGACATGGCAAAAAGGAAAACCTCCCTACCATTAGATTCTATTTCGCAACATTAAATATGGCTGATTTGTAATAAATACGCTTTGAATTCACTGGGTCTACTCGAGGAAAATTTTAATTAATGCATCCATTTCTTAATCAAAATACTTCCTGACATTATGAAATTGTAATGCCTGTGCGGCAGTGAGGTATTGATATTGAATTTTCATGGAAAAATTATATTGTTGTGAGTGAAAACATTTCCATGGACCAGTTTTAATTTTTTTTGACAAGGTATAAATAAATTAGTGCTTCGATGAATCTCCTACCCGGGAATTTTCGTTTCATAATTTTCATGATAGCATCACGTTCAGACAATTTCAGACCTTCACAATAAGATTCACAGTTAGAAGTGCATTTTGAATTTAATGACAAAATTCACTGACGGGAACCTATATTTCTTTCACGAGAAGGTTCAGTACATGAAAATGTTATACACTTTTAAAATTTGTGAGAATTTAACAATGGCTGTTGTTGGTGATCCTTCGCTATGCAAATACAAAAAGTATAGATTGCGACAAGAGCGTCAATGAGTCTAATTCTAATGTTTCAAACACTTTTACCGAGTGTCGAGCGAATGACTCTCTTGGTGCGGCGACTTCGGAGTGACTCTCACCCAGCAGGTCTGAGAGTTCCGACGACACTTCGACACATCGTAATACGATATGGTCGACATACTATATAGCACTCTCTTTTCACAGTAGTGAAATTCTTTACCGGATTTCCTTCAAGAAATGTTCTCCAACAAAGCTTACTTAAGCTGGTCTTACACTATTGAGTCGGCGGGGCGGGAGGGGTCGGGTGAAAAAAATCCAACACAAGGGATGATGAAATGGAACCAGCACAATTGAGCTTTGTCGGCAACATCCCTTGAAGAGAATCCTGTCAAGAAATTCACCAGTGTGAGAGGAGGGCGCATGACGAGTACACGATATGCCTACACATGAATCATATCGCATTATGGGTCGATATATATGTGGGCACGACCATGCAAAACTTTTCAAGGATTTTTAGTTGATGTGTTCCCCTTTTTAGTGTCAACTTAAACATCCCTCTTCTCCCTTTATACCTTTCCACCTGGTGTTGTGCACCCCCTGCCGCACACTTATTTTGTAAACCGCGGGGTATTTGCGTACATGCAGACATGAAAACTCGAAGGGCACGGTGGGTTGGGTCGGACTGCCGCAGGTCACCTGCCGTCCAGATCCGAAAAAAGATGGAAAATGTTCCGACCTCGTTGAAAATATTTTGGATCTTTGGCAGGTACAAGTGACCTCGCAAGAAAAAGTGGCAATTAATCGTACTCATCACAAGAGTTTCTGTTGATATTACGTCAACATCTACATGAATACAGTACCCCGCAAGTCTTCGCAAGGACGTTTAGCAGGAGGTGTTAGGTCACCAGTCATATTACACCAACTACAATACTTCCACAAACACATGACACCCTGTGATCAACCTAATGGGCAAGTGGACTGGGGGGAAGCGGCACTAAACACGCCATTCATGCAACATCCTTTGCGCACATTACCACCGTTTTACTGTTTGTAGCCACTCCAATGACTAAATTGTGAACGAGGAATTCTTTCAAACGGAGCGGCCTGACATGCAACGCAATCACCAAATATCAGGGCGAGGAATAGATGCCAGAACTATTAGACTCGAGGACTCATCCTAACCACGAGCAATACGGGATAGTAACTTTAGGATTGGAGATGACAAGAGCGCCACTTGCCACCCGCAACGTCTTGGGATTAAATAGTGTTACTCATATGCATGTATTTAACACTGATATCGTATGATTTGTTGTAAAATCCCTTCAAAATATATAAACAAAATCAGAGCCACGTGTTTAGCACCGAGACCTCGACAATATGCCTGCCCTGGCGGCGGCGGGAGAGGAGCAGGAGGAGAGGAGTGAATATCTTGACCCCCGGATGTCTTGGACGAAGGTCGGTGAAGGATATGTATGGCCATACGCCCTATATGCGGGGAGGGAAGGGGGACCTATCTCTCTCCGAAAAGGGTTTTGCGGGGGTGGCGACGGCGAAGAGGGGAGGGTGTTTGAAGAAGGGGTAAGAGAGAAAGCAGCGAGAAAGGGATGAAACAGGTCCAGAGGAAACTCTAGCTGCAAGACAGCCGACCCACTGAGAGTCCTACCTCCTGACGCCCGCCGTGACCCGCTCCTGCAGGTCGTGTCGGGCAGCGGGTCAGATATCCGTGCCGAGGGTCACAGCATTATAACTCCCGTGTAGGAATCGGACGAGATGTCGTACGAGAAAGAGTTTCGGGAAGACTATCTTCGAATTACAGTTATAAAAAATTATAAAAACTACTTTAATCGGTAGGATACCAATAATATTAATAACCAATCATAAGCGAGGATAGCATGAACTGTAATTAGTAGAAACGTAAACTGTAAACAAGATGTTGAAGGAGAAAGACGGTTACACAGCTGGGCGCCTTAATGCCAATCTACATCTACATAAATACCCTGCGAGCGACCAAAAAGGTGTGTGCAGAGGGTTTAGCACCAGGAGGAAAGGGTAAGGGATGAGGGGATTGGGGTTTTTCAAATACGTGGGGGGAACCTGTAGCAAAAAAAATATATAGAAATATATAAAAATATACATATCCACGCGCAGTCCCTAACTTGTACGTTAATACTTATTGTGCCGAACTGACTCCAATCGTACGTCTGCGGCCTATAAAAAGCAATGACATGTATCCGCTCTCTACTTTTTTCGAAAAATAATCATTCCATTTCTGCGTCTATATTCTCCGTTCATTTTATTTGTTAATGCTTGTCTAAATACTTTACTCCTACCTAATTGGAAGATCGTAAAATAGGCCTATGAGAATCTACGCCACTAAATGATACCACTAAAAATGATACCACGTTTTAGTAAACCTTAGGACTACATCGTTTAATACGCGTACTTGTTTATGCTGAAAAAGTATGGTAAGAAATAGAATGAAAATTGATAGTCCAAGAAAACAATTATTATATACGTAAGATACATTTTCACGCAAAAAACACTGGAACGAGTACAATGCCATTACCCACCCTTCTGCCGCATTCGTACCTGTCGGAGAGGATTTCGCCCAATCTATTATGAATCACTGGCATTTGCGGGAGTGCCACTCTCGGGGCACATTAATGTAATATAATTTCGCATCGATTCCGCGGAAATTTTCCATAACGGATTGGAGACGTCATTTAAATATATGAAATACGAGTATTTTCCCTCATTCGGGTATTTAAGAGGTCGGTTTACATGACGTCACAAACGAAGAGCGGAGGGGGTGGTATTGGGAATGTGCCACGAGGGCGGAGATGAAGTGGAGTCATCGAAACACCGTGAAGCGTGCACGAGAGGGAGGGTGCGCCGTTCGAGACCCGAATGGGCGTTCCACCTTTGTCACTGGGCGCTGGGAATAGGGCGGCCCATCGCATACTGTGAGCCGCACCGACGCGTGAGCGGCACGCAGTAGTGCGGCCGGCAGCAGTTCGCATGAAAACGGACGCTGCGATGAGGACAAGTGAGGATCAGAATGCGAAGCATTCACAGAAGAGAACCAATCACGTACGGAAACGCTAAGTATAGACGGGACGTAAAGATTTGCTACGGCCTGGGGCGCGGTGTCGTATGGCTTCAAAACCTGTTCTTCAAGGTAAGTGAGGATGAGCGCCCATAAGCGTCATTCCGATGAGATTTCGTGGGATGGAGGAAATTGTGGATGGAGGAATGGTAGGGGGGAGGGAACACTAACGACGAAGTTTCCACCAATGCAGGAGTAGCGAGGGACTTGGTTGCCAGGGAATTCGGAGGAGGGGGTGGGGAAGAGACCCCGAGTGGTCAAGGCTCTTGGCAGAGAGGAGGGGGTGTCAAGGGAGGCGGGGTGAGGGGTAAAGGTCATTTCAATCGGCGCTTTCCTCGCTTACTTCGCTGTTTCTCCTCCACAGTACAGTCCTCCTCAGCCGACCAATGTCTTTAAGTAATGTAAAAAGCAATGCTCAAGTTACATAGACCATACATACATTGAATGCTTGTAGTCGAAATCCCCCAGGAGTCAGTTCATTACAATAAGTATTAACGTACAGGTTAGGGACTGCGCGTGGAAACCTTCTCCCACCTATTTGAAAAACCCCAACCCCCTCATCCCTTACCCTTTCCTCCTGGTGCTACACCCCCTGCCACACACCTTTTTTGGTGGCTCGCATGGTATTGATGTAGATGTAGATACAGTAATCAACCCTAAGGTCAGTTTGGTAGGTGATGGTTCACCCAGTACTAAACCCGACAGCGAGTGAAATTTACACATGAGGGTAGGGGGGCCAGTTCCTTTCCCTGAGCCGGTTATGGTTTCCCAGGAAGATGTGGTACCCGAAAAATCACATAGCTTGGATGGAGCTGCAGGCGCCCAGGGTGCCTTGCCCGGGAATCGAGCCCGGACCCTCAGTAGTTCAATGCTCTACCCCTGGACTACCGCGGACTCACAAGTTACATAGATGCAATTGTAAACGTTTACTCAGAAAGGAGCCGACCCGAACCCAGCATGAAACAAAGAAGGGCAAATTTTCCCTCGAATTCTCATTCCTCGGATTCGGCCAAAGGATTGCCGCAGGCTGACTGCCACGCGCATGCGCATGCGGCGGCCGGCTTGACAACGCTCAAGTAGGACAAGCGAGAGGAGGCTTTCTCGCGTGGTCTGGGGAAGAAAGCTCAAGTTTCACTTCAACTCCAGCCCAGTCCGTAGACGTGAATAACAACCCCCTTCAACCCCTTCCCAGTGTGCTCTCCCACCACCGTCGCTAAAACCAATGCGAGCGGGAGGGAGAGGGGGAGGAAGGGCTGGTTTTTATGGCGACCCCCTCCCACTCTCTTGTGCTTATCGCTGCGGAATAATGCGGCGCTGCAAAGATCCACACGGGTAATGGATTCCAGTCGTGACATCAACATGACGTCACGCGCCCCCTGGCGCCACTCCCGCCGCTGGAGCCAGCGTGAGGTGCGGGCAGGAGGGGTTAAAGGGCGCCGGGGAAGCGGATTCGAGCCCCCTCCCCCCCTCTGAATTGTCTGCAATTTCATAAATTTCAGAGAGAGTTCGACTAATTTTGTTCACCAAGACTCACCAATCAACCCGAATGTCGTTGGCCTGATGCCGCTGAAGATGGAGCTCGCCTCACACTAAGTATGGCGTGTTGCATTCGCAAATAAATCGACGGGATAATAAAGAACCCCAAAATAACTCCGCGCTAGAATACTGACGGCGGACGACAAAAAATCTTATTTAAAAAGAGTTTTTAACAAATCGTCAGATGTTAGTTTAATACTTTGCGACTGCAGGCAAGCTCATATAATCCTCTTCCTCCTAAAAAGGCGGCGCTAGGAGGACTCTTATTTACGGAGTGATTGATTTGAAACTAGCCATGCAAAATGTTCGAGCATTTCATTAATAGCAATGTAATGGCCTTTCTCAGCAATAAGAACATGCTCTGACGTAACCAGTAAGGATTTAGGAATCACGTGAAACGCAATTGGGTCTATTTATTCATGATATCTTGAAATCGGAGGAAGGTGACTCAGGGAAATGAACCTCAAGTGAATACTTTTAAGTTAGCTCACTACGGGGAAACTTGCATAGATAACAGAAACACAGCAATTCCACAATTGATATTTATTGACGACCATGGTTTCACAACAGTGTGGCATCATCAGGTGTGATCATGATGGTGCCACACAGTGGGGAAAACATGGTCGTCAATAAATATCAATTGTGGAATTGCTGTTTCTTTCATCTGGAAAATGGAGAGACTCCAGTGAGTAACGGTTAAAACATAGTCAACGGGAATCTTTTTAAACGGAATCTGTCAAATACCTTTTGAAAATACACAAAAAATCGCTTGCCCACTTGCCTACTGCTCTGTCCCGATAAAAGTAAGTTATGCGTGAGTAGTCCTACTTGAGTCTTGCATGAGCGGGGTTTTCCTGAATCCATGCCGATTGCTACTTGTAAAGTTGATGCAGTCGAGATATCCCATTACCTAACTGACTGTAATTTGTTCCAAAATTATGCAATAAATCGACGCATTGAAATGGGTCTGTAATTACTCGGATCCTTGTCACCACTTGTAAAAATGGGCATCGCATGCGCGGTTTTCCAATCCTTAGGGACTTAGCATTCTTCGAGAGATTTTTTAAATATTGCTTCGATATACAACGAGACTAATTGTTTTAACACCCCGGCCGGTATGTTGTACCCTGGGATTTGTTGATTTTAATCTCTTGAAGCAATTCGATAATTCCTTTTTCGTCCGCTCTTGCATTAACCATTAGTTCGAAAAGTACACGTAGGATATCTGGGAAATCCTTGTTGGAAACGTCGTTCGTGAAAACACTTGGCAGCATTTATAGAGTACTACCTTTTTCCTCGCTATCAGTTGGAATGATATCGTAACAATTCCTTAACCAGGCCGTGGTTTACTCATTCCCCGACGTATAACATTCAGGATAACTGCCTAAGTACTCACATGGTACTTTAAGTTGAAACTCACGTAATGTGCTGCGCCATTGTCTTTTAGATTCAATTTTATTCAACTTCTATTCTCCAACCACTGCCTATTTCCCAAGGAAGATATGCTCTCACCTGCTTTATCCTTACCCTTTGAGTGGACCATTCTCTGCTTTCGAAGCGCTTTCCAAGCTTCTCATCTTTTTTGCAGGGATGAAGTCTCCGATACCCCCATGCGTATTACAAACGAATAATGCCCCACTTTTTAACGTTGGAATTAATTACATTCATTTTTTACTCGGGCAGTAAAAAATATAAATTTTTCCTTTTGGTTTAACACTATTTTTTTATTTTTACGTCAAAGTTGACACAATCTGATTTATGGCCGCTCAAGTCCTCGCCATTAGCTACACATACTATAGTATACGCTCAAAGGGCTCGTGAGGAATAAATCTAATATATTATTTCCATTGGTTGGTACAAGTACTATTTGATGATGTGAATTTCATTTCACCACATTTAATAATTTATTGCAAGAATCGCGGCAACGAATCTGGGTTTCAACGCCATTACTGTCCCGATCAACACCGGGAAAGTTGAAGTCCCCGCCGATTATGGTGGTGCTGCATGCGTATAATTATTTTTATGGATAAATTGATATATTTGCTCCTCAAAAGCATGGCGCGTTAAAACTTCTGAGTCCGGAGGCCTGTAGAAAGGAGCACACGTAAACGTTGGGTTGGTTTAATCATAATATCTTAACAAACACTATTTATTTTGTTATTGTCAAACACGAACTGTCTTCTTTCGAAAACGTTTTTTTACTGCCACAAAAACTCCACCTCCCGCTCTATCAAGTCTACCAACCGGGAAGAGTATGCGGTGTGCGATTGTCAACTTTCTGTACCTATAATAATAGCAACACAATCACTCTGGACAATATGCTCTAAATCCGCTACCTCATTTTTGAGGCTTTGATAGTTTATTACAAGGGGGAGATCAATGACTTTTATTACGAATGAGCCCCGCAATTATGTCTGTTGGTAAATTGTTGTACGAGTTCTTGGACTCCTCAGCATGGTACAAGATTACGCAGTAAGATATAGCAAACAGTGAGGCTTCTCCAAAAGGTTTCACAATCTACAGAATGGACGGGCCTACTAGACTGGGGTGGAGGAGTATATACTGCAGTCAATTTATAACTCAGGAGGCAACGTAAAGAATTATAACGTCTTACAATATCTATACTATAAGTGCCCTTCAGCACAGAGAAGAATTCAATCTGCAAAAGAGAAAATGGTTGATTATGATACCTTAAGATGTGAGATTGATTCCCAAAATTCAACCATTAAGCCACGAATTCGATGTTGAGGTAAAGTGGAAATACTTCCTCAACGTCACTATTTCAGCAACTGAAGAGTCAATATCTAACAAATTAAAAAGAGAAAACGTAGAACCTAGTCGGTAAAGCGCGGAATTCGTTAAGTCGCCCAAGGGTGTGGCACGCAAAATTGAAAAATGCCGGTAAAGGTTTTCCTATTAACAACCACAATAAGTTATCAGAAAATTACAAAAAGTCCAAGTCCTTGGAAAAAGCAGTCTTTCGGAAAGCGCTGGCTGATTCCATGAATAAAATTTAATGGGATTCATTGGAAGAAAATACCATAGCTTCATGGTCGTTGGTAAGGGAAGTTCAAGGAAATAAGCCGTCGATACGCTCAATTAAAGACGGGAAAGGTCAAATAATAACATCCAGCTTATTAGAAGCCAATTAACTAAACCCCTTCTTCAAAATTATACTTCATCCTCGGGTCAGGAAACCAGCTATCGTGACATGAAGTGTTATTGGGACTTTCAACTCCGCCTCGACCAGTTTCACTTCTTGAGTACGACCTCCTTAACCGCAGGATCTCTTCAGATCCACTTTCCGAGGGGTCGTTTGTCCCCATATGTGCTATGCACAATGCGCAACTTGGAAAGCCCGTAGAACTGACGGCTGTCTTCACCGCCTACCCGCCTCTGAATCCCGCCGCCTGTTGGAATCCCCCCAAGTTGGATTCCGCATCGCAGCGGGTACATTATTCCCCGGAAGTTTGACCAACAAATTACAATAGTTCTCTCTCTTCCCGTGCGATGACGGTTTCGCCTACATAGCATTGTAATAGCAGTGTCTTAAGGGAATTACAGGCCCGCTGTAGGCTCGTTATATGCATTGACTTTTTTCCGTACATATTCCGGCAGTACCCCTTCAGGCGTGGAAAATCTTTTTCACTTTTACTATGGGATAATCCAAGTGTAGTAAGAAGGATTAGATATATTCGACTTTGTTTGCCCTCGCAATTTGCTAACCGTAGTCTGAGGGGCTTCTTCGCGAATTTCCGAAGACCACGTACTCGCTCTTTATACGATTGACAGCTTAACTTTACTAAGTCCCGCCCAATCCTCGAAGATGTTTATGACTCTGCGGCTTTCCTCTCAAACGTCTTCCACGAGCTTCCCCGAATCGCAATTGCCGTGTCATTCGCGAATGAGATGATATCACATTCTTCCGGGAAGTTTCTTCTGAACAACTGATTCATGATTAGGTTCCACATAAATGGACCTAATACCGAGCCCTGGGGACATCCTTTTGTAGCAATGTTCTCTGTATAATAAAAATTTTCATGATATCTTACCCTTCTTTCTTTGAAATAGCTCCTTGTTACCCTACTGGAGTTTTTAGGAACACGAAATAGCTTAATTTAGCAATGAATGATGCCCACCAGAGCGAGCCAAAAAGTTCCTTGGAAGTCTAGGATAATATCGACAGTGGGAAGGGGTTGCGGCTACGATGGTGCTCTCATTCGACAGCGCCTGGTACCTGTTGGTGACGGGGATAGGCACTGCCAACACAGCTTCCAATCCCCGCCGCAGCGTAGCCTTCCTTTTACCCCAAGAAACGACCCTCCAATCGTCCAATCTACGGAGGAGCGACACTCCTTGGTCGAGGGGTGGGACACAAGGTATTTCTGCGTTCGCCCTGCCACTTTTAGCATTCGGAAGAATCCGTGCAACCCTATTGGCATGCCAACCTTTCGATCTCCCACCCCGAGCCTCGTCCCCCTCGGGAACAGCCACTTTGCCCTCGATCTTGAATCGAAGCTCCTGCACCATCCTCTCCAATGTGGCGATCGAGGCCCTAAGAGCCACGCTTTCGCCAGTATTTTAGCGCCTGGAAACAAAAGGGCTACACACAGCCATCATAATTTATGTTGATTCAGTCCAAATATAAAATAATAATTAAAAAGCTAACCTAACAATCCGAAAACCTAAAGCTCCAGGGAAAAATGATCTTATCACCAGCTTCTAGGGGCCTACCTAGGCTAGGAAACTGACTAGAATAAGTTTGATGCTACTCCTTAATACGAAAACGATAAAAATGAACAGCGAACTTATGCGACCGACACACTTAAGGACTTGTACGTTGTAGAGGGAAGAACCCTCTACAACGCACTTATAAAACCCATCTGCTCAAAAACACACAGTTAAAGATTTCACGCATGAGATGACGGATACGGTTACGAACTGGAGAAAGAGAGAACTAGGTCCTTGAAAAACCGAATGAACTCTTGTTCCTGGAAAAAGCGTAACAAAAGTTATTCGCACTAATACGTCAGAGTTCAATCTCTCAATCATTTGACGGGAATTCATTCTCCGCCGACTGCGCCATATTTAGCGGGCGCTCCCCGCGACGGATGCCTTCCCCGCCCCCCCGAAGCCGCAAATCCCAAAACCCTTCGCGCACCCTACCTTGCGCATAGTAATTTGATGTCGCGTCCTTCCGTCTCGCCCCTCCGCCTCCAGCGCCGTCTCCCATTGGAGACCTTGAAACCCCGCATACTTTCACAGCTGTGACCCACTGTGGACCGCCTACATCTGACCTCAGCAGCTAAATCAGCGTGACGAAGTCAGGGAACACACCTCCGCCTCACGGATGCCTCATTCCTGTCTCCGAACTAAGCATCATCATATAAATATTAATGATTTCTCCGAACGCGAGCAAACATTTGGCTGCGACACTGGTAATTTAACCAACAATAAGATATTTAATTTAAGTAATTAAATGATGGGTGGTTAGTCCATGGTATTTTTACCATAATTGAAAAAGGATGGCCTCCCTTCGCATGCATTTTTATCAAACATGTGAGCAAAGCTATACTGTTTATTTAATAACAATTTACATCATCTGCATTAATCATTAAAGAAAACTGCGCCATTTCTGTTATTTCGTTTTATTTTTGTACCTGATAATGAGTTTCATCCTGTAAAACGTATATGACGCATGATTATAAGTGTTCAATTGACTGACACAATAGTCGGGTCAACGCGCGCGAACATATCAATTTATTAACACAACATAATCGTCTACCTAGGGGGCCAGGATTCGATTCCCGGCTATGCCTGACAGGACAACCCCAATTTCACCCTTGCTGTGTAATTTTTCAGCTACCAGATCTTCCTCGGAAACCAAAGGTGGCACGGGCGAATGAACTGGCCCCTCTTCTCACCCTGATGAGTGAATTTAATGAGACACTGGGCTTGGTGCGACAAGGTTATCTCTACCTTCGCCCACCTATCAAGCCCAACCGACCTTCGGATTGACTTCTGTGGTTTGCTACGCGCCTTTTCGAGGTCGACGTGCGCCCAGGGAGCGAGCTCCTTGTGGCACACCTTACTTCGAGTGATCTTATGCTGAATGTTTCGGAAGCAATTCGTACTTTTTACGCAGTCATCCAATTCGAGACAAATCCGGGAAGAAAATTAAGTGACACTACTCGCTGAGTGCAGTGGAACTGAACAAAAAGGTTGGAAATATCATAGTAAGCACTAGTTGCTTCCTCATAAAATATTCTAAACACACTGTCCGAAAGTAATGGTGATTGGAAGGGTGCAATGTTTGGAAATAGGAACTAAATGGAATGAGTGGTGACTGTGCCAAGCGGTCACCTCCCTTTGATGCATAAGTTGTCAGGAAACCGTGTGTAGAGCATCCGAGATAGTAGCAACACCCGATTACGTGACCCACGGCGATACACAAGCATTCAGTAAAAGGGCACCATCGCAAATGAAATCTTCCTTTATCGTCACTGTGCCCGGGAAGGCGAGCGCATTCATTGCTTCTCTCTAAGGTTCACTCCTGCACCAAAGAATAGGCAGACTGCATTGAAATATCGCCCTTGTTCGACGTTCGCGTACCGCCGACATTCCGGCCGGACCGGCGTCGTCGCACGGACGCATGGCGGGCAATTAACGGGGCGGACGAAAGCAATCAACTGGTCTCACCTTAGCGAGCAATCTACAAGGCTCATCAGATAACTCTTCATCATAAAAAGAAGGCATGATTACTGTCCGCCCGCTGATGGCTGCACTGCGTCACACAATACGGACGATATAGTATTTACAAAACTGGCATCACCATTTGTAATTGTAAAGCGGCGAGTAAGCCTTAAATAAAGCGCAAGTGCAGTATTTTTTTGGGGTTTGAATGGCCACGAAATTGCCTACATTACTACGAGAAACTTTCCCACGAATTATTTTATAAATCAATTCCATGGGAACAGGACCAGCTCCAATGAACAAAAGCATTTCATGTAAACTGATTCCTCGAAATAGTCTCTCATGAGCCAGAATAGCTGAACAGCGTAAGAATCAGTTTCATAAATGATAACATAAAAACCTTTTACAAATAATATAACTGCGAGTAACGGCAAGTACGACGCGTCGCGACGATCACACCACATAGGCCTGGCATCCCAATTCAAAACTCCTACTTTTACAATTGGGCTTTTTTACTTTCGTTAATGCACAGTTGTTTTTAAATTACACGGATTTTACGTGTACCTTGTAATACTAATCGCGACAAGAATTATTTGCCAAAAAACATTTGCAATCTTATCTATGCACGACTGTGGTAAGTAAGAGTAAATGGATGCAGATGATGGTGAGAAGACAAATTTTCACTGGTTCAATGGACTAGAACAATTTGAGAGGCTCCTAAAATATACTTGGCCCTCTCCACTGATCATCAGGGCGTCACTCGCGCATGTTGAGGGCCTCCTCCCGGTCACGGTGCCTGCGCGCACATGAAACCCCATGGCATGCGCGCGAGACGAGGGGTGGTGGATCGTTTCCCCGTCCCAGCCCCTCTCCCCGACCCACTCACCCCGTAGTCGATTCGACCTTTCGAGGCGAACGATCCCAGCCAACGAGACAAGGCGGACCGCGATTTCGTGATTCATTTGTTCCACCGGGCTGATGTTTCGCCACTCCGCCTTCCCTGGCGTCCAGGGGCGCGGGTTGTCAGGGGCGGCGGGAGTCGAAGGCGGAATCTCCTGGCGGCCAAGGTGGTGGAACGAAGATTGCCAGAGGGGCGGCCCCATTCCGTCAGTCGCGAACCCATCTCCCCCCCCCCCAGAAACGATCTCTGGGCCACCGTGACACAAACATTTGATGAATGAGTGCCAGCAAGGAAGAGACGCACTGCCTGAAGCTGTAAATGGCCGCTGTAATATTATCCTGAAATTCCGGACTTTGTGGTGACCACCACCGACCAAAGGGTGGTGACTGGTGCTAAGAAGCCCCGTCGATGATTGCATGTACGTACTTCCGTTCTGGTTGCTCGGAGACATGAATCACTGGGCTTCACTTGGCCGACTCCCACACCTCACGAGTTCACCCCGGATCCTCAGGTCGGCCTCTCCGCCGAGGTCGTGGACCTCTGGCGCGGGTGACTCCGATGACCCCCGAGACTAAGCGGTGCTGATACACTAATCCCCGACAATAATTATTATTAGGTAATCTACCGGTTAAGGTATGTTTTTGGATGGACACAACTATCAAATAAACATTTTGTGACTCCCCACCTAGCAAACTAATCTATATCAGGTCCCTCTTCATCTCGGTGTACTTCTTTCCTCCCTTCATCCCGTCCAACATCCCTATCCTGTTCCTACCCTTACCTCGCTTGCCCAACATTCTCCCCTCTATTACCCTCTTCAACATTCCACTACCGCTCAATACGCCTTTCATCCATTTTTCCTGCCTCCATAGGATTTCTCTCAACAAACCCCTCTCCTCCCCCACCATTTCTAGTACTTCCTCATTTGTTTTCCTTTCGGTCCATTTCACCTTCTCCATTCTTCTCCACACCCACACTTCAAAAGCCTCCAATCTACGTCTATCCTCCTGCTTCAGCGACCACGTTTCCGCCATAATATTGCATGTTATAAGAAATGATTCTTCAACTCCGCAAACTTCCTTCCCAAAGAAAAACCTCCCCTCTTTTCCCTTTAGCATTCATTGTCTGGATGATCGTCCCTTGCCTTTCCATCTGTTCACGCAAGTTGCTCTATACTTGTAAATACACCGACCTCATCTCAGAAACCTCCCACCTACGTTTATCCTCTTATCTACAGCCACACCATGTCCAGCTAGCCGCCTCGAGGGCATGCGGCGGGGCGTCAGCCATGCATGCACAAATATTGTTCATACATGCATTTGAATGTACAATTCCTCACAGACACTCCAGGGTAGAGCTCACATTGTAGATAGCTGGGGTTAAAATTCACGCACCAGGGGAGCAGTCACCCTCCATGTGCCGCCTGCAGTTTCTCAGGAAGACCTGTTACCCGAAAAAATCACACCTCTTGAGTGAAGCTGAGGGTCCCCGTCAGTGGGAATTGAACCCCGACCCAGTGCTCTAACCACAGAACTAGAACGCCACTCTTTGAAGAGTTATATACGATAAATAGCAAGGGAATAATAGCTACAAATTAGGAGATCCAGTGCGAATGATCATTTCATGGGCCAATCCGATGACAACTATTCATGTCCCGGGTTATTAACACTTTGCACATTTTCGACGAAAACTCTTCTTCTACCTGTTTTCATGAAGCCATTTTTTAATTATTGGAATTGCCTTTGTAGTTTTGGATAAGCTTAAAGTCAAAAATTCTCAATACGCACACATCATACGGATTCGGTAATTCTCAAAGAGTGACACGCAGATAAACGAATGCATGATGTCACACCATTGGAACTTCTACGCACGTTTCCTGACTTTTCTCTCGCAAGTCTGACAATTTCCAAGTCCTACGACGTTAACAAAACTCTTTTTGCCAATGTTTTCAATTCAAAATACACCAAGTGGCGTCTAATTTGGACATATAAAACGGAATACTTAGGAGTAGACGATAGAAAGTAAATAACAGGGATAGTACAACCGACCAATCATAGACGGGGGCATTATTTCTTATAATATTACGTCATCCACGCCTTCACTGCCAGTATAAGGGCCACTCGGGCGTCGACTGTCAATGATGATCCCCGCCCCGCGACGAAAGGTGACCGCGCGCGACGCCCCTCATTCCCACGGGTTGCGCCATCGACCCAGGGGCGGGCCCCAAACCAATCAATGGGCGCTCAGGGGTGTGGTGTTCTGTCATGGCTTGGGCGGGGTACATATCTCCTCCTCACCGACGATGCACGGGAGGTACGGGAGAGGCCTCGCGATAAGGGCCGTTCCTCCCCCCCTGAGGTACACCACTTCCGGGGCGAGGGAGGCCAAAGATCAAGCGCGTACTGGAAAGTTTAATCAGGCATTGACCACCCTTCGTCATTTCATTGAAAGAACGCCCCCCCCTCCTCCACAGACTCCTGCGCCACGTACGTCAAATTCTTGTACGCACACGAACATGTGGAGAATTTGAATAAGTATGTACGTGGAGATTTTTAAGTTTTTAATTTTTCCACAATTCAAATACACATACGATGCAAAAGAGGTCCATCGGTTCAGACATTCGAAAGGATAGGAATCGTTATGGATACACAAAAATATAGTATGTAAACGGAAATTTTAGCACATATACGTAGAGCTATTTACTAGAGGTGTTCCTTACACTGAGCATACGTAATGTCGAATGAGCGACCCGAAGCCGTTTCACGAGGCCATTCTCGGAGGCCGGATTGTATGAACGCTACGTGGCGCCGGCGCCTCATCCGCAATCTTGCAGAAGGAGAAGAATCAATGTGACGGGACCAAATTATATCTGTGCTGCCTCCCGTTGGACACTCTGCAAACCTATGTAAAGTCGCCCACCGTCAGAAGGTTGCATGAGACACGATAATGAAAGGGGAGGGCCGTAACAAAAAAACACATTCGTTTGGCATGCAAGTTTACTGATGGGGACATAAGTACCAGGTAAAAAAACCACACGTAAGTTCAATTGTCACTATTTCTATCGAATCGAATATGAAATCGACCCGGAAGGGGTACATGTTTACAGGTTCACAACACTCAATTACACAGTAACGGAGGCATTAAAGTTAAAACAGGGTCATATTTATTCAACTTCGTATCATTATTATTCCTATTCGGTTTCAGATGGGCACAGACAATCGATAGCATTTTTAGGCGCGTATAAATAACACAGCCCTAAGCAAAACACTACAATAAGCCCCTCTTTAACTCCGTAGAATTCCTACCGTTCAACATCCCTATCCTTTTCCTACGCAATTCTCATTTGCCTAACGTTCTCCCCTCAATCACAGTCTTCAAAATTTCATCGCCCAACAAAATACCCTGCATCCATATTCCATTACTACGCACGATTTCTGCCAACTATTCTCTCTTCTCCCTAACACTTCTTGGTTTGTTTCTTTCCGTCCAATTTAACCCTTTACACCCTCGTCAATCTACATCACAAGTACTTCTAAATCTGGACTTATCATCTTGCTTCAAAGGCCATGTTTCCGCGCTGTGCACAATCACACTCCAAACACGTTTCATTAATCTATTATTAATATCCTAAATCCTCTGTCATAACCGACCTCCTCCCCGTGAAAACTATTCTCATGTCCCTCCAAGTAGGAGGGACATGAGAAGAAGAATTTCTTGGTCCAGAGCACTTGCAAGATTGGTAAACTGCTTCACTAGCTCTAGTTTATGCCCTCCTATTTTAACGTTTAAATTAGCCTTCCTCCTTATCTAAAACCTCACAACCTTTGTCTTTTTACATTGGTCTTCTTCCCATACCTATCGCACCGATTTTCTTATGCGCTGAACAATGATTGCAATAGTGCCTTGGCTGATTGGCTATATAATGTTTGATCATTCGCAAACCTATCTGGTTTATGTGTTCTCTCTCTATTTTCAATCCGGCTATCTTTCCCAAGCCTTCCTTATCGTAATTACGATTATATATTGCAAAGAGCAGGTATTAAAGGACAATTCTGTTTAACCCAGCTTATTGTAACTGCCCATCCCGACTTTCATCCCGCCACTTTCGCCTGAGCAGTCTCTGATACCTGTACAGGTTGCAAATAGGTCACCTACCCCTCAAATCTACAATTAACTTCTGTCATACATTCTATAATTCCAGCCAATTCACTCCAACAAACGATTTCTTGAAATCTCCGACACAAACAAATGAAACCTAAAAAAATCCTTATCCCTTAAGCAGTTCCGCAGGAATGTGTCTCGCCATCGAGTATTACTGGGCCTAAGCTATCTTCATCTACGTCACATTCTCTTTCTATGTCAAAACGCTTTGTCTTTATATGTTTACCATATAGTTCCTCCACGTATTTCTTAATTTTTTCTCTCCTGTCGTCTTTTAATAAGTGTGAACGGATTTCCCCCTCTTACTTTCTGACAGTGCTTTCACCTTCCTCTGCAGCGCTCCAATTTCACCCCTCCATTGATAGAGCTTCTTGTACAGCGCATACATTCCTCCCTTCATCTGTACGCTCTCCACATACTCGCATTACGCCTTCCACCACGCTCCTTTCGCCGATTTAGTCTCCGGCCTCAGTTTATTATTTGTTTCTTTTCACTTCCTTTTGCATAAGTCTCTGTTTACATCCTTCCATTTTCCTCTCTGGTTTACCTTCCTAATCATCAATCCACGGCTTATTTTGCCTTTTCCTAATCAGCGACGTTTTTTTTGCGACTTTCCATATCTTTTTATTAAAGTGGTCCCATATTTTCTTACATTGTAACCGTCTCCCTGTCGTCTCGCTCATAAATATTTCTGCTACCTCCTGGTACTCCTTACCTTTCCTTCCCGTTAAAGATTCTACATCCCATTTCCTCATCCGTCTTCTCTGTTTTATCATCTTCAACCTGACTTGAAACTTCATTAGTGCTATATCCTGATCTGAATCCGAATCCACTCCAAAATAACAGTGCGAATTCATTATGCTGTTCCTAAATTTGTTCCCAACCATAAAATAATGTAAATTATATTTGTCGGAGTCCTCGTGCCTCCTCTACGTACAACTACGTCTCTTCTGGTGTTTGGCCCACTCTTTGTTACTCAGTCTTCTGAAGAACTCTATTACACCTACCAGCGGTCATACATTTTCCTAAATAACAGTTCCTTGGCTCACTCCCTCTGGCAACCACTGAGTTTCAATCCACCATCACCAAAACATGGTTCCTTCTAGAGACACACGCAGTTATCCTCTAGTCGATGGCACATCTTGTTTATTTATAAAAATCCTCGCTATTCTTCCATCCCTCCTCGCACAGCCCTTAAGCATCTATATTTTCCTCTTTCCATCTCTCGCTTTATATTTTATAATTGTTCTAGCATCAATCATCGCCCTAACACTCCAAGTCTTTTTGAAATTGGTTCGAGCATCTTCTTTTGTATCTTCCTCTCTGCTGTAGTTCTGAATTCCGCTTTACGACAATTTCTCGTGATGAGACCTCGGAAGTCTCGCGGGAACCTCTCCTTCTGGCGGTCACGACACGCACGCCCCAAAGGGCCGAGTTCCGCAGTTAACAGGACCTATTCTCATAATCACGTTCATCATAACAATTTTTGAATTTTTCAATTTTGAATAATGGAGGTAGTTTTCCGTTGCCTTTCTCGACAGTGTTTTTAACGTGACACCATCACTCCATGGCCGCCCCACCGGGGTCAGACGCCTTTGCAGCCGCCTCGCTGAGGAACTGCCACTACGCCGACCAACTTTTGTCTGACACCTACCCTTCGACCATCTGGCATGGGTGACCCCAACAGGAGAAAATACTATACTATATTACTAATTCCGCCAGCACAGCTCTAGGGGCCATCGGAACGCACAAGCCCTTCCACCACGTCAAGGTTGCAATCCATGGGGAGAGAGAAAACTTCTTGTGAAGGAAAAGTCCCTTTACCTCACCTCGCATTACCTGTATTATACCCGCTAGCAGACCCGTCCCCTAACTGGTTGGCCACCATCTTTACCCAGTTTCACTCACCCTCCACCACCGCATCCTTTAAAAAAGTCCTTTCACCGCGTCACGGTTATGGTTTATGGGGAGGGGTTCGAGTTTCCGATAAATTTAAATATTAAATTAATTAAAACTTAATGTTAAACCTGAACCAGTCAATAATTAGCCAGCGGAACAAAACAGACTAGGTTAATCTAGAACTTCAGCTACTCCTTCCGATGCAGGTTTAGCCACCAAGGTGGACTAATGAATCACTTGCTCATCTAAGTCCACGGCATGGGAGGAGTAGGTTTCTCTCATCCGAATACGAGAGGCCTTGTTCCCCGGCATAGAAGATGGCTCCCGCTGTTTGAGCGTTCCTCTCGCCCACTGTGAATAATGGCACGACATGGTCGACCCGAAAAAGGCGAGAGGCGAGGACGCCCCTCCCCCGGGGGCTAACGAAAACACATCCGCCACGAAACACTACGTCTGCTGCCCCGCCCATCCTCTGCGGGTCGCACCAATTGGGCGGCCCCAACGCAGAGGACTTCTCTCCTGCGACCACCCACCACGCTCCGGCGGCATTCGGTCGGGCGGCTCACTACTCACACTGATACCACAACGAGTGCATCTCTCTATCATGCACGTGCGCCAAGCAAGTCACCAGTTGTTAACAGCCATCGGTGGGCAGATAAATAAAGTGCTCCGACCACTATCCACGTTTATCCGTCCCTATTGGCAGTGGGCAACATTCATTATCCAACATAACGACCTTTGATGTACCATAAATATTAAAAGGGTATAGGAAATTTCGGCTAGTTCCCTGAGATGTAGCGGCGGCACTGGGAACCCAATGCTCATCAATGCCGTCTCACGTAATGTGTTAATTTCATACGCCACAAAGGAACTATCAGGCCAACTTCCGGGTTGATCGCCGTGTTCGTCATATTGCCATACTGCACAGACTAAATATGACTACGCGACATAAGGATATTACGGCATTCGTCGATCAGACACCGATCCCGCTCCAATTCCGGGCAGTGCCTCAACGCCGAGGTGACTTCTTCGACGGAAAAACACAGCTAACTGACAAAGGTCACCATGAACCCTTAATCAGTCTATGGTACAAAGGCGGCTTCTTTCCACGGCTATCATTTTTTAACAATGGATAGAAAGCGTTGTCTACCACAGAGCCCATAACGTACCATTCCATCAACTAGTACCCTCAGGTATTCCTCACATATACGGGGGACACAGACATTATTTATCTTTAATGGATTATGACGCATGATTTTGATCCTCGATGAAAAATACGCTATTACAACATCGACTAAATTACATAACAAACAAATTTCGCTAAAGAAAATAGTGCACAATCAGGAAAAAGTTTATCATGGATGAGAAGTGGTTATAATTGGGCTTCAATACCTCATGCAAGGTTTTACATCCATTTCATTCATTCATGGAGCCCATTACAACTCATTAAGTTTTCACCTATACACTTTTATAATGTCTCAAGTTCTGGATGAGTTCAGTACTTCATAGAATTAACTACCAACTTTCCTTTTCCCCGTCTCATGCTCGGGAACGGGGCATTTCGGACCACGCGAAATATAAGTGTTGACCGCGTCGGCCCTTTCCTTCCTTCACATGCAAAGAATGGGTATGTGTGCTATTTGGCCTCCCTCCCTTCTTTCCGGAAACCACGTTTCTGTTTGGGCGACTTTTCTTTGTGCAAGACCCTCCTGTGAGGGTTGTCATCCCAATTCAATGAGGTATTTTTCTGCTCGTCTACACCGATTCCGTCTTGTTTGTTTTCCATGAATGCACAGCATTGGTGCGTTGATCTGTTTGAGTATATTCTTTCTAAATGCCCAGCAAATCGAATTCTTAGCATACGCATTGCATCTGTGATTTCCGGGATTTGCTTTTAGATGTCTGCATTGGGCTTCGGGGTGCGTTTGCCTTAAGGGTCTGTGATTTCATGACTTCAATTCTATTTGTTTGAATAACTCTGTTAGTGCTTTTACGCTGGACATCGAGTGTCTCTGATAAAAGAGAGCCTCTGGTTTGACTACTGTCGTATAGTGTCGAATTTTGCATTTTAGAAAAGGCACTTTTTACATTTTACAAGTACTGGGTTAGTTGAACAGCATTTTACATTTCCTGGGGTCCAAATTCATGAATTTCTTTTCGTTGCAATTTTCTGTGATCCATTCACGTAGGTTTTTTATTCTAATTGTTTAACGAGCTTACCCTTTAATGAAAAAAATTTCCACTTATGGCCAGAAAATTATACAAATGTGGTAGATAAAGGCCGGTAAAGGGCGGTGGTATTAAAAAGTTTTAAGTGGAAAATCGCTCGTCTATCCCCATTAACTTCACCACTAGATTAATTACTTTCTTAGTAACCCTCCCACGGCTCACTTCCTATCCCCGAGCCGAGCCCTTTCCTTCAGGCCGATCGACGGAAGCGACACCGTCCGAAAGGCGACCCAATGCCGGGGATTCAGCGGCTGTCTCCCGGAAGCCTGGCAACCTCGCGGCGGTCTCACCCTCCACCGACCCACACCCTCGGGCGGCCGTCGACGGGTGCCCCCGAGACGAGGTAGGGGGAGAGGTTCACGCAAAGGGGTGCTCTGCCCACGCGCTGCAAAACATGTACAAACAAAATCCCATAGAATATGCTGCTAGTACATGTGATCCTCGCGAAGTTGGATTGACTGCCGAATTGGACAGCGTGCAGCGTAGAGGAGCAAGATTTGTAAAACGTTGAAATGATAAACTTAGTAGCTTATCCTAAATATTTGAGGAGCTAGGCTGGGAATCACTCACCGAGCGAAGGTTAAATGACGGACTAAATCCTTTGCATTAAGTGGAAGGATGTCTCTTTAGCAAGGATGTTGACACTGTAGTATTAGCCCCATCGTACTACGCTAGGAGAGATAATATCAATTAAATTAGAGAGTTCAAGTGTAGACATATTTAAGATGTAATTTTTTCCACAAACGATAGGGGTAACATTGTTCGACCGCGGTAGGGGTAAAAATATTCGGGTCAGAATTAGTCTGGTGTACTCACCCCCTGCCAAGCACCCTAACGGTGGCTTGGAGGGTACTAAAAATACAATAAAATTAAAATACGAAGAGAAGGAAGGGAACGCGGGGTCGCACCTGGGGTGGCGGGTGGATTCTCACGAGGGCTCACGCTGATAGAGCGTGCTAGGATATTACGTGTTCGGCTCAGGCTACACCAGCACCACCTCCTGCCGAGTTAACCCTTCCAAGAGTGGTACCGACGGGCATTCCAACTCTCTCTGACCCTTTTAATTTCTTTATTGCTACTCCTCCCCAGGGGGCGTGACACATGAGGGTTGATAACTGTGTTTACGCTTCCTCCTTCCCATCGCGTCCTGTCCTTATCCATCCTCTCCTCCCATCAACCTTTCTTCCCTTCAGGCATCGCCCTTGATGACATTCCTTTCTCAACCCGTGTCTCAACCAAGCCTTCTTCCTTTCTGTTATCCTATCCGACGGACATTTTTCTTCTTCTTTCTTATGCATCTTCATTTCTCACTCCGTCACTCGGCTTCTCTTTCATAGAAAACGACTCAATAAATATTCCACGTAACTTTTCCACAATATCAGTGAAACTTACCCAAGCAAATCTCGTCGCCGGCTCCGCGGAAGGAACCCTGCAGCTCAAGAGTGATCTGAACATTACCGCCTTGGCAACTTCCCCCTTTAACCACTCCAAACGGCAATTCCCCTCTCCAAGTCCTGCTTCTTACCTCCCTACACTAATCGGTACACCATATTTATTAACAATTAATTCATTTAAACAGGACTCTAAACTCGGAAACTCTATCGGCATTCAATTTTAGTATTTGTGTGCTAAACCTTTTACAAATCGCGTGGCGCTGTACACAATTCACATAAATTCACAAATCACATTTTTCAAACAATCGACGCTCGGAATACGCGCTCTTGAATATTTGAATACAAAGAAAAGGAACCCGATGCAATCAATCTTCTCATCTATGAGAATATCGCTACTTTACGCGTCTTCCCACTGCTCGAGAGGCCGGGAGGCAACACCCCCTTTTCCTGATGCACTCAACACCGGGTGATGACGCACACGCAATGGCAACCAGGTCGTTTGATTTTCTTTATCACTGTGGTAAGTCAGAATATTAAGGAATAATTACTGCACCTTGATGACAGAAGGGAGGACGTTTACAGGAAGCAAGATAGAGTGGAAGTACATAGATAGGCACTCAGTGAAAAGAGGAAAAGGAATTGTGGGCTGCATGAGGGTAGCATAAAGTATCGTACATCTGAAAAATGTTTTCACGCAATGCAAATGGCTTCTATGTTAAGAAGAACACAAAATTTCCATCAACCTTAAATGAGTTCATCATTGCTAAGATTCTTCAAAGAACCAGCACCAGGTTTCATTATCTAAGTAAACGTACGTTTGTGGACACGCTGTTAATAATCAATGACCTTCCTTGAAAAGCCTTGTTGGTCATTCATCAAGGGCATGGCCAATGACCGATAGAGGGTCTGAACGCAGAGAATGGGAGGGGGTGAGCCCAAAAGGGTTTGACACAGGGTCTGCTGAAGAGAAACGTCAGGCAATGACAGAAATGAAGAGCCACGTGAAGTACCCATGGTGGAGAAGGCGATCACCACGCTCAATTCAAGTGTAACATTTGGACGAGGTTTTGAATTCAGAATGCCATCGAACTCTGTCTTGAAAATGTGGCAGTTACACTAAGTATGGCGAAGAACAGTCACGTGCTACGCTAGGACGACGTGGGTTCTGGAAGTGCTACCAAGGGGTGTCGCGGTGTGCGTGAAATGGTATGGTTTCGGAAATCCTGATGCTTATTTTCCTAAAGTTTGGTCACTTCAAACCATGCTCGGATTAATACAAGCACTTAATACCGTAAGTAAAAGATAAATATTGCCTAAAAAAATCGTCAAAGTGTTCAGTTCTTTCTCCAGACCTGCCGTGCTCCCTTTTGAAGATTAATGCTGTCTAACGGCCAATTGAAAATATCCAACGGAAACGTGCAGATTAACCCGACACGGACGAGAATAACCAATAGATTAGTTTCCACGTCGTTCGGCACAATACACCACAAAGAATCATTACAGAAAACCACATACCAACCATATAAGTATGTACTTGGGTGCTAATCTACACGTATTCACAATTTTAACAAAGAGCGTACACATTAAAGAGATATGTGGGTGGGTCCGTCGCGGAGAAAATTTTATTTAATTGGACGGTTGTAGAAAAAGTTGGAGCTTTTAGCAAGGACTTTAGCAAGGAACCAGTATCAAATAAAAATGTGGCAATTACATAAACGTCACAGAGAATGCTCAAAAATCTTCAAATTTTGTTGCGAAGAGAGTGTATTGTGATGGGGTTGCTTAAAAAATGAGATGGAAGAGTCCTTCCATTATGGAAGAGAACATTCAAGACCTAAAACAAACAAGGCACAAAACATTTCAGTTGATTTACGTCATCAAAGAGGGAAGTTTTATGCTCCACGCACCATATCAGACCATCCGAGGGAGGGATAAAATAAGGACTGATCCGGAATTATACAACTCCCTCCGACTTGCGCAATTGGGATTCACCACAAGGACATGTACCCCGATAGCAATGCTCAAAGAAACTGCCTTTCAACGAATCCCTAAAACAAACACGTCACGCTGATGTGCACGGAGGGAGGGATGTCCCAGCACCCAGGGTTAAACGCCCCAGCGGCCGATAATTGAGGTGTGTCGAGGATGCAGATCCCTTAT
Source organism: Hetaerina titia (assembly GCA_037158775.1). NCBI lineage: Eukaryota > Metazoa > Arthropoda > Insecta > Odonata > Calopterygidae > Hetaerina > Hetaerina titia. The sequence goes on along the minus strand of CM073772.1, from coordinate 100,533,672 downwards.
CGATTTCCAGTTGCAAACATCTTCCCTCCCACAATTATATCCTTCCACAAAGATATACGGGAAAATAAATTCATATCAATGTCTGTATGTATTCACTCCCATATTTTGTAATTCCTTTGACTTACTCTGATGGATTACTACGTATCTACTCCAAATCAATCCGTCATCGTTCGACTTCTCTAACAAACGCAATAATAAACTTGGAATTAAAAATAATTTTTCCTCCCAAGACAGTAATATATCATCCCAAGTCAACCCACGAAGTACGAACGACGAGGACTCAGAAACTCTCGTTATTTTATTAAAGACACATCGTCCTAAGGCAATGATGTCAGGGCTATCGAAGACAGACCACCATCCTCTCCTGGGCAATCACCGCGGCAACTCCTTGAGGCAAGAGTGGCTACATCCTTGATTTAAACCGGGATAATTAATCAAACCCGTATGTATTATTTCCTTCGCTCAAAAAAGTCACTGGGGTTGATTTGATTAGATTTATTTCTTTGTATTTGTCCAAAGTTTTCACAAATTTGATTGGAAGTAACTGGAGTAAGTAACCGGCCCCGATGGCGGCGGGGTAACGTCCTCGTCTGCCAATCCAAGGGTCGCGGGTTCGATTGCCACCTGGGTGGGTTTTTCTCCACCTAGGGCTTGGGTGTTTGTATTGCTGTCACTACTGTCCGATGTAAAGGCCAAAAAGTGCTGTTTTCGGACCAAGAAGAATAAATAAATAAATGTCGATGAGTGAAGATTAAGAAAATAATATCCTTCAGATGACATCTCGACTTGAAATATACTCACACAATCAGCACAAAATTAGGTTATTTTTCCCAGGCGATCACCTACCTCGCCTAGAGGACTAAAGTGGTCCGGACACGTCTACATTTACTAATATCAACAGTAACAAAAAGTTCGTGAATATTTTAAAGTTAAACGACCCTCGACCGAAGGGTCGTCTCTCGGAGTGAAGAGAAGGTCATTCTCCGGGGAGATTGGAAACTGCGGAGGCAGATCCCAGCCCATTCCAACACTTAGCAGGTGCTATCTGGTGCAGGCAACATCGTATGTAAAGCCCCCACAACCGAGGACGTTGCCAAGGAAAAGCCGTATGGGAGGGGATGGAATTATAGATGCATCTAGCTAGCCCTATCTCAAGCCTATGTCTCCTTTACGACGTGGGCAGGGAGTGATCCTCGTGGTGTATACCAGGGAGCGGGACTCCCAATGTGACGCAGGCGGTGAGGGGACACTAAATCTTTCGCGAGTTCAAAATTGGATCGAAAGATCATGGAAAGTAAGTGAGATATAAAGATTTGGTCTATGGCTATTTATGGTCTTTTCTCAAATTTATTAGTTATTTTTCTGTCGAAAATTACAATGCGACAAAACCATTGAAACGGAATGGCCATTTTTTTGGTGAACCGAAATCACAATTTTGACAAACACCAACGTCTTCCATTATTTATTTTATTAGGTTGTCAAGTTATGCAACAAATGCTTTGACAGTTTTTTTTCCTTCGGGAGCGCTTGCTCGGACTTAAGTCGTGAGGCCATGGCAACACTTTACCTACGTGCATGTGAGTGAGACAGGACCCGAGTTAACCAGCATGGACGTAGGAACGGAGGAGGGGGGGTGGAGGGTCCCAGCAATGTGGCCTGGGGTTTATGCCTTATCATGGACCAATGGCGAAAGGGCTCGAAAAACTTCCGAGGCAGCCGCCTGCCTTGTACAGCGAAATACTTCGGGTTATTTATTGATGGAGAGATACCACTCTTTGCCGCCACTCCCGATGGGTTAATTGGAGACGACAAGCATCATAGAATACAATCAAGTACTCTTCATCGGCTAAGGAACTAAGTCCAGACGAAGCAATTGCCCAAATAAGATTTCAATCTGGGAAACAGATGAGAATGGCAGACCTCTTAACATAACAACACGACATAATTTCCAAATCCAGGTCCAACTTCACATAACGCAGCAGTGATATGTATTGTCACCTACTATATTTGTGTGGACACCAAATGGGATGAAAATCGAAAACATTGAAATAAATGATGGCTTTTGGGAACAATTATTGTTTCCAAAGCAGGAACAGTTTTACTGTGATTGCTTGCTGCTTGATCCTCGTCATTGTCAATGCTTATCGGAAATCCGCATAACATTGAAGAAGCAAGACTTGAGTACGAGGAAAGGAAATCACAGACGCGAAAGCAAAAACTAAAAGAAGCAACTAACAGAATTTCATTGAATTTTGATTTTACACATTTTAGGGTGGCCTTAGAATAATGGATGGGTGGAAATTTTTTTAGAAATAATTTTCCCAACGCAAAATCATAAAAATAAGTGCTTAAGAATGCCCAAGTACAAATTGAATAAAATGAGTGTTTCCTTACGCAATTCCACTTGAATTATCTAGATGTTCACATATCTATATCCTTATTCTGTATTTTTGATTTTGTAGTGGCTATTTATCCCTTGATTTCGGTCGAACTTAGTTTTCCGTGAGTGTTTCTGCTTTCCTTTCATTCCAGCTAATTATCCGAGAAAGTATTTCTGATGCCGAAGGCATGGTTTCCATCACTTTCCAATATCTATAAGTAATCTTCATTGGCGTCTGGGACGTTATGGAATTTTGATTTTCTTTCTCCGAAGTCTCTTCAGCAGTTCAAAAGCAATTTTAGTGTTTCCTTTCTTTATGTCGTCCCTGTTTTCTCCGCAAGAGGTTTCAGTTCTCTCTTTCTCGGCCTACATGCACTATTGCATACCATGGTACCGCAACATTTTATCAGTTTCACTCCTTGGATTCTAGTATTTTCGTCTTGCCTCTGAAGGTTTTCTAATTCCAGCTATTATCCATGGCAGCTTAGATTTCGCCGCCGCCATACAAGTGGCCCATTACGTATTTCTGTTATGACATTAGTTATGATTACAAACAAGAACATTTTTTAATTGCAAAAACTAATAGAAATTAAACTTTAGAAAATAAAAATTCGCACGGCATTGGTGAAAACTCAGCAATAACTGTTATATTTTGTTATTAATCCTAAAGCTATTTTATTACGGGATGGAATATGTTTAAGTCAGTAGTGGGAACACAATGGTGGAGTGCAAAAAGATCACGAGAAAACTTTTCTTGGCACAAATACGGCTTCTGAGGGGGCGTGGTAGTCCATAGTTAGAGCTAAGACTACTAACCGGAGGGCTCAGGTTCGATTCCTAGGGACTACTCTGGGCACCCTCAGCTTCATCCATGCTGTGTAATTTTTCGGGTTCCAGATCATCCCGGGAAATCATAGGCGTCACTGGGAAAGGTACTAGGCCCCCATTATTACCCTGCTGAATGTGTGAATTTCACAAGCCAGGCGTTTGCGCTTAGTATTGAGTGAGCTTTACCATCACCTATCAAACAGACCTTCGGGTTTATTGCTGTGTCTATGGCTTTAATACGACATTCAGTCGCGCAAGCTCGACATTTGATTCTCCAACCATAAGTAACAGGAGCATATTATCAGAGAAAATCATATACTAGTTATTTTCTGAACTGCAATGTCTAGCATTTCCTACATTTTTGATAATTTGGTTGATATAGTTAAAAACGCTCCTGAATATTTACGAGATGGTTTTTCAATTTCTAGTTATAATTCTCCATCTTTCATTATAATTTAACTGAAAATAAATTACAGTTTCAACAAGCGCTGCCTGTATGCGTTGTCTACGTTAAAAACCTCAGGTGTTTGCTTATGACTCTGAAAAAACCGTCCACTAACTCTGAACTAAAAGTAAGCTCATGTTCCTACGCTGCTGAGCCCCCGCCCGAGTAGTAACGCGGACGAGTTCCCAGAACCGATGCACTGATGCCATTCCAACCTTGGTATGAAGTTACATTGGGCGTCCGAGAAAAACGTTGTGCTAGTTATGCCGAAGGCGTAACAAAAAAATTTGGTGCATTTTCCCTCCAACTGACTGGGTGAGCATAGATCGAGGGAGAGTGCGCCTCCCGATTTGGTAACCCAACTTCCTGGAATAGTATGCGGAAGGGGACACTTTTCTTCTAACTTTATGCGGTGTTGCCGTTTTGGTATTTCAGGTGGGACTTCGTAGCTCTAAGGCCCCCGCTAAGACACCACAATTGATTGCGATCACTGCCGTATTTAGTCGGTAACCATTCCTTACCCGAGGCTGTATGATGTTCTCTTAAGACCAATCAGAATAGTTTACTTGTAGCTTCCGTAGAGTAAATTCTAGCGACAGCTATACTATGCGCAATTATCTTCCTGCTGCCTGTAAACATGAAGTGTACATAGAATACATATTACCACATTAGCACCCGAACCATATAAAAGAAAGGAATCGGATATACAACGCATCTTTGAAAGTACATAGGCAATTATCGTTATCCGGATGGAAAGCAGGCTCGCAGAAGATACATTTTTTCTACATACTATTTTAGTCCTCTGCAAGCCAGCAGTAGGGTGTGTGGCATGGGGTGCATACACAACGGTTTAATTTTGACCGCAACCGAGATCGGACAATGTAATTCTGATCCGTTATCGTTCGCGGAAAAAATAACATATTAAATTTATCTGTTCTACACTCAATCTATAATGTTGTTAGATTGATAAAGCCTACCGTAGTGCGATAGGGTTAATAATACATTTTCAACATCACTGCTAAAGAGACATCCTTCCCATTTTTGCAGGAAATTAACTCTGTAATTTAACCTTCGCTCTGTGAGTTATTCCCAGCATAACTCCCCTAATATTTTGGATACGATACTAATTTTATCATAACAACGTTTTACAAATCTAGCTCCTCTACGCTGCACGCACGAAATAAATTCAACTTCGTGAGGATTCCACATACTTGCAGCATATTCGAAATGAGGCCTAACCAGCGAAAGATAACATTTCTCTTTGACCTTTTCGTCACATTTAACCAGTACTCTTCTAATAAATCCTAATTTTTTGTTAGCTTGTCCACATAATCCCAGAATGTGTTTCATGGAGGAGAGATCGTGAGTGAGGGTAACGCCTGAGTCTACACATTCCATTTCGGTATTTCTGATGAAGTAGGCGTTCGGGGGGGATTTGTTCTTTTTCCAAAATTGAATCAATACGCACTTTTTAAGTTTAATTCTGCCAAGCGTTGTACCAGCCTTGTATACCATATAAGGGTCACCTAATATCGCTGCTCTGTCCTCCGGATTACGGATTTCACCATAAACCATTGCATAGTCGGCATACTAACGTACCGTACTAGAAACTATTTAGCAGACAGCTAGGGTTTTCTGAAAGGTTTCGACAACAACACAAGACGAAATGAATAAGCATTCATCGCAGTTATCTTAGATCAGCAGCTGCGAGCTCGTATTACTAAGAATACGTCGATAACGACATTGAAAGTATTTTGTGCAACGTGAGGGATTATAATTACAGAAGCTCAGTAACATGTTCATTCTACCAACTCCCTGACGCCAGCAGAGGTGATCTCTCAAAGCTCGATGTCAATTATCCAAACTCTTCACCAAACATTGCAACAGTCCACTTGTAGTCGCCGGCAAGTTTAATCTATCGACAATTATTGAGTAAGAAATCCGGCAATAGATCGCGATTTGCGTAATAAATTCCTGAATATATTCGCCAAAATCATTCAGGAAGGAAACTTTCGGCGTTGACACACAGAGCACCCTTGGAAAACTTTTTTAAAGTATTATACTTGACTGAATTGAGATGTTGATTTCATTCAGACTCCAACACAATAATAAGGAACCAATGTGGCACAAAAGAAAATTGAGAGCGACCTTTAAGGAAACAAAGAAAAATGAACTCATGTTTTTAAATTAAAGATTACTAAGAAATTCCAACGGAGACCTTATTGAGTAATCAAGCAAGAATGTAAACCTAGGAATGAACTAGATGTCTACGGAGCGATTAATCTGGTTCCCGCTTGGAACAACATCCGACTTCGATTTCGTTACCATTATGATTCCTGATCGTCCATGGAAAGAACGAAAATTTACGTCTATCTCCCTTATCTTATCTTTGCGGTCTAACCTACCATATAATGTGGGGCCATAATAATTCCCTTTCTGCCATAATTAAACTCGTGTGTTCTGAACCTTGCTAAAAGTCTGAAGTCTCGATAGCTCTCTTCGCGTCTCAAGCGGCTCCCAGCATAATTCCTCTAAAAAAAGACCCGTCTTCCAATCGTAACATTTTTTTAATCTAACGGATTTTCTCAGAATTTCATATTATTCTTTAATCACCGATTGCTACCATGGATCACATATACTTGCTGCGTATTCCGAATGGCTTATTCGAAAGTGTAAAAGGGCCCCTTCTATTCTTAATATGCATTAATGACTTTTATATTAAACTAAACAATATATACACGCACGCACACACATACGGTACCTACGTACGTGTACATTTAAAATAAAAATGTTATGCGAATATTAAGTATAGTCCACCCAAATATCATTTTGATCTTCGGTCAGAGAAAGGAAAAAATACAAGGAAAACGTTTAATTGTGGATTCCTTAAAAGCGAAAAATGATGAAATCGTTATAGAATGAGCAGTAGTAGTCAGCGAAATGGACACCATCTGATAAATGGCAGATTCAATTACTCCTCCTTCGCCCACACAATAAGTAATTATAGCAAAAACAAGCCCAAGCACTCGAATATACGTATTCACTTTAAAAGATCAGTAGGTGACGATTAAATTAAGTGTTGCGTGCTGATTACAAACACGAGGCATGGTGTAACTGTATATTCAATGCCATAAAAATGCATAGAGCTGAGATTACCGGTACCTACCGGCCACTCCGCCAAGCCGGAAGGCATCGGGTTTAATTTCGGGTGATCTCGACCTTCCCCCCCATCTAAACTGAGGCTAATTGAAACAACAGCGGGTAATGTCGCGTCAGTTACGAAAACGGAATCGCCTGAATGGCTGGGCATTCACAGATGCGACTGTTCCACATCGTGAAGATCGTTCGCCTTTCGCCGGGTTCGAATCCCGGTCAAGGCGAACGGAGCTTAACACTGTTAAGTGGTACAAAACTGTTTGATTTTCGGTGAACCAACCGGTACCTGGGAAAGTGCACCCAGCATCAGAAAGGAGGACAGAACTACTGGCTCCCTTAAATACCCGGTTAGCGCGTGCATTCCAAACACCGTAGAGGAATAACTTATATTCGCACGAGGGAGGATCAATTCTCACCCAATAACACCATGATTATGAGTTCACTTGTATGGTTTTGGACTATAAATGTAGGTTTGTCCATCAATCGACCTCACCTTGACTATTAGGGAGGAGATAAACTCCTTGGTTTAAAAAATTTAATGCAGTGTCTGACCCGATACGACTTCCTCACGCAAATAATGCCCCCGATCAGTGTTAGTCCACCACTCTACAACGAGGCGGAATGTAAGTTATCAGCACGCTCTTGCTATGGTTAAAATGATCGGGGAAAATTTCAGCGATCCAGAAGCAGGCCCAGGGACGAAAAACACAAAGAGGTGCACTCGCGGGAGGCATCAAGAAACGGAACGAATTTCACCATCGCTTGGGCGAGAGCGCCTTTTCAATTTTATGCAAGTTATGAAATCGACTTAAGCCTACACGGGAGAAGAAAAAACTCCCACGAAATGTCGACACCTGAGAGACGAAGGGGACGCCAATAGGAGGCGCAACCAGAGGAGCCACGAGTTCAAGAGCAGTAAGCGGGGAGAGTGAAGGAGCGAGCGCGGGGAAGCAAGCGTGCACGTCCCGCTGGGTAATCGGCGGGACACCGACACACTCAATATTATTACAACAATAATGTAATTGTCTCAACAAACAAATAGGCGGCTTCCATTATACTTCCTGTCAATGATGCCCAAAGCCAGCCTCCGATGTCGACTCTCAGTACACAAAACAGAATCTTGAGATCAGCGGCGAAAATCGCCAATGGGACTGTCAGTGCACGGCAGCGTCCGTGCGACACTTGGCAACGCTGGCATGCACCTTCCAACCAACCCCCCCACCCTACACAAACAACCTGTGCTTCCCAAATAAACTGCGGGAGGTACACAAACAGGTTCTTCTTCTGCAGAATCCTGCCCTCGCCGCGGAAGTAAAAAAAATACCAGCATTTTATTGGTCAATTCACTAGTTCAACTGATAGAATCATAAGTTACCCTAGCTTATTGTGACCATGGATCTCTGGAGAAAAATTTCTTCAAGGAGCACTAAAGATAATTTGGTTTCCAAGCAGGAGTTTGACGACTGAATTGCTTCTTTACTTTCACGTTTACTTCGGTAACTGCAATGCAATGCAGGTTCAAGAAAACTCGTTTGAATCTCGCCAAATTGTTGAGTGAATTCCAAATGGCCTCTAACACAGATGGCAAGCACATAAACGACCATTTCGGGAATCTATTTGGCATCTTAAATATTATAACTTTTACTCACGGCAGATTCAAACATGCACAAGGATTGCGTTTCAATTGTTATTTATCTGACGATTATGAGATGGATTGAAACCCTGTATTTAGAAATTGAATGAAATACCTTCTCCAAAAAGTTTGAAGAAATTAATACGACACACGAGAGGCAATAATACTCTTTTTAAATGGTTAGTTACCTGCCAAGTTGCCTACACAACACAAATATTGACGTTGCTTCACTACCGTTTCACGTATTTGTTTACGCCCCCGTGTTGACACTCTCCCGGGAAAGTCTGTTTCAAATTTGTTTACAGTCGACGGCGCATTGTGATAATCATCGGTTGGACGGAAACAGGTGGCCTTATGCGCACGAAAAACCCACGCGGATTCCGGATAAATAAGCAGTTCGCCCACAGACCGATGATTACCCCCGCGCATTCGTTTAAGACTGACTCACCCTGATCCTGGCGAAACGGTCGCCATCCACCGTCGTGACGAGGTCTTCCTTCTTCGCGTCCTCTTCCTCCTCGGCGTCCTCTGGGAAGGCGCCCCTCCTGCTTCCACCTGCACTCATGCCGTCGTCCCGGCGTGGTCACCTGTCATCACTCGGAAAACGGAAAATTGGGGATGGCTCTGGATACCGTCGTTCAGCAGTAGTTTCTGCGTTTCAGGATATTATAATCCCTTACTCGCACTAGAGACGAACTCAATAACATAAACCACACAGGCACAAACACTCACTCACTTACACAAGCACAAAAAATGACAGGACGACCACCAACTAACCAGCAACACCCCTGGTGAGCTAATGGCAGACGAGAGACTTGAACGAAAAGGACCTTCCCTGGGATATCACAAAATTAAATTAATTAACTATCTTCCGCGGGATCGTTAGCCAGACGTTCACTGAAGGCCAAGATGCTAAGCGAAATGATGACTGTACGTATTAACGTACTAGAATGGCCGTTGACACCTTCATTAATGACACTAGCGAACAGACTGTTAGACACTAAACTCCTCCATACATCCAGTGCGGACTGCGGTGCATGACGAACCCGCTGACGTTGAGTGGCTTTTGACGGTAGCGCTGCGCGCGGGGAACGAGAGAAGTATCAAGGAGGAAGCCTCGCTAGCGGCGCCACGCAGTCGGAACTCGTACTCTGCACTAAGATCCCTATCCCCCCACCATTTACCGGGTGGAATATTCAGGCAGTAGCCATTACAGACCGATAGCTGAAGTCATTTGGGCTATTAGGGATAGGTGGTTAGTTTGGTAGAGGAAGAATTTCCTGGGAAGGGCGGAGAGAAACCCGGCGACGGCCTTGTCCTTCACTTAATAACTGAAGTCGCCTAGGGGTCCACATTTCAACGTCCCATCTGACGGACGGCGTACTCCGCTTGAAGTCTCTCGAAATAAAACCCTAGTTGGAATCAGGATATGCGTGAGCCGTTCAATAACTCCTTAGAAAATTCAATAGATAGCCCTCGTAGTATCAAAAAAGGTTTGCTGAAAGTAAGCCTCATTTCTCAATAGGCGGCTGTTTAAGTTTCATTGATACCACACACGCTATTTCATTTTCATAGTCGATTGTAGCAACAAACTTTTGTTTATTTAGAAAAACGGAAAGAAATGAGTTGGATGCGGAGATAAAAAAATTTAATTTAAAGGCTTTAACACCGAAAGAGATGAAAGTCGAGGTGGATGAAGTTCGTGGAGCATCTGCTTCTGTGTTTGCGACTGGTTACAATAGGGTTAATGAGGTTAAACGTGGCAGTGCATCCACAAATGACGAACATCTTTCGGGACACCCAGTGAAAATGACGTCCTCTGAAATGATTGAGGTTTGCGAAATAGTCGAAGCCATAGGCATACTGCGAGGTTGTAGTACAGTGCTTTCAATTTTGCACGAAAAATTGAGTGCAAAAAATACCTTGGCAAGTTGTTCTCAGCAGAGAATAAACGCAATGGTGTGGTCGATTAGGAGGATGGTTAGGTGCTTTTCCGTTGCAATTTTCACGAGTTTTTGCGTCGATACATGGCTGTGGATGGGACATGGAAACAAAACTACACTCCAGAGACCAAGGAACAGTCGAAACAGTGGCTCTCTAAAGGAGTCCCGGCTTAGAAGAAGGTGAGGACAGTGAAATCGCCATACAAAGGGATGGCCACTGTTTTTTGGAATGCACGTGGAATTGTCGGCATCGATTTCTTGCAAAAATGAAAACCAATAAATGGAGAGTATAATGCGTTGTTATTGTACCAGTTTAGTGAAGAAATGAAGAAAAAATGTTCTCATTTTGCAAAGAAAAAAGTTCTCTTCCACCAGGAGAATGCACACCTGCGCCCTTCCGATGGCGGAAATTAAGGGAACTACAGTTCGAATGGTAACAATATGGTAGATCAGATCACCAACGTAAAATCAGGGAGCTAGAGAGTAGAACGGTTAGATTTCAAATGTCGTTTTTTCCTTGTACGATTAAAGAACAAAATAGATATTACCGCAGGCACGAAGGAGATAATTAGAATTGGTAGTGTATATATTTTGTTGATATCCTGCATGTTCTTTCCTCCACCTTATTCTTTTATTTTATAGAACCATCTTTTTAACAATTCAACTGCATGATTTGAATATACGCACCCCGTTACTGAATATTGTTGCAAGTTAGTCTCGCGCTTTCTTTCGTGTGATTAATATTTTTTGAGTGCACGATTAAACTTTGTAAAATCAAAATTTGTGTAGAAGCGACATGATAATTGGGATGGCGCACGCCCGTCATACCTCCTTACGGCAGCTGGCGGGGTATTGTGTAGATGTCACAAAAGGAATAATTATGGCACCAAATTATTTAAACTTTAGACCACAGAGATAAGATAAGGAAGATATACTCCAGTATAGATAGATAAAAATATTCGTTTTTCCCAGACAATCAGGAATTATAATACTAATAAATCATTATTATAACAAAGACATTCCATTTACGTGAGAGGACAAGATTACTTCCTGCTTAGACATAAGGTATATTAGTCGGTTCATGTGTATGTTAGTTGCTAGTACATGTATTTGCATGGGTGTACGTTTAAATGGTTTTTGCATGGATATACTTATACGTCTCTGTGGGGGTGAATTTGTTAGTTTTTCATACAGTGTTATTCTGTTTTACTGACCTAACACCCACCGCCAAACGCCCTTGCGGCGACTTGCGAGTTATTATGTCAATGTAGATGAACATCCACCGTATTCGCCAGATTTTCCCCCAGTGACTTTTTTTATTTCCAAACTTGAAAAAATGTCTCGGCGGAAAACGATTCACATCGAATGAGGAGGTCATCACCAAAACAGACGTCTATTTCGAGGACCTTTCGAAATTCTACTTTTTGTACTGGTTAAAAACAAGTAGGAGAAACGCTGGGAAAAAGTGCATGGAGCTAAAAGGAGATCGTGTTGAAAAATGAAAGAAAACCCACCCAAAATAATTTGTTTTTCTGTTATTTGCTCAGGACTTATTGGACGACCCGTGTGCATTCATGTAGTGCTTCGAGAGGGAGGAAAATTAGCAGCAAGAGCCTACGATTCACCCACAAGCTCACGTGCATGTGGGTGTGCATGTGATCCCCAACCCGCGTGGCCTTGCATTTCTGCGGCTTCATCGCTGTTATCGGCTTTGGTGTGGAGCGCAGTCTCGTGTCACCGTAGCTTGGCTGTGAAGACAATCGTAAATTGGAGGCTTCTCAGCTGTGAGATTGGCAAAGGAATAAGAAAATTAAGTGGACGGAAATGAAAATAACAAAGAAGTGCCGGACGTGAAAGGAATATGGACGAAGGAGGATACCCGAGATGTGGCCGGAAAAGTGGATTCAGGAATAGAAATGGAATTTTGAAAAATGTGGCACGGGGAGTAGAATAATGGAATAGGAGGAAGAGTGAGAAAAATAATATACATTTTGGACAGGAGGGATGAGGGTGGAATGCCGGCATATTGAGCCAGGGGTGGCCACAAAAGGGGCTCGCACCCCTCCGAGGAACGGAGAAGAAAATTTGAATTGAAAGTTGAAGAGGACAAGTTTCTTCCCAGTCTATTGCAAAATAATATTGTATATGTTTTAACTACCAGGCAATATTGGAGCGTCATTCAACCTCTCTCCTTTCCTCACTTTCTAGATCGTCAGTTTTACATTTAGAAATATTAATTTAAGCATAATAATTATGTTGAATCGCCGAGTCTCCAACCATCATGACGGAAGCGAATCCCAGAACTTGCACTATACTCGGAGGTGGATACCTAGAGACAGACAATTATGTTTTAACAATAATTACTGGCGCATACTTCTTCGAGTACTGGTCAGAAATAAATCATAACCATAATTAAGTGGAGCGTGATTACAATTACAGTTATAATTATCTAAAATTCTCAAATAAAGCAAAAGAAGAATGGTGGAAAACGCAATGCGAGGATATGGAAAGTTTACAGAAGAAGGGTGAAATTGGTGCTCTATCCAGCAAGGTTAAGTTATTATCGGGAAGTAAGAAGGCAAGATCCGTGCTAACAGTTAAAGATAAGTGGGGTAAGATATTAGTTGAACTAGGAAAAATCCAAGAGAGATGGAAGGAATATATAGAAACACTGAATGGTATTGAACTTAGGCCGACAAGGTTAGACATAGAAAAGGAACATGACGTAGAAGAAGATAGCTTAGGTCCAGGCATACTCGACGATGAAATAGAAAGGACATTAAAGGAGATGAAAGCAAATAAGGCCGTGGAGGTGGACAACATTCCTGTAGAACTGTTGAAATGTTTAGGAAAAGGCGGGAAGAAGGCCCTATATGGACTGATTCGTAGTATCTATGAAGAAGGAATCTGGCCGGAAGATTTTGTGAGATCGGTGTTAATTCCTATTCCAAAAAAGGCAAAGGCTGCGTCATGTGAGGACTACAGAACAATAAGTTTGATATCCCATGCACCTAAAGTTATTCTCAGGATCATCAACAAAAGGATAGAGAGTAAGGCAAATGATTACTTAGGGGATGATCAGTTTGGATTTAGGAAGGGAAGAGGTACGCGTGATGCCATTGCAGTAATGAGATCACTAATTGAGAGGAATATAGAATACAATCAGGACGTTTTTGCCTGTTTTGTAGATTTCGAAAAAGCGTTTGATAGAGTGAATTGGGAAAAATTAATGCGTGTATTGCAGAAAATAGGAATGGATTGGAGGGGCAGGAGACTGATCCGCAACCTGTACATGCCCCAGACTGCTCAGGTACGAGTGGGGAACGGAGAGTCCGGATGGGCAGTGTTAGGAAGAGGTGTAAGGCAGGGTTGCCCATTGTCACCGGTGCTGTTCAACGTATATGTGGAGGAAATGATTAAAGAGGCATGGGAAGAACTGGAGGTAGGAATGAAAGTCGGAGGGGAATTCGTAAAATCAGTTATATTTGCTGATGACCAAGCATTAGTTGCTCAGTCAGCCAAGGGGTTGCAAGCATTGCTGGGTGAATTTGAAATCAGTGTGATGGTTATGGGATGAAAATCAACATAATTAAAAACAAAGGTTATGCGATTTTCCAGAAAGACAAAGGGTAAGCTTAACATTAAAATAGGAGGGGAAAAAATAGAGCAGGTAAAACAGTTTACGTATCTTGGAAGTGTTTTGGACCAATACGGTCAAAGTGGTAGGGACGTAAGGAGAAGAATTGCGCTAGGCAAGGAGGCTTTCTCAAGGAGGAGGGAGTTGATGACGGGGACGTTGAGTAGGGATGTTAAGACAAGACTCGTAAAAACTCTGATATGGAGCGTAGCTATGTACGGCGCGGAAACGTGGTCACTGAAGCAGGAGGATAGACGTAGATTGGAGGCTTTTGAAATGTGGGTGTGGAGAAGAATGGAGAAGGTGAAATGGACCGAAAGGAAAACAAATGAGGAAGCACTAGAGATGGTGGGTGAGGAGAGGGGTTTGTCGAGAGAAATCCTAAGGAGGCAGGAAAAATGGATGAAAGGCGTATTGAGCGGCAGTGGGATGTTGAAGAGGGTAATAGAGGGGAGAATGTTGGGCAAACGAGGAAAGGGCAGGAACAGGATAGGGATGTTGGATGGGATGAAGGGTGGAAAGAAGTACACAGAGTTGAAGAGGGACCTGATATAGATTAGGTTGCTAGGTGGGGAGTTACAAAATGTTTATTTGATAGTTGTGTCCATCCAAAAACCTACCTTAATCGGTAGATTACCTAATAAAAATATCTCAATTCTACCACAAGGACAGCCTAATAAAGAATCATCATATTTTTTTTTGACGACATACTTTTGCCCAAATCCTCCAAATTTCGACGTTTTTCTCAAAGCAATGCTCATTTGGATGCAATGCACTCGTTCCACCTATTTTTAGTCTTCGAAGACATGCTGGAATCCATTTTTTCCGAAGGTCCTTCCATTGCCATCCCATTCTAAAGGACCTTCCAAATCACCTCAGCGTCCTTCATCGCTGCTTCCGATGATGAAAAATGCTTCCCGTGAAGGTGTCTATTCACATTGGGGAACAACAGAAAGAAGGCATGGGCCAAAGACACTTTAAATTAATTTCCGCGAGGAATTCAGCAGCAGCAACCTGAGCGGCTGATTTATCATCGTGGTGCATGGATCCTGCCTGTTGCTGCGCCAAATAGGAAACAACCAGACACCCCACACTACAATAAATTGATTTTCAAATCCGAATACTTTCTGTCTCCGTTCACTCCGTTAAATATTATTCTTATCATTTTCTTTCCTTTACAACGCCCGACTAGAATTATCTCCTCTACTATAGTCTGCGACAGACAATATGCTGTGCAATCACTTGTCTTACCTCCGTTCGATTTCTCCCAGCAACCCTCATTCCTCCTCCTACATGTCATTTCTTAATTTGCTTTTCTGTCTGTCCTTTTCACTCCCACGTCTCAAAAGCCTCTAATCTACGATACGATCCAATCCACTCTTGCCGCAATGACCAAGCCTCGAGATTTACAAAAACTTGCCATATCAAAGTTTAGCTTACTTCTCTTTCAAGGACTTACTTTTCTTCCAGTTGCAAGCGTTGGGACCCACAACTACGAAATGTGGAAACCGGGGATTGCACGCTTATGCCAAAGCTTTTAGATTGGAGAGAACTCTTCTGTTGCAAACACTTGTGCAAAAAGGAAATTAGCAGTGTTCTTTGGTCCGGGCCTTAAAGATGTCCGTAGCTGTAAGGATAAAAAGAATCGTAGAATGGGTAAAAATATTTAGCATTTTTTGAATGGAGTAAATATGAATTGTTGTTCCCAAAATGCCCAACGTGAAAATAAAAACACAAAACGCGACAACGTTTAAATCTGTTTCACCTATTCCATTTCATGACACTGGTTTCAATTTAAATTTCTTTTAAACCAGCCTTCATAAGTCCTTATCTCCACCAGATAAAATCTAACATGATATTTATCTCTAACCTATGATGATCATCGGTTATGCAAACGGATACTGAGCAGCGTCTTTCTGAGAGCGGAAGTAGGGTGGCGTTCCTCGAAAAACCACAGATTAAAGTCAGTAGCATGTCAAAGTGACGTGGGCGGAACGTCTGAGAATGGGTCAAAACCTTTTGTCCGAAATGAAAAAAGTAAAATTTTCTATTTTTCCGGGAAAAATGTGAAATTAAATGTAAAGAACGACCTCTACCGAATCGAATATATTGTTCGGATTTCATCCGACAAAAACACTAAGTCCCACAGAAAATTTAACCGTGACTTATGCAATCATCATGATTGGTTGTGTGGCTGTAAGATGGAAAAAGGGTTGCTTTGCATCACTTACATTTTGGTAGTGACGTCTCTTGGAGTAAATAATGTGAAATATATGGTTATTTCAAGATAAAGAAGCACGAGGGCTATGAAAAGCACATTTACAGTGCAATAAACGTACCAACGCTTGCAAGAGTGAATATTTCTTCTCGGTTATGTGAATAGTGTAGAATTAAAAGTACATAGGTGTAAAAATATAGTATAGAGAAAAATAGGAAATTACTCTCGAAAATAATTGATTGTGACAAATGTTGTGGAAAATTTGAACTTACTTTTTAAGGTCAATCCCTTTCTTTAAAGTATTAAGTTAGGAATTTAATGCGAAAGGACGTTGAATAAGATTAGGGAAATGCATTGCGCATACTTTCGTGAGCAAGACAAAAGGGCAAAGGAAAGTGTACCGTTTGAGGATGATAAGCCAGGAGGCAGTGAGAGTGACAATGAACACACCGCCATTCTAGAAGTTGGAGATAACTATTGTCACTGCGGAATATCGATTGAAACTTCGTTTCGATAAGGAAGAACAAAGAGTCGTCGGTTTTCGGGAGTTAGTAGATAGATTGGTTTACCAATTCGATCTAGGCGAAAAAACGCATTACGAACTGCATAAGAAAATATTGGGAGGAAGAACGAGACTATGGTTTTCGGATTGTCAACAATTTCATATTCAACTAAGAATCGCTTTCTAGGACCAAACTACAAGATGTGAATGAAAACGGATTAATCTATATGTAGTCAAGGACGGTATGAAGTCTTACCTGATAATGTTACGTCGTGCACGCCAGACTAGACCGATCAATTGCATTCAGTGGATATAATTTGCAAAAATCTTAACCCAGATCAATCGTGTTACCTGGTTAGTAACATGCAATCCTCGATATAGCCTATTCAGTGGGGGTTTCAATCCGATGAGAGAAGATGCCTTTTCCCTGGAGTCTTATCGAGAAAGCCCTCGTGAACAATAAAGGAAGCGGACATTGGGGGTTAAAGATGCATGCAGAGGCAGTCTGACGGCACACTCATTTAGGTCGGATGCACCGAGACCCCCATTTAAACAGGAATGCCGCCCGTTCCGCGGCCTGGAAGACCACTAGGAAATGAGCACCCGCCAGTGATGGGACACGCAAGAGGAAACGAATCTGCCGCGGGGTGGTACAATTAGTAGGTCGCTGCAGCACAAATTACCGTATTTTTCCATCGATAACGTGCACCTTATGTATAACGCGCACCCATAACTTAATAGTTATCATGAATTTGTATGGATACCGCGCGCCCAGGGCTTCATAGTTATCTTGAACGTGTATAGATGCCGCGCATCTGTGTGTGTGTGTATGTATACAGGTATATATGTACATATATATTTTTAATGTATATATATATATATACCTACATATATGCTTGTATTTTTATAAATATTTAGAAATATATACAAATTAATATAAACACATATATACAGGTATATATATTGAAATATGTATATAAATAAATTGTGTGTAAAAATACGTCTATATCCAAATAATAATAGATGGTAACAACCAATGAATACATGGAATCATAATTGCCTGTGGCTATATCTATCGTAAGTATACAGAAGATCAATACTAGGTGATTGAAATTAATTCCAAAACGACGGAATGATGAAAAAATAAACAATATTTATAAGCCAACACAATATGCCGCCTTATTGCTCTTCCGCTATGATTATTAAGTCAAAATGAGACATAGGTTTGTGTACCCTTTTATTTGCTATGCAAATTAAATTTCAGCAAATCAAATAAGAGAATGAATGAAATGGAATTTACTTGTTTTGTTTGATTTACTTCCCTTTGTTAGTATTGGCGCTCAGCTGTTCTAGACACCCTCCAAGTTCTATGAAAGTACCGCCTACATGGTGATTGTTTTAAACCGGAATTGAGTTAAGCTTTTGTAATTTAGAATTTTCTCAAGAAAATTACCTCTGGAGAAGAAAGTTGTATACAGCGATGTTTAAGCTAGAAGTCATCAATTTCGAGACAGAAAAGGCAATTGCGAGGCTGCCATTATTTATTCATTAATAAATCTTTTAAACAAGAGTTACGTTCTAGTTGGAAAAGTGGATGAAGTCTGACTACTTATGAAAGACTACACAGAATCAAGAAGGATTAGAGGGTGTCAGAGGGACTTGTGTAAATCATTAATTTAAAATCGCTTTAGGCAATATTTCAACGCCAGTGCTAGAAGATGAGGAAGAGTTAACTTCAGAGAGTGAACTCGGTGCCTGAAGAGATAATAAATGCACGTAAAGTTAATTGTGATTCAGGTGACGAATTTCTTGGATTCGAGTGATCTACCTATTCTATCATATATTTATATGTACGTGAAAATAATACGACGCACTCTACATATACGTGAAGTACTATATATTATAATAAATAAGTACTACGTATTATAATAAATGAAGTATAGAAATTATGTTTCTTCTTTTTTGCATGGATTTATGAGATAAAATAACTGTAAAAGTAGCATATCTGTATAAAATACAGGAGAACTACATTCTACAATACCTGTAGAATGCAATTAGAAAGGCATGCTTCCAGACTAATTTACTTTTTCGAAACTCTTAAAAAATTATTGTGTACATAGGGACGCAAATGTTTCGATTTTTTAAATTTTCATTGCATAACGCGCATTGTCATTTTTTTTCGATCATCTGAACATTTTTGTACTGATAACGCGCGCGCTAAAATACGGCCGGTCGTTTCAATCGGCCGGGTACAGTAAAATCGGAGACATAACTCAAAACGTTGGTAATTGCTTAGGGGGTCTCCGATGGTCTTTTTGGAATTGGTGGGCTTTTTGTTCTTGAGTGGATGAATTTTTTTTTGACTCTTAAGACTTCAAAGGCTTAGGTTCCAGCACTTGAAGGTCACTTGTTTGTTGTCACAGAACAGATGACACTGCCATTTAAACGAGATGAGTTTTTTACTGCAGCATGAGATTTCTTTATTTTCAAGGTTACATTTGCTATTACGTTAGCCACAGATTTTATTAATCGTCCCGGAAGGTCTTTAAATGTCATAAATAAAACAGAAGTATATAATTTTCTACCAGAAGCATTGGCAACCATGTTTTTGAGGAAGGAGGAAGATGCGAGCCAAATAACGACGGAGCGACAAGAATATGTGAACATCATTTTTAGATCTCGTATTTACAGAGCACTTGAGTTCCACGGATCCAATCGAATATAATCATCCGTTAGCACCCTCATTGACAGATCCCCGCTACACCAGTGCAATTCCGTTTAAAATGTCTTAATAGGGTAATCAGATTGACGATCGTGAGCGAATTGGAATCATCCTCGAATCAAACTCGCCGAATGCTAACCAAAGTTACCTAACACCCAAGAAGATAACATTTAGATTATCGTAAATTTTATAAGTAAATAAAATTTGACGCTTACCCTTTTAAGATTATGGGCTCGCACGATTCCAGTGCGCAGTACTTTTGGTACTGCAAAGATACCTCTGGAATCGAATACTTTATGGATGCATGTGTCTTCGTTAGGTTTATAGTTATGAAGGCTTTCCATAAGGTCTTTGACATTTACTAAGCACCAACTATGGTCAAGGATGTTCAAATAAACAATGTTTGTGCATCTTAAATATTAATTAATACTCCAAAAGGGTGTTCTATTCTATAATATACATGGTACCCTGCAAGCCAGGATGTGTGGTAGGGGGTAATTACACACAAGACTACTATTGACCCTAAATACCCTTTCACCTTGTGCGGTCGGACAATGTTATTCTGATCCCTTATCGTTCGTGGGAATAATGACATCCTTAACCTATCTGTTCTGCACTTAACCTCTCTAATTTTATTTACATCTCGCCTACCGTAGTACAATGTGGGTAATTATACATTTTTGACATCATTACTAAAGATACATTCTAACAATATATGCAAGAGATTTAATCTGTAATTTAACCTTCGCTCTGTGAGTGATTTCCAACCTAGCTCCTCTAATAATTTTGATATGCTACTCAGTTTGTCACAACAACATTTTACAAACCTAGCTCCTCTACACAGCATGTGATCTAATTCGTGAATTAATCAAACTTCATGATAAAGACATCTGCTAAAGTTACTGCATCATCAGGACTATGGATATCTCTGTAAACCACTGAGTTGTCAGCAATTAAACATTTCTTACTATTAACCATGAAACTTTTATTTATATAGTCCAAAACAATCATCATGCCAATTACTATTGACAAATGACAAGGAAAAATGATTTTAATCAATCAAAACTTAATGAATAACAAATATAATCACATGAAAGTTAAATTTGATTTACATATTAATTAAAATTAGCAATTTTCCACAAAAATAAAATTTGTTAACACGACCGGTTTCAATGCAACTACATCATCTTCTGGACCAGAAGATGATGTAGTTGCATTGAAACCAGTCGTATTAATAAATTTTATTTTTGTGGAAAATTGCTAATTTTAATTAATCATGTTATTCCACCATATCACGCCTGAAACGTCTCTTTTTATTGATTTACATAAATGAGGAGGTTAACAAGGATAATTAGAAGGTGGTCTGAAGAAAATTACAATGGAGAAAGAACATGGCAGGAATGGCCGGCGTGAGGAGATTAGAACAGGTCGAAGTCAGGGAGCCATTTCATGATTACATTAGAGGTTGATGGAAGTCTAAAGATCAATGAGTGTTTTGTGATTGAGAGACGAGTGGTGACACAATGGAAGATTCATTCAACCACGTCGAATGCAAAGGTACTCCAAGAGGGAAATAGGAAAGAAGTTCAGATGATCTATTATTACAATTGTCCTCTTCAGCAAATATTTTCAAACCACATTCATGGCTAACCAAGGCATGGATACTTCAAACTTCCATTCCTGCTGCACTATTTATCCCTCCTAATTGCCTTCAGATCACCTCCTTCCTGCTACTCATTTTAACCCTGTCATATTTGTAAATTACACTTAATTTTTTTATGTGATGCTGTTATTTGTTATTCATTGAGTTTTTATTGATAACATTTATTTTCTCTATTATTTATCCAATGTAATTGGCATGATACTGTTTTTGGACTAAAGAAATAACTCCATGGTAAGATATGTTTATTTGCCAACAACGAAGTGGTTTACAGAGATATCTGTAGTCCTGATGATGCAGTAACTTTACCAGATGACCTTAATACTAAACAACGTTAGTGTTGCCCTTGACAATTAGAATTAAACTTAAAAAAGTTCGTAGTGACTAATTTTTGGAATAGGAACAGTTCCTTCCCAAAAACCTACTGAATTAAAAATAAAGGAGTAGAAAGTATTGGGTCAATTAAATACTTAGGCATTACCCTCACTTTCAATCTCTTCTGAGAGAAACACAAACAGGGAGTTCGTGTACAAGCTAACATAAAATTAGAATTTATTAGAAGAGTACTGGGGAAATGTGACGAGAAAATTAAAGAACAATGTCATCTTTCACTATTTCATTGAGGCCTCATTTAGAATATGATGCTAGTAACATGGAATACCTACACATGTGATCCTCATGAAGTTGAATATCCCAAGGAAAATTTAAATTCATTCTGATCTTAGATAAGAGAAATACAGGGTAAGAAATAAAATGTACATTCTTCGGAGGAAGAAAACGGCAAACTTATTACAGCCAGCAAGATAAGGCAAACATTTCAAACAATGTTTTCCAGAGCATCTACAATAAAGATATCAGCACACTAAATAAGATTCCTTACCACTCAGATAACATATGACAGAAATTAATAGAGAGAGAGATAACCATGTCCAAAAACAAAATAGCACAATGGTTCCACCATATCCAAGATTCCAAATAATCAGCTTCACAGGAAATACCAACTAGGACATTAAAGGAATTAGAGGAAGTTACCACTCAAAAAGTTACCTGAAAGTAGGCTGCATTGAATTCCACCTCTATAGGCCACCAGGCACAGGAATGTACCATTTCCTTGAAAAGAAGTCTCACTATACAATGGTGATCTTCCAGATGGATCCTGGTGAAATCTCTGTGGCATAAAGTCTTCCTAGATGGCTGATTTTGTTAATTGGTACCAAGTCTTGTAGGCCCCAATGCCATACATCACAATCAGAGGAGGGCAAGCACATCATCCTGGTGTTCACTTTGATGCAAAAGGAGTGTCCTCCAAGGGTGCTGTGGAAAGGTCCATAGGGTTTTCCTTTTCAGTCGCTTGAACGGGAGTAAAACAACTCAAAGTAGCTATCATTTGTGCAAGAGTCAGTTGATTCAAAGACTGTAATCCCATGTATTCATGGTCATGTGAAGGATTGCCGGGATGAAGGCTTTTGTGGGAGCTTGGTGACTTCTACCTTGCCTGCAGCCAGTCCAGGGGAGGCATTCAAAGAAGGATGATCATGTTGGGCTGGCGTTAATACTGGTGGGTGGGATGATGGAAGAGTATAAGTTTTTTGAAGTCAGGGATAGTGAGCTTTTCCCACATAATAATGGAGGAAGAGCTCTCCTTGCTGCTTTGAAGTTATTGGTTAAAATACTTGGTGATTGGTTACTTACTATATCACTTGTTAATTAAGTTGATACCTAAAAATTGAATGTGTGGGACTGTGGAAATAGGATGATTGTTAATGACGATGGGGAAGTATCAGTTGGCAACTTTTTTTTGGTGTGTAAATTTTTTTTTTTAATTTGGTGGTGTTAGCATAGATTTTCCACATATGTGCCCATTCTGTGAAGAAATTTAGGTGTGGTCCTTATGTATTGTCCAGAGAGCCTAAGCCAGATGTGAGAGAAAGTAGAATGAAAAGAAAAAGTAATAATTAAGTGGCCTCAGTTTTGGGAATACCATATCTGAAGACAAATGGATTTTGTGAACATACAGCCCACTGTGAGACGTGCCTATACCATTTTCCTCATCACTACAATAGTGTTATGAATGCTAAAAAATAACTACTCTCAGAAAAAGAGAGGGAATCCAGATGGTCAAAGTGCAAATCTTGGGTAACAATTTTTTCATTGTTTTTTATTAATTTGTTTCATTGCACATTTGTTCAGTTGACTTACCTTTATATCTTTGAATTTTATCATAAAAATAGTATCACTTCACCTGCCAATTGCATCTTCTGCAAGATGCTTTACATAGAACTATAATTTAAATTCCTTGGGTCACTCAAGAACTGTAATTTCAATTCCTTGGGTGTGTAAAAGTTGTCTTTTCCAAATATAATTTACTATCAACAGAGCAAGCAATAGAGAATAAAGGGCAGCTTTCAACCAATAGGTACCATAAACATAAAAGATTTGGCATATCTTGGTATACAGCTACACCTGAAGAAGCAAAGCAACACCAGCTAAGGTCCATTTGGCTGGCTTGTCCTTGGTTTTGAGATGAAACGTCCACACATAAGTAGGGCCACGTGTTCTCGTCTTATAAACTGGGCACTCATACATATTTCGTGAATCTTGCTTGTCTTGAGTGATGGCCTATAGAAGGAAGAAAGTCCAATGTGAGTATAAAAAATCCATTATTCACAGAATGATGCTCAACACTTTTTCTTTCCATCACCACCACAACTAAGTTGAGCTGAGAACTATATTGAGACGTCTCCAATTTTCCCTGCACTTGAATTCAATTCATTAATCTTACCAAAAATAGCATTTATCATATTAACTTGACCTTTTCAATTCACCCAACTAAATAAACAATATCTTAGTGAATTATTTCAAAGCAAACAATATGGTTGTAATAGTATGACATCAATTTTCGGCCTCCAATTTCACAGAGCAAATGTTTGGAATGAGCCTGGACTGCTAGCTAGACAAGGTGAAAACACTGAGATTGCTAGCAACTTCAAATTACCATTTAAATTTAAGAAGGACCAAAGTTGCATATCCCTGTGCATCTGAACGTTAAGTGTAACTTCAAATGGTATATTTTCACTCTTGAAAAATTTCCAAGTGTTTTAAATTGATTCAAGTTAACTACAAAACATGTAATTTCACAAATAAAATCAGAAAACTCTATCTCTAGGGAGTTTTATTCTAGAGAAAGGGATTCCCCATGATCAGTTGAAAGAATTGCTTTGTCTGCGATGCACTTCAGGGAAACAGAGCATCAGAGAGACCTGTTCCCCTCCACAAAATGGCCCACAAAGATTATCACATAATCATCTTGGTTTGTTCTGCTGTGTGACAGGTTCACACATGTTTGACCTCATTTCCTGTCTGTCCTGAGTAAGTCTCTTGGTTTCTTTGTACTTTCTCCCAATCTTTAACCATGTTCAACTTGCTCCCTCATCCTCTCTTCCATTCCAATATTTCCTCCAACACAGTCTTCAGCAAGCACTCATTCCTCATACAATGTCCTAATAAATTCATCTTTCTTTTCTTGATTTTCTCTACTGATAATCTCTCTCCTCCAATTCTTTGTAGCATATCCTTATTCTTCACTCCTAATTCCTTCCATCCTCATCCAGATTCACATCTTGAAGACCTCTATTCTTTTTTATTCATCTTTCTGGAGAATCCATGTTTCTGCTTCATACAAAATCACACTCCAGAAGCAACAATTCGACCATCTCACTTCTTTTCTCAAAGGGCAACACTGTAGTTTCTTCTTCTTACTATATCCCTCATTTGCCATAGCTATTCTAGATTTGATTTCCTTGGACCAGGACATGTCTTCAGTGATGGCACTTCCCAGAAACACCTAAAGCTCACTCTATTTGTTTCATCACTTCACCTTCAATGTGATGCTGATCCTTTCACCTTTACCTCCTATTATCATGCTCTTAGTCTTTTTCTTGCTTGTTAATATTCCACATTCCTTAAGTTTGTTATTAAGGTCTGCTAGCATCTCTCTCGCTTTCTGTTTACCAAATGCCACTATAGCCATACCATCAGCAAACCTGATACCTTCCACTCATTTACCTCCGATATTTAATCCTATACTTTCCTCGTCAAAGCAGTCTGTTAATATCCCTTCTATGTACGCATGTGTGTGTGTATGGATGTGCATATGTGTCCACCTAATTTTGATGGAAAGCAATGCACTCACCCTAATGTTGATAACTGGCATTGGGGGGAACAGTTCTTTCAATCGAGACTCTGTGATGAGGCCAGCTTGTGTGTCCCACCTGGCACCCTCCATGAACAGGCCATGGACGTATGCACCCTCTCGTGGTGCACTCCTGCAAGACATGGAGATATCAACAAGCGAGGAATGACAAAAAACATGGTGCATTTAAACTTTAAAAACCATCAAAGCACCAAATTTTGTGAGAGTTGCAGGCGAGGAGGAAGAGGTGAGATGCCTGATAGAGATAGAGAGGCACCCTTTGACCACAAACACAGTACTTATTAGAAATGATTTTGAATTTTTTACTTCATATTCATATTTATAAACTAGAAAATTTATTTTCCACCACATTTAGTCATGTGCATGAACTCTAGGTCATGCCATTGTGCTCTAAGCTTCAAGTTTCATCTCTGGTTTTTGAATGACGATATGTCCCAATTTAAATAAGTTTGTCTCTGGGCATTTTTTTTTAAAAACACCTTTACATTTCCATCTCTCCTGCCTATGCCACTGTTGCTTCTCAAGGAAGTTTGGAAGAACACAGATATTTCAACTTGGACTTAAATGAAATATACATGCATAAAGATATATGAACTAAAGATGTCTCTCATGAGTTGTAGCAATTGTATTTTGTAGGCTTGCCCTCTCTTTATAATTTTCAGGATGCATCTGCCTGACATTTATTGTCAAAGACCATTATTTTATGGTACTGATGAGTTTCAGAACCTCCTCTATAGTCAAGAATGTTTGAATTCATTTTCATTCATATTCATACTAAACAGAAAGGAATGTATTATGCACCTAGCAACACTATCATACTACTTATGGCTACTATAGAAATAAGAAGTTTGAGCAGAGCATCCCAATTAGTCCAATGCATATAAGTTTTGCAGCAGCACCACACATGAGATGTATCTGAACACACTACCTTTTATATATTTTAGATTTATTTGGGAATTTTTTTTAGGCAGTACTTTCAAGGAAATATTAAAACTCTACTTGCTTACCACTGGCTCAAAAAAATGATATAATGAAAATTTTTAATAGAGGCAACCATTTTCTTTGTCTGATAAAGATAAAAAATACTTAATAGTAAATTTCAAGAAACTGTGGGTGATGTCTTGACAGAAACGGAGTCTTCCGCTAAATGTGCATTGCAATGCAAAAATTTCAACTTCAAATTACAATATTTAGCTTTATGGGAAAAGTAATGGGAGTTACACACTTTCAAAGTTCACAGTGCCATAATTTTGAATTCAACAGTGAACTTAATGATCATGTACAATGACTCAAAATTAAACATTCCTGAAAAGTCTCACAAATAACTCTTCTCTCTAAGTTCAGCATTGGTTATTAAAATTTGATGACTTTAAATGGACGAGATCACTTTCATCACAAAATTAAGTAAAAAGCATCATATCATTGAGTGCCATATTCCAAGAAATCATTGGAGATGCCAACCCAACAGTAACTTTTGATAGTCCCGGTTAAGGTGGATCTCAATCAAAGGCAAATCCCGGTCAAGGTGAATAATTTTTACACGCTGAAAATGTTGCAATGTAATTGAGTGCCATGCTTACTGTGGGATTCAAACACTTTTGAGTTAGTTGGCTGTACATTGGTTAAATAAGAAACTTAACTTCACCTTCTATTTCTTTGAATGACTGAGGTATTCAATAGAATGGAGTGACTTACGAGAAATCCTCCTTTTGTTTCTTTGTGACATCACACTGCAGGCACATTTTGTCCAGGGGCAGCTCATTTCGACGAGCAGTACTCTGCATGATTGCCGTTAAAAAAGACTGAGGGTTGAAGAATCCAGCAAGCCACACAGAAGCTGGTAGCTGAAATCATGAGACAAGGGCTTTATGAAAATAGACCATTGAGAAAATCCATTTTATATTGCACATGTATAACCTGAAAATATTTTTGACAGAGATTCTGCATGTAGCCAAAAGAGTTTCTTCACTTAGAAATGCAACAACTAATGGGGGGTGAGGAAGAACTGTGACTGCATGCATTATTATGCATGGTGATTTGAGAATAGAAGAATGATTGAGAGAAACCAAGCATCAAGATTAGCATGTACATTTTCTAAGCAAAACCTCACAAGGCAAGATAACATTTAATTCACAATTTGAAGAACAGAGTCCATTGACTTGAATTACTCTGATATCCAGCTTCGCCATCTCTTTTTCTGAAATTAAATGATGCATATGTAGAATCCACTCTTTGATGCCCATAAACTCAAATATACCTTCAAGGAACATTACTCTAATTAATAGAATGCTAGGGACCATATCTAATTCCTAGTATTACAGATATGATCAATAAGTTATAAAAATCTATTAATGGTATGATACTAAAATTTAATAATATCAATACATAAATTGTTTTACATAATTTTAGAAATAAAGAACCAAAAAGCTGATGACCTTACATAACCATGTATTATTATGTATTTCAATACATCATATTTCATAATTCATGGCCAAATTTACTGATTTGTATTTTCAATGTTTCAAATGTAAAAAATAAGTTCAAATTAGCACATTTAATAATAATAATAACAATAACTTTAGTAATAATAAATCCCTAGAGACATTTTCCATCTCCAATTTGGAGATGCATAGTATTTGCAGATAGAAGATAGCATTTGACAAAGAGACAGGGTAATTGTTAAATAAAATACCACCATTGGCCCATAATGGAAACCAAAAAACAGATGGTGTGATAAAACTCAGCACACTAGTGACTCAAGCCAAGAAAGGGGCAAACCAAACAGCAGATCCAAATAAGGAGTATAGAAGAGTACTTGGAGTAAGGCAGTGAGTGGATGGCTTCACACAATGCAGAGCATTTCACTTCAAAACCTGCACAAAGCGTATCCCTTGAAGAGGATGAGTTTTAGCATATATGTTGTGGTATAATCCTTGTCAAATTGAAGAAGCAATCAATATAGTCAAATGCCCTTAATAAGGAAGATATTTATTCTCGTAATC
This sequence comes from Hetaerina titia, assembly GCA_037158775.1. Lineage (NCBI taxonomy): Eukaryota > Metazoa > Arthropoda > Insecta > Odonata > Calopterygidae > Hetaerina > Hetaerina titia. The sequence continues at coordinate 100,505,333 of CM073772.1, read as the reverse complement.
ACGCCTGTATGTGGAAAAGACACCTAACCACCAATAATAGCCGACCTATTCATATTTTTACAATGTTTTAAATAAGATCAATGACCAGAAAAACACATATTAGGGCAACAGTTAAAATGAACTCCTCTATCAGCTCCTGATAGCATTATCAGTATGAAGAATTAATTGTTAAGTCTTTTGAAAATATGGTTTAAACATAGGTGGTTTCATTATGCACTGGCAATAACACTCTTTAGGTGCACCAATGAAAAGAGTTTAAAAGGATTAAATTCAGTCAGACACTTGAAGGTATCTTCAATTAATAATGGAAATTTGAGTTTTTTGGAAAGACTTTCACTTATTCGTCTATATCAATGTTATCCTTTTCTAAGTAGTTTCCATTCAATATTATCATACACTTATTTCAGTACTTTTTCCAAGCCTCAAAACACTTCTGAAACTCAATCCTTGGTATAGCTTTTAGTTCTTTTGGTGGTACATTGTTAATATTCTCTATGCTTGTAAAACGATGGCCCTTAAAGGTTCTCTTTATTTTTGGCAACAGAAAAAGGTCACACAGGGCCATGCCTGGTGATATGGAGGCTGGGACATAGAGTGAGCAGGTGCATTATTGTGGTGCAAAAGCTATGAATTTTTTTGCCACAAACACAGGCATTCATATTGCAAACAGCGTTGAACTTACAGTACCCTTTATTGAACGTTTGAGTTTATGGCAAGAACTCATGGTTCACTATGGACCAATGTGACTTTACAAAATTCCCATTAATTTCTGAACACACCTCAAATGCATTTTTAGTGGAGAGGGCATAGTAAAAATATGAACAACTGTGATGCATTAGTTCAAGAGCCAATATCTCCTGCACGTCCCTTTCAACAGAGGGCGTCTCCCTGGGTAATGCAAAGAGGTTCGTGGAGTTGGAGACATCCAAGGGAGGAGTGATGTTATTAGCCAGGAGTTTTACAGAATTAGGCAAACATGATGATGGGCTGCAACTCACCACAAAGTCCGAGGACCATGTCTCAAGTTCCCGGATCCTAAGCAGCAAATGGGCAAACCATGCACTGAGGCCAAGCAGTGAGGGGAAAGCACGATGTGTCCAAACAGGAGGCACCTGATCCAGAAACACGGCATTCTCTAAGTTCTCCATGTCCAATGTGATGGTCAGCTCTCCCTGAAAAAGAAATAGAGCAAATGATCATTTCATAATAATAATTCACTATTGTATCAAAAATTTCAAATTTGTTCACAGCAGCACATGATGGATGCATTGCTTATCATTTGGATTTAGTAAAGAATCATCCTCCAATTTCCTGATGAGCATTTGGATTCATTGATATAAATAGTTTGGGAGGGGTATCACATATGGGTAGCCATATTGATCACAATACAGTGGGCAGTTACTCAGCAACAAACAAACTGGAGAAAAACAGACCCAAGGAAGATCTATATGCATGCAGAATGCTCCTTGCACATCTAGTTTTACCCTGTAGATCTTATATTTGATAGCAGTGAGACTATGAACTTCACAAAGCATATCTATAAAAGAACAATGAGTCAACATTGCCACCCATCCAATTCCAGGTCATTTGGATGGAGCAGGGAATTATACAGTATTATATTTTTATTGTTTAATCATGCTATAGGAAAATACTCTCCCCATAGCATAGTGGAAAAGCTTTTGGGTTCTGATGATCCCTAGAGCTGTGATGGTGGGAGCAATGATAATTGCTCATTGTTGGGTCACCAATGCCAAATCTGTCAAAGGTTAGAAGCAGCAGAGGTAGTAGGTAAGGATGTAGTAAGGAGTAGAGGAAGCGTAGTTAGCAGAGGGTGTAGGAAGAAGTAGAGGAGGGAATTAGGCAGGCAAGGTATTGGAGGAAAAGGATAGGCATGAAGAGAAGTAGAATTTAAGCAGCATTGGAGAAGGTTTTATTGTAGTGTGAGGTGTCAGGTTTTTCCTTACTAGGCAAGACTAAGAAATGTGGGGATGTTCATTCTGTGCCAAACCAAAACCTACCTTAAATGGTAGGCTACCAAATAATAATATGTACTAATAATAATAATAAGACAATATTGATTGCCTTGCTGACAGAAGGTTTTTTATTTACACAGATTCACTAGGCGTAATCAACACAACTAACAAGCAATGCATGTAAGCAAAAGAATCCAACAAATATCTTTGTTTTATTGCTTTGCTCAAGGCATTCCAGAAATGGTTGTGGCCATTGGATTAAATACTCTCCACTCTTTGCACTCCACGTTCAGCATTTAAATTCATTCAAGTGGCAGCAAGTGATACAAGGGCAAGTGCCTACTCCTCACCTTCAGCCCCAGGTCAAGCTCCTTGAGTGATCGCTTGATCTCCCCTGTCAGGTAATTCATCCTCTCGCACTCTTGGAAGGCCACTATCACATAGGGTGTCCGTTCTTCCACCTTGCCCATAATCTCTGTCATGTTGAATTCCTCTGGGAGCTTCTCCATGATTTCATCCAGAATTTGCTTCACCTTTGGACAAATAAATTCAAGTTCTAATTGGACACTGTAATATTATGAGATTGAAAAAGGATTACTGGTGTTGGGATTCACTTCCATGTCAACCACTTTTCCAGCATGAGTGTGAAAGGGAAAGTGACAATTCCAAGAGTATTGTGGAAATGTATTACCCATTTACTTCAAACATATAGTATCCGAATTTTAACCCAATCAATTCATTTTAAGGTGTTTCCACATTGAGGTTGAACTTTTTAGAGAAGGCATTCTCGCAGAGCACATTACTTGCTAGTATCTGACACTCAAGATTCTCTTATTTGAACTCCTCCACCATCTAAAAATGACATGTTATTTAGTACTCTTCTTGTGAATTGTAACATTTTAGCTATCCATCATAGATTTGAATTACGAATTTGGTGAAATATTTACTAATTATTTTGAGATTCCTAAATTTTAATTCACTAATTCATCAAAAAACTAGCCAAAGGTGTTCTTTTGGGCAGTTAAGTCTCTCACAGTGCTTTACTTGCTGGGAGAATGCTCTCATACTGACAAAATTGGGCTTCGGGGAATTGGGAATGGTATTCTTGAATGATAATCAAAGTAAAAGTGTTGCTTTGCTTGACATTTTCATAGTTGCATCTTTGGATTGTGATTCATGTTGAAAGTTTTACAATTTATTGAATGCATAGCTTCATATTCTAGATGTAATTATCATTTTTAGATTACGTATAAAAAAAGGGTGCATGATTAAAATACAATGTACATAGCGGGGCTCATTGCAAACTACTTTTCAGGAAGCTGAATCTCTTGGCTGTACCCTGTATTCATATTTTATTTTCTTTTATTTGTTAATGGAACATTTGTCGATGTTTTACAAAAACATTACAATCCATAATCATAACATTATAGCCAGATATAGGGTAAGAGTTCAATATAATAGACTCAGAATGTGTTCAACACACTTTAGAGCAATGTGCATAAGACTATGTAGTATTACGGACTTCCATAACAGATCAAGAAGAGTACTACCCTGTTTAACATATTGTGGATGAATCATGAGAAAACTTGTGTTTCTCTACATAATGCCTTCAGATGGTACCTCCTTTGATATATTGCATCTACTTTGTTTATTTATGTGTTTCCATAAGCAGTCAATGTATTTAACTCCATTGCCTTCATATTTTTTGCATATTAACTAGTTTTGGTAATTTGAACAGTCACTATCTTTGCATGCTTTTGGAAATGGCCTCTTTCAGAAAATTGAAGGAAATGAATAAAAATTAAATAATTTCAGAAGTTTTTACCTTTTATATCATACTACTGTTCTATACTTAAAGGTTTTGCCTTTATGCTTGATTTGCATAATATTATTTCATAATGTGAACTAATGTTTTATATTCAAACACTGAGAGAGTTTTAAAGAAATATTATAATGAAAGATGAGATTTAAACTCATTTAACTTATTTATAGTTTACTGGAAAAAAAACAGCTGGAAAACATGAGTCTCTGAAGTAAGTCAGAAAAAATGTTTCAAGCCAAGATAGTGCCCTTTAACACAAGTACCAACCATATTTCTCATTTGGAGCATTACTCACAGATGCTGCATCCAAATAATGATGGATAGGAATACCTTATCCTCTCTTGTAACTGTCTGTCCACCTGAAGCACCAGCATCACGTGGCTGCATTTCAAATACTGTACGGAAGAGATTGTCTGACGTGGTGGTGAGGAAGCCAATCTCAGCATTTGGATGAAGTCCATAGAGATAGGGAGACTCTGTTGGCATTGCCTCATCAATGTATGTGTGGTATCCGACAAAGTCAGTGTTTGGTGGTGCTAGGAATCCAGGTGCCAGCTGCAACTCTCCATCCACCTGTGGAAGGGAGGTGAGTGGGAATAACAAGGGGACATGCCATCATGTGGTGGAATGCTTTGCCATTGGACAAGCAATCACAAGCCAGTCGTGGGAAGTTTAAAGAAGGAAGAATAGGTGGCAGGGTGAGGAGGGTCCATCAGCCCTGAGTTGAAGACAAATATGTCTGTTCTCCTAGATTACAATATTTTATTATTACAAAGGTTTCTATAATGTGGTGCAATTTCTGGAAATATTTTCTTCCCCTGTTATTTTTGTCAACTGATGCATCAATTTTAAGTGATGAAATTTTATTATTTCTACAAAAATCAAAGCATAATTTTAACGTAATTTGCAATGTTATTATCGAGATCCCATTGAATGTGGCACAGTTCTTTCACTCGAGGATATGTGGATTACATGCATAGAAGAGTTCATATGAATACAGCACACTTATGCATATGCGCGTGCATACACACACACACGTACTTGGACTCATAAGGACTCTTATCAATACAAATAGATACATTACAAATACATGAATTCATTGGTGGACTAAATTGTATTGCTTATAAGATATTGGTATAGATTACTGTGGAAAGTTAGAGATTTCCCTTATTTACCTTGGCAGGAAATTAAAAATTTTAACACTTATATAAATTGGGTTTTTGGTTAAAAGGCTTAAATTATGAGTGACAATCCTAAGCTTTTGGAGGCTTTGATGTTGCATTTCTGGACATCATTGTTAATTTGTTAATTGATGGCCACCCTTCAAAGAGTTGTTTTATTTGAAAAATCCTGAGGACTTCTCAGTGGCTAAATATTTATGCAAATGTAAATATTTATAATTTTTTGTCATCATGGAAAACTCAACTGATAAGAGAGTGGAATCCTGTTTGTAGAGCAGGCAGAAGTAGCACTGCTCCATTTTTCACAAAACCTTTGCAAGTGACTGTCCTTCATGCACAAGTATTAAAGATATTCTTGTATGTAGCATGAAATGAAATGATTATCTTACCAAATCAGGCTGCATCAATTCCTCCAAATAGCTTATGCAAAGCCTCCGGTCCCAATCATCTGTGATGTGCCCACCATACATGATTTCACCAAAGAGGTATCGAAGATCTTCCCAGGGTACCTTTGGATTTGCCTCCAGGTAGTTATATAAGACATGGGCACTAATTGTGAGGTCACCTTTGAAGGTAGGAATGAATAACATTAGAGTGCAAATAATACACAGATGACTGAAATGGCAATTTACCTTTGTGTAATACTTGATTGATCTTACATGAAAAATTATTTTAAATATTAATTGAGGAGAGTACTATACATACTTTTCAAATAACTTCCATTAATTGTGCAAAATCAATGAGAGCTTGACAACTGCTAAGTTTCAAGACATTAATAAAACTTAAAAAACTCAATTTCTGGAAACATTTGTGAGCTAATAAATTATGACACCAGAACTAGAGTAAGAGGAAAATAATTACTGGAAAAGGGCTTTTCAATAGACCTGATCAACAGGCCATGTGTTTAACTGGGATATCAAGAATGCTTTGAGTGTGGTATAGGGATGACTCTGGAAAAGTCAGGGGGGAAGATCGGTATTTCTGGAAATGACACACAAAATTGTGACTTTGGAGAGTGAATTAATTGTTGACACAAAGATGATTTTTCTTAAGAACATGCTTATGCACTCAAGGATGGAAAAAGTGATGGTATGCTGTACAGTTGAAAATATCAATCTTTGGCACGAGAAAAACAACCATAGGTAAAGTAAGTGACAAAATATAATATTGGGTTATCTTAAATTTGTGACAATGGAGAGTGCTGGATCACAGAGAGAATATATAGTATAGTATACAAACTATGGAAAGCTGAACATCAATAAACTATTATTATTGCAAAAGGAAAATAATTTCTTGAAGATAATGAATAAGTATATGAAGCAACTGTTTTATACACCATTGGAAAGATCATTCATACCTTTATTGTGAAGGATCTTTAAATGAAAATTGAATCAAATCAGGGAATGAACAAGTGCACATGCTAACACATTTGCCCATGAAACCTCACCAACATTGAAGGGATATATGCGGTTCCACCCTTGGGGTCCAAATTTGCGGCGCTCGGCCACAACGGCATGGAAATAGCAGAGGGAAAAGAGGATGGCCTTGAATTCAGCTTCCTTCCCACACATCTCCAGAGTCTCCTGGCTGAAGTTATCCAGTGCCTTGTGCACATTGGCACTCATTCCTGTGGGAGGCTCATTTGTTATCTTGATTGACGACTCCAAAATCCCCTGCGAAAAGTCACTCATTATTATTAGCTGTCACTTACTCCTTTTTTAAATATGAGGGTGGATCAATAATACCTTAGAAAATCCGAGAGATTGTGCTTGTAGTAATGAAAATGTTTATCTTAAAGTTAGCCTTATCTCTTGACACTTCTACTGTTAAAGTTTCAGTTGTATCCATCTTGGGGTTACATTTTCATAGCCGATTGAAGCAACAAACTTTTGTGTATTTAGCCAAATGGAAAAAAATGAATTTTGTGTGATGAATTAATACTTCTATTTAAAAGGGTTAACACTGAAAGAGATCTAAACCGAGTCAGATGAAGTTCATAACACTGCTCCTGTGTTTGCAACTGTTTATAATTGGGTAAATTCGTTTAAACATAGCCATAAATCCACAATTGATGAGCATCATTCGAGGAGTTCAGTGGAAGTGCTTCCTCTGAAGTGATTGCCAAAATCCATATTTTGGAGGGATGGACAAATCAAATTTTATGAAATAGTTGAGTTCATAGACATACGTGTACATCTCAAAGTGTACACTGTTTCCAAACTTGTATGAAAAATTTGGTGTGAAAAAATCTTGGCAAGATGAATTCGCTCTCAATATAGAATAAACACAACCTTGAGGCTAGTTCAGAGGCTGGTTTGGTGCTTTTCCATCGCAATCCAAATGACCTTATGTGTCAATACACAACCATGTTTGACACATGGATACACTAATACACTCTAGAGACAAGAGAACAGTCAAATCAATGGGTTCCTAAAGGATCCAAAGAAGGCAAAAGGCATGAAATTGGCTGACAAGGTCATGGCCATGGTTTTTTGGGATGCTTGCAAATTCATCTATATCAGATACTTGGAAATTTGGAGAGTATTATACTTCCTTACTGCACCAGTAGAGCAAAGAAATCAAGAAAAACATCTTCATTTTGCAAAGCAAAAAAAATCAATTCCATCAAGCCAATGCACAGGTGCACATCTGCACAGTTTTGATGGCAAAAATTATGGAATTGATGTTCGAATTATTATAACATCCACTGTATGAGGACTGTGTCATATGAACTAGAATTGGCCCAATGACTTTATTTCATTTCCAAACTTGAACAAATGGCTTCACGGAAAGTGATTCACATCAAACGAGGAGATTATCAGCCACACCAATCAAATCTGTCTCATTAGCTAAAACCTTCCTCTACTGATCTTTCAACAACCAATCATTCATAAGATACATCCCTCTGTTTATCCTTGGCCCCTCCCTCTCAATGCTCCATGTATCTATCTGTATGAATGTATAAAATATGATATAATATAATGGGAGAAATTAAGAAAGTACTTATAGTATATGACATTCATTACTGTATAAAATATAGATTCCTTTCAAAAAAAAGGTATTGAAGGTTGTGGCCACCCAGAGGAGAGTGACTTGTATTTTGAATGATCCTTTTGTGTCCTTTTGGGCATACAATCGCCTCAAAGTGTCTGCACAAAGTCTTCATATTAATTTACAGTCAATTGAGTATCTACCTACTAAACTAGAGACAAACAATGGGGAAAATTATCAACAGAAAGACTAATTTGATTTACTGAAAGAAAGATTACCTGTGGAATTATGTGAGCTGCTGCAGTGGCTGCAGGCTCTGCACTCATAAATACCCTGTAGCTTGGATGAGAATGTTGTCCATAATACTCGAGTCTTTTCTCCAAAGCAGGTAGCCATTTTTTGACTAAATGTATATTCTGGGAAAAAATGTTCATGAGGTAACTCAAGCATCAGATAAGGGGACAGAGAAATGTGGGTCAATTAATTGTGGGCTCAACTATAATGCAATTAAGATGCATTACCTGCAAAACAACCCAATGGCCTGATTTGGCAGCAATGTCCATGGCTTCCTCAGCAACCACCTCTTGTCCTTGGCCCAAGGAAACATTGTGGAAATTCTGCTTGTCTATTGTGAAGCCCAAACAACGGCCTAGGGCTTCCACGTCCTACGTACATTGATAGCAATTAGTATACCCCAGACAGAATGGAAATTATGATTTATGTTACATTGCAGAGTTTTGGAAATCCACCAAGCACCAAAGCAGTTAATGTGTTCATTTGCAATTAATGAAGTTGTATTCTAATTCATCAGATTCCTATGAATAAACTATTGCTTCCAAAGCTTGGGTCTTATTGGTACAATACTTAAAGGAAATCAATTTAAGCAGCTTATAATTAGGTTGCATATTTTTTTTAATTCAATGAATGAACCCATTAATTTCATTACAAAATCTGTGCATTTGATCCCACATTATTTGCAGAAGCTTCTGGAAGTAAATGAATGTGCCTCCATGTCATTTCTGCCTTAATGTTCTGAATGATTTCATTTGACATTGTGCCAATGATCCTTGGAAAAATACACTGCTTAAGAGTCCCTTGAGAAACAGGCAAACCTCACCTTCACATAATGATGGACAACCATTTCAATACGTGGAATTTCACAGGGCAAAAAAAACAAAGACTGGGATACAAACAAGACATCTTGAGTGTCCTCTTAGTACTTATGCCAATTAAGTTACAGAAAATCCTCTGACTGTCTAAGGACTTTGAAGCAACAAGATGTTCTAATTGGTGTCAAAGAGTTATCATAATTACAATGCCATGACGTAACCACAGTTGTGAGTACAGAGTCCGTGAAGTGAAAGCCAGCGTTTATAGTGGAGAGGTATTTGCCTCAGCATCTCTCAAGTTCTCTCATGGAATTATTTGGATGTATCAATTCATAATTATGGATGCATGCTGGGACTTTGATTTTTGGATATAAAATTACAGCATAAGTAACCCAACAATATACCTTGAGATATTTTCCCAATTTTAAGCCAAAATCTGTATGACTCATCACAATAATTGATAGTGTTACACTTTACATACATACCTTAAGTGGGTTAACTCCTGGTGAGAGAATAAAGAATATTGGTGTTGATGGACTGGTCTCTTCAAATGACTTGGAGAATTCCAATGTTTTCCCTTCTACATACTTTGGACCAAGTTTCTCCTCAATGAATGCCCTTGAAAGAATCCAATTGCATAATATTTTAAAATAAAAATTATCTAATCAAAAGCCAGGCAGTCAGAAGCCAGTGTTTAAACCAATTGTTGGTGATGATTAGCCCCTGTATCCTGCAGAACTCAATTGCTTTCTTCTTGTAGTCATTCCGTGTACCTAAACTGTAGTCCCCCACCTTATCACCATCTCTTCCTTTGCCTACCGTTGCATTCCAATCTCCATCCTATCACTTCTTCCTCCTTGTGGTTACTCGGTGGCATGTATACAGGGTTCGTCCGGAAAATAAATGTACTGATTTTTTCCCGCCGCTCCAGGTGCGCCCAGCACCGCTCTGACGGGCTGCGATTGGAGGGGGGTAGGTTGGCAAGCGACGCTGAAAAAGGCAGTCGGCTCTGAGCTGTGGTGTAGTGAGGACCTCTGTTAACGCGAACCTCCACGCTCGACCAACGTCACGGAACGCGATGCCGAAGTTTTTGGAGCAGCGTTATTCCATCAAATTTGCGGTAAAGCTTGGGAAATCGTCTACCGAAACTTTCGGTATGATTAACCTGGCTTAAGGGGAGTCAGCCATGTCCAGAAATATGATCTTTCGGTGGCACAAGATGTTCGTGGAGGGCAGAGAAGAGGTCGACGACGAACCACGGCCTGGACGCCCATCAACGACACTCACCGACGAAAATGTGCGAAAAGTTCGCGATGTACTGAACTCTGATCGTCGTCTTAGTGTTCGGATGATAGCAGAGCAGTGTAATGTGCCAAAAACAATAGTGCACGAGATTATTAGGGACCAATTACAGATGCGAAAAATTTGTGCAAAGTTGGTGCCGAAAGTGCTCAGTGATGATCAAAGACTCAATCGTTTGGAAATCGCGACACAACTTGCGGATCACTGGAAAAATGATCCACATTTTTTAGAGAACGTTGTTTCGGGTGACGAGACGTGGGTCTTTGAGTACGACCCGGAGTCGAAGAGACAAAGTGCGGAGTGGCACACCCCATCATCACCCCGTCAAAAGAAAGCTCGCATGAGCAAATCTCGGATCAAGGCGATGCTCATTGTCTTTTTTGACAAAAGGGGAGTCATCCACTACGAATTTGTACCTGAACGACAAACTGTAAATGCTGCATTTTACGTCCAAGTGCTCGACAGGCTTCGAAAACGAGTCGCCCGCGTCCGGCCAGCGATCAAAAACATCTGGCGGCTGCATCACGACAATACACCGTCTCACACCGCGCTTGTCGTGTCGGACTTCTTGGCCAAGCACGGCGTGGCAACGCTACCGCACCCGCCCTACAGCCCGGACTTGGCACCACCAGACTTCTTTCTGTTCGCGAAGATAAAGAGGAGTTTGAAAGGAACGCGATACGGGATTTTGGACGCCGTCAAAGAGGCCATGACGACGTGTCTTCGAGAGGTTCCCGATGATGCCTTCGCGGGAGCGTTCCAGGAATGGGAACGCCGCTGGAACAAGAGTATCGACTCACAAGGGTCCTATTTTGAGGAATATTAGCTTAAGATATGTAAAAGTGTAATAAATTTTTTTTCCTGAGCTCAGTACACTTATTTTCCGGACGAACCCTGTACCTGAACAATGACCAAGTTCATCAGTTTTACTTTTTTTTCTAATAGTAATATTCTATCCGTTGCTTGCTCTATGTTGACTATGCTTCTTCCTTCCTTTTTATTTAATTTTCTGGTAACCCCTCACTGGCTCTCATTCCCTCCACTGTCAAACACTCCCGTAATCCCTACTATCCTTCCATCTCACCTCCCATAGGCCTCAAACTTCTATATTTCCTCTTATGTAATTTAATGTTGACTTCACCTTTTCTTTCTGTGAATTATGACTAACAAAAGCAAAGGTGACCTTAGATACACCACTATCTGTTCAAGTGTTAATCTGAGGATGTTCTGATCCTCGGATGTTTGTGGGTTTTATTTCCATCTCGTTCCTCCAGTCTCCCCAACCCTTTGCTGCAGCCACACAAAAGCTACGAAGCTTGAAAACAGCAATGATGAAATTGGTGATGAAAACAGCAAGAGATTCAATTGAAGAGTGAATGCCATTCATAGATGTGTATGTGAGTTTTTAAGAAAACCTTTTACAGAGGGGATATGACTTTGTAGCAGAGCTTAACTATAAAAAAAAATACAAAAATAGATTTTGAAAATCAAGTACTTTTTTATATCCAGAGTGCCTCAAAAAACCTTTACCAAAGACACCATGAGTGACTGAGAACCTTGTTTTTGTTGCATCCTGGGAGTGAGATCAGTGAAAGAGTTCAATTCATATGTGTGAGCAGAGCAGGGCAGTGGCTAAGATGTATGATTACCCCACAAATCATACCATAGGGAGAATATCTTGTGGGAGAAAACAAGTTCATCATTTACAATTACATCAAGTGGGCAATACATTGAATCAGATTTAAAACAGGATGAAGAGTATGGTGGACTCGCTAAATTTGTAAAAACTTGGCTATTGTGTAACCCATTCTTGTCTAAAGGAAAACATTTGAGGAATCCTCACCTGATGTTCAAAGGGGAGTACATGGTTGATTGGTCAATGCTACACTGGTATGATTTGAAAATTGAAAATGGTATCAGGAAAGGAGTACTATGTGAAAAGAGAAAGCTGAAGTCTTTCATAAACAAAATGCTATTTCATAAAAATAAAACATGTTCCATTTTTACTAAATGTGTATCTACTCTCAAAAATTAAGAAAATACATACGCCACGGCATAAGTCATGCGGTCTGGTCTAAGGGCACGAAACATACAAAGGCGCTGCAGGGCAGACTTGTTTTTCCATTCCTGGGGAAACTTTTCTTTCTCTGGGCACTCGGACTCAACCAACTTCTTCCATCGCTTCCAAGAGACCTCAATATCACGATCAAGATTCCTGAAGGGCAAGTGACAAGAAGTAAGGGTCAGTATTGTTGCTAACATAGAATAGTACATACTATGTGGGCATTATTTAAATTATAAGCATTCCAATACCTCAGATATTATGACTACACTCTCTCAAAACCTCTGCTAGTGAGTTTAATCTAGAAAAACAATTTGGCCAGTCAAATACCATCATCTCCTATTTCTTTTTCTGGTTAGGGTGCTATCACAATGTATAAATAAAGGTTTGAATTTAGAAAAATAAAATATGTAACAGACTGAAATAAAATGATTTAATATAACACCATGAAATAAATAACCAGTCATTGCCATCTCATCTATTTTAAATTTTAATCTCAGTCTTTTAGTTTTAAATTATTTAGTTAAAACTACTTAGTTTTCAAAGATTTAGTAAAAAATTTATTAAATATTAAATATAAATATTAAAAATAAGTTATTTATGAAGCCAATATTAATAAAAAAACTCAACAGACTGAAAGAATATGCATTTGAGTTTTATTGAACTGCAAAAAAGTGCACATTAAAACTGGAGAAGGATATGCCTACCTGAACTCGTCTTTACCAGACAGGCTACGAATGCCTCCCCAGCTAGTGTCCGACAGGAAGTCTACAGGGCTAGACACATGAGGGGTGACGGGGAAGCGAAGCAAAAAGTCCAGCTCCATGGAAGAAATCTCCTCATTCATTAGCAGGATCTGAGTAAGGAAATCAATCATGACTCCAAAGTGCAGAACAAACATGAAAATGGTGATGCATTCTGGAATCATGCACCTCAAAGCTTCAGGAAAAATGTAATTAGTGAGTGAGTAAATGCTCATATTGGTCCAATCTTTTACCTGAACATCAGCAAGAGATTCGATCAATATGAGCATTCACTCACTAAGTGAACAGATTTCGAGCAATTGCAACACTTACTGGGATCCATGCCTAAATACTTTTTAAGGGGATTCAAAAAAATAATAAGGTATCACTAACGTTGTATAATAATTGTAAAATACTTGACATCTTAGGTGAGATGGAAAACACCTATCAACTTTCCATCTCACTTCATACAGTTAGTCGCCAATTGGATCAGCAAAGCCACATTGACATTGATTAGATTGAAACAGTGACGGTGTTTTGAAATGAATTTGTTCCTTTGTATCCTTTACTCCTCACAACTGTTCAGATCTCCTTCCATCTCCTGCTTTCCTTCAATACTTACTAAATTGACCATGCTCTTAATGACTGTTTTTCAATTATGAATGCTTCCCACTCTTAACCTCCATCCCTCCCCTCTTTCCCCATAACACATTCAGTAGGCATAAAAGAGACATTCACCTATGAGAAAAGTACTGAGGCAAATTGTCTTGAAAATGAAGTTTTTATGTTGAACCCAGTAAAGGTATAAAAATAAAAAGTGTGAAATAAAACAAAGTGATTCATTTACAACAATGCATTAAATTCAGTCCATTATTCTGCAATCAGAGTCATATGGGGGCCTATTACTGCTACATTTGAGTTTACAATATTGTCTAGTTAATTTACAGCGATGCTCAAATGGAAATAAATGTTTTTGAACACTTAGTACATCTTAGTTTCACAGTGTGCATGGCTTAGAAAGTTTTATATTCCATAAGTGATTATTTTTTTAAGAATAATTTGTTAACCTTTTGCACTACACTACTAACAAATACACCAACTTTAATTTAGGCATTGTTCATTAATGTGAATTTTAAAATCATCAAAATAAAAAGCAGCAATGATCAAATTGAATGTTGGGAAATAAATTGAAAAATGTGACATCAAAAAGAAATATGAGTTGTTAACATTATCTCCATCACCTGGAAGGCCATCTGTGAAGCAAATATGAGTTTGTCACACTCAAAAAGTCCTCTTGTTGTGTACATGTACACAGAATAAGTAATGCAATCAATCAGGTTCATGACTCTTGTCTCTACTGCCTCAGCTGCATCTGCCTTCTCAATAGCTTTTTGAAACACAACGCTGAATGCCTGTTCCAAATAAAAAAAAACATCTTTGTTGCATTGAAATAAATCACCAATCCCACAGCTTTTCAAGTATCACAATGCACGGAGGTAGGATTATGCTCCATATATACATGACTGAGTGGTGTGGCCCACCTTGAGAGAAAACTGATAGATTAGGTTGATTGTGTTGAGATCATTGAGGATGAAGTACAAGAGTGATGCCCTCGCTGCCGCCAACCGGTACAGCTCCCTCGCCTCATCAATGCGAGATGATGTCAACTTGGCCTCAGCAACCTTTCGCTCCACCTCAGCTGCCGTGCCCTTGGTTGTCTCCAGGTTCTCCACGAGAGCTGTGTCCCCCAGGAGGTTCCCCCCGGCAGAGGACAGCCTTGAGAGGAGGTCATCCTCCAGCGACTTCAAGAGGATCTTGAAGTCATTCTGCTGCTTGGTCAAATCGGCCTGTTTCCCAAAGAGGTCAAATTTTATGATGAAGTCGAGGCATTGAAGATGTTACCCTACAGAGATATCAATTGTTGGGAATATTTGGGGTGTCCACACCGGAAATCACTCCATTCTCCCTCATCTCTTCTTTAATGGACCACAGATGCAAACAATAGTAGTAATAATTGATGTTCTATCATGAAAACTTGTATTTTGACAACTGGATATCTGTGCATCTTGGACATTACCCAATTAAACAGTTTTTTCAGATTAGATTTACTTATAAAGTGTTATCAGTAAATCTTACTCTAGAACATTTAGTAAACCCTGTTATATGAAAAAAATAGCATGCTGCATGTTGCAAAAGACATGGTTGCAATTGGAGTGCAAATTATGGCATTATCTTTGCAATGCTCATCTTTTGATCATTCAATCACGTCCTTTACAGAGTGAATTTTACTAATAAAAAATGATTATACATATGATATGAACAGTATAAAATATGATAGTGTATCCCTACCTTCAGTTCCTCCAAGTCTGGCCTCTCAGCTTTCACGACTTCTGCCAGCAATTGATCCTCAAGGCCATCTCGGGTAACAGTGAAGTTGATGAGAGTTGTCTGTGCCTGCATCTCAGGCTTGTAATGTGGATTTGCCAGTTTAGTGTGAAGAATGAGACGGAAATTCTGGTTATACTCGACTTCCTTGTCTCCTATTTTAATGGCCCTGGAATTGAAACAAGAGGCTATGATTTCAAGGGAAAAGTGAAATTTGCCAGAAGGAACAAGAAGAAATGAGTCTTGTGAGAGCAGGAGTGCCAGTATTCAGATGAATAATCTAGTAATGAGTTGAACATGGAATAATAACTCAATGAGCATGTAGACTATTAATAAAGCATAGTATATAGATCACAAATAAACCATAGTAGATAGATAACAAAAACTTCACTAATAATTTTTAGATCATTTGTAAGATGAGATATTAAACAGAACACCCCTTGTACACATTATTAAAATAAATCAAAATGTCGGTCTCACCCAATCCGACCCAACCAGAGCCACCACCCAATTTAAACCAATGTCCATTGAGTAAGACAAGTGCTCTACCATTATGGCACTAAAATGTTAATTCTTGAGCAGATAATTTCCATAAAACTAAGCAAAGTTTCCTTGGAGCACAAATCATTTTTGTTTACATTAGCAGTAACTGAGCAGTTTCCGCAAATGGTATTATGTCATTTTTAGCCGTTTCCAATTACTCTTCACCCAGAATCATAATTAGTCGCATGGGATCAATCTGTTCCCTCTTAAATGACAACACATTGTGCTACTAATAAGTTCAGAGTAAATCCTCACCTTTGTGCAATTGTTAGAAATGGTCCCTACAGCATAATAGCCCCACTTCAGATAAATTGTATGCCTCACAGTATTCTGATATACACGAGTGTTATTTTGCATTCTTTTCACAGAAGTTTTTTACAGGCTGTAGTTCTCCTAATTTATTCAAATTTTTAATAATTTTTTATTTAATTCCAGATTCCTGGTAGCACCTTTATGATATGGGGTCAAAAAAATGGAAGTGATGTCTCTATTACCTCATATTTTGTTGGCATAGAGGACTTATGAGACCTCCAGACTGATTATCCAGAGTCCCTTTGTCTGTGAAATGCCTACCTGCCCTTTTTGATAAGATTGCGGCCAAGCAGGGGGTCCAATACCGGATCAATACTCTCGCCAATATTCTCAACAAGCACTGTGTCACCGGCTGACAGAGCTGCTTCCACGGCATCCAAAGCACCACGCTGCCCCAGGCGGATCACTCGCAACGCACTTCCATACTTTGTGCGGATCCACTTGAGACCCTGAAGCTACAGAAGACACACATTTTTTTTAATCACTGACCCAGTTTTTGAGGATACACGTGTACAAAAAAAATGGTGTGGATTCTATAAAGCGTTTCCTTCCTTGTTTAAAAATCTCACTTGGTCTTTTAAAATAAATTTATTCAATTGACCTCAGTTTTGGTGTAATTCAACCTAACAGGAAAAAACCACATAATATATAATGTCCAAAGGAGTGGGAGGGGAAGAGAGTCTAGTATTGGGAGGAGGATGGGTGAAGTGAAGGGGAGGGAAGGGGATGGTTAGGAAACACTCATTTTTGGGAGAGTTTGGAAAGAGTAGCAATCACCTAATGATGCCGAATTTCAATGAAACTGAGGTTATTTTAAATTAATGTTAGTAGAAAGAAATAAGATATGACTTTATGCTATTATGAGCCAGTTCCAAAAAGCATTGCCAGAAAAAGTAAACTTTATCATGGTCTGAAATGCTTAAAGTGACCAGCCTATTCCAAAGACAATGCTCTGAACATTTGCCACTTCATTCGCGTAGTTTAATACTTTGTAGTGCATTAGCAACCATATATATACTAATTTAGTCACAATTGATTTTAAAAGTCCTCAATAACTTCCAGGCAAGATTCCAATTTCAGACCTGTGGATCAATCATGAGGGGCCAGCGATCTGAGTTGGTGAGGATCGTTGCATTCTCAGTGGACATGCGATCACTTGGCAATCCCTCATTGTTCCAAATGGCAATCTGTGCATCATCAGTGAGCAGGGAGAGGGGGTCCAGGCCTTCAGTCGTGGGAACCGATGGCTGTATGAAGGATGGGGAAAAGAGACCTTTAAAAATGCATTCACTTTCCTGCTCCCTGGAACACATCCAAATATGAATTCAATAAACAACTTACTTATTCACAAGCATTGGTATATACATTAAAATTACTGTATTTACCAACCCATGAGGCTCACTGTTATTTATCAGGTTGGAATTTACAAAAAATCTTTGGCCAGAACAAAAAGGAACAAAGTATTTTAATGTTAATACTTTTCTGGAGAAATTGGAATAGAGTTTTCTTTTTAAGTCCAGCATATACTTACTGCTTACATTTATAAACTTAGTACGTGCACAATCAATGCATTTCAAATTTTACATGCATGTTTAGTTCACATAAAGTAGATAATTAGGTAATTGAATAAAGTACAAACCTCCAAAGCTTTCACAAAAGGCAGCCACTGCTTACTTAGAAGATCCAGGCGGTATTGCTTGGTGAAGCACCCCACATAAGAGATGAATGCTGTGACAAGAAGAACATCTCCTGGCAGTGTTGTTGCCTGGCGCATGAAGCTGCAAAGGAATAATTTCCAAAGTGAACAAGTTTAATCACATAGCCCATACATTCTACCCTGCTGTACATAATTATAAAACTGGCTTCATTAACTGATTGAGAATAATGTAGATTTATGTGAACTGTTTTTTCAAATGGTTGGAGTTTTACAAACATACTTGGCCACAGCTTCAGCCCATCTGACATTTTCCGATGCAAGGCCTCCAATCAAGCGGTTAGCAAGTCCTATTGTTCTGCTTGTGGCATCAGCTTCTTCCTGACAGCGTGCCTTTTCAGCTGATGCCTTTTCAAAATCTGCAGTCAAAGTGGCAAGTTGCTCTTCCAGAGACTGGTCAAAAAGAGTGAGATGGGACATATCAAGCATACTCATCAACCAATGGACAGCTGTAGCATGCCGTGCTGCATTGGAGGAATACAATCAAATGACACATTTCTATCTTACTCCTAATCAATGCACTGGAGTCCATCAATGTTGTACCAGTGGTTTAATGGTGTCTAGTGTGTATTATTTACTACACCCACATTTACGTCAAAACTGTAACATTTCAATCAATTTGAATAATCAGGTTTCAGCGCAATACTGCAGCATTGTGTAGTTAATGACAATAATTTAATATTATAAGGTAAGCTGTTTCCCTAAGAAGTCAACTTACAGCAACTTTCTTCTTGATGATACTTAATTTTTCCTGGGCAGCAGCAAGCTCAGCATTGGCTTGAGCAAGGGCCTTGCGCTTGGGCTCCACATCACAGTAAACTTCATAGAATTTTATGATATTTATCACCCAAGCGCACAATCCTGAAATTTAAATGAAAAACTGCTTCTAGATTGCAGCAAATTAAGGCCAAGTGGAAGGTAAATGACAAGGTTAAGGATATCGTATAAGGATATAGAGAATGTACATAGGTAGGGGATTGCTTACAGTAAGCAGTATTTCTCATTAAATTGAACTGATTTTCAATTGGTTCTTAAGGTCTATACTGACCCACGTGACAGAATATTCCAATTTAAAATTCCACAATATAAGCTGTTGGGGGAACACTATTGCCCATTAACAGTGTCTGCAAATGATATTCATGATCTTACTCCATAATGGGTGTCTAACAAAATGCATCCTGTGACTCAAATTTCTGAAACAATGAATTACCAGGGATTGCTTTGTCAGGACTTGTGTTATATCTTTTAATGTCTACATCTACTGTACATCTACATAGATACCCTGCAATCCACCAAAAAGATGTTCGGGAGAGGGTGTAGGCACCAGGTGGGATGAGTAAGGGATAATGGATGGTGTTGGAGAGGAAGAGAAAAAGGAAAAAATATTCACCAAAAAACCTAAAATAATGTGCAAATACATATTTGCTTGAGGAAAACTTAATACAAAATTAGTGTTAATTTCAACCAATGAATTAGTTCTTTGATATATGAAACAAAAGAATAAAAATGAACCACAACCATTAATATAAATGACCTCCACCATAACAAGACAGATCACACAGAACTGGAAAGTGAGAAGGGGAAATTCTATTAAGTCATGGACATGCTACTTATGATCTCCACCCCTGAAGTCACAGGAAGAGAAAGTGACACCCCACAGTTTTAGCAGCGGATGGCATGAGGTATCCATCCCCCCCACAGAGAGAGACAATGGATGGAAGGGGAACCTTGAAAATAACAAAGAAGGGTAGGCAATATAGTACCCAGCATCACATTCATTGAATGGCAGTCCCATGTAGTCATGCGGGAAGGGAGTAACTGGAACCTGGCCAGTTAGCATGACTAGGAATCGGGGATGGAGTGGACGTTCAAGGTGTCTGGCTCTTGGCCCTTAGGTAATTTTGGGTGGTAATATGTACCAGATACACAGATATTACAAATGTGAAAGATGGGTGCTCTCCAGAATAAATCGAGTATGCGAGAGGTACATGTCCCCAGGCAGCCTTTTTCTTGCAATAATTTTGTATTGGAACCGAGACTCATTCAATTTCCCTGCTCATGTATGCATGAAAAAACTTTTGGACGTCTAAATAAAAACATGATGTTGCTTTTAAAATTAAGATAATGAGTCAATCTGCTACTCTTACAATACCTATAGACTACTAAGGCAGGTATTTTGCATTGAACTGACAATACTACATGTAACTTTTTAGTCCCTCCTACACTCACCTGCAGCTGCAGCAGATTTGCTCCGAACAAACTCTGGCTCAAACTCAGAGTCTTTCAGATAGGGCTGGATTGCCTTTATAATTTCAGGATGGATATTCTCCTTGTCATAATTGATGAGGCCATCCAAAAATTGGTCTACCTTGGCCATAACAATCTGTTTAAATGGAAAATATTTTAGACATGTTCAGAAGGCATTGCAAATTTGTGGCAATAGAGGAACAAGAAACGGTGATCACTAAAAATGGTACATGCTGCAGCACTTATGCTCTCATCACTCCTCACTAACACCATATGCTTTCATGGAAATGGTGACCAGCTATCATCATACAACTTCACTTACTTTGGCTGCCTTCCAACTGCGATCTTTTGGGATCTTCCCATTTGGTGCCAGCAGGACCATGACGGCTGCAGTAACATTGGTCACAGCACCAGGGGGAGAACCAAATGACTTTAACTCAGTAAGGTTGGCCTGGAAATAAGAACTTATGTCAAAATGATCTCTTCTGGTATTCAACATCAATGGGAATGTGGAACATTACACTAACAGTCCTCACAAGAAAAACCATTTAATGGCTGATGTAGAAAAAACTTCATCTGTGCAATTCATAGAGGATTTGGCTCCTTATAGACAAGTAGATACACATTTACGTTAATCCATTATCATCCAATAGATCATTAGTGGTCCATTTTGTAAAACATTCATATGAGAAACAATCTTTCATTTCTTTTTAAAAAGTCTAATTTTATTGACCAAGCCAATCAAACACCTTATGCAAATTTATGGTTTTCAGTACATAGATTAACTTATAGCAAACAAATCATGTTATTTCACCGTTTTCATTTAAATATTTAATTCTTTAACTATTATTTATGCAATTAATGTAATTCAGTGCTCCTCTTTGTCCTGTAGAAGTTCAAATAGCAATAAAATTCATGCATATTACTTTGAATTCATATTAATTAGGCACATATCTTGGGTGAGAGTCAATAACAATCTAGTGGGGTCAAATCTGGCAGTTATAGTCATAGAGCTAAATCTCAGCAGGCCGTACATGGTTATGATGTAATTTGTCATGAAAAAAAAGGAGCAATGGGTTTATAGTAGAAACACTTTTACATTGATCCCATAAGACATATTGTAGCATCACGGAAAGATGGTATGCATTACGAAACACTAAAAATGAGCCAAATTTATGAAAAAAATCAGTTTAGGTAAAGACTCCTTTTACAATAATAATATGAATGCCTGGAGAGACATTCACTGCATTGGCAGTCATTACCAACCTGTGAGCACCATGCTCATTGGTTGTATTTTTAAATAAACGTTTACCCTGCCTTGTTTGTATGTTTATTACTTATGCCCTCATGTAAAGGATAACTGGAAAAAAAATTAGCACCAATGTTCAAATGTGTGGCAATAACACTCACCAGAGGATGGATGTGCATGCAAGAATTTTGTCATTCCACTGCAATGTATAGTAGGGGGACTCACACGGCAACATTACAATTTTTATCCATTTGCCACATGGCATACAAAAATGCCCCTTAATAGTAAATTTTAAGAAAACTGATGACATTTCCTACTAGACAAAAGCTTTTAAAGCATTAGAATGTCCTGAGATAGTCTCATGAACACTCTCATACCTATTTGACTAGTCCTATAATTTATCACTGTATAATGCATTCATTGGGTCGCGGTGGTCTAGTGGGTAGAGCGTTGGACTACTGACCGGAGGGTCCCGGATTCGATTCCCGGGCAAGGCACTCTGGGCACCTGCAGCTCCACCCAAGCTAGTTGATTTTTCAGGTACCAGATCTTCCTGGGAAACCATAACCGGCACAGGGAAAGGAACTGGCCCCCCTACCCTGATGTGTGAATATTCACACGCCGTCGGGCTTGGTACATGGGTGAGCTCTACCATCACCTACTAAACCGACCTTCGGGTTGATTACTGTGTTTATGGTTTTTTTAATGCATTCATCAATAAAATTAATTGCTCCTCATGGTCTTCTCCCTCTCACTACCGAATGCCACCTCTTAGTTTCATACGAAAAAAGAATGCCCCATGAGCAAGATTGAGGAAGGAATGGAACAGGAATTTGAATTGGCATGAAGGCAGGTAGGAATTATGTGGAGCTGAAGATTCAGTTTGATACTTATGGCTGTCTAATGCTTAGAAGTGTCACTTAGGAGAAGACAAAATTAGAGAATAGTTTTTAGAGTCCACTGAACTAAACCCTTACCAGTTTACCACTATAAAGAATAACAGATTCACATTCTAACCTTATTGAGTGTATTTAAAGCCTCTTGTGCAGCCAGCAGTGCAGGTTCAGCCTTGACAAGGTCTGCTTCACAGTCTTGCTGCTTTTTGCTAACCTCCTCAGCTATAAGGCCAACCTTGCACTCCTCCTCATCGGCTAGATAAAGGTACAAGCATGATGAACATGTGATGGTGCAGAAAACATACATATTTCAGGGAATGATATTATCAGAAGTTACTCTACAGCAAGTTTGGGGAATAAAAATTTTATTGTATTGAAGGATGATATGAGTAATGTTAGGTAGGGCTTTGAGGTGTGATGGTGTTCAGTGTCCATGAAAAACCTGTCTTAACCAGCAGATTATCATCAGTAATTTCATTCTGCATGCACACATTACACAAACAGAGATTTCTGATCTAAGAGTCTACTGTGAGCTGGTGAGGATTTGTGTTTGCTTCCAAATTCTTACATGTAACCACCCGAGGTTCAAATTATGGTCTGCCTACTGCTGTTACCAAAACAAAAGTGGTCTGTCCACCTCTTTTATCTAATAATCGATTAAGGCAGGTACAGTTACTTATAAAAAATCTCACCACTTCCCAATCAACTTGCTCCACGTGCCTGCTTCCCCAGCAATGTGACAATCCTGTGGCAAAATTAACTCTCACTCCCCCTTCCCTCTAGCGTCACTCCATGTGAGTTCCGCACTCGAATGTTTTGTTTTCTTTGCCAATTTGAACTCCACCAGGATAACCGTCTCATATGGCACTAGTAGATAACCATATGATACTGGTTGCCAGAAGGAGTAGTCTGTGACTGAAGTAGCTAATTCACAGACATTTACTGATGAGCAGGTCTAGCCAGCTCCCAAGTAAATCATGAGGAGGTTCCCATTTTCTACCATTAACAAAGATTATTGTTATCCAACATTTTAAAACTCATGTATAAAATAATGACATTAATAACATTTATTAAACCCAATGTAACTAACTCAGTCCCTTACTTTTATTGCAAAATGCCAAATAAAGTATAATTTGTAATTGTTACCAATGAATCAATAACCATTTGCATATTTTTCCAAAAATAATAAATCCAAACAATAACTGTATGGACTCAATAAAAATTAAAGAATGACATGCAATAATGTACCTTAGAAGCAGTGTTTTCTATTCTCCTAGTTCGACTTGCAGTGCATTAAAGGGGGAATGACTTTGGTGAAGTTTTCTTAGGTCTTCCACCGGGTCAGGGGTTCCATGATGACCGACATTTCGATGCCCGACTCGTGCATCGTCCTCAGGGATGATGATTGCCACTCGGTTTTTGGCCGTCTTATTTTCATGGACACTCGGGTTCAGGTGACTTCTGATTGGTCCCCCGAGGAGGAGCTTCCTGATTGGTCGCCTGGTCGTTGTGCTCGGTTCCTTGCCGAGGTTCAGATGTTGATCATCATGGAACCCCTGACCCGGTGGAAGGCCCGAGAAAACTTCACCAAGCTCATACGCTGGGAAAGCACCAGGGGGAATGACTTGTTATAATCGGATTTACGATGATGTTAGAGCCATCTAAACAATGTAGCAGCAGAAAGAAATTTAGGAAATATATGAGTAGAAAGAACATCAAACACACCCAAAGCTTTTTCTGTTGAAACTTTTTCTGTTTCTATGCCCACAATTTCAATGAGGGCATCTGCAGCATCATTCTTCTGCTTCAGCTCTACTTCCTGAATGGCCAATTTGGCTTTCAAATCATCCACCTAAGAAAAAGAAAAATTACATGTTACTACTGATAAACATTACTTTTTGTGATGAACCCTTCCTTGATAACTATATATGAGACTGCATTTTCACTTTTATAAATGATGATTTTATCAATGAAACAATGAAAATGTATCTGAAGTAGCTAATAACAAACTATTTCAACTGCCCATTCAAACTTTACAAGAAGTGGCAAACTGTCAATTTCCATGTTTTAAGCAATGGTTATGGTCTATAATAGTTACTCATTATGTGTCAGAGTTGAGAGCATACCTGTTCAGAGGTGCTCTTCAATTTCTCCAGGCCATTCTCCAATCTCTCCACTTTGCCAGTAAGCTCTGAATTTTTCTGCCTCAGCAACTTGGAATATAAACTGATCTGCTCCAAGTATGATTTTGGAGTGGTGTAATTATAACGCCTCTCATTTGCCAGGTATACACGAGAGGCTGCATTCACTGAGGTGTGAGCAAAAGCCATGAAGCGAGCAGCTGAATCCCTGAACACCTCCTGCAAAACCAAGGGATCAGGCATACATCACCATCATCACTAATATTTATCAAAGAAAAATGTAGTTGTCATGCATAACTTTGATTCTGACTTCAGTTCCTTTCATCAATTTGTAAAGGCAGTACCCTAAGATAGGCATATGACTCCTAATTTTTGTCCTTTTAACACCATGACCATATTCACAAACCATCAACGTCATCATCAACTATAAATTAATTTGCAGCAGTGGTGATTTAAACAATTTGTTAATGCTTAATAAAGATGTTAAAAAGAGCTATTGTTACTTGATGGAGTTTTAGAGTTTACTAGTTTTCATTGGCTTAACACTTAAATGCAGAGGAATCATGAATGTGATTTACTTTAAACAGTGAATACTAGCTGTACACAGAAATATAAATTGGTACAATGCCATATGTCTACATAATTAGCAGGATAGCGCAGCTGCTGATGACAAAAGGAGATGATCCTGGGACCTAAGGTTTCACTACTGGGAATAGTGTGCACATGGAGATTAAGTATCTCTTATTTCTGGTATTCACCACTTAATATTCCAAAGCCAACGAGACATGGAAAACTGAAACCATAGATACAGAGTCCATGGATAAGGGAACTCTACTGTGCACATTAATTTATGGCTTTTTAAATTCAAAAATAAAAAAATATTTGATACATAATTGGAAATTTTAGCAGTATCCAATTAAGAATATTTACACTTATAACTGCTTACCAGTGTGCAACACATACTAACAATTTCATGAGGGTATTCAAATGCAATTAAGTAGGCTGAAAGAAAAATTACAGCTTTTTTTAATTCAGGTACATTTTCAAACTTTACCTTCAAATACACACATTTTTGTCATGGGACAAAGACATAGGGGCGAAGGAGGTATTTTTGGATCGTACAGGAGTTGGGTGGGGGAGGGTATACTGGGAGGGGATAAGGTTTTCCATATTGCATGTGTGATCACATTTGCACATCGCATATCTAATGTGCAAAACCTTATCCCCAAAATGTCCTCCCCCACCCTACTCCTGTCCAATCCTAAAATGCCTCCTTTCATGGGGCAAAGGTGTGCCCCCCATTCCTTTGCCCCATGAAAAAAATGTATTTATTTCAAGATAAAATTTGAAAATGTATCTGAACATAATACTATGCATTGAAACCTGGGCTGTAAGATTAAAACATAAAGTGGAAGTGACAAATTGGCAATTTTTCTTTTTGTAATGAATAAGTTCCACAAAGTCACTGAAATTACCAATTTCACCAATAAGTAGGTACAACATTTGTGGAAAACTAGGCTTCTGAAGTAGACAGTATTTACCTCAAATGCAGGATATTTTCTGATAACTAGACCACTACTGAACATTCACCCATGCATCAGGTATGCTTCTTAAAGAGCCGGAATATATCCAATATTTCATCATCAGGACAAAATTTCCAGGGATACTTGAAATATTGAAAATAATGAAAATGTGAATTTAGAGACTTACAGGCAATACATCCAGCTCCTGTAGAAAACGCTTAGAAACAGACACCAATGCCTCCTGTGGCCACTCATGAAACCAATTGACAGCAGTGCAATTGACTAGTGCTGGGAACTTGCGTGAGCGAACCCTCAAAGTTGACCCAACAGGAGAGAAACACAGCACCACACGCAGCTGTCTGCGCACCCTATCTATAAAGAACTTCCAGCAATTCTCCCTCGTGTCTGGCACCCCAGCTCCCTTCACCTAAAAGTAATGAAATCACAATCCATTCCAAGATAGCTCTCTCAAATAATATTAAATGAAAGTAAATAGTTGTGACCCCCAACTGCATGATAAACTCAGTAATTGTAAATTCTTAGATAAGACTTATGGCACATAATTTAATGAGCAAATAATATATACAATGCAAACTTCGAACAGGTGGCAGCTTTAGCACCTACTGCGGTTAGTTGTAGGATTTAGAGAGCTGCTTTACTAAATTATAAATTAGAATATATTGGCTTTTCTAATAAAAATTAAAGAGCTATGGCAATTTTTCATGGATAATATTGCTAATTTACTGGATATTATGATGGAAAAAATTATGAGAAAAACTCACCTCATTCCGAACACCAGCAATTATGTTTTCAACTTCATCATCAGGAAATAGATCAGGAACTTCCCCTGAGGCAAGCATATCATTAATCAATACTAAGAATGATTCACTAGAAACCTGAGCATCTGTCATTAAGAAAACAAGCCCCACATTCTTTAAACCAGACTTGAGGTAGAGGGCAGCAAGTTCAGTCTGTGAATAGTAAATTAAAGACAATTATTTTTCCTTTCTGCTAGAATGGATACTTTTCATCATAAGTAACAAACTAAAATTCATAAATACACTTCATATTGTTCACCCTGAGTTTAGGGTAAGTCAAGAAAACCCTGATTTTCAACTGTGGAAAGAAAATTACTCCCTTTTACTGTTTTAGTGAGGATGCCTCACTAATCCTTGCACACTTCTTTTGACTCTGCATGTCTCACACAATACATAATATGCATATTCGCAAACCTCACTTGAGTATTTTGGAATTGGTTTACCCTGTGCTCACTTTTAAATGAACATGCATTGAAAATACATTAATGTATCTAACATTTAGGAGTTTTAAATATGCAACACAAAGTGTCTCTCAAGGTGAAAAAATGACTGCCATCATCAATGCTAACAACAAATTGCATGATAATATAAATTTTTAAATAAAAAAACTTTTATTGACTTGTGGCTGAGCGATGTTTTCTCTTCTGCTGTTATATAGGTTCGCTTCAGCATCTTTTTCTAGAAGAGACCTGCCTCATCAGCTGTGGTAGGTAGCCCTCAGAATTTATAAGCTTCTTGAAGTTACCAATGAAGTTCTCTGCTGTCTTTGAGTTGGAGCTCACTATTTCACCATGCCTCACAATGCTGTTGATACCAGTTGTTCTCTTAAATTTATTTAAACACCTATGGCTTCCCTCCAATACTTTGCCTGTGACCATTAATGATCCAAGCATCTTCTTAATGAAGTCAGCAAATATAAAATTTGCCTTCTCACAAATGATGTTCTCATTAATGGTATTGCCTTGCAATTGCCGTTCATGCATCCATATGAGAAGCAACCATTCAACATTATTGAGAATATATAACTGCTGCATAAATATCATTGTCACTCCCTTTGAAGAATCTATCTTCTCAATCTTGTACTTGTTCTTGAAGATAGTGTGTTGTTGACCAATTGTATTTGTGTGCTAGATCAGTAATGCTGGCATGTAATTCTTGCTTTTCATTGATTTTACTTTTAATTTCAATGGTTATTTTTATTCTCTTATAACTGTCTTCTTGGGCTTTTTCTTAAGGGAGATTTACAAAACTATGCACAAAATGTAATTAAACTTTGCACAAAAAAATCACAAATAATATGAACACAATTCTAAGAAACTGCAGTATAGCACAACAGCAACTTTTAATGGAATCATCCACTGATGTGCATTACAATGCAACAATTTCAAATTGTAAAAATTATTTACCTTGACAAGGATTTGAACCTGGATCCCTCAATGTCCAGGGGAGTGGTTTAGCCAGTTAAGCAACCAAGGGATCTGGGACACCTCAGTAGATTAACTGGCTAAAGCACTTGGGCAGCCATCAAGGGATCCAGGATTGAACTCCAGTAAAGGTGAATGATTTTTACACTTTGAAATTGTTTCATCGTAATATAAGCACAAGTTTGGAAAAATGTGTGATCACTAGTAAGATGCTAGTAGAAAGAGTTCTAAACACAAACAAAAGCAGCAGGTATGCAATAACTCGGGGAAATCCCTCTCCTCATCTCACATCATCCAAAAAGTCACTCGTTAAGTGAGTCATTTTTTAAAAACTATTTTTGCTCGTTATGTGAATTTCTCATTGTGTTATGTGCTCGTTAAGCAAGATTTCACTTTAATCTGTTCCAAAGAACAAATACTTTCTCAAAGTATGTACCTCATAATTATCCATCAATAGGCCCTTACCTTAAGATCCAGCACACTATAACCTTTCCTCAACTGTATTTGGGCCACTTCCAAACTGGATATGAATGCAGAAAGGCGTGCCAGGGATTGCTTCCCACTGCCCCCAACACCAACCAATAAAGCACTTCCTCGGGGTGATTCAAGAATGCGATTGATACTAAGGGCAAAGATTATCCAAAGACATTTGAGACAAACAGAAAACAAAAGCCAAATGAAAACCTAAAAATGAGTATAGTACTTATTAATTCATAAAATATATATGCTGAAACATCTTTTATTAGCAAAAAGAAAAATAAAGAGTGGAACTGGAATGAAGATTTTTTTCATTCAACAGACCAGTCAAACATATTAAGTCACTCCTGCCCACATTCATTCAGTTCTTTTTCTCTAATTTAATCCACATTGACTCAAGAAAAACATTGTAGAGTACCGGTACATTAATGCATAATACATTATGCGTAATACATTCTAATGCATAATGCTTAATGCGTAATACATTCTAAATGAAACAACTAAAGTTTTAGACCCTCAGCTATTTACAAAAATCATGGCCAATGTCATATGTCATGGGTTGGAAATTTGGTCCTAAAGGTCCTTCTATTCTTAGAGATGGATATTGAAAATATGCACCAGGGTTTAGGGTCACATGCTATATATTTAACTTCAAGGAGTAAATAAATCATTATTGCACTAATCAATAGAATATCAATTAAAATATAAAATAGAACGTTATAAAATCCCTCCACCATTCACTATAACCTCGATGCGTAGTGAAGGGTTTGTGCATTCTGATGACCTCTAGAACTATACTAGCGGGAGTACTTAATTGCCATGTGGGAAAGGCATTAAAGAAAATGTACTTGAACAAAGCTATGGGGATAGATATTTACAATTGCTAGAGAACTACTCGAGGTTCATATGAGCTTGCTAATGCATAGAATTTATGGTAAAGAAATTTCACCAGAAGATTTGGACATTGTAAATACAACATCCACCACAGAATCCACGCTCAAAACAACCATAGTGTTAGTTAATGTCAAGGTTTACCTTCATACAAATATAAAAAGGGCAATTTAATAAGATGAACACACAAGATTAATAAACAAAATCAGTTGATTTAGTTACAAAAAATAACTCACCGACATACATGCATCATTGCATCCTCAAAGAGGACTAGGTTCATTGCTGCTACAAGGTCATTGTATGAAACTAAAGCTTCATGAAGTAATTTTGCAAGGCATGTCCAGTCAGTGATTGGCATGTACTTAGGCTCACCTATTCCTGAGGCAAAGTGACAATATATATTTGGCTTCTCACTCACGGCAGCCTCATCCACTTCCTGCAGTTATATATGCCAAAAAAATAATTACTTGCATGAACTAAAATACATGAACGTAAAACCACAAAACAAATCTCATACTCAAAAGACTAGTCAATTACCTCAAAATTTTTCTTTACAAAATCAGCCTGAATCTTGGCAAATGCTTCAAGATCTTTATCATCAGTTAGTTTGTCACCATACACTCTTTGTGTTTCATGAAGCCATAGCCTAACTAAGTCAACAGGTGCCACAAGACATTCATTTGTGCTGAATAGCAAACCCTGAAATATTAATCCAAACAGAAATGATCACATTTCAAATTAAAACATGATCACGTAGTACTTACATGATTTTAGCTCCAGTAAAAAATACCATTATTAAGTTCCAATGATTTGCAAGAATAAATTGCAAACCCATGAAGATGCTGCAACAAATATGTAACCAATCTTACATTATCATTAATCAGCACATTTTTTATGAGCTGTATGAAATTTATTCTTTGGACCAAGTGACTTTTTATATCTCATGCCCAATTTTAATCAAAATTATGCTTACAAGAAAGAAGTACCTCTTTTTTGGTTCACCTTTATTCTCTTAAACTTAATTGTGTACTCAGAACCATTAATTTTGAGCAACTTCACACCTGGAACACATTGGAAAGATCACGCAAGTTGAATATGTAGTGGAACTTGAGAGCTGTAGGCAGGAATATCTGTGATACTTTGTGGTGGAGAGAGAGTGTTGCAGCCACAATCCTGGGAGCCAGCCGAGCAACAATTTGGGCAAAGCGATGCTCTGGGCTTCCCAAGTGCTGAGACAGGATGGAATGGAAGATTGTATGCAAGGCATCTGCTCCTGGGAAACTATAAATTTCAAATTCAATCAATACAATCAAAACAATTTCAATAATAATTGACAAAAATCAGCATGGGGAATTAAAAAAAATATTGTTCAAAATTGATTGCTAAAATATTCATTAATTAATAAAAAACTTGAAGATTTAAAACATCCTATTTTTTCAATGGTGCATAAGTGTATATTAGCAACCTGCAAAGCTTCACGATTCAAATTGGAAATCTGCTGAATGACCCAATTCAAAGTTCAAAAATTCCATATGCCATTTCATATATCACCCATGTTGATTATCATATGGTATATTTCCAGTTCTCCTTGCATTTACCAGTGAATATTTAAGTATTATGTACTCTGCATGCATGCATAAAGTGCATATTTAAGTACAAATGATGTATATTTATTTCACTATCACTTCAGAAAAGTAGGAAAATGATTGTGATAATTTACTAATATGTTTTTCATAAGACTATTAAAATACAGAACATTCCATACACTTTCAAGTCCTAGTAATTGGAACTTTGAGGTAAGTATTTAGTTGTCATAATTACATTTACTTTGGCAATTTCTCATTTTGTCTCCTTCTTATTCAAGCATATATTATATTTCACAAAATGATACCTATTTCACAAACCAAATAGAAATTATGAAGTCTCCTATCCTTCTCCAAGACTTAAGCACCATCACTTGTCTGGGGGCAGGAGCCACACACCACCACAGTCACCATCTCCATCCTCTCCTGTCCCAGACCTGACCCTTGGTCTTCTTGTATCCTTCTCTCTTCAAATTATCCTTAAATTTCAGTCTCCTTCTCCCCTTTTCCCCCTCCACTGGTCCCTCAGGAGCAATTCCCTTTTCATCCCATCTAATGCTCAATCCAGTTTTGTTTTTTGCCTTTACTGAATAGCACTCTGTTTTAATATGATTCATGGGCTTTATTTACCATGGTCATCAACCAGTATTTTTTTCAGAAAATTTTACAGATACCCAAAATATCATAGAGTTAAATTTTAAACTGGAGGTGTCATCAACCAAATCTGAACACTTAGATAATAATTAAATACTTGAATGATTATTAAATTTGAGGAGAGCATTAAAAGATATGAAATCCTCACCTGACAGAGAAAACACAAAAATGTCTCTGCAACCTGGGATTTATGGTGAAACTACCAGCAGTTGGATTCATGCAGGAGACATATTGGCAGTTGTGGATATCTTTCAGAGTTAAACGGGTGCGATCATACCAATGACCATAATCCAAATGCTGCCTTATCAGTGTATGTGGCTGAACAGTACCATAATTATCAACCTGAAAAGAGTGAAATTAGCATCTCAAGTTATAGAACATAAGTTTTAAAATATGAACAAATAATAGGAGTGAATAGGAGTATGACAGAGCTCCTATCCTCTTCTATATCTTGACTTACCTCTGGCATATTCATGTCATCAATGAAATATATTAGGGTCTTGTTCCCAGGAGGTCCATAATTCCTGCCAGCTTTTTTCTCTAAAGGTTTTTCTAATATTTTTTGTAGCATTTCTAAAAATGAACACATGAACTAAATAAAAAACTATCACATGAATATGAAACAATACTTATGTTGAAGGAAAAAATTAACAATTACGAGGTTTGTGTAAAAGGTATCGGTAACAATTTTTTCCTGATATGTGCATTAAGTGCTGAATTCAGATCATTGGTAAAGTGTATGCTTGATTGCAGATCACATTGGCATTGATAAGATGACAGTGCATACCATTATCACTGACAATTTGGTGATGCGCAAGATTTACGCTAAACTCATCCCGAAGATCTTGACAGACAACCAAAAGTAGACTTGAGTGTCTGCTTGTGAAGACCTTCTGCAATGGCATCGCAATGATTCCCAACCCCTTTACAGTCCCAACTTGGCACCAGTAGACTATTTCCTATTCCTAAAAGGGAAATCCTCCCTCAAAAGACACCACCATGGGACCCTAAGTGTCATCAAAGAAGTTTGAATGCATACCTTTAAGGATCTCCTGCCTATCAGTGAGCCTTCAAGTCATGGAAAAGCTGCTGGCAAAAGTGTGCTGAGGCTCAAGGGATGTACTTTGCAGAATTTTGAGGCATTGTAGCAATGTCTGAAATAATTCTATCTTTCCAAAACATTTACCGATACTTTTTATAGAAACCATGTATAATATGAATGTTAGATACACTCCAATTTTTTTATTGGAATGCATACATTATTCTGAAAAGTTAAAAATTTTAACTGGACTGTGAGCTTCCTTACTGACTATTTAGGGTCAAAATTTTTACTTCAATTGGCCTCTTATTCTCTCCACTCTGTGGTTTTGTGTTTACCCACTCCAGTCTTGAAAAAATACCTTCCTCTCCTCCCTCATTGCCCAATCTCCTTGTAACACTGTAAATTGTTTCAAACACACACAGAGGCATGATTTCATTCCACCACTCAATTAAATATACATATATGAGTAAAATCAAAGGTAAGTCAGGAAAACATTAATTGAGCCAGGAAAGATTCAAGATAAATGGAAGTAATATATAGAAGAAAAATATGGTAAAGACATTCGACCATCCAGCTTAGATGTAGAAAGAGAATATGATGTAGATGAGGATAGATTAGGTCCAAGTTTACTCAATGGCAAGATAGAAAAGGCATTAAGGGAACCAAAATCACATATGGCCATCCAAATGTCTATCAAAGTGTTTCTTCTTTGAAAAATAAATGGAAGTGGTATTTGGTGATTGGTTGTAGCTCAAAGTCAAGTGAATGATGTATGTTGCACTTTTCTTACACATTGTTCCTAAAGCTTACACGTTGATATATGAACATCAAGAATATTTGGCAACTGATCAAAATGTATTCCAAGGACCTCAACATACCTCTTTAAAAGTTTCATAATCAATTTTTTTCATAAAAAGATTACTTTCTCCTTTAAAGACAAATAAAAATGAATCAGTACAGAGTTTGGTCAAAATTTACATTTCACTTAATAAATGTAAGGTACCTGGTTGACGTTGAATTTCATTCAAACTCCTTTTCCTTTGCATCAATGGTAACCTAAAGTTATTCTTAAGAGGATCTCCTTCCATCTGATAAAATAAACTTTAACATGTCAAGTTTGTAAGTTGATTTAAATATACAAGGAATGTAGCTACGATCGTGAATCAATGTAAACAAAAAAAGGCTCTCATCTAAACCAATCTCGAAAGAAATTTTAAATGAATACATTGTTTTAACGAATCTAATCATGAACCAAAATTTCTTCACCTTCAACAACTACTGCTACAAACAAAACTTTGGCACTACCATGGTTAATTCTCTCTCCCCCTTCCTAGCTAATTTATTTATGTCCTACTTCAAGCAACAGTGTCGAAGCAAATTTAAATAGTTCTCCAACACTTGGTAAAGGTATGTCGATGACATTTTTGCTGTTTTTGACACAGATACCTACTAATTTTTTTAGTTTATGGTCTCGGCTTTTTTTGTATACTGAGTTAGTTAAGTTTTTCTAAGAAAATAAATGCATACTTTTAAAAAGGTTGAAGAAAAATAAATTAATGTACTACTAGAAATATTAGCCTTTTAATGTATTAACATTTAATGAAATATTACCCAAGTCTGACCCTCACCACTCAAGAGGCAGTCAGTCTCCAACCAGAAATCAGTTATGAACTCAATGGGTAACAAAGAGTCCAAGGGGCACAATGTGGGAAGGGAATTTTATTGTGATTCAATACATTACCTGACGTTGTGTAAAAATTGAACGGCACATTGGCAACGGCATACGCTTCAGGAAGGGATCCAAGCTTCTCTGAAACCAAGACTGTCTTCCCAGAGCCAGCATTTCCCACGAGCATCACTGGATGGCGCTTCTCCATTAGCAGATCCACAAAGTATCGCACACGAATTGACTCGCAAGTGTGCACCAATACAGCCTGCAATTAATGGAGTAGGAGTAAGTAGACAACTTGCAGGGGGAGGGAGGATTGGAAGAGGTGTTTGCTCAAAATTGGCATACTGAAAAGAGTGGAACCTAAGCAACCTTAGGAGGTTGCATAAATAGTCGACAATTTAAATTTCAACACATTTTTTGTTAGTGCTAGATATCAGTTAAGTTTCAAACTATTCTGGGATCTTTCAATATTTCATTAAGATAAGATGCAGGCACTCTTGATTCCATTTTCTAATCAAAGATGTGCAACAGCAGGTGACAAACCTTTTAAACTTTATCAGAGAGATCTGTCTTAGCATTTGCCAAAATAAAAATCACATAAATTTGTCTGAAGTAGATAGTGCATTACACTGAAGAATGGTGCATCAAATTCTTTATTTTTAGAGAAGAACTGTTTCTAAGAACATTTTTTCAAATTCAGTGTAATTCATTTGCTTAGTGTTCTCATGGATTAGTCCAGTTTAGTACATTTTCTTTTCAAGGGGATTGAAATTCCACAACTTTAATGTCTTGTACATTTCACCTCAAATTCACTTTTTATAAAATATTTTTTTTTACATGACTGAAATTTATCATATATTTTACCATCAATTATTTCACTAGTTTAATTAATTTTGTCTTTTGCCTGTATAACTTGATGCTTGTTTGCTCCATCCTGGTTATTAGTTGATTCATGATATGCAAAATGTATTGCATAGTACAAATATATATGCTTCCCCCAGTAAGAATTTCAAAATAAAAATGGGAACTTTTTCATCAGACAAGCAAAAGCATTTTCAATGCTCAAAAGTTAATTTCATGGCAGGAAACAATGACAATTGACTTGTAGAGTTAAGCAATAACTTGCTATATTTCATATCAATTAAGTCACACGGATCCTTAAATAACATTTGTGCAAATTGCAAATATTTTGAATGCTACCAATTACACATTTACATTCAATCTCCCCTCAACAGCTTGAGTCACATTGAGAAATTGTGAGTTTGAAAGCCAAACCCTAATGCAGCACATTCCCTAATCTCAAGAACGTGTCTTCAGACCTTTTCTTTTTAATTTGTTGAATTTTGTATGGCATCAGCTCCAAACACATATTTTATTGAAATTCCATTTTCTTTCAAGAAATTCATCATTCAATTGGTAATCATCTCAGAAGTTTCAACAGAGAAGGAATCAACAAAGAGAAGTTTATGTCAGACTGATAATGAGGCAAGCATACCTCTGCAGGTGAACATACTTATTGAATTCCTACGGAGCTTCAAATCACAAATCAAAACCCATTATTTTCATTCAAAATATATCAATGGATTCTAAGAGTCCATTAAATAAAAGGGCTCTCAAAATATAATTAAAGACAATAAACAGAAAAGTGATTTACCTGAAGGGGTATGTCTGGATCCAATTCAAATTTTGGCAATCTTTCTGTCCAAGGGACAAACTGCTTTGTTTCTGGATCAATATAGTAATCAAAAACTGTGCCCTGAGATGGAAATTTAACTGCCTTGAATTCATTCACCCACCACTTAGAAAACTCCAAGCGAAAATCAATCAGCTGAAAAGTATAGAATGGTATTAAAAACATTGAGAAATCTATGCAAGCCAAAAAATAATCAAATAAATAGACATTGCTATATTTATTAACTTCATCAACAAGACATACCCATGATACCCCAAAATACTTTAACAATCCATCCCAGGTCAAAATACTCTGCTTCCATCTATCCTGCCTCCTTTGAATTTCTCCTAAGAATCCTCTCTCCCTTCCCACCATGCCTAGAACTTCCTCATTTGCTTTCTTTTCCATCCAATTTACCTACTCCGTACTTTCCCACACCCACATTTCAAAAGCCACCAATCTATACCGATCATCTTGCATCAATGACCATTTTTCCATGCCAAACAAAAAACACGTCATAGTATTGACAAGTTTTTTTTTAGAGTTAATTTAGGTTGTTTCCTGTTGCCTTCCTCAGTGGTGTTTGTAACATGGCACCATTACTCAAATGACTCCCTCCCTGGGGTAAGATGCCTCTGCAGCCACCTCAATGAGGAGCAGACAGTGAATGGTTACCATTCACCTGTTTCCTGCCCTTCCATTTATCTGGGTGGTGCTTCCAGTCCCTGACTAATCCAAAGAACTGTGGGAGATGTCAAGAAAGTTACTTTTAATGGAGTCATCTCTTGGAGTTGATGTTTATTGAAATTCAGAAATTCCAAAGAGTAAAAATCATTCACCTTGACTGGCAGATTCCTCTATTTCATGCCAAGTGCTTAACCATGCATGCTAATGGATCCAACTACACTGTGAATTTCATAAGATTTTAAAGGAACAAGATGAGATGTTTTACCATACATACGTTAAAATGTCACAAGGAATTGTAATTGTGCGGAAATTGTGGGATCCAGGTTTGAATCTCAGTTAAAACAAATGATTTTTGTGCATAGCATGATTCCTGATGCAGGTACACATCAGCAGGTGATTCATAAAAATAATTGTTGTGGCATCTCACACAGTGCTTTGAATTTGTTAAAGGAAAACACCTTTATATTTGAACGTTGTCAGAAGTGATGGACCCATAACAAATAAATGCAGTTCCTGCTCAACAACCTAGCAACTTAGTTTAATTATTCGCAACCTTCCAGATCCAATCCACAATATTACATTTCTAAGTGAATAATATGGAATGGCTTTTATCAAAAACTTTATCCCTTCTTTATTTTCATTTCTATTTTTCTATCTTTCATTCATACTGTGACAACTTGGTTTTTACAGGGTTGACAGATTATTCTTCTGTTGTTGTAATCCATACCAAACATCTACAGCAACTGGCATGTTCACTGGTTTTCTTCATTCCTCAGTTGGTCATTAGTGTTAGTATTTTTGGAAGGGTAATACTAGACTCAACATTTTGCATTCTTTACATCTCTTGGCCATAATTTCCTATTATTGGTATTGCAATCACTATACTCTCCTTCAAGTCCATAAGAAGTCTGCCACCTCTGTAGCTGTTTTTGATTTTTCCAAATACATAGGTTTTCTTTGTCTTAACTGCTGAGCACCTTGATAAATTCTCTACAAGTTTTGTTCACTCTAAGCACATTGTTTCTTTGGGTCTTTCACTGCTTACCTATTCCATTTGGTTGCATGCTCTCTCAATCATGAGTAACACTTCTGCTCATTGTGCTCTTCAAATTATTCCATCTTTTCCCACCATAATTTATTTTCCTGTATTCTATTCTTCATCATTCATTAGTGGCTCTTTTCTATTTGTGTTACCATTCAGATTTTTATGTCCACTCTAATTTGCATTATATCCCCTTCATCTTTTTTGCATCGCAGTTTTTTAACCATGGGTTATGGTCACATTTTATACCTGCGCTCTTATACTGTTTCACTTCATTCTAGTAATGTTGCCTCACAAGGATGCAGCTGACTTGGTACCTGACTCCATCCCTAGGAATATTCTGTTTACATTCCATGTTGATGTTGCTAAAAGGCTTGTCTTAGCCTCTACAATATTCTTTTCATTGTAGTGCTCCACTCAGCCTTCATCTTTTTGTATATTATTCCTCCAGTCACGTGCAGCTTTCATCTCTACCCTCTCCAACTACTGAATCCCAGTCACAGAATATGATCTGTTTTCTTTTCCTTAAATTATGCTGAGAACTTATTCCAGGTATTCACATATCTGTTCCATTCCCTCTTTTTTACAGCTGGGCACTGGCATATACAGATACACAATCCCTGTCCATAGTCTCTCTTTTTACCTTCATTATTCTCTCATTATAATACGTTTAAGCCATTACTTTTACCCTCATTTTCTCTTCAATATGATAAATAATACTCCTATTTAATCATTGACCCCTGAACATATAACTCTAGATATATCTGTCACTTCAGAAGTCATCTATCCTAGCCTGCTTTGTTGTGCTGATCCCTGACATATCTCACCAAAGCCTAATCATTCATTTGAAACTGTCGATTGCCATGCAGTTTGAACCAATCATGAATTTTCTAAAATTCAATGATGCTATAAAACTTCTTATGAATTTAATCTGAATCATTTAAATTACATTAGCCATTTTTTTTCTTAGATACTAAGGTAAAGAATTGGCTGGATCATGTTATTGTTTCACTTAAATGACATCTAGAAATTTTGTCTCAATATGGCTAATTAGTTAAATTTTTTTAAATCAAGAGCACCTGGTCAGTGACAAGTGCGGCCCCAAATGCCCAGACACATGAGAAGACAAAGTACGCCTCCTGCAGCTCCTTGGCACAGTCAGATGGAGTGTTCTCCTCGGTGAGCAGGCACTCCAGCAGGTGGCAGAGGGCATGCGTGTGTGAAATGTCCGCAAGGGGAGTCACCTTGCGAAAACGGCCCAAACGCGCCGCTTCCAGGCATGGTGGCACATACTTGTCAAATAGCAGCACCAGGTTGGAGCGCTCTGACGAAGATGAACGGGTCTCTATCCAGCTCGTTACAAACCTTGGATATGGTATGAAACAAATCAGATTTCAGAAGTCAGGTCTTTCAAAACTTTGCAGAAATGTTATATATGTAGCTGCATATTCTGTAACAAAATACATGCACACTTGGTTTGGGGTGCAAAAAGCTGAATAAAAGAAGAAAATATTTGGTCCAAGTTTTAACTAATTCCATGCTTACAAGTGTGAGGACCTGCAAAGATCACTCTGGCATTGGGGCCTGTGATCACTAATTCTCCTTTGAACAAAATTAGCACTCTTGATTTGAATGAAACTTATTGTATCTACCCATTCATCATCTGTGATTCATCATTGTTACGATCAATTTCATCATGAATGTCCACCCCCACACAAAAGGATTTCCATTTCTTAACAGGGATGGGAGTCTATTTTCTAGGTCAGGTGGCTTGTGAAGGTTAACTCACGGGTTCCAGCCTAGGTCCTGAGGGTTGATGTAAAGAATGCCAGCTCGGGAAACAGTGGCTGGGGTGGCAGTCCTCAGGTTGGATATCTCAAACAACAGCCTCATTGTGGGAGTCAGGGCTATCCTCTCATTGCTTGCAAGTGTCAGCACTTTATTGTCATCCATGACTGTGTTCAAGGACTCAATCCACATTGGGTCAATGTCTCCATCAAGCACAATCCACTTGGGACAGTCACTAGCCAAGTTGGCCTGGTCACGCATCAACACAGAAAACAAACCTGAATAATAAAGAAAGTTCCGGGAGAAATTTCCAATCAGCCTGAGCACACTGAAATATGTTTCTCACCAAAATGAAGTTTGTGTATAGAAAATGCATTAACAAAACAGCCTTGCTGAGAGCATATTACATAGGATGAAAATATTTAAAGAATATATAAAAATTACAGAAATGGAATTGATAGTTAATCCAATATTAATGTGTAAGTTACCACTGCCATCCATGGTCTACAAAATTTTAAATAAAGAGAAATATTCCTCATATTTTCCAGCAGTGCGATTGGTTTTGTGAACATATTACCTGGCTGATGGCTGGACAAGACTCCCATGTGCTCCCTCCCTGTTTGTTTATTCATGTGCACTAGCAAAAAATGAATCCAAAACACAGGAAAGAGAAAAAGAGAGCAAAACAAACCATCCTTCCACTCCCTTGTGGCAGGGTTGATGATTCCAAAGAGCTCATCATTGGTGACAGCCTTTGGATTTAAGTCATTGTAGAGTGGGCGACGACGGATGTTCTGGTATGTCCTGAACAAGGTCTTCCACACTTGTGTCTTGCCTGTTCCAGCTGAGCCAACCACAAACACAGAGTGGCGCACCTCCAGAAGCTCCTCCAACTGAACCACCTGGAAAGTTATTGGAAGCATTGTGGCATATAGAAGTGGACTGGTGGGAGAGGCAACTCAACCAAAAGTATCTGAATTGAAAGATGGTTCAGTGAAGGGTAGCACTGGGAAAATCAAGATATGTAGTGATTGGTAGTGGTGTAAGACAGGATTATTATTGCCAAAAAATTTAAAAAAGACATAGAGAGGAAATGTTAAGTGTGGAATAAGCTGTGACTAAAAGTCGATGGCAGTTTTGTTTGCAGATGAGTAAGCATTAGTTTGTCAGACTGTAAAGGGATTGCAGTTCATATATAATGCTGTACAAGACCTACGTGAGAAGTAGAGGATACAGTGTAAGCACAAGAAAACCAAAGCAATGAGATTCTTAAAAAAAGAGGAAGTTTAAGTTCAACATTTAAGGAGTAAATAAATTAGAGTAGTTGGAGCAAACTATGTATTTAAGTAGTATTTCAGAGAAAAAAGGGAGAGTAGTCATTAGAAGAAGAATTCCATTAAATAAAACAGTTTCTGGCATCAGAAATTTCTATGTGGAAAAGCTAAGTTGTTTATTTTTCAATTTCAATAAGAATTCCATTGGCAAAAGAAGCTTTTGCAACAAAAACAAAATTAATGACAGGCATACTGAGTAAAGAAATGAAGAAAAGATTAGTATAGATGGAGAACATGGATAACAGAAGATTTGGAACATAGTATAGTATGATATGAAATCCAATCTTTGAGGCAAGTGCCTGGGTAAAAATTGGAGGTTTTTGAGATGTAAGATTGGAGAAAAATAAGTTGGACAAAAATGTTTTAAGTATGGTTGGCAAATAGAGTATTGTCATGAGGAATCCAAAAAAATGGTTGGAGGAAATATTAAGGGGCAGTGGGATGCAGAAAGCAGTGATACTAGAGATAAGACCACTGCATATTTAGGTTAGGGGAAGGAGGAGAGTAAACTTTTTAGATAGTAAGAAGACTAGTAGAAGTTACGAAGAGCTTAATCAGAAAATGATGCACAGTGAAGAAGAGGAAGCTCTAATGACACTTATCTCATGACGTAAATAGTCTTTGAGGTATCCAAAACTTACCTTTAATAGATTGGATGCTTTGAATAAATTTAATAAAGTACAGTACTTATTCTAGAAAACAACATTAATATTCATGTAATACAGATTTAAAATTGTAATTACTTGATAATGAGTATTTTGGACAGCAAGTGACAACATGAAAGAAATAACAACTTATAACCATTCAAAAGTTCTATTGCAACCTAATTTTTTAAAATTAAAAGTGTTAAAAACAATGGTAACATCTAGAATTTATTTGGTCTTCTTTAGTCATAGTGTGCAAAATCTTAGGACAAAGTAAATTCTGATATTTGTGATAAAGTGCTTCTACCTGAATATGTACAAATAAATTATATAAACCATGTTAAGTGACTTAAGGTATTCGTATTAACCATAAAAAAATAATCAATTTTTTTGCTCTATCATGCATATAGATAAATATCTACCTCTGGCTAGAACTATAATAGGTTTCCTCAATTGTTATGTACAACTAATCATCCTATTAATATGATTAAAATGAGAGGAAGAAAGCTCTTGCAATTATTATGTAATTTGTAGGTCACATATTCTGATTAGTACCAGAAAAAGCTCTTAATAAATTGCAAAAATTAGTGTGTTAATTTTTTGACAGGCCCATCACTATTGAGGAGCATTTCTTGTGAGAAACGTATCATGCCTTGAGAATGAAGTTGTCCTCAGGCTGGAGACGCAGGTCAATGGCTGCCTGCTTGACTGTCCTCTCAAAGTCCAGATCCCGCTTGCGGGGTACATCAAGTGCAGGGAACAGGTCACCAATGAGCCCCATGAACACAGGGACATCATCTGTCACAACCTTGGGAATGTTGAAGTCACGTAGTGCTCTCATGAGGACTTCCTCCTCTGGACGCCCTGGATCACCCCTCTGTAGACATATGAGCTCAGATCAATTTACTTTCCAGGAAGTAAAATATAACCTAAGAC
The DNA here is from genome assembly GCA_037158775.1 of Hetaerina titia. Classification (NCBI taxonomy): domain Eukaryota; kingdom Metazoa; phylum Arthropoda; class Insecta; order Odonata; family Calopterygidae; genus Hetaerina; species Hetaerina titia. The sequence continues at coordinate 100,462,476 of CM073772.1, read as the reverse complement.
ATAAGGAATGTCAAAGGTAGTTTAATATATAAAAGAACTGTAAAAAAAGCAACATAACATAATATATACAGTGTATTTAATGTATGAGCCTTTTCAAGTACAAACAAATACTCTAGTACAAATAATACCCTAGTACACTATACTATATGAGTTCTCCACCATGAAAAGAATAAAAATAACTTCAATCAATAAGCATATAACTTTACTATAAAGTTTGTTGCAAAATCTACACCCATTTCAAAAGGGCTGGCTTATTACAAGTAGTTCTTACACTTGTAAAGTGAATACTTTACTTGCACTCCAATCATGTTCACATCTGGTTCATACGTATAGACTTGAGCAAGCTCCTAACTGACCATTCTGCAAGAAGCTAGTGGGACTTAATTTATAACTGAGATGTTCAAAGGACCTTTAGATATACACCAAAAACTTTTCCCTAATAGAAAGCCCTAAATGGCATGTGAAATGCACTCATCAGAGTAACGAGTCATTCAGGTCAACAGCTCAGTGTGCTACCAACTGAACTACCATGCTCCTATCACAAGAAGTATTCATAGAATTTTTTTATCACTTTTTTTTAATTGATTTTTATTGCCAAATATCTATCTCCTGTTGGCTGAAAGGTGCAAAATTTTTATTTTGTAAGTATTCACCATTATTATTCACCCTGGAACAATTTATTAAGCTTTTCTGTCCCTTGTCTAGTTTTCAATCTAGTTCTGGCACATGCACATACACATTGTGGCAAGCACCCTATCCACTATGGGACTTGCTAGGTTTGTGAACCAATTTCTGCATCCTCCCCCCCCTACACTTTGGTACATGCTACACCACATTAGCATCAGTAACGTGTTTAGACAGTCACTTCACATGCTCCTGCTAATTTTGTTTGGAGGAAGTAAGGCCTAATTCCTACCCTAAAGCATGCTCCCTAGGAGATTCCTGAGTGGAGTTTTCTATGGTTTAAGGAATAGTATAAAAGAGAGACTGCCTCAAAGGGGACCTATTCCAGTAGCCTCACACTCATGATCTATAGCACTACAAATGAACACAAAGCATCATGATGGAGGCTCCCTACTCATTTCCTCAAGATGAGCTTCCTAAGTCCACAATCAAAGGAGACTGGCTGGGAGGCCATTATCTCTTGCTCCACTATAACTCCCTTGGGACTATGAGAACTCACAAAGTCAAGAGGCATGTAGGGTCACCCAAACACACTCACCCATATACACTCCAGAAAGAAAAAGTAGGGAGGAAATGAACACTTGGAAGGCACAACTCTCTCTTAGGCAGCAAGAGAGGAGGAATTGAGATGGGCAAGACACCAGTTGAAGGACTGATACAATGCAAGGACTGAGATGCTGGCTGCTGATGTAGGACGGAAGAGTTTGATGGAGGATGATAAAGCACCTCACTCTCTATACTTGTCCACCATGCTCCATGACATCTCCATGCCAAAGCCAATAACAACCATACCAGTCGAGGGATGGGTAATGCAAGACAGTCATGAACTTGAGCTGCATGCCAAAGAACACTTTGTTCTATACATGCTGAGGGAGAAAGTAGTAGTAACCTGTCGGGCTAACCCTCTCCACTCGACTCATGGCGATTAAAAGGTGAGACAAGGGTGGTGTGCAAGATGAAATTAACACCAGCTGACTTCCGGAAAATATCTCATGGGTTTGATAGACCTCCAGCTGAATTTTACACAATATTCTGGAAGGATCATTGTAAAGGCAGAAAAGAGTTTAGAATATGGCATGTTACTGAACAATAAGCACTACAGTGTTTGCTAACACACACAGGGACGGGAACAAATTGAAAAATTAGCAGCCCATAATCCTGATGCCAACAGATTAAAAAAATAAAGGTTCTCCATTACACTGGCATCATTAATCATAGATTTTGAGCACAGAGCAATGCTCCTGCACCCTGGCTGGTTGCATCTACAATAACATCTCCACAATAAGATAAATAATTATGACAGCTGCATGCACAGCTGAACCCCTTGCTGAGGTCACTCTAGATCAACAAACAACCTTTGATAGTGCCCAAAAAGGATATCTGGTGTATACCCTTGAGGCCATGAATTTGGGAGATTTTATGAAGTATGGAGGGAGGCATGATTCTCCATTCTCCTAAAGTGATATTAAAGCAATGCTGAAGAGGGAGCAGTTAATTCCTCAGGCTTGAGAAAGGGCACAAAATAAGGGACAAGGGGAGCCAAGGATGTGGTATGAGACCCTTTGGTGGCTCCCTTCTAACCACCACCATACCCTGACATCTAATTTATGCAGATTGTTGAAAATATTGATTTCAATAAAAAAAACTAAAATGAGGGTATAATGGTGGAATAAACCTGAGCCACCACATAGCATAACACAAAATGACATAATAATATTAATAATGCATACACATGCACTCCAACATGCATATACATGTACATATATATCCAAAATTGTCTGAATGGGGGAGGCACCAGGAAGTAACATTACCAAGGTTCATTCCATTATTGAAACCATTTAATCATGATTTCATTGATGTCAGCACAACTTAAAAATATCAGTACTGAAATATTGTTAATTTTTCAAAAAGTGAGAGTAAAATTATGTCATTTTAGATGTGTAGTTACATTAAAGGAGTGAATCAACAATATATCATATTCGGAAAAATATCAAGAAGATCCCCTCCCATGGACTACAACCTTGTCGTGGTGGAAGGGCTTGTGTGTTCCGATGACCCCTAGAGCTGTGCTGGCGGGAGTAATAATAATTACTCCTGGAAGGGTCACCCATGCCAGATAGGTCGAAGGTTAGGAGCCAGACGAAAGGTAGTCCACGCAGCGTCTGTTCCTCAGTGAGGCGGCTGCAATGGCGTCTGACCCCAGTGGGGCGGCCATTAAGTGATGGTGTCACGTTAAAAACACTATTGAGGAAGGCAACGGGAAACCACCTCAATTATGATTCCCAAGAATATTATGATGGGCACTATAGATAATATGAGTCCTGGCAACTACGGGACACGGCCCAAGAGGCCGTGTGTCGTGCCCGGCAGCGGGAGAGGCAAGGCTTCCGCGGTCGTCATCCCACGAAACCCTTGCGGGGAAGAAATAACTTCAGCAGGACAGAAGACTCAGAAGAAGGCGAAAGTAGTTAGAATAGGAACCTGGAACGTCAGGACAATGTTGAGGAGAGGCAAATTAGAAAATATTAAGCGAGAGATGGAAAGAGGTAACATAGATGTTTTAGGCCTCTGCGAGGTGAGATGGAAGGATAGCGGGGATTACTGGAGTGACAATTATAGAGTAATATACAGCGGGGGGGATGAGAGCCAACGAGGGGTTGCCGTAATTTTAAATAAAGGGGTAGGAAGAAGCGTAGTCAACATAGAGCAAGCAACAGATAGAATTTTACTCGTAGAGATTAAAGCAGAGCCGACGAACTTGGTCATTATTCAGGTATACATGCCACCGAGCAACCACAAGGAGGAAGAAGTCGATAGGATGTATGATGAGTTAGAGGATATCATCGCGAGTGTTACTGCAGGGAAACATTTGATAGTGATGGGGGATTGGAATGCGACGGTAGGCGAAGGAAGAGATGGTGGTGAGGTGGGGGACTATGGGTTAGGCACGAGGAATGAACGCGGGGAGAAAGCAATTGAATTCTGCAGGAGACAGGGGTTAGTCATCACTAACACATGGTTTAGACACCACAAAAGGCGTAGGTATACATGGAAAATGCCAGGTGACTCAGAAAGGTATCAGTTAGATTATATTATGGTTAGGCACAGGTTTAGGAACAGTGTGATAAATTCGCACAGTTTCCCAGGAGCGGATGCGGACTCTGACCACAATTTAGTTGTTATGAAATGTAATGTTCGTTTCAAGAAGATAAGGCAAGGGCGGCGGGTTAAAAAATGGAATTTAGAAGCAGTAAATGAATTAACGAGGAAGGAGTATCAGGAGGCTGTAGAGAAAATGATGGATGACGGTAAAGAACTGAGTATTATCGAAGAAAAATGGGAATGTATCAAGAAAGGGATATTGGAAGCCGCTAAAGACACTATAGGAACCGTTAATGGGAAAAGGATAAGGAAACCATGGGTAACGGATGAGATGATTGCGAAGATGGATGAGAGAAGAAGATGGAAAAATGTAAACACAGAGTTAGGCAAAATGAAGTACAAAGAGTTAAACAATAAATTGAGAAGGGCCACAAATAAAGCAAAAGAAGAATGGTGGAAAACGCAATGCGAGGATATGGAAAGTTTACAGAAGAAGGGTGAAATTGGTGCTCTATACAGCAAGGTTAAGTTATTATCGGGAAGTAAGAAGGCAAGAGCTGTGCTAACAGTTAAAGATAAATGGGGTAAGATAATAGTTGAACCAGGAAAAATCCAAGAGAGATGGAAGGAATATATAGAAACACTGTATGGTAAAGAACTTAGGCCGACAAGGTTAGACATAGAAAAGGAACATGACGTAGAAGAAGATAGCTTAGGTCCAGGCATACTCGACGATGAAATAGAAAGGGCATTAAAGGAGATGAAAGCAAATAAGGCTGTGGGGGTGGACAATATTCCTGTAGAAATGTTGAAATGGTTAGGGAAAGGTGGGAAAAAGGCCATATATGGACTGATTCGTAGTATCTATGAGGAAGGAATCTGGCCGGAAGATTTTGTGAGATCGGTGTTAGTTCCTATTCCAAAAAAGGCAAGGCTTCGTCATGTGAGGATTACAGAACAATAAGTTTGATATCCCACGCAGCTAAAGTTATTCTCAGGATCATCAACAAAAGGATAGAGAGTAAGGCAAATGATTACTTAGGGGATGATCAGTTTGGGTTCAGAAAAGGAAGAGGTACGCGTGATGCCATTGCAGTAATGAGATCACTAGTCGAGAGGAATATAGAATACAATCAGGACGTTTTTGCCTGTTTTGTAGATTTCGAAAAAGCGTTTGATAGAGTGAATTGGGAAAAATTAATGCGTGTATTGCAGAAAATAGGAATGGATTGGAGGGACAGGAGACTGATCCGCAACCTGTACATGTCTCAGACTGCTCAGGTGCGAGTGGGGAACGGAGAGTCTGGATGGGCAGTGTTAGGAAGAGGTGTAAGGCAGGGTTGCCCATTGTCACCGGTACTGTTCAACGTATATGTAGAGGAAATGATTAAAGAGGCATGGGAAGAACTGGAGGTAGGAATGAAAGTCGGAGGGGAACTCGTAAAATCGGTTAGGTTTGCTGATGACCAAGCATTAGTTGCTCAGTCAGCCAAGGGGTTGCAAGCATTGTTGAGTGAATTGGAGGTTCAGTGCAATAAATATGGGATGAGAATCAATATTAATAAAACAAAGGTTATGCGATTTTCCAGAAAGAAAAAGGCTAAGCTAAATATTAAAATAGGCAGGGAAAGAATAGAGCAGGTAGAGCAGTTTACATATCTCGGAAGTGTTTTGGACCAATACGGTCAAAGTGGTAGGGACGTAAGGAGAAGAATTGCGCTAGGCAAGGAGGCTTTCTCAAGGAGGAGGGAGTTGATGACGGGGACGTTGAGTAGGGATGTTAAGAAAAGACTCGTAAAAACTCTGATATGGAGCGTAGCTATGTACGGCGCGGAAACGTGGTCGCTGAAGCAGGAGGATAGACGTAGATTGGAGGCTTTTGAAATGTGGGTGTGGAGAAGAATGGAGAAGGTGAAATGGACCGAAAGGAAAACAAATGAGGAAGTACTGGAAATGGTGGGTGAGGAGAGGGGTTTGTTGAGAGAAATTCTATGGAGGCAGGAAAAATGGATGAAAGGCGTATTGAGCGGTAGTGGAATGTTGAAGAGGGTAATAGAGGGGAGAATGTTGGGCAAGCGAGGTAAGGGTAGGAACAGGATAGGGATGTTGGACGGGATGAAGGGAGGAAAGAAGTACACCGAGATGAAGAGGGACCTGATATAGATTAGTTTGCTAGGTGGGGAGTCACAAAATGTTTATTTGATAGTTGTGTCCATCCAAAAACCTACCTTAACCGGTAGATTACATAATATCAAGAAGATGATAATGAAGCTGTTGAGCTCATCAAAAGGATTCAATTACCTACCTTGAGGGATCCAGCTACCACCAACACAGATTTGATTGCCCGTAGACCCCAGTCATAATGGTCTTGTTTTGACAGTAACTCCTTACACAGGGTGTAAAGGGTGATGAACTTTCGTGCCAATATACGGGCTTCCTGAAATCCTTCTGCCACCAACATAATCTCACAAATCAGCTCAAAATCAGGGACAACCATTGCACACGGTCTGGGTAAAGAGATGGCAGTGATTCAATAATTAAATTAAATAATTTAGCCATTATTATTCAAATTTATACTATTTACAGGGTTTTTGTTCTGAATGTCATTTACCCATTGATATTTATGACTTTCGTGACCATGATTCACACAAGGATAAAAGGGGACAAGAAGCCAAGGGAATAAAAATAAAAGCTGAGGAAATACGATGTGAAACAGGTGAGTACAGTACGTTATATGCAGAGAGTGTTGACATGCCATTTACTCTCAATGCCAGGGAAAAGAGTTCTGGGAGAAATGGTGACATACAGACTGCCAAAGACTTCAGAAATGACTCTGCAGATTTACCATTTGAATTTCCGTAATCACAGTCACAATTGTGTAAACATCTATCCTAAGGTAGGTTAATTAAGTAGACTACTGCTAGTAAATACAGTCATGGTCATTATCCAAGGTTCATATACAAACAATGGCATATATTGAATTAAGAGTGATCATAGATTTTAAATTTACATAATATATTGTACAAATATTTAAGGTTAGTTTTATTATTAGATAAATGTGCAGTTTATATGTGGTACACATTTCATTGATTTTATTACAGTATTCCATTTGTGGCAGCCATTACAATTTGCAATGTTCACTCTGCCTACAGTAACCATGGAGGTAACATATGATGAGTAATGAAATTTTGCTTTCGTCTGAGCAAATCATGAGACAGGGCAAATATAATACTGCAGGAGGTTTATAGAGAGTTTCTTGCCCTAGACCAAAGCAAGAAGATGATTTATAATGTTTAAAGAGGGGAGACAATCAATTTCCAACAAGGTGGACCTGATCACTTTTCCCACTGAAGTGAAAATGAATACTGTTTGCCATTGCCATTGTGAGAGAAGATTTCAGAATAATGCTAAGGGCACTATAAAATAAATATTAAATATTTTACTGTGTGCCATCTACATGTTGGTAACAGAAAAATTGCACACAAAACATGTTTGTCCTCAGTGTGGTTATGAAACTAACTGCACACTGGCAATTATCTCGCAAAAATCAATGTTAAATGTATTCTTCAGCTCCCCTATAGACCAAATCTAGCCCAATGAGATTATTTCCTGTTCCACAACATAAAGAAACACCACCTTGGAGATGATTTTTCATCATCAGGAGCAAATGTAGGAGAACTATAGATGCATAATAAATGGCATCAGGTATCTCCTGGTGGAAGCATTATACATTCATTCTGAAGGATTAAAATCACTCGGTCACTTATCAACCCAAAGGTCAGTCTGGTAGGTGGTGGCAGAGTTCACCCAGTACTAAGCCTGACGGCATGTGAAATTCACACATCAGGGTAGGGGGGCTAGTTCCTTTCTCTGTGCCGGTTATGGTTACCCAGGAAGATCTGGTACCCGAAAAATCACATAGCTTGGGTGGAGCTGCAGGTGCCCAGAGTGCCTTGCCCGGGAATCGAACCCAGGTCCTCCAGTCAGTAGTCCAATGGTCTATGTGTTGGTAAAAGTCATTAATATACAAACTGAAAGCAAATTGAAATAGAGTGACAAACATTGCATGACTCTGCCAACTCTATTCATCGGGAAGGAAAAACAGGTTAAGGCATTGGAGATCAATGAATATTCAGGAGCAGATAGAAGGATATGGACACCTGGTAATTGCAAAGTAAAATATTAGCCAGGCTTCCAGTGGCATCTGGATTATCACAGTTGCTTTGTATCTTACTCATGGAATGCCTGCTTTTGGTGATAGCACAAGAATGATCCATGAGCCAAAGATGTCAGTGAAAAGAATTTGGTTCAGTTCAGAGAAAATGGGTAGCATTATGAAAAAAACGAGATATATGTGCATCAGAATGAAAGTAAGAACCAGAATACATGGGCATTGTTGACAACAATAAAATATTTACGGGGAATCAAAAAATATAATTTAAAGATGGAAAATCAAACAATTAGGGTTTCATACATCACTTATTTATTTTCATGCTTGATTTCAATATGCAAATATTTGGATTAATTATAAGTGGAATAGATTAAGTAGATAAGCACATAAATTAATAGTGGAAGTTTACCAAACAATGTTAATTCTTCAGAAAAAACTTAATATTTTTCAACATGAAATAGCTGCCACTGATGCAATAAAATTGATGGAACTTGTACCACATTTGTATTGCAAATTAAGATAAAAGTTTAACGTAAAATTAAATTTTTGTCAATTAATTATGAGAATTAAAAAAAATTATTGCCACTCTTTATTGAATGTCCACATATCCTGCCTAACAGAAGTGACACACATCCTTTGCAGGGAAAGTGAATGATCCCACAGTATGTTTTTTATGACATTTCATTTTCCTAACCTTTTTTCATAACTATTACATATGTTACCACTGAAAATTTCATGAGGGGGTGGCATAAGAATCAGGGCACACAGAGAGATCCATAGCTTGCTGCTTTGGTAAATTCTGAAGTTTCTTAACTAGGTCACAACTTGTTATAGAAATCCCATGTATAAATAACATCCAATAAAATGTTTTAAAATTATGCAATTTCAACATTTAAAGGTGCCATAAAATAAATGATCTAGGGGAAATGGGCTTTAATGGATGTTCCCACCTGAAAAGAGCCTTTAAATTCTCTGGCAATTCTGTCCTCCCAGCATAACCTGGGTTCATTGTTATAAAAATTCCAACAGTGGTTATGAGGCCTATTTGTTCTCCCATGAAGTTAAACATTTTCTTCTTGTCTCTGATGGCATCCTAAAATCATAAAATTGGCAGATGCACATGGTGAAATCTTCTCAGTGAATAAGAATGTGCAGACTTTGAAATTTTAAAGATAAAGGATCACAAAGAATCTTACCTGCACAGATTTTACTTGCACAGCTACAACAGACAATACTTCCACAGATATTCTGTTGAACTCATCAAAGCAACCCCAAGCACCAGTCTGTGCAAGGCCTTTATAGATATTTCCACAAGACTAGATAGATCGAGCAACAAAAGGAATAAACACAGTTCAAAAGAAGGAATTGAATCCCAAGAGGAATACACAGAAAGTTCATTTAAAAAGAAGCCAAGCATCAACATCTTAGACATGTCAATCATATCTGCGAAACAGCACTAAAACCTGACTTTAACAGAAGCCCAAAATGTAAAGTGATTAAAAAATAAAAGTTTTATAAACAAAACTACTGCCCTCACCAATATAAAATTAGATAAAAATACTCTGATGATAATTACAACATGAAACAAATGTCTGAATTACATTATGTATATCATTCCAAAATTATACCATAAATGAATGTTGAGATTACTTGTCGAAAGAAAGAAAGTTACCCCATACTTTTTATTCCACAAGAAACAAGCCCATGATCATGTAGAAGTGTTAAGGCAGCTATAGCCTGACACTAAATGCACAATTTAGTACATCTATATGGGAGGATATGAGCGGCAAATACCTTGTAATCCATTTGCTCAGAGCAGTTGAATACATAAACTGTAATGCCCAGGGCACGACCCAGATCTTTGGTGGTCTCTGTCTTCCCAGTTCCAGCCGGACCTGCTGGGCCTCCACCCATCACCAGGTGCAGACTCTGGTGCCAAGGATGACAAAATAATAAAGTTAGCAGCCATAAAATTGAACCTGAACTCTCTTACTGTCTAACAATATACATTGAGCACTCCGATACAGCATAAAGATTGAATAACAGTTCCATCCATCTTCATGCATATTTTCCATGGGTTAAACACACATTTGGCTTGATCATACACATTCAGACTTGGCTCCTCACCTGTGTCAAGGTGATATAACACCTGTCAGTCAGTGGGGTGATGACCAGTCGTGGAGTGTTCCCAAGGTACTCATGGGAGTAGCGGAATTCAGCATCACAGATGTTTGCAAAGCAGTCACTTTCCTTCTCATCCCACCTGAACATACACACTGCACATTAATTTGAGCAAAAGACTTGACTGAAATGAAGACAACATTTCAGTCAATCAAATACAGTTAATGATCAATGCCACACCAGAAAGGAGGCAAAGTGAGAATGACCTGACAAACAATTGCACATGGGGTTAAAGCCAATGTTGAAAGTGACTGAAAATTGCCAATGATAATTCTCACAACCCTATTAAATTCTCAAAAATTCATGACAATCCCTACATGGAAAAAGAAAAAAAGTCATGTCACTGTGGCCAACTCACCTGTGTCGCAGCTGTGATACCCACTGAAAAGCCAATGCACTCTCAATCTTACTCTGGATCAGTTTGGCGACAACATCCCTCGAGTGCACATCAATGGTACAGATCGTCATAATTTTCTGCCGATCCTGTTTTGTCAGTTCCCCCAGCAACAGGGAGATGAGGGTGCTCAACTGTGAAATCTTAGGAGAAAGAATAATGATATTCCAAGTTTTGACATGTCATCAAGTCAGCTTGAACAGGGAACCAGATTCTGTTTCCACAAAAAGATTATTAGAAAGAAGTTATTCATCAAATTCAATTTCTGGTAAAATTATTAGTGCCAATAGCCAATATCATAATTTGTGGAGGTCTTAACATTGATATAACACTAAAACTAGCGATTGTCTGGTTCTTGAAAATCTTTTCCTTTCTTATAATTTATACTGGGCAAAAACAAACAGCCTACTCAATTTTCTGCCTGTCTAGATGTATTTATGTATGTATGTATATTTATGATGTAGGAATGTAATTACCAATTGTGGTCCTGAAGTGTATATTAATTATCTCCTTAATTATGTGTTATTAATTATCTCCTATCTAACCATCAAGGTATAAGCTTCACTTTCAAGACTCAAATAACTCCAAAGATAATCTCCAATAGAAGTATAACCATAACCATTAGGCCCATAACTGGGGAATGGAGGATACTGGGGAGTTATTAGGTCTTAGAAATGATTTACTTAGTTACTACAACTCTTACAAAACCAGTGGAAGTCTGTATCATTGGAAGGTTTGCTTGAAATACAAAAGAGATTATTATAACTCAATTAGATGTGCAAAAAATAAAACTTATGATAATTTTATTTTTAATCTATTTTATTTAAAGGCTATCAAAGATAATTTGTTCGCTCAAAATGTTGATTTTGCCAATATTGGCAATATGCTGCAAAATCTTCCTCCAAATAATTAAAATTTTAAATGGCATTTTGTTACTCCATTTGATATCATATCAACTGTTAAAAAATTTAAACAATCCAACAGTAAGGATATTTCAAATGTTTTGAGACAGATTTTCCAACAGCTTTAAAATATTAAAAAAAACAGTACCTGTCTATAAGAAAGGTGATAAACATGATTTAACTAACTACCGCCCCATTTCCATAGTCCCTGTTTTAGGTAAAACTTTTGAAGCTATATTGAAAGATCAAATATGTGATTTTTTTGAGTAAAATAATGTTTTACAAATCACAGTATGGCTTTCGATTGGATTTCATTAATACATTTGAAGAGAAGGAATAAGTCTCTGTGACACTATGTGATTGTGATCATTATAAGGCTTTCGACTGCGTTAATCATTCAGTATTACTATCAAAGTTGGAATATTATGGTGTTAAGGGAGTTGCACTAAAACTAATGAAGTCATATTTGGATGATCACCACCAATCGGTTGAACTTGATGGCTGTCAATCTGCTGCTATTAAAGTAAAATATGATCTCCCAGAGGGCTCTCTGTTTGTCCCAGTACTTTTCATCATCATGAATAATGATTTGCCCAGTAATATGCAATCTAAATCTGCTCTATATGCTGATGACACTTTTGTGCAAAAATGTCAACATCTAGAAGATGCAAAGGTACAATCTAGCACTACCCAAAGACAGGCTAAGGAATGGTTTTATATTGATCATTTACATATAAATACTAAAAAAAAACCCAGCATATCATATGCAGTCTTCAATCAAAAAGAACTGATATTGAAACTGCTAAAATACTAGGCATTTATATTGATATGTACAAAACTTAACAGGCAGACCCGTATCAGTCAGATATGCAATAAACTGAGTAAAGCTGTTTACATGTTAAGAAAGCTCAACTTTCTCATTTCAAATGAGTATCGTTTAACACTTTACCATGCCATCTTTCAATGTCATTTGAGTTATGGGGTCTTTCCCCACATGTTAAGTTTTTCTAGTACAAAAGAGAGCTGTTCACTCTATTGCTAATATACCACCACGTGATTCCTGCAAACCTTTGTTTGTTAGTCATGGAATCATGACTGCATTTAGTTTATATATCTTTCTTTATATAGGCTCTGATTCATGCGAAAGTTTATCTAGAAACTTCCAATTAAGATCTCACATCCATAACTACACCACAAGGGGTCAAGTTAATTTAAATACTACTTATTGTAGATTGTCATCAACTTGTAACATATTTCATAATGTGAGCCGACTGTATAACTATCTGCCTACTCAGATGAAATCAGACTGTATCCAGAGTTTCAAGAATAGGGTATATACCTGGTTACTTGCTCACCCAATTTACTCATTGGATGAATTCTTACATGACAATCTTCATCACATTTAAGAACATATGCTTACATATTAAGCAATATTTATACTGATGGCATTTAATATGGTTGTACCATTTTTCAAAATGAATAAAGCATTATTATTATTATTCATGTGGCGCTGTTTCACTATCTGTCATATACTGCACCTTCTCAAAGGAGATCTGTAAAATCTGCTACTTCTAAACACTCAGACATGATCATAAGGTCATATGCAATTGCTAAGTAACCTATCAGCAATGTTTGTTTTTAGAGCTCACTCAAATCCTGCCTCTTTCTAGCACCATTCCCTGATCACCTTATCACGGTTGAAGAGCAGGGGGATGGTCCATCTCCATGCCTGACTGCCATCTTCATCTCAAAAGATTTAGATTGTGTTCCTCTGAACCTGACCTTGGATGTCCAGGTGGTCATACTCTGCTTGTTCCACTTTCTCACTTCCCTATCTAAACCTTTCTCTTCCACAACTTAGATCAATGGTTCTCTATCTACCAAATCTTAGGCCTTCTTCAGCCCCATGAACTCAAGTTTAGTTGTTAACTGCAGTTTAGTTTTCCATAGCTTTAAGATGTGAATAATATCAATAGCAGAGGAAAAGGTTATTATTAGTGACATATGATGATACTACAGGGGAATGATGAAAATACAATGGAATGACTGACTTACTAAAAAAAAGTCCTTCAAAGAGTGGGCAAAAAGATTACTCTCTGCAGGAAAATATAAGTAAAAAGAAGACAAGAACTGGCAAATCCCAGGGCAATTCACTGAAGAAAATAATAGAGGGAGTAAAAGAAAGCTAGCACTAGGGGACTAATAACTAATGTCCAGGATATTTTATGATAAGTAACTTATGGAAGACATCATTGCAAAGAACTATTAAGAAATGAATTGTAATTGCAAGGTAAACAAAATGAGATTTGGTGGCTACAAATCCATCCTTGGAATAATAATCTTCTTAATATAGAAAGAAGGAAGTTAAATAGGTCACCTGCTTCTTTTGGTAGTCCTTGATGGCATTCTCATATCCCTCCTCAAGGCGCGAGAAGGCAATGTTCACTTCGCTCGTCCAGAAGATCTGTGTCCCACAAAGTGATACCTGTGCAGGATAATCAAACAGCCACTGCTCCCGTGGCTTCTCCTCATATGACATACAGCCCTCTGCAAAGTAGTATCTGATGGTGGAGCGCATAGTGTCCTGCAGGTTGTTTAACCATACCTCCACCTATTGGGAGTGAATGGAAATCCTTTTTCTCACATTCCAATCTCGCTGATGATGGAGACTGAGTTTCACTTTTGCATTAATTTCTGAGTTTTTTATCCATCCGCTAAGAGAATGCTTATTACCAATTGATTATTTCACAAAGAGCATTCAATGGAAATCAGCAAAAATTGGGCACAAAAAGTTCAAGAAGAGGAACAAATTATAAATTGACTGGATAAAATCATGTATTCATAATATTTGAATTGCATCCTAATGAAAAATTGCCTTGAGAACTTTTTGGGTCTTTTTCCTCTTCTCAAGAGTTGCTGTTAACATTCTTTGCCATATGCTCACCCTTAAAGTATGGATAGCCTTGCGCAAATTGTGGATTTTGGTCAAACATTCTTTGGATTGAAAATCTAATGAATGAATGAGCAACCATTGCAAACACTCGGTGACTTACAGGTCCACCACAGTTGCAGGTGTTGTCAAACTCGACGAATTCGCCATCCTTGGCCAACATGCCCACGGCCACTTTTATCTCATGGGTGAACCTCAGCTTGCCTGTGTCATCTCCATCACCTGGCCCCTCCTCTTGCACCTCCACAACCACCAAATCCACCTTAGCCTCCTCCTCCTCTTCAACCTCTGGTGCTGCTGGCTCCGCCACAACTGCCTCCTCCTCCTCCTCCCCCTCAGCCGCTTCCTCCTCTTCCTCTCCTTCATCCTCCTCTGAATCGTCACTCTCCTCTTCCTCTGACCCCGCCTCCCCCTCTACTGCCTCTCCTTTTGCCTTGGCCCCCACTGCTGCTGCACTCTCAATGGCCAGGGCCCTTGACTCCTTCCTCGGCGGCATCTCCTCACCCTTCTCTATGAACCTCAGCTTCGCCATTGAATCAAACAGCTTGGTCAAGTGGCTGCAATGACGTGTCCAACAGAAGAAGACATCACTCTAGCAGCAGTCTTGGAATTTACCCAGAGGGCACTTTAGTTACCCTATTTGAGGGCACCTAATGTCACTCATGCAGATACTATGTTCATTTGAACCAGTATACATTTATCTCACAATTTATGATTTATGAATTTTTGGAAAGTGACTAATTTTTTATGATAAAGGTGTAACAGCCTAAGAGGAACACAAAAGCAAAGAGAGAATAAAAGTCAGATTAAAATATATATCTTAAACCAAATAAATATTCTAACGGTGACTTGGGATAATGTAAAACATTATTTCTGCAAAAACCAATAAAACATCCAGTGATCCTCGAATATGGCCCCTAAATCTATCAAGGACAAATATATCCTTGCATTGGGGGCATTTAGCATTTAGTTTAACCAGATGGCTGCCTATGGTGACAACATTTAGATAATATGCGCAATGTTTTACCCAGGGATAGTTTTGAATTGGGAAGGCACTAGAAGGAAGGGTCCAAGAATTATGGCTTGCCAAAAATAATTTAACTCTTGTAAAAGAAATACAGAATCTTACATAAGTATGTTCAGGTTCCTTAGTTATCTCAGACATCCTTAGATGTCATGAGAAACTATCTCCTGACTTTTCTTTTCTTGTGGCTTTTGGATCAAAGAGCACAGCATGAAGTTTTTTGAAGAATGTGCATTATCTGTAGTTCCTGTTCAAGGCCATCAAACCTAGTTTTTGCTAACTAGCACCCCCAATCTCTTGGGCACACTCCCAGAAACATTTCAAGTCCCTAGAATGAATGGGTGTACCAGTAGCAATTTTTAAAACTCAACACTAGTTCTGCCCAAGAGAGTAATGGTAAAACTGATGAACATTAAAAGTCAGAAAATGAAGCTCCTCTATGTTCATGAATACACACATACAGAATTTGTTTTAAACACAGGGCACTTGAGTTTTGAAGGATAAACTTTGCAAATAATTAACACGTATATAACCAAGGATTTTAAGTTTGGAGAATTGATTCCAAAAGGAGCAATGACCAGTTCATGAATGACCACAGTTTAGGCTCCTTAAAAATTCCTCCAAGATCACAGTTACAAAAGTATGCATGTAAAAAAGCTACATTTGGTCAGTGAGCCATCTCAAATAATTTTAATGAATCTATCTTGTTAATCTCATTAATTAAGCTCTGATATACAACAGGGTTCACCTTATCTTTTGTTTTTAGGGGATTATTTTTTCTTACCAAAATAAGATAAATAAAATGCAATTAAGAGTGTGATTTACCCTAAAGATCCCTACACTAGTGTATTTTATGGTTTAAAATATGGCTAATTCACCTTGATACCTCACCTGATTCCAGCACCTCTAGCAATCATCTTCAGCATTACAGTTTGAGAAAGAATTCTTACCGCGTGACCAACTCAGGCTGATTCCCATTGGAGAGGATATCCAACAGATCAGCAGATGATACGAAGTAAAACCTTGGGAAAGCAAGCCGTTTTGTTTCCAGATACTGGGCAAGAGCCTTCTCACACAGTGTCAAGTGCTTCTGGAGGCCTTCCAGTCTCTCCTTTAACCCAGGTCGGTTTGTACCTACAACCACATTGGGCGTCTTTGACATCTCTTGAGTCAGCAACTGTCTCAGGGATAAAAAACAGTATTTTATGTGAAATGTGTGCAATCTAATGAACTTCTGAAATTCTACTTTTTAGAATGCTTAAAAAAGTGCTTTTGGAATGCTTAAAGGAGAATTTCTGGGAAAAGGTGTATCAAGCTAAAAGAAGGTTAAGTTGAAAGATATACCAAAATAATTTGTTTTTCTATTTTTTCCTATGGAATTATTGAATGACCCACATATCATCTGGTTCCTTCCCTTTCACCTATCTGGAATGAATGGTCATATCAGTAAAAATTGCTATTTGTCCCACAGGGACAGCTGTAGGGGGCAGCAGAATACACAAACCCCCCCACCTCATCAAGGCTGTAGTCCATGGGGAAAATGTATGGTAATGTAATGTAATAAGCCACCTAAAAGAATTCTTCCAGGCATGAATGAAAGTATCTCTTTTAAATTATTTTTGCCTGGGTGTATGAGGATTGGGCATTGTTTATTTCATTCAAAATGAGCACCTTGAAGTCTTTGTCAACACCATCAAAGCGAGCTGAGTCCTCAGGCAGTTGCTTGCGGATATCTTCTGAGCTCATGAAAATGGACTCAAGGTGTGTCCATGTCCTCTGAACCTCAAACCACACGGTGATCACCTGGTCTGCTATACAGAGTTTCTTTTGCCAAGAGGACACCTCCTCCAGGAAGTGTGCCACAAACTTGGAGGTGATGAGATTTTGAAGTTGAACCTACAATGGTGAAGAGAAAGGAGATGGGAATGGGTTTTACTTCAACAAATTGGTAATGGTGAATAGTGTGTGTTTGTATGTATATACATATATCTATCGGAGGGTCCTGGGCTCGATTCCTGGACAAGGCACTCTGGGCACCTGTAGCTCCACTCAATCTATGTGATTTTTTGGGTGCCATATCTTCCTGGGAAACCATAACCGGCACAAGGAAAGGAACTGGCCCCCCTACCCTGATGTGTGAATTTCACATGCCGTCAGGCGTAGTACTGGGTGAACTCTACCATCACCTACCAAACCGACTTTGGGGTTGAATACTGTTTTATATATGTATACATACACTCTATATGCTATATATATGCACTCATTCATAGGGAAATAGATGCAAGAGAAAGGGATAGGAACACATAAAAAGGTCAAACACAAGATAGATGGGGAAGGTGGGATCGAGCAGATCACAAGTGCACAAATATTTCCTCGACTGGAACTTCAAACATGGGATCTTTCAACTTACCGAGTCAATGCTCTAATCACTTGAGCTCTTGTGTTCGTCCTTTATATGTGTTCCTTTCCCTTATTTCTATGTGAATGAGTGTATGTTCATCGTATTTCGACCTTCTTCAGGTCAGACTGGAAGGTCCTGGATGGGGACCATGGAGTCTGGGAGGGGGGAGGTGTAGGGTATGCTGGGAAGAGAATCAATGGTGGTTAAGGGTGGGAATTTTAAAAGATATAAAAAGCTAGTATACATGTGGATTAGCAAGTTCTCACCTGTATATTGGTGGCTGAAACGGGTAAGGATTCTAACCATCCCAGGATCCCTACCCATTTCAGCCTTTCACACTTTAGAACAATATGTGATTCCACTTTGCATAACTTTGGCTTAATCTCCCAAGTCACATGCAGATGTTATTAAATAATAAAGATGTGTTCTTTCTACTGGGACCCATCAAAGAAAATATTGGTTAGCATAGCTGATAAAGGTCAGAGAAGAATCACTACTTTTGTGAGTAAAAAGAGACGTTTAAGGCGTGATATGGTGGAATATCATGATTAATAAAAATTGGCAATTTTCCACAAAATAAAATTTTAATACGATCGGTTTCGATGTAACTACAGAAGATGATGTAGTCTCATCAAAACTGGTCGTATTAGAATTTTATTTTGTGGAAAATTGCCAATTTTTATTAATACTTTTGTGAGAAATTGTTACTAAGACAAATGAAGTGTGGAGGGCTTGTTGAAGTAATTAGAATAAGAGTAACTCCAAGAGAGACACTGAGACTGAAGAAATAATTCTAGAAAGGTGCATGCCTCTCAACCTACCTACTGAATTGTAAGAAAAGAAAGGGGGGCCAGCGGGACATAAAAAAGTGGCCTAAACCATCTTAGATAATACTTGAGAGATTGCTTGTAGAAGTAATAATGTTGCTGAATCCAAAAATAAGTAGAAATAAGGAGAAAGACTGATGAAGAAATTCATTAATGAAAGAAATAGGAATAAGTGATTCTGGAAAATATTAATACTAAGCTTCACCATATGCTGAAAGCCATCCCTGTTAAACCTCATAGTATTTGGCCATTTGTGATGTTTTTTCCAATCTCATTTCATAATCATTATTGAGGTTGCTATATCTTTTTGTTTCGTCCATTACTGATGAATCTCATGCCTCATTAGCAAAGCTTACTCATGTACACAAGGCACACTAAATGCCATCTCAGTCAGATGTCCATATATTATATTTTCCTTTCCATTCTGGCCAGCTGACAGCTTACCTGATTCTCTTCCAGGGTCTCAATTAACTCCTCAGATGCTCGCAGGAGGAGAGCCCCTGTGCGGGCATGCATCTCCTGCTCAAATTCCATTGAAGACCATGTAATATCCAGCTCTCGCAGAACTTTCTCCATTGACATTTCCTTGACAGCACGGTCAACAACATTTCGAACCTCTTCCTCACACTCATGCAGGTCAAGAGCCAGCAGGTCAGCCAGTGTGGTCTTTTCATCCATCACAAATCGAACCTAGAGTGTCGGTTGATTTGAAAAAGCCAAAGATTATTATTGTTTTTAAAATTTTGCCATTAGGGCTATAAAATGTTTTGACCTGAAAAGTCATGAAATATATACATTTTAATTCAAAGTTAACATTACCTCTAAAAAACTGTTGGTAGCTTCACTTCAAACAGTTTTATTAAATTTAAGAACATTGCACAAAAAGAACAACTGAAAAACATTCTCAAAAGAGACTTTTCTACTCAATTTACTCTTTATTTAGTAATTTCCACCTTAATAAAAGATCATATAGTACTGAATAATTTATAGCAATTTATTATCAAATTATTCATAAACTAATTTTAAAATGAAGTAATTAACTATAAATTTATTAATGACAGAATCTACATTACACTAAGGACAGAGAAAGAAGAAAAAGCAAGAAATCGTGTGTTCTAAACAAATGTACACTTTAAGAAGAGAAATCATATGTACATGCTTTTTTCATAAATAATCTAAAACTGTTGTTCATAAAAAAATAAGTCATTTGTCAATACATCTAGAGACGAAACATAAAGTAGTGAGAACATTCATACATCAACACCAAAATGTGGCATTTTACTCGTTTCAAAAGGTTTCTGGTGCTTGTTCATTAATAGAATAATTTTATGAAATACTATCAATAGGCTGACCCATGCAACTTTTAAACCTCCTACTGTGTTCATGTATATTAAAAATTAAAATTAATGATTTGCAGACATAGTGGTGCAGTGAATGTGACCTTTCTTTCTAACCATCTGGATAGTATTCACTGATTAAGCCAAGTGGGGAGATCAAAAACAAAAGTCAAATCAGCATCTCTGGAACAGAGTGCATACACTTACCGTATACTCTGGAGGGAGCGAGGCTAAACTCTGCCAAATGTAACAACAGAGAAGGATGGAAGCAAACAGCCAAATGCTCATGTGAGCACAGAGGAATCAGGAATGAAAATGCCAGAAAGTAAAACAGAAGCAGCAATGACTGCAATTCTTTACACACACAAAAATGTGAGAAAAGCCATGGTTGATTCAAGGGGAAAACAAAAGGTATTCTTAGCAAACTTTAATCTGAGGAAATGGGACAAGGATTTTTTTATTAAGGTTATAACTCAAGGAAAATGATTCAAAATTTTATTAAATGTAGACAAGAACATATAAACCATGGGCTTCCTGCAACAGATCAAAGACACAGACAAACTACATACCATAAACACACATGTAAGCTCTAAAAAAACTTATTCAGGTGCATTCCTCTAAAGCCACATTTTATTGGATCAAGATGATTGCTTTTATGCACTGCTAATCTTTGTTTGTATTTAATTTTAAAATGCTTGATAAAATGGCAGTCAAAGAATATAAAAATTACTTTTACGACTCTTTTCAGAGTTAAAACAATTTTCATCTTGAACCATAATGTTTCTCAAAGGTAGTTAATGCAATAATGTGGTTATAAAAATTTAAATGAATTTACTGCCATAACTTTGTCAATACTGTTCCTCGGGAAAAAAGAGAGAGAATGAATTACTCAATAGAGAGAGGTAAGAGAAAAGACAGAAAAGAAGAAGAGGAAGAGTTGACTGAGGTGAACTTTTTCTTTTAAAAACTGAAGCATACTTGTAGATGTATGTGGCATATTGTATTGAAGACTAAGATTTCAAACAAAACTTCTTCACAACCATGTTATTAAAAGCCGACAAAATATAGATTGTTTCAATGAAAAAGTCCAAAAGAAATGAGAACATTTTTTTATTATCTACTGACAAAAATTAAATTTCCTCTGGTATTTGAAAAATAGATCAGGTTCCACCTCAGCCAAAAAGAAATAGGATACAAGGCACCTGGGCCTTCTATCCTATAGGCCTTGTATCTATTATTATTGATGAGAGGAAAATACATTTGGGAATTCTTTCGTTTGGATGTGGCAAAGATAGAAAGAAAGAGGACGTAGAGATGCAATGGAAAAGTTAGACAAAGCAAAGGCAGGAAGAGCAAGCAGGTTGTTATGAGCTGAATCAAGAGATAGAATGGAAGAGAGTATAGGTATAGAGCTAAGACAGTTAAAGAAGATTGAGGGAAAGGAAATAGAAAAGGATAAGAGATAGATGAAAGAAGACATTGTAATAAAACATATCATTATTAGAGATGGTTAATGCACAATTTTCAATGAAATACCTTTTAAATTTCATATTCCTAACATGAACTTTGTAATACTCTCAATGAAAATATTTAATGAAGTTCATAAAAAATACATGACTAAAAGTTCAAGCCAAAGTCAACCAACAGGGACTGGATTAAATTTAAAATTTTCAAAAAAATATTGATTCCTTCACTTAGTCATTAGAACATTAAAATTTATTTTAACACAAGAGCTCTTAAAAATTAAAATGCAATTGGAAACTTCAAAATGTTCAAGTAGTCGGGGAGAGAATAAGTTGGTTTTCAAAGGATATTGAATAAAATTGGTCTTTCCCCAAAATCTGTTCCAAAATGCAGTGAAATGAGAGCATAGTTCAAATAATGCATTAAGGATGCTTTCCACAAAAAGGGCTGTCCATATACTATGCCACACTCAAGGGGAAAGGAGACTTGGGGACTTAGAAAGCAAAAAATAAAAATTTGGAAGGAGGTATCTATGAGTATATGTGTATAACAGCCAAGCTGCAGTCTCATCCTAGGCTTCATTCAACTTTTGAGTCTTTATAATATGAGCATTATGTAGAAAGTCTTCAACTAGGCACACATACGTATTGTAAGTAGAAGTATAAGTGTATATGCAGAAAAACTGAGAGAAGCATTTTCATTGGGATATGTTTGCCATTTTCATAACAGATGGTCAAATTCCAATTTTAATTATTCAATTTATATGAAAAATCCTGCATTGGAGCACTCTAGATTACACTCTACTCAAATTCAAGCTCTATGTATTAGTTGAATACAGACAATGTTGCAAAAGTCAATTACTTTTTTTAGATTCCTAATGTTTATATAAGCCATGTATTCTGAAATTGAAAGCAAAGTTTTCTCATGTAATATGCTCAACAAAAGTAAGTGTGTAACGGTAAAAATTGTATGCATTGTGTTGATTATATTGTGAAAAGTATATTAAAGATTTTTTTGTTTTTTGTGATGACAAGAATAGTAATAGGCATAGATAATTGACATTTGGCATGAAATTACATATTTTATTCCAATGCTCTGGAGAAGTAATGGGATCACAAAAAAAATATATTTTCAATTGCACTTAGGCGAAACTTTCTTGTGTAGGGTTACTTTGAAGCATTAATTCACAATACACAGACCACAATATGAATACAATGGAATTATTTGGGGTCCATTAAGGGTGTTGATGAGGAAACAACAATGTCCATTACAACTATTTACTTTTTTGTGTTACAGGTTTTTTGGAAAAATCCTAGCCCAGAAAATCCAAAAATCATCTCTTTGAGGCTCAGAAAACTCATTAGTTTGAAAATTTGCTTTTTGTATAAATTGCTTTAAATATTTTTAAAGGAATGACATGTAATCCTAAGAAAATTCTAAGCAATGAATTCAAATTTTTTTCAAAGTGTAATATGGTAATATTAGCACAATATAGTAATTTGAAAATTAGAAAATGCCAATTTTCCTCAGAGTATAATTAAACTTTCATCTCCCTTTATAACTTTATTACTGCAGAAATGAATCATACATCTCTATTTATACATTTTCTGAAATTTACAAGATTTCAAGTTAGTACCTACCTTAGGAAGCTATATAGACAAGTTACAACATTATGGAAAAATTGAGAATACACTAAGGGCAGATGTCACTCTTGTGCTAGTGAAAAACAAAGAGACAGTCAAGTATGAAATGTATGGGCACAATTGAATAAGATGTAGGGAGGAGAGGGAAGGTGAATGAAGAGATTGCATTGCATATGGAAAGCCCACTGAAGTGGAGCCAAGACCAGGGGTGGGAGGTAGCTCCTGGAAGGGGAAGTGACACCTTAGTGGACTTCATAAGTTGGTGCCAATGCCTCTCACGAATGGCAGGGTTCTGCAGCTCCCCCACAGCCTTCAGTGAGGTCAACATGTTTTTCACAGTTGCCTCGAGGGTTGTGTATGTGTCCCACCCCCTCATCTCTTTGTCCAGGGCTGCAGGAGAACAAACACAAAAAATAAAAGAGATAAGTGAGACAATATATAGTGCAAGAGCCTTATGTACCTATTTTTTAACCACACACACATGTCAAGATGATATGGAGTAAGGGCCTCTAATTTTTTCCATAAACAGGGTAAAAATTTCAAAAGTAACATAGGCTACGTCCTATATGGAATGGATACTTTTCTAGAAATATTTGTGATTGAAAAAATCAATATTTTTGAAACAGATGGTTGCACATAGAGGGTTAAGATTTCAATCCATTCACTTCAATGAGGAGTGACAATTAAACTGTCACACCCTTAATCTACCCATCATATCATCTTTTACGAATTTCTATTATGATTTATGCCAACAGCTGAGAAGATTCTTTGTACATTGTAAACAGCTACTGCAAAGTTCGATGGTCTTGAATTATTTCCTGAAAAGTTAACATCAAAATGCATCATTTATTCATGGAACTGCTAATGGTGTCCAAGGGCTTCTACCGCCAGGATGGAAGATCAGCCTCAGAAGAGAGGAGGCC
Source organism: Hetaerina titia (assembly GCA_037158775.1). Classification (NCBI taxonomy): domain Eukaryota; kingdom Metazoa; phylum Arthropoda; class Insecta; order Odonata; family Calopterygidae; genus Hetaerina; species Hetaerina titia. The sequence continues at coordinate 100,438,473 of CM073772.1, read as the reverse complement.
AGACAAAATCCTGATGTCCCCGCAAAGGTCCATCTCATACAGTTGACAGCAAATTAAGGTAGTGAGATCCAGGGTATCTGATTCCCAGATTGAGGATAATCAACCAATAATCTCACCTCATGCTGCCTATCAGCAAGTTAGCAGCACATCAATTCAAAACACTCAAAGCATTCCCTCAGAATTAATATTTTAATTCATTCACTTCAATGAGGAGTGACAATTAAATTGTCACATTCTTTCTTTGGCTATTGTGTGATTTACAAATGTATGTTATAATTTATGCTGACAGCTTAGCCAATGCTTCATGCATTGTTAACAGATGCTACAAATTTTGATAACATTGCATTATTTCTTTAATAGTTAACTTTAAAAGTGCATTATTTTTTTCCATTCCTTGCTAATGCAAAATTTGATGGTCTGGAATTATTTTTTAAGAGTTGATTGGTTCCTCATGGTAACTCATCCATTAATTTTTTTGATTGCCTCATTTGATTTTTAATTGCACAATAGGTAGGCAATACTGCTATAATTAATAATTTGATTACACTTAATACTAATGATAAGGAAAGCACTATAACAAATACCAAATCAACAGATAGACTTGCCTCTGATCTCCTTAGCAAACTTCTTGCATTCAATATCCATGTTTTCAACATCAATCTTCCGCCAAGGCGTCAACTTCCAATCTTCAATGCTTGTCTGCACAATGTGCACATAGTCCCACAGTTGCTGCAACAAAAAATTGGTATTTATAAACCCAAAAAAAAACAAAATTAATCAATAAGCATGTATGATGTATGGAATACATCAAATGGACGCTCTACCTCCTGGACTACCGGGACCCACAAATACAGCATAAACAATGAAAAATATATTAAAGCTATTTTCAAATATTAAGAAGTGAACCAATTGGTCAATTTCTACCAACACAAACCTTTAACATACGAAGTTCTTTGCAGCACTGCTTCAGCTGTTTAAATTCTGTGATGTTGACCTCAAACAGGGAAGCTGACTCGTGAATCTTTTTCATTTCTCCCTCAAGCAGTTGTAGGTCCTTGTTGGTGTCATCTACTAAATTATATGGCCTATCACAGCTGAATCTGAAGGAGAAATAAAGAAACATTTATGCATAAAAAAAACAGTGGAAAGAAGTGTTAACTTCACTGATGACATTGAATTTTAAAAAGTACTGACTTGAGAAAGGCAGACTTCTTGAACTTTTCCCTGTAGAGACCTTGGCAGGTGTCAAACAGGGATATCTTTTTGCGTATCCGTGTCACTTCGATGGCTTGCAGAGGTGCCACCTGCTGCTTTACTATGACAGCAATCCTCTTGGTGTTACTCCACTGCTCTGGCAATTCCTAAATCAAGTGCATGTTTTTAGTTAAATCTTGTTAAGCATGAGGAAGGGCAAGAGCAGATGAATTTTTTTGCATCATTTCATCAACTACATGGTTTCAGAATGGAGAGGACCTTTTCTAGCTTTGTATTTATAGTTTTTCCAGACTCTGTCAAATTCTGTAAGCAAAAAAAATTCCAAACAAATATTATTAGCATTTTCTATGGAAATTCAGTTTTTTCAAAATTTAACATAGCTGCATTGAATTAGCATGCTATGATTAAAAAGAGAATGGGCTGGAACTACTTCTAATTACCATTTTTGTTTATGAAGCTGATTTAGAGGTACTCCAATTGCAGAAGAATAGAACTATGAAGCTATCAACTAATTCCTATGGACATTTAAAAAGAAATAATTACACTTTCTACACTTTGCAGAAATCTTTATTGAGTGTTCAGCTGAGATGCTGATAAATGATAGGGAAGAGCATTTACAAAGTATGATTTTGTGCTTTCCCGTTGAATTGCTGTGGAAAAAGCTGGAAGACCCAAGTAGCCTTTTCCACAGCATTACAAAATTATATTTTGTTTCCATGGTTGTCCAGATAACAATTGCTACTGTACAATGCAGTCAATGTTTAAAATCTCTTTCCTTCCCTACTATGTTTAATTTTTACAGAGAGTAAATAGTAATTTCCCCACTTCACTCCCTTGAGTCCTTCAACTCTTACACTTTCATAAGCACTGCTGGCCAGCCATGACCTGAATGGTTCCAAACCAAACCCACTGATCACGCCAGCAACGATGCACTCCATGGTTATTTGGGCCTTGATGAATCATTAAGTTCCCCAATCTGGCCCTAAGTGAACAATGCAAATGAAGAAACATACCCCTGGATGCACAAAAAAGTGAGGATGCTTACCTGCAAGACAACATGCACTTCCTCAGGCAGTTCCATGTCATAGTACTTGAGTAGTTCGATTGTGTTGTGGATTGGCTCGAAGAGGTCATCACTTGCGGTTGCTGCAGAAGGTGCTGCCCGGTCCTTGACCTGCATGAGGAAGCCCATCACTTCAACCAGTCCCTTGTAGTCCCCTTCTACGAGTGGCTGCAGCAGACCCTCATCAGCCTCCCGGATGAATTGCGACAAGTCTGACAAACTGCAAGTCAATAAATACAATTGGAAAACAGAACAAAGTTCTCTCCTATTTTTGAACATAAAGGAGGACAAGAAAGATATAACCTTCGGTTAATTCTATTTAGCAGAGAATCTAAAGCCCATATACATACAAAAATAGACTTTTTCAAGTCAATGTTATCCAACAAGCAAACCATTGTTGAAGTTGATTTATATTTAACCATGCCATCTTGCCCATAAAGTTTAAAGTTTTAGGAAAATTCAGGTGAAATTCACCAAAAACTCTTCTAAAGAGGAAGGGATATTTCAAGCACCAGACTCATTACATTACTTAACACTCATTACTAACACATATCTAAAATACTCTTTGCTAAATAACAAAGTCTAGTGGCAACAACTTATTTTCATCTCTTCTACGTTCTCTTCTATATTCTCTTCTATGACCATCAGAGGCACCTGAGAAAGAGGGTAGATAAGTATCTATAGGTAACCATTTTATTTTTTGGAGAAACATTAAAATCTCCCATGAATCAGCCTTAAATTTAGTTAAACAACTTAAGTGTGAAATAACATATACCTAAACCAAAAACACAGTAATCAACCTGAGGTCGGTTTGGTAGGTGTCAGTAGAGTTCACCATTTGTGAAAGCCCAACGGCATATGAAATTCACACATCAGGGTAGGGAGACTAGTTTCTTTCCCTGTACCAGTTATGGTTTCCCAGGAAGATCTGGTACCCAAAAAATCACACAGGTTAGGTGGAGTTGAGGGTCCCCAAAGGGGCTTGCCTGAGAATCAAACCTGGGCCCTCCGGTCAGCAGTCCAATGGTCTGTGCTACCGCAACCCAAAACACACACCTAAATAAACCTGAAGGGTTTAGTTGAACTCATACTTACAATGATCCCTTGGTCATGCGAAATTAATATATTAAGAGGGTGATGGGGGCCAGATCCTTTTCTAAGTTTCACCTTCAGTTTCCCTAGGAAAATTCAGCACTCATGGAAATGGTACCACACCTTCCATTTTAACTAGGAGCTTGTAAAAGTATCAATAATGCGTATTTGAACCCAGGAATCTCTGCATATTAGCCAAATGCTCTACCCATTATACTACCACACCTCCCAAGTAATAGTAGTAGTTTTAGGGAGGCAACTGACAGCTGAGGTCATTTGCACAATTAGGGATGGACAGGAAAGAATGAAGGGTGGAAAGAAGCCTGGCGTTGGCATAAGCCTACTCTCAACCAAAGGTGCTAAGGGGTCTGCAGCTTAATGTCCCATCCGACAGACAGTGCACTCACTCAAAGCACCTCAAGTAGGGATTGGGATACCAATGAAAAATATCTGCCCCCTCTGGGATTCTAACCTGGGCCCTCTGGGTGGGAAGCCACTGCACCATCCCGATCCCCCACACCTCTCAAGAAGCACACTGAGTGCTAAAATACATTTGAAGGTATTACCTGTTTGTCACATGATCCACTAAAAACTGCTTGAACATATGTCCCCATCTGCTGGCTGTGTTGAGAAGTGCCTGTTTGAATGGTCTCACATTGACTTGGAACCAGCCTTTGAACACTACAACTTCTTCAATGCCCTCGATTTCTTGGCAGAGATTTTCATAGTGGTCAATCTTGCAAAAGATTAAAGAGATGTATTTACTGGATGTAAGTACTGGACCAAATGTTCCAACTTAGATATAAAAAAAAGACAATTACATGATAAACTCAATTTATATTGTTATAAATGATTATAAGCAACCCAATGAACGCAGTATCACATGATAATGAAATCATATAGTAGATTTAATGGCATGGGAATTTTTATAGGATTACAATGAATCCTTGAAGCCTTATAAATTCACTATAATCAGCAATTTCACAGCTAGCAATAGCTGTAATCAGCAATTTCACACCATAAAATGATGGATCAAATGTGCATCTAAAACTGGTAAGCTGTGAGTTAATGGTGCTGTTTCTAAATCTTTGTCAAAACATGGCATAAGTTAACTGATACATATCTGTTTCTCCTGGAATTTTTCGAGATCTAATGGCACAGGGGGACACATCTCACTGGATTCAATTCATTAATTCATCTAGTTGCTAAAAGTGGATAAGAACTAAACTCCCAGATGCCTCATGACTACGTGGGCAGTCAGAAAATGAACCACCCCTTCTTTATTCTCATTCTCCTAATCCCAATGTGTTATTTTTTAATTGGAAATGGAGCAACCAATTAGAAATATGAGGAGAGCTATACTCCATCCTCAATGATGATTTTTGGAGGGACATTGAATTTTTAAGTTATCTTAGTAAAAATAAGGGTATTACAATACAATTTTGTGGGGCAATGGACACATCTGAAAAAATGGTGGGTATCTGGATTAGATGCCCAAACTCAACTACTTTTTATTATGGCTCAATAAAAATTGTCTACATTCACACTAATGTTAGAAAGTCAGTGGAAATGTAATACAGTAATGATTTATTTTTCTCTTCTACTCTCTGAATGTGCTATAATAATTCATAATGAAATTCAGTGAGTTTTGAACACTACAAGAAATAAAATAAACATTTATATACAACACCTAAAAATCTTGGATTAACAGAAAACATAACAGAAGTTTACCATGTATTATTTATACAGTATGTTTTACATCAAGCACATGACCTAGGCATTTAAAATATAGTGGGCAAAATTAATGATGCTCATTATAATCACGGGTACCTTATGAATTAGCTATAGGTTTAGGACAGCCCTAAGAAACTATTGTGCATATATTTTCTGGCTGTCTCCAGCATAAATTATAGTTCCTTCATTATAATTTTTCTTCAGTACATGATTTCTACCAATCTTAAATCAACTCAAAAGGCCAATTTTTTGTGAAGAAGAAAGTAAATCCTTCTACCCCACTTATCCAAACATTTTCCCTTCTGTTGCAGACTTTGTTGTCCTACTGCCTACATCCCTTTCACACCCTTTCCCCCTCCTTTTCTTTATTCCATGCACTTTACTTTTAGAAAATCCTCCAAACCTTTCCTACCATTAATAAAACTGTTCTTTGTCTTACCCCCCATCTAACTTATTTTATACATTCTTCCAAAGGCTCATAAACTATGCTATATCTCTAATCTATAGTCATTCCTCTAAACATCCTCTATATACTTGTACATTTCATTACCCTTAATGGATATTACCCTTATTGCATTTCCTGGCCCAGAAGAGCAGGAAGCCACCAGTGCATAAGATGCACTGTGATTTTTCAGGTTAGAATTTATGAAAAATTCTTGGATCAGACAGAAAATGATCAAAGTATATTAATTTTAGCACTATATACGAATTGATGGTTTCCAGCATTACTTTGTGAAAGCAATTCATATTGGAAATGAAGGAATAGCAACTTTGTGATTCCACAGAAAATTTATTACAATACGACCTGGGTTTTGACGTTCAATGTCAGATGAATATGACACTGAATGTCAAAACCTAGGTCGTATCGTAATAAATTTTCTGTGGAATCACAAAGTTACCATTCTTTCATTTCCACTTTATAGGAAGCAAACGGAATAGATACATTAAAAAATTAGCAACTATCTAAACGTTTGTATATTTCAGAATCCCAAGAATTCATTTTCACTGCTGCTAAAATCATACATGCAGTTATTTCAACTGGAATTATAAATTTCTTCATTCAAAATATCACCTTCACTTCGAAATGGTGCACTGCTAATTACACATTTTTTAAAGACTTTATTATAGTTTTACTTTTAACTTTCTGCTAAGACTTTTTCATGCACTCACTCATAAATCAGTACATACTACTTGAAATTAGCACATTGTTATCCATGTTGAAAGGGACAAGCATGGCCTCTCCCCTGTTTGATGGCCTTGGGAGTACTTCAGCTTTGGTACCATGGTAGGGGAACAATTTAAATGATCCCTTGGAATAATCTGGGCAAAGAATGGGTAAGTCCATCTCATGCTACATGAACATATACCCTTGAGTGACTATTTCTAATCCATGATCCAGGTCTATCAACACCTCCCTGCAATGCAGTGTCTTTCATGGTGAAAGGGTGTGCACCGTGTGCATGTGTGGGCCTTCTCTCACCTGTTCCTTGAAGTGGTCCATGGTGGGGGGTGATTGCTGGGGTGCAAGGCTATCCCCTGCATTCACCAAGTCTAACTCCTCCTGCGTCAACTGTCTCCCATACAACAAAAATTGCTTCATGAAAACCTCCCGATCCTCCAGCCAGAGGTATGAGTACACCTCAAACCCATTACAGTAATCATTTGCCTGTGTCAGAGAAAGAATGATGAATTGTACCAAATGCAATATTGCCATGCATGCAAAATAAGAGTGTTGAGTACAATGCGGCAGAGTAGGAGATGAGAAGTGGACAGAAGAGTCAGACCAACCAAAGGAAAGCAACACTTACTGGCAAGAATGATGAAAGCCCATAGGGATTACTAACATATTGGGAAATTCCTCGTAATATGTGTAGAGTGATATGTAAGTACATGTATATGCATAGATAAGAGTAATGCTACACACTGAAAATGAACAAGGCAACAAATTTAATACTAAAATTAACCGACACCACTTTTGATTCTTAAAACTTAAGATGGAATTGAACAATTGAGTGAGTCAATGTGTATGAAATATTAGATTTCACATCATATTGGCAAACTGTTTCAAAGATACTCTTCTGTTCCTATGATTTCAAAATGCCTCATCTTATAGTCACTTTTACCACATTCACATATCATTTTCCACTTTTTCTCTTTCTCAACCATTTATTCCTCTAGCATATCTCTTTAACTTGTATATAACTATAATAACTATGCGAAAACTATAATGACTAGCTAGCTAGCACTAAAACTATAATGACTAGCTAGCTAGCATGCTAGCTAAAACTATAATGACTATGCTAGCATAGTCATTATAGTTTTGCACAATAAATAATGAAAAAAAAATTATGATCAACTCTGCTATGAACAACAGTCGTTCATGATAGTGAAAAATGCTCCTGATTAACTGGCTAATCTCAATCATACAATTCTGCATATTTTTCCCAAATGTTGGAATTCCTTATTATTCCCTAGTTTTCTTATTGACCCCAATAGCTGGACACTGCTAATTTTTCCTCCTAATTCACTTCATACATCCTTATTTTCAACCATGCACATCAGCCTCACACCCAACACTCTGCCATCAAACTTAATAAAGCCTACAGTCAAAAAACAGCCCTCCCTGCCCCCTCCCCCAGGTACCTCTTTCTTTCTCTCTTTCTCCTTATACCAAAGAACACTTATTTCCACCAAATTCCTCATGTTTTCCATACATTTCTCATGCACCTAAATATGCAATGGCACAAAATCACAGCAAGTGATTAGCAAAAATATATGAGTGTGAGCCAAAGTATGGGCAAATATATTCTTTCATTGCTACCATTTATACTATGTCCAGAAATCAGGCATTAAATACTTAGTGGGCATATTCCGCTTACATCCTTGATAACTTGCTTCACCCCATCTATTATTTCACTCCTCATTTCTTTCACATCTTCATTGTTCTCCAAATCCACCTATATGGAAGAAAAGTAATGAACAATTAAAGTCTGGTCACAACTAAAACAAACAGATCAGTAAAAGCATTCAGCTACTGAAAGTCATTCATGTGGCCACTGTAAGACCCAATTGCTTTTTTCATGCCAAAGGTGAGAAGGATGGCTGTAAGCTTATTGCGATTATGAAGAAGTATTTCATTTTCTTAGGTTCATTTTATAGCCTAGTGAACCAAATTAGGGCATTCACAGGTTTAAAACATTCACCTTACTTGGGCATAGCCAGAAGGGGACACTGCCCCCCTCCCACTAAATCAAATAAATAAATGGAAATAGTTGATAAAAAGTAGAAATAAAATTTATGAATGTGAACTTAATTTTATTGTTAACAAAAATGAATTGTTATTAATATTAATTAATAGCATGACTAGTATTTCTTCTTGATTCCAGATTTCTTTATTATATTTTTGGGAGCCTAAAAAGGGAATTGTATGACGGTGTTAAAAAGGGAGTCAGGAGAAGAAAATGACTAAAACCACTCTAATACCTTATTCTGTTGAGCCTCAAAAAGGACCTTCTTCCATTCCAATGCTTACAAACCACTAATATGTGTCGACTGCTTTTAAATACATACCAGATTAACAATGCTCACACCTCACTCTTGCTTTTCAATGGTTTTACTTTTCATTTCTGCCATTATTTTTATTCTCTCATGCCTGTATCTTGCACATTTTTCATTGGGGAGATACTTAAAACTATGCACAAAACATTACTTTAAACTTTACCCAAAAATAGTCACAAATAACATCTGAACACAAGTTTGGAAAAATGTGTGATCACTAGCAACACAGATTCTGGTGGAATGAGAGTTAAGACAAACTGAAGCAGCGACTAAGCACACAATGATTCCAGGAATCACCCTCTCCTTTTTGCTCATAATGCAAAATGTCGCTCATCAAGCAAGTCATTTAAAAAATATATCTTTGCTCATTATGCTAATTACTCATTATGCAAGGCGCTTGTTAAACCAGGTTCCACTGTACCTACATTCTTATTGTGCCCTATGTTCCTCTCTATTAGTAACTTCATTACACCTATGCCATCACGCCTGCCTCTCCCCTTCCTGAACCCAAACTTACATGCCATCAGTAACCATTTGTCCTCCACCCCATCCTCTTATTGGTGATCTTGAGTACTACCTTAGCTGAGTGCAAAATGAATTTTATTTTTCTATGGTCCTCACATAAGACTGCCTTTTCCTTTTGTGTAATAGGAATGAACCTGATGAAATCTTCAAAATGGCCAAATGCCTCCCCCACATATTAGTTCATAAAAGCTCTTCCTCCCATTTTTTGCTAAAACCTCAAGTAGTTCTGTTGGAATATTATATTCCTCCATGGCCTTACCTTATCTCAATTCCCTTAATGCCTTTCCTATCTTGCCATCAAGTTTGCCTGGACCTAAGCTATCCTCATCCATGTCATATTTTGTTTCTTTGTCTATCATTGCTGGCCAAAATCTTTACCACATTAGTCCTTGCTTCCAGAAAACTGCACAAATTAATAATGTTGTTCATAAATCTGTGTTTAACTATAATATAGTCTAACTGGTATAAATCTGAATCCCTGGGTATTACCCATATGTACCTGCATCTACTGTGGAGGTTTAATCAAAATGAACACATCGTTTAACTAAGTGTTTATGTTGTTTAAACAATTTCTACTACAGAACTCTATTACTTTCAACCTGTACGCCCTAATTCATTACCATCTCTTACTTCACATACTATAGTGTCCCATTCTCCCATCCCTATCAAGAATTCCCTTCCAAGAACATCCACAACCATGTCCTCTAACTAATCGTTAACCCTATGAACTTCTTCCTCCCTATGGTTGCTTGGTGAGATGTAGACCTGAACAATGATCAAGTTCTTTGGTTCAACTTTTACTTCTGTTAATGATTCCAAGAAACTGCAGAAGATGCCACAACAGTAACTTTTAATGGAGTCATCCGCAAATACAGCCTAAGTGTTTAAAGTTGGCTTTACCTCGTGGTCTGTGGCACATCATGCACAACTATGAATGCCTGTGACATTGTATGTACAGTATTTCATCACAACATCTTGTTACTTTAAAGCCCCCAAAATTGCAGAGTTTAAGAGGACACCTTGATAGCTTAACTGGCTAAAGCACTAGGCTGGAAATCAATGGATCTGGATTCGAATCCTGTTCAAGGCAAATGATTTTTACACTCTGAAATTGTTGCATTGATCTGTTAATGATATTCTATAACTTGCTTGCTCTATGTTTAACACGCTTCTTCCTGCCTTATTGTTCAATGCTGTTGCAACCTATCATTGTCTCTCTTCACCTCCACTATATATTACTCCATAATTATTGCTCCAGTAATCCCTGTTATCCTTCCTCTGCATCTTGTACAGTCCTATAATATCTTTATTTCCCCTCTTCATCCCTCACTTTATGTTTCCTAATTTCCCTGTCCTAAACATTGTCCTAACTTTCCAAGTCCCTATTCCTCTTCTTTGTTCTGCTATCAATTTTGCTTTGCAATGATATCCTGAGATGACAACCATGGAAACCATGCCTCTCCACATGGTCCAGTGGACCATATCCCATAGTTGCCAGGACTCATTCCCAGACTTATGTCCATAATAGTAGCTTTGGCGATTTTAGATAATTTCCTGTTGCCTTCCTTATTAGTGTTTTTAATATGATACCATCTCTTATATGTCCATCGTACTAGGGTCAGCAGCCATCTCATTGAGGAGCAAACCCTGGGTGGATCACCTTCCATCTGGCTCCTATGCTTCGAACTATGTGGTAAGGCTGATATCTGATGGATGCCACAAGGGGCTATCATCATTGCCCCCAACAGCACAACACTTGAGGTCATCGGAATGTGCAAGTCCTTCCTCCATGTCAAGGTTGTAGGCCATGGGGAGGGTTTTACCAATTAATTCAGCATTTTTTAATACAACTATTTATTTCAGACCTACATTAGATTGATTATATATGATAAAGTCCATAAATTAAATCATATCTAACCCTGCAATGCTCCTTTTAAATTGCAACTTCTGGCATTTATTTTGGGAGTAGTTCTTGTTGAGGTGAGAAGAGATATTGTGATTAGTTTCAGATAGTTGAAGAATTAAGGAAGTGGTGGTGGAAGAAGAAGATGACAGAGAGAGAGATAGAGTAAGAGAGAAACCAGCAAACCTCATAGCAGGGCAGGTCGTTGTGCTGAGCAACACGGGGGATAAGGCTGGCCATTTGGATAATGTCCGTGACCAATCCACGGATGATGGTCATGAAGCCAAGCTGCCTGCTGCCCCTCCTCCTCTTGAGGGCCTCCTCCTGGGGGACCATGAGGCCCTCTGCAGCCCCCTCTTCCCCCGCCTCATCCTCAGCATCATCTTCATCATCATCGTAGTCCCCATCAGACTCCTCCAACACCTCCAGTGCCACCTCCTCCACCTCCTCCAAATCCAGTGACGGGATGAACACGAGGTATGGCTCCCTGAGGACAAGGCGAGCTTCAAAGAGTGGTGCCAGGGAATTACTGGGATCCATATTATGCGTCAGATAACCCAGACTGAAAAAAAACAGAGATGGCTATGAATTTGAAAATTTCCAAACTAGATAATTAAAATTATTGATGCACAAAGCTAAATATTTCAAAGTTCAAGGGTATTTCCTTTTCTAATAGAAACATGGGGCTCATAAATAATGGTAGGTATACACCAACCAACTGATATGTGCTTGTATTCAAAGGTGGCTTGGGATGGTGTGGTAGCTAGCGTGCTGGTTTCTCATCCTGAGGGCTCAGGTTTGAATCCCGGAGGCTGCAGATATTTTTCAGTAGTATCCCAATCCCTACTTGAGGTGTTTTGTGGAGGGCACTTTGAGTGAGTATGCCGTCCGTTGGATGGGACATTAAGTTAAGGACCACTGTTATATTCTGATACCTCTTGATAATCAATTATCATGCCCATCTAGACTTAAGTGACAACATGAGGGATATTCTGATCCATTCACCATTCTGTTATTTGAGGTATCCTCCCCACTTTGCTTCCAATGACGGCAGTACCATGCATTCCTCTTTGTGATATTCATAAGGCTAACTTATGATATTTAAGTAAAATAGAAGCAACAAATGTTGAAATTTCCTTCCACTAACTCAGAGATTCATCATACAGGTCCTTAAAGGGGTTAGTGTTCCTGTTCCAACACCAGTGTACCTAATATATCTGGGTAAATACATGAATAAATGCCCTCTGAAGTTATGTTTAAGTAGGTATCTCAAATCTCTCTTATTATAAAAATTATAATTACTGATGAGATTCTGCAATTTCTTCCTATAACTACATCAATAGTTTCCCTGTACTTTTCTGCATGCATCCTCATGGTTATAGGTAACTGTTCCTGTGGGACACGCACAAGTATAATTCAATCAAAATAATCAACTTATTTCTTCAATTTTAACTTTTAAAATATATAAACATTTTTAGAGATCATGTTATAATCTAAGGTTAGTAGATTAAATGCTTTATTTGTGTGCAACAGGATAGATATGAGGATCATTGAAATTTCAATATTTGATTCTTTCATTGTCCACCAGCACAGAGGGCATGCTTATTAACCCTTGCTTCACTTGCACAGCCCCTGCATTGCCAGGGAATACTCCCATTTGGTGGCAGCACCTCTCTCACCTGCACCCCACGGCGCACATGAGTGCCTCACCCACAATTCCATCCACATAGCTCACATAGTCCTCCCATGCCGACACCTTCCACTCACATGGCTCGCCTTCAAGCCCCACATCTTTCCACTCTTCCACCCCCTCCCCAACCTCCCCCACCTCCTCCTCCATGGAGAGAAAACAGAGAGAAGCATATGAGTCACAGATAAGAGAACAATGACACACAAATGTTAGTAACACTAACATGACTGTCAGACTTAGCCTGGCACTTCCCAAGACACCAGTAACTAATGTGCCGAGTGTGAATTGTAGAGAAACCAAAGCTCGTGTCCCTCATATGCATGAGGATAATGCCCTGGGAGAGTGGCCAAAGGAGGAGGTAAAATCCTTATTCAGAATATGCAGGATATATCGATTCCAGGAAGGGATCCATTCAAACATACTAGCCTTTCACCCATTCTAGGAAATTACTTGGGATCTGCCTCCCAAAATGAGTCTACTGAACAAGTGCCAAGAACCTTCATTTCACTGGTAGCACACACATTCCATCTCCTCTTTATTTATGTTTCAGTTTTAAACATTACTTTATGTAGTTTATCCTTTGAAGTAGGTTTTCAATGGGCTCATCAACTACTGCAACATTCTAAGCCTGCCCAACATGACACAACCTAACAGTCTACATTAAAATATACCCTTCTTCCACATAATATCTACTTGCCTTCATTCCATACAATATGCCTATTCTTTTCTTCACCTTACCTCTCCTGTCTAACATTCATTATTCAATCACAGACTTCAACATTCCATCACCAATCAAAATACTGTGCATCCACTCCAATACTTCAGTTATCTCCTTTTCTGTCCCATTTCTCTCGATACCTGCATATCAAAAGGCTCCAATCTAAACCTATCCTCTTGACTCAATGACCAAGATTCTATGCAATACATAAATATGTTCCATATCAGTTTTCACTTATCTTTTCCCAACATCCTCACTCAACATCCTAGTCAACCGCTCCCATCTCCTGGACAAGGTTTCTTTAACTAAAGGAGCAATTCTTTTTACTATGTCCCTGCTATTTTGACCTTCTGTGTCCAAAATACTTCTATTATAGGTCTATGGTTTCACCTACTTTAGTTTATGCCCCCTCATTTAAACATGTAACTTAGCTTTCCCTTCTTGGAAACCTCATAACATTCATTTGTATGCATTGAATCTCAGTAACTGGTTTCCTGGACAATCAAAGCTTGATCATTAGCAAACCTAAGTTATTTTATAGGTGCTACACCAAGTTTCTGGCCCTTCTTCAGCTATTCTCATTCCTGGTTTACCATTTTCTCTACATAGACATTGATAAGCACGGGTGGCAATGAGCAGACCTGCCTTTCTCCCCTTCCTAAAACTGCCCATCCTGACTCTCCACCCACCACACACAACTATACTGTCTGAGGCAAGTACAGGTTATGGATAAGTCACCTACCCCTCCAACCAACACCTATCCTCAGTAACACATTCATTAATTCTACCTATATCACTCTATTGAATTACCGCTATACACAGTGGTTTTATGCACAGTGTTAAATTTTCAAATTCACAAGCAGGTTTTATAGCATTCATTCAGCCATTAAAGAGAATTATTATAACAGATAGCATCCAGCTTAAAAAGATTAGAATAACAATATTATGTATACATATTTTAGTTTCTCAGTGATCATGTTGTAGATATAAGGTAAAGCATCAAACCTGAATACAAATTTTAAGGAAAAGAAATATATTGTGCATGAACTATGGTAAACTTTAACTACAGGAGCCCATGAAGAATTTATCAATAGATGACTATTTAAATGACATAAAAATTTTTTGGGTAATTCCTGAATATTATAAAAGCACTTCTCCTGAAAGAAAATTTTCAATTTTGTTTTAAATACATGAGTGTTGATGGGTATTTTCCAATAAGATACCTGTATGATGTTACTATTAATTAGCTGATGCATCAATGTAGGACCTATGTAGTTTTCTTTCATGTGAACTTAGAAGTGTGAGGAAGGAATAATACAAGATCTGGCCACAATTAATTCATTACAATATGGAAAGGAGACAAACTATGCAAATTTCACTTGAATAGAGATTTATTCACGACCCGGGTTTCAAACACTTAATGTCATCTTCAGGTCTAAGTGTTTGAAACCCGGGTCGTGAATAAATCTCTATTCAAGTGAAATTTGCATAGTTTGTCTCCTTTCCATCATGGATAAATTTCACAAGGTTAACCCTATTACCGTTCGGTTTGTTAATTACAATATATTTTTATTTACACTATTTTTCAATTTCACGAAGTTTATTCACTTGATATTAATTTAAACAAGTCACAATTAATTATATAATAAAGTTGGAAAATCAAAGTTATAGTGAAATGGGTTTAACATGACTATCAAATTGGCATTTGTTGCCATTAAATAAAAGAAAACTCTTGAAACCCTTGACCAACCAATAATTGGAGTTTAGAACCTTATATAACTACATACTTCAATAATTATTGCTGTGCACAACATTGATTTTGGGACCTTAGGAAGGCAATACCTTTTCAGTTCCACTTTCCTCCTCTTTCTTTGTCCCCTCCTCCAACTGCTCCTCCTCACCCACCTTCTCTTTTCCCTCCACGCCCTCCTCACCCACTTTCTCCATCCCCTCCACACTCTTCTCCACATCAACCTTCTCCTTTCCCTCCACACCCTCCTCCACACCAACTCTCTCTTTCCCCTCTACATCCTCCTCCACACCAACCTTCTCCTTTCCCTCCACACCATCCTCCCCACCAACCTCCTTCCCCTCCACACCCTCCTCCCCACCAACTTCCTTCCCCTCCACACCCTCCTCCCCATCAACCTTCTCCTTCCCCTCCACACTCTCCTCCCCATCAACCTTCTCCTTTTCCTCCACACCCTCCTCCCCACAAACCTTCTCCTTCCCCTCCACACCCTCCTCCTCAACATCTGTGGCCACAACATCTTCTTCCCTCTCATCCCCTCCCCCCTCTTTGGCACCCTCCTTCCTCTCCTCCCTCTTGTAGCCGACACGGAAGAGCTTTCGGTTCTCATGTAGAAGACTCGCAATCTCCTCTGCGGCTGCCTCTATCTCCATGTACCTTAAAAAGAGTATCAATTCATGAAAAGAAACCATTGCCAGTGCCCTAAAGGCAGTGTAGGTCTGTTAATGTAGCTCAAGCCATACAAATCATTTTGGAACTTAAAATGGAATGCCCATGGTTTGAGAGTTAATTCAATTATAATTAGGCATGTCAAATGAAAACTAAGTAAAAATAAGTGCCTTATGCACTTATTTTATAAGGTGTTATGCCTTGATCTATGAGTTGAAGCTTGGACATCATGTTTGATGGCAAAAATATAATGTGGATACCTTTGAGCTCTAGTTTAACATTAGGATGAGCTGGGAAATCATCAGCAAAAAGTATAGCTTTTATTTTCTCCCTCCTGAGTCTTTAATCAAGTTTAAGCATTCTTAGACTTCATAGAAAATTCTCCATTAAAAATTGTTATATACCTCACATTTTTCTTTTTTATAATTTTCATACTCACATTTAAATCCACTTTGAGTAAAATATGGTTTTGGTTTATGGAGAAAATTAATTTTTTTGACTTTGAGAAAAAATCTAGCTATCGGCCTTAAGATACAAATCAAAGCTGGCATATGAAATGTAAAGAATAACACTATAATTCAAACTTGACATGCCACCAAAAATTTAACTTAAGTTAATTTGAAGTTTGAGCTATTAATGCTCCACTGTACTTATGTACTCCATCATCACAATAGTCACCAAATATCCCTACCATGCACACAAAAAACTTGTTAGTCATCCAGGCGTTAATGAACTATGTATTTACTGGAAAACATAGTCAAAAATGATCCATTTGCTTGGTGAGTGACTGAGGAGGAAAGGAAAAATACCTTTTGGTCTTGCAGTCGTGGTTCTCTTCCAGGAACATGAGGGCTGTCTTCTTGCCATCCTTACGCTCATACAAAGGGGCCCGCCCCCATGGACCCATGTACTTCTTCACCCTTTCCACATTGTCTTGTGTCCGTTGAACACGTTGCTCTATGCTTTGCACTAGGTCCCGCAGGGAGCAAATGTATGACCAAAGCTCTGCAAAGAGAATTCAAGTGTCACACTAATGCATTTTTTACGAAGACTAATTAATGTTGCCTCTTTGTGGAGAACAAGCAACACTTCAACACTCTAGAAAACTCAGGCAATTTTTCTCCTACTTGTGCACAATGGTAGAAAAGCAGGCTGGGAGGAGAAGCCATGCTACACCATGTTGAATATTGTAGCATTTAAGGCTTCCGGGAGAGTACACATGAGGCAGCAAGAATTATTTTTAGACCTCGGCAGACCACCTAGACCGAGTCAAGGTTTTAGCTCATGGGGAGGGTGTGTGTTTATTGTATACAAGATATCAAAGTACACTGAAGAAAACAGCAGAGCACAATCAACATGCCCACCTGCCTTAGTCTCTCTGGATGCACTTAATTGGGTATTTAATATAGAAATTAAGAGAGGAGTAAAAGTAATTGGTATATTTGCCAAGTTTTCTGACATAAATTTCGATTATATTGCAACATTATTCTCATTTCAATTATACACTAGGTACTTAATACGAATAGGTTTTGGAAAAGAGTTGGCCTCATCAAGCGAGGATGGAGTACCAATGAACCTCTTGATCAAATGTTCCAACATAAATATAGACTCTTATTTACCTTCAGAATTCCAATTCAGCATGCTTCGACCCTTCTCAATTAAAACATCTATTTCTTCTATTTCCTCCTTAACGAGTTTAAATTCCACAGGCTTGCTAGTTCTCCTAATTTTATTGTACCTAAAAACAAAATGTTTATATGAAGCATATTTTAGCAAGATAAGCCCCCAAAAAGAGATTCAATGGCAGAATTAGCGGTCCCATAAATATCAACCACAGTACATCACTATCACACATATTTAACGATCCTTTATGTATCAATCTAAAGAAAATGTCTGAGAAAAATCTGAAATGTACCACTCTATTGTCAGGTTGAGGCTTGATGTGTATTTTCTAAAGGTTTCACTCTGGTCATACAAGGCCAGGGCAGCTTCTGGAATATTCTCTATTTCCATGGACTTCAGATAATGCACTTCACGTAGAACTGCCACCAGCTATCATGTTGATCAAACGGTCGTAATCATGGGAAAATAAGGAAAACATATCATTACTATTATCACATACATAATGATAGTTCTATGTTAATTAATTAAAACAATCTTGCATTAGTAAAAAATTGTAAAATAATAATTTAACAAAGTTTTCTCATTGGTTTATTTCAAATAATTATGACCCTCAGTGCCTTGTGAATTTAGTTTGTGAAGCACCAAAGAATAAAAAATTTCATTATTTATAACACATTGAAATACCTTCAGATCCTCATCCTCCTATATTTTAGACAAATTTCATGCCTGATAGAAGGAATTTTTGTAATTTCATATAATTAAATGGTTGATCATGGATTGGTATGTGGTAACCTCATTGCCCAATGGGAAACTACCACACTTTGCCACACAAATGTTGGTGGGCTATATGAGAACTATCATTTTGGGTTAGAAGGAAATGCCTGCCTACAGCCAGAAAACACTTTGAGACACTTTGGATGATAACTTCTTCGTTTGTAATCCTGTCAACTTTTAGGTTTTGGTTCCAAAACAGAATTTATTTATATGCACAGAAAAATGGACAGTTCAGTCATAAGAGATTACTACCACAGGCTGCAATCAATCTGCTATTGTCAAGTATAATGCCAGTGAGTCTTTGGATTCTGGGGAGCTCGTACCAACATGCATGTGATTAAAGAATAAGAAAGTGATTCACTTTGCCATCTTCAACATTAACTCACTCCTCACAGTGGGAAAACTCAAACTCCTTACACCCAGGCCAAACAGCACATCACAACAGCAGTATTACATGAGACAAGTTATACCCACAAGATAGCAATTTAATCCAAAGGACATTGAATTCTGAAAGGAAAGCCAGGCAAGAGAGTGATAAAGAACATACCACACCTGGGAAGCAGCTTTACAATCTGCAATCAAATCCTAGGGGCATATCTGATTTCAACAGTAAAATTCTAAATTCCCCATGCTTCTTTTAGAGGAGCAAATGAGATCTATTCAATGATCAATGAACATGCAGCTTTGAATGAGACCAAAAAATCAAGTGCTGAGGTGGTACAAGGATTTTGGCAGGTGCTGGAGGAAACATTACTCAGGACTCCAAACAAAAATATGATCATGCTCTATTATTATTAGGTAATCTACCGGTTAAGGTAGGTTTTTGGATGGACACAACTATCAAATAAAATATTTTGTAACTCCAAACAAAACCCAATCCAGCAACCTAAACTACATCAGGTCCCCCTTCATCTCTGTGTACTTCTTTCCTCCCTTCATCCCATCCAACATCCCTATCCTGCTCCTACCCCTTCCTCGCTTGCCCAACATTCTCCCCTCTATTACCTTCTTCAACATTCCACTACCGCTCAATAGATCATGCTCTATGGAGACTTTAATGCATGATAATGGAAAGAGAAAAAATTCAGGAAAATCATCTGTTACCATTCAGTCCACAAGGGGACAAATCACAATGGCAAGTGGCTGGTTGAAATGTGAAAGAGCTTTAGTCTGGTCATGAAGATGAAAGACTTCATAAATCAGCCAAAGAAACAGAAAGCATGGGTGCCTCCTAATCTTAACCCAGGACTGTATCAGATTTGTTTCAAAACAACCTATTTAAATAAATGTACAAAAAACAGTATGCACACATTTTGTCAAAAATCCCTCACTCTTGGTTAAACTGTATGATAAGGACCTAACATTTATGGGCAGCATACATTTATTGGGTGTTCAGATTGAATAATCACTAAAATGGTGACTTTTAATAATAAAACCACTTTACTTTTCCACATAAACTGGTACCTGATGGTGTTATGTTATAACGAAACCTGGGTAGTAAAATTTAAAAAGTTTATGTGGAAAAGTAAAGTGGTTTTATTATTAAAAGTCAGTATGAAGATTTTCCACCAAGTTACGCCAGAAACTGTTTTTTTTTATTTATCACTAAAATGGTGTTTAAATATTGACAATTTAAAATCTAAACTTAATAAAACTCTTTTCCAGTTGAGATATTTATTTTTTTAGTACGAGCTTAAATATCCTAAAATGTCTTTATCGGTAAAATTTTCAATCTCAACTATCACACGGTATTATATTCTGGGGTGGCTCAAGCTCAAAGATTTTTTAAGTGCATAAATAGCCATAAGAGCTATTTTAAACTTACTATTCAGACACTCCTGCAGGCCTAATTTTCATGAACTGTAAATGATACCACTGGCTGCTCTTCATGTACACAATCTAATTTTATTTGTTAAGAATAACATGCATTTATATGAACAAAACCTAAATATCCATCATCATGACACATGTACTAAACTTGACATACACATTGAGGCAAGATTATCTAATTGAAGTGGTGAGGGACCATACCACCAAGGAGCCAAATATTTTGACACGCTTGGTCCAGATTTGAAAGCATCTCCTTCAAATAATTTCAAGCATTATCTTAAAGCATACCTGCTTATTAAACCTTTGTACTCTGTGGATGAATTGTGTGCATTATGTAATGAAAAGCCTACAACGTTGTTTGTAAAATATCCTTATGTAATGTATATAACCTTTTTTCCATGTTGTGTATACTGACAAAATTTAGGTACATTTTCTTGTTTTATGACAAAACCATGCCAAATCAGCTTATGGTGAATAAAGCAATAAATAAATAAAAAACTGATCATGTTGTCATTTCAAGGCATATACAAAAACATATTCCAAGTGCCAAGGTCTTGTGTGGTACAAATCTGGATTAAATTACTCCGTCTCAAAGTCAGTATCACTCCCAGAACTCAGAGTGAGGAATGCAACTGAAACAGTAAAGTTTGACATTGTGAAGCCTAGAACCAGCAGAAATTTTGACCCAGGATTGAAAAAAAGGAGTACCAATGGTGGGAGGTGTTAATGAAGGCACTGAGTGATATTGCAAGACCCACAGTTTGCTTGGTTTGGCAGAAGACGTGGGTGGATTTTTGTTTCCAGAAAACAGTTGGATCTCTAAAAAAAAAATTATGAAGTTAGGAAAAACGCCACCTGGGGTTTTATAGAATGTTTAAAACCAACTTAAGTAGGTATGACAACCCAAAATTCAATTTCAAGATAGCATTAGGTGATAAACGAGTAGTCAGATACAGGATGAGTTAAAATGATCACTTTAACTGCATTACTGCCTTGCTACATTACCAATATTAATCATCTTGATCCAAAATTTAAACCATTGATTCCAAACATTCATATATTATATTTCAAAACAAATACTTAATTTATAATCCTGAAAACAATATGAATCCACACTGAGCATATTTTGTAGGAAGTGTTCAGGGAACCTAAAAGACGGATGCATGTATTATACCTCAGGATGGAAGTTGAGCACCAAATCTCGGTTTGGGGTCCTTGCCAAGAGGCATAGCTGGAGGTGCTTCTCCACTGATGCTGGGACGCTCTTTGCCCAGTCAGCAAACAGCCTCTTCTCAAGTTCCTCCAGCTGCCCTAGAATCCTCTCCTGTCTCTTGAGCACTTTTATTGCTTCTGGGCTCTCCACAATACTGAAATGAAACATTCCATGTTTGCAAGTAACATTGGGTTGCATGGCATCTCCTTGGCCCATGAACTCCTCTACAATATTAAATATAGGCAATTTGTGATGCTCAAAACTTTTATTTTGTGCATTAAGTTTTGGAATGTTTCTGACAATAAATAAAATTAACTTCTAAATCACTCTTTGAAACATGATGCTGTTCATAAAATTACTGCAATGAATATTTAAAATCAATTGTTGTAGCTGAGTGAAACAGAGAAATAATGATGGTGATTATTAACTTGATAAATGGTGAACAAATCGTCCCAAAGTAAAAAAAGGGTCCATTCAAGAAGTGAGGCAGGACAACAACTTATCTTGTGAAGTTTCATGAACACTCCTGTAAAAACCTCAACTATGACAGTCCAAAACGGTATCATATAAAACAATTTTTTAAAATTGCTTCATCTTTTTCTCTATCTATATCCCTTCATGTTCTTTCTTTCTGGTGTAATATTTAAAAGCTGTATCACATTCAATCACTTACAGGCATCTAGATTCACCACTATCTCAAATACTGATTGGTTACAATAATATTTGGGGACATTAGATGGAGACTGATTACAAATTACCTAAAATCTGCTTTGAAAAAAGCTGAAAATATCCAAATCCATATTACAGAGATCTCAACAATTTAAAAATGAATCAACCTGCATGGTAATATAGTATATTGTAATATGTTTGTAATTGAATTCCCACTTCCGCTCTAACACAACTTTAAAATTATTTACTAACACTTAGCACAGGCATTACACTAGGGCTTTAATTTCACTATGCACATGAAGCTTTGAAATAACCATCTCATATATTTTTGAATGTTTAGCGCAATTCAAATATTTCCAGGATAAAAATTCCTTCATTTTTCAATAAAATTTGCCCTCATATTTTTCTGGTCATTGATTACATATACATTTTTAAACAGAACATTAAATAGGTACTTCAAAATTATATGACAGGCATAAAAAACACTATTTCTGCATGGGCCAAAACTCCTGACCTGACTGATATCCCCAATTATGAAGTTCACCATCACTGCTTTCATTTGTGACTTTGGTCTGGAAAAGATCAGAGATCCTCCTATGCTGGCACTGTATAACCTTTGAATCTAATTCATAAATTCTTCTTTCTCCAATTGTAATTGCATAGCTTAGTGTCTTCAAACACCTTTGTGCAAAACATTATATGAGGTGACTTTCTTTAAAATAAGTTTATACAAGTATGATGAAGGAGATATGGTTGGCTATGCCATGAGGTGGTGCTAGAAAAACAATCTGAACTTACAAGATCTGATAAATTATTCAACTTTTTGCTTGGTTGGAATTTAAAAATTTATATTTTGATTGAGAGAATCAGCCAATAAAATAATACATGCATTGACACTCACACAAATGTGGTCATTCATAAAACACCCAAAAGCAGAGTAAATTGTTCTGAAGAATAAGTGGAACAACCTTACCCTGCATAATTACATTAATTATTCATGCTGTTGGTAATTCCTTCATGCTCATGATTTACGTTTTTACCATTTCATGTCTATTTTATGACTCCGTCTTTGTTTGTCAATTGTTTCATTGTTTCGAACAATTGAGAAATTACTTTTGCTCTCATTTCCACTTCTGTTCAGAGCAAACAAAGGAAGACTGGATGGTTGCCTACTTGCTTAAAATAATATAGGAAAGAATACAATATTCGAAAATATATCAGTAATCAGTCAGGAGAGAGAGCATAGAGAATGCCTGATGATTTTTGAAAATGGTACCCCCATTACATGAACACTATACAGAAACTGAAGAAATGATGTGTGAAAAGTCATGAAATATTGCCAAACTGTGGTGAAAACATAAAAGCTGGTGGAAGTCAAGGAGGAAGAGTGTCATGGGAGGAGAAGGAGGATCTTCATTAGTACGACATCGCCAGTTCCCTTCTAGACAGGAGGGGACACGAATTACTCAAAAGGCGCTTGTGGAGCAATGGTTCTTACGGGTGGTCCAGGCTGCAGAAGTTTTCGATCGGGGCGGTGACGCGTGTCCTTAGCTGGTAGGTCCAGCGGAGGGCCCCCGCAACCGGAGGCATATTAATCCCTACCGGCATCCACAACTGCTTCTCCATTATTTCCATCTGTTCGTCAAAGAGTTCCTGCTCGAAGGAGGGGGGAGAGAAGATGCCGATTAGTGCTCAGTGAGTGCCAAATGCGAAAACCAGTTCACACCACAAGAACAACAAAGCTTTTCAGCTACGCTTCCCTGCAACTGATTTTAAGTTAATGCTGGCAAAGTGACACCAACACAACCCGTTATCACACTTGCGGAAGGGTCAGGCAGTGGTGGCGACACATTTGCTGAGTTTTACGACGCGAGATGAACAAATGAACAGCAGGAACAGCGAGTGTCGGTTCCCGCTCTGAGAGTTGAGAGTTTGGCAGCTCCTTGAGGCACCACAGTCTACATTGGAGATCTAGGTTATAATTAGAGCTGTGGATCTGGATCGGATGCGTCATCAGAACTACGCCCATTCGCAATCGACAGTCGAGGATTTCCCAACGACTTATCCAAGTGACTTTAATGACATTTCAGGTGCGGATCGGGATGGTGCGTGCGATGGCTAACGTACAGGCTTCCCACCGAGAGGGTCCGGGTTCAAATCCTGGAGACAACAAATGCTTTTCAGTGGTATCCCGATCCCTACTTGAGGTGCTTTGTGGAGAGCACTTGAGTGAGCACGACGTCCGTCGGATGGGACATTTAACTGAGGACCCATTGGTCCTCTTCTCTTGGTACTCTTTCGACAAGAGTAGGCTAATGCCGACGACGGGTTTCTCTCGACCCTTCCTTACCCATCTGACAATACCTAATGGCGCAAATGACCTTAGCTGTCGGTCACCTCCCATTAAAAACTGATAAACTGGCATTTCAGAGTGATTTGAAAGAGCTTTCGAGGATCCATAGACTTGATTGTAAAAATTCAACACTACTAGTTATCTACGTGGTGCTGGCTGCTTACGGGCATGTTTACTATGACAATTACCAGAACATCCTCTTGGAGGGGAATATATTGACTGAGGTATCTTAATGCATGGGAATTATATTCATTGTATGAGTCATTGTGCTAAACGCTACTTTTAAACGAAGAACTTAATTTCAGTTTTATTACGCAGAGCACCTTAAAAACTACACGTAGAGACAATACAAACAAATCAGTTTCAACAAAAAATCGATAAACTTTTTAACAATGAAATCATATTGAAATATATTTTTACCTTTTTACAAAATTTTTCTGGGGAGAAAAATATTTTTTAGAAATTAAACCCATCCTATTATATTCGACAAAACCTTGTGAAGATGGATCTTCAAAGAGTGAAAAACACTTCAGGTGACAAAAGATGGTGCCGATATGTCAAAACCCTAAAACCTAGATAATGCATGCTCACTATTGTGAATTGATTTTCAGTCTTTGACAATTTCCGATAATATTCACATTTCCAGCGCAAATATGTATTATTTTTATTTTTTAGTTTACCATTTAAAATATTTTTTGGAGCGACACAAATTTCTTAGCCTGGGCTAAGGCACAAAATGACTCCACAAAACAATAAACCCTCTAATTCCGAATATATTCTACCTCCCGTCATTCCGAATGGCATGCCTATCCTTTTCTCCCCCAATTCCCTTGCTCAGAGCTATCTATTAGCTAGCCCTAAGCTAGGGTTCGACAGTTGGAAGAAAGGTTGGCAAAGGTGTGTCGTCAGCCAAGGCATGTACTTAAAGGGCGATAAGTCCGATTAGGCTGTATCCATCATAATAAACAAGTTATAAAATCAGTCCTATCTTCTTTTGATCACACCTTGTATCACTGTGTTCATTAACCCCACACCTATCAAATTGCTCTGCATCCACCTTTCCTGCCTCCTTTGGATTTCTCCTAACAATCCTCTCTCCTCTACTTTCATGCCAAGCACTTCCCCATTGGTTTTCCCTTCCAGCCATTTTACTTTTTTCCATCCTCCTCCAAAACCACATCTCTAAAACCTCCAATCTACGCTATCATATTGCTCCAAATAATCAATTTTCCGCATTGTACAAAACCACATCCCATATTAAAGGTTTCATTAATATTTTCTTAATATCCTTCCTCAACTACCCAATCATCAACAACGTGGATGTTCTTGTGAAAGTTTCTTTGCATAATACAATACTTATTCTGATCTCTATACTACTATAAAAATCTTGATCCAAAACACTTACAATAAAGGTAAATGTGTAGTTCTATCTGCTTCCGGTTTAGCTCTCCAATTTCAGTGTGTTGTCATAGCCTTCCTCCTCAAAAACATCATAACCTATGTTTGGTTTACATTGACTCTCATGACATACCTATCAGACCGATTTTCTAACGCGCTTAGCAATGATTGCAACCTCCTTCGGTTTTACGGACACTATTACGTGCTTGGGTCGCTGCAATATTGTAAATTTGTTTCACCAGCCTCACATGCTACATATTTTTCTGGTACACCCTTTTCTCTCATACGTCTCCATGCACCCGAGCTCTCTATACCATGCATTCTCAATATTCATAAAAATTATGCATATATCTGCTAGCACATCGCCACGGACAGTGACAAAGAGGTGCAAATGCAGACCGATTTTCATCTCCAGCGCCTGGTTGAAAGGCGGCACAATCAATTGAGTGTCGAGTGTACTTCACTAGATCCAAAGGGATCAAATGGTGCCATAGAGCCTGTAAGTATCTAAGCAATAATGTAATAGATTTCTCCCCGAAATAAAATTTGTACATCACAGAATTGGTACTTTTATTACAAGGTATGGATGGTATGGATCAATTCTTTACGGCTCTTCCTTCCGGTGAAAACGTAAGAGGGTCAGGTGCCACCAAAGTTTTGATATGAAGAGTTTTTATAATTGCCATTTCTGATTGTTTACATCTGAGCATATTATCCATTCTCAAACGACAATGAAATAAGTAATGAACAATACTCACTTAAAAATCAGATAAAACTTCATGGAAAACGTAACAAGTAAAATATTTCCTTACCTGACAGATGATGGTTTCTTCATCCAGCATTTCCAGAATAGCCGTGTACTTGCTCGTGAACTCGTCCTTTATCAAGGGCCTATCAAGGACAGTCCCTACGATGCTGATTAACTGCAAAGATAAGTGAGGGAATAACTTCGATTCAATAATATATATTCGATGAACATGGATGGCTCCAAATGCAGTAACAGTTTAAATCACCAAGTGCGCTTACATGAAATGTATGTGCAGTGCATTTCAACGAGGTTTTCATAGAGTTTTGTCTCATGCCGGGAATCACGCCAAAAGAAATACACTTGAAACTGGAACATGCAGCAATTTCACATGCCCTTTCCACACGTAACACCACACACCTTGCAAACACACAGTCACATGCGGCCCGTAATTGTTTAGAGGAGAATGAACTTCTCGCCAGGGATAATCCATTTCAAACACCTACGTTTTTTATGTCACTAGACTTCTGCTTGCTAAGAGCTTTTGCAGTTTTGGTGAAAAGGATAAGTATCCGGATTGCATGCACAGTTATTGTTTGAGCGATTATTTGTAGGTATGCACCTCGAAGTTGGTGCCTGGCTTGACTAATATTCCCAGCAAAGCACATTGAGGGAACGAATGCATCTCTTGGTTTACGTGTGATGGTGTTAGTTGTAGACCCTGGTAGGGGATTTATTTAACTCTAAACCAACGTCGTGTAAGTGACCACTCAATAGTGTTCCCACCAGCTCCGTGAAGAGATCACCCCTGGGGATGTCGAGGAATTAGCAATTGTTCCGGGCAAGGAGTTCATTCTCCTGTTAACAAGTACATACAGGCTATGTGTGACTGATTGTGTGTTTAATATGTGTGCTGATTCTTGGATAAGATTAATTCTCCGTAAATCACCATGTACATAGAGCATGAGAAATTGTTGTGTGTCGGTTTCGAGTGCATGGATTC
Organism: Hetaerina titia; assembly: GCA_037158775.1. Taxonomy (NCBI): domain Eukaryota; kingdom Metazoa; phylum Arthropoda; class Insecta; order Odonata; family Calopterygidae; genus Hetaerina; species Hetaerina titia. The sequence goes on along the minus strand of CM073772.1, from coordinate 100,410,948 downwards.
CTTATGGCAGGATCCCTGGTGTGAGATAAAACTCTCCATAAATCGCATTGTAAGACCCTTGATATGCATTTATGCATACTTTTTTTAATGGATACGCCTTTGGAGTCCGACATGCTACACTTAGTCCGTAGAGCTCTCATCTAAATATTAACAATATATAATTGTAAACATATTCCCTGAAAAAATATATTAAGACATGCTGACCTTATATATACTCTCAAGGTTGTAACAGTCATCAAACGCCTGGCAGAGGACGGCGGCAAGCCGATGGTCCAGGTCCATTATCTTGACCTTGAATTTCAAATTGAAAGAATGATAAGGTTAGGAATTTGCCAAAAGTGGATGCTTCCATCAAATGCATACATAATTGGAGTTCCAGTGGTTCCAGCCGGAATTATTTCAACAGATGCCAACTCAGGGTTTTACCTTTTTTTGGGTTAACGTTAATTTTTAAACATAATCTTATATTACACGCAAAATAAATTAAGTGGGAGTGGAGAGAGGAAATATAGATATTATCGGGTTGTGTGAGGTGAGACGTAAGGATAGCGGGAATTACTGGAGTGACAGTTATAGAAGAATATACAGGGGAGGGGACGAGAGCCAACGAGGGGTTGCCATAATACTAAACAAAAAGATAGGACAAGATGTTGTAAACATAGAGGAAGCAAGTGGTAGTAATTTTATTGGTAGAAATAAAAGAAGACACAACGAACTTGTTCATCGTTTAGATCTAAATGCCTCCAAGCAACCATAGGGAGAGGTATACGATCAGTTAGAGGACATAATCGCGTGTGCTTCTGCAGGGAAACTTTTGATAGATATGTGGGATTCGAATTCGACAGTAGGCGAAGGAAGCGATGGTAGTGAGGTGGGGGACTATGAATCAGGAACAAGAAATGATGACGGGGAGAAAGCAATAGAGTTCTGCAGGAGACGAGGTTTAGTCATCACCAACACGGTTTAGAAACCACAAAAGGTATAGACATACATGGAAAATGCCAGGTTACTCAGATAGATATCAGTTAGATTACGTTACAGTTAGGCATAGATATAGGAATAACATGATCAATTCAAAAAAGGGGTATTGGACACTGCAAACGAAACTACGAGTACAGTAAATTAGAAAAAGATAGGAAAATCCATTATATACGACGTGCATAGAAAGATGGACAAGATAAGGAAATGGAATGATATAAATACAGAAACAGAGAGAAGGAATAATAAAGAATAAACAGTTAACTGATCTGGGTAATTAATATGGAAAAAGAAGCGTGGTGGAGGATGCAGTGCGAGGATGTGAATACGCGTTTACAGAAGACGAATGAAATGGGTGCGCTATTAAGGAACGTTGGACGAACTGCCAGAAAGTAAAAAGGGAAAATCTTTGCACACTATCAACTATATGGGAATAGAGTTATTCATAGACCCAGTAAAGATTAAAGAGATACGGAAAGAATACATACATGTCATACGACAAAGAATACATTAGGCCATAAAGTTTAGACATATGACGTAGTTACGGATAACTTAGGTCCAGCAATACTTGATTACGAGAGAGAAAGGACACTAATGAAATCTAAATCAAAATAGACGGCTAGGATAGATAACATTATCACGGAACTACTGTTCTAACTATACGTTTCATGAATGCCAGCTTATTTCGAGTCCCTTCGAAAATAGGGCATATGTGTTTTCCCCTTGCAAGATTGGATGCGATGGGGACGCCCAAGAATTTAACGTGGTCTGCTTTTTACTCTCTGAAAGGTTGCATGCACACATAGCGGGTGACTCCGTTAAAGTTACTATTACAGTTTCTTGAAAAGTGGTCTGCAACGTTCATCCGAAGAACTTCGAGTGTTGAAGTTAGTAAAGTCTGATCGTGTTTCTTTTGAGAAGGCCTCACGGTACGCTTTTTCGTATAAAATTCCAAACCCCATTCTGTAGACCATTTTTAATGTTGTTTAAGTTATTGTTTAAGTTAAGTATTTGGTTATCTGTGTCACTTGCTTTTTCCCAGTAGATTACAATGTCGTCGGCAAACAGTAAGGAAGTCCTGTATCCATTTTATTATACAGGGTGAAACAGCATGAACTCCCTAGTTTCAAAAAATCACTCAAGAGCGTGCAGGTAAAATAACGGATTAGGAGTAGTAGCGTTAGCTGGGGGAATCAACACCATTTTTAGTAGTTACCATGTAGTGGTCTGATAAGCATTTTTGTAAATTGTCCATGGAGGCATTACAAAATAAGATGTGCCATTTTAGTCATTATGGCAAACAAGATCACATAATTTCTTTTTCGTACGTTCATTACCAATGTCGCAGGGACATAGGTGGGACAGGTTTTGATTGGATGATCGTAGAATCCGTATTCTGAACGAAATTCATGCAAGAGAATGTTACCACCACAGGACAGACTAGATTACGTTTGCATTTCACGTTTCCTCTATTGTTTTTTTTATGCTGCACAGATATTGCAAAATGTGTTGGGCGGCTTGTTGGTCTAGTGGGTGAGGCCTTGTACTACTGGCCGTAGGGCCCGGGTACAGGTCCGGATGTCACCTCTGGTTGCCCCCATATTCACCCAAACTCTATGCTTTTTTTCGGGTACCAGATCTACGAGTGAGACTTGCCGGCTGCACAGGGAAAGGAACCGCGCCCACACTGTGAGTGAAATACATAGTTGGAATTAATAGGACTCTACTTTCAGATGGACACGATCACCTTCGGGGTGATCACAGTAGTCGGTTTTCACTTAATTTTGATCGCTCAAAAAAGCATTCTTAATCAATCGGAAGAAAATATTACTAATCACCCGGGTATAATCAAATGGTGCGGCGAGAACATTGGCATATAGCAACATTCAGTGTACTTCCTGCACCCAGGGCGAGTTGTTCCTGAGATCGGCGGTGGTGATGCCGAGCACTGACCTGGAATTCGTCGTAGTCGTTCGGAAACCTCTCATCTTCGGGATCGAGTACGTCGTAAGTCTTGCAGGCGAACACGGAGAAATGCTCGCTGAACTCAGTCACGACCGCTCCAATCTTGGCGCTCAACACACGGCCTTTGACTCCTCCGATTTCCACCTTTTCGAGTTTCATGAACTCCACAACCGTGTCGAAGAATGACTGCAAACACAAAAGAGAACACTCAATTATAGACCCGAACGCTCGTTAGGAGCGACAGGTGGCTTCATCAGTCACGAGAGAGGCCTTTGGAGGGGAAGTGAGGGTCAAGGCAGCATCAAACATCGCAATGACGTCCTTCTTACATGGAAGAAACTTTCGAGGCTCCCTACATGTCTACCGACAGGAGTTTGTTCACTGGCCGCTGATGGCACACGAGGAGGGCAATAAGTGTAGGATAGGGGAAATTTGGAGGAGTCTAAGCCAATCTTCATGCGCAGTACTGATTGTTAATACAGTTGAGTTTAGAATGCTACTGACAGACTGGAGTCTGAAGTATCACCTCCTCTACTAGCCAAAATTCTCCAATAAACCAACCTGTTTAGTAAGTTATAGCGCAGTAGTAAGCTACTGCGCAGGTTGGTTTATAGAGCATAACCTTGCCAGGTTATCCTGGACGGAATGTAAACATAATGTCCTGGCCTTCATAGAGGGCATCGATTCTATAGTTATTTCCGAGTGAAACATGCTGTAATGTTGCTAGATTCAGCGAATTTCAATAATTATTCTGACGAGCGGAATAATGAGTTTTGAAACGCAAGTCATTTCTTTATATGGGTCCGAATATATTTAAAATCTGATCAGCATGAATAATGAACAAAATGCTTTTTATAAATTTCTAAAATAGGTCAAATAGAAACTCTTACAATGAGCAGTACACATAACTCAGGTTTAAGAGAGAAAATGAAAAATTTCTAAAAGTTTTTTATAATTTTGCTTGAATATGGAATGTTCTCATTTTGGTGTTTTTTTATTCTTACATATTTTACATAGACGTCCCTACAGAAATTGTAGGTCCCCCTAACAGGATGAAGCCATCATGAGTAAGTTGAGCCATCAGATAGACTGTGCTTCTAAAATTGTGTATGCAGGAAGGAATAATTAAACTGAATTGTACTAGGCATAACATGCTCCACCATAAAATTTCATCGCATAATCACGGAAAGCATCTGAAAAGTCATTAACTCTTATGATTTTAGAGTCGCGAACCAAATCCAAGCTATAGGTATAAACACACTCACTTATCTACTTACAAAGTTTTTCATGGGACTACGAGGTTTTATTTAAGAGTGCGTCCTTAAATTAAAGAAAGGACACGCCGAGAGACTGATTGTTCCCAATTAAAATGTAGCTCACCTGTATCATCTCCAAACGTTTGAGAAATGAATCAAATCTTTCAAAAACAGCATTCGGATGAAATGTCCATGGTGTAGGTTCCTTTTCCTTGAAATATGAGGCAATATTTTCTCTGCTGTTGTCGAATATTGCCCTGAAATAACAAATAAAGCATATTGGATGAATCTAAGCCATGGATAGTGGTGAAATAATCTTTTAGAAATCAGTTTACTTCATATGTTTCAAATTAACTACACTCGGTCTGAAAAACTGGACGAGAAGAAGCTATTTCATTAAGCCCTTTGAAGTGCGAGAGAAGGAAAAAATAGCGCAAGAGGGTCTAAACGTGCAAATAGAACTTGCAGTCTTACCTGAATGTTTTCAGTACTGAGATCGAGAGCTGAATCCTTTGCATGGCCTCATCCAGGTCACTTTGAAATATCGATGACGGGTCAAGGAACCTTTTTGCCTGCACGAAAATAACTCATTAAAGGGCAATTACTATTTAATGTGAAATAAAAACTATGCCCTAGTGCCTTCGTATGAAGCAACGATTCAGGCATACTATATGTCAACTAAAAGAACACGATGCTTATGTCAGAAGGATGATCAAAGAGCAAGGCTGATTGCATGCGTGCATCGGTCGCCGCCTGCTTTAGAAAGCAGAAAAACTACTGATTAGTGATCACTGATCAGAAGTCGATTCCTGAAATTTAAAATATACTAAAATATTCTTATGAGCAAAGGTCATCTGAGGCTATATACACATGTTTTTTTTTCGCTACATCAGACTTTGGGCAGATGTTTCATCGAAAGGGAAACAAGTAAGACTCAACCCGGAGATATGTAATTACAGCTCTGAATCATAACACACACTCTCCACCGGTCTTAACTGAAATTTTAGAGCTATACATTGAAATTGAAGATATTGCAAGTGATGTGTACGCGTATGTATGTCTACATACTCGTATGCTCATGAGAGGAAGACAGTAGGATATTAGATGGATGACGCCCTCTGATTATCAGTTTCAAACACTGTTGATTTTGCGCCTATCGTGGCCATCCTACCGTTTTAAGAGGGTACTTGTCAATTATTCATAAACATTGATCATTCTTCATTATCGACGGAACTTTTCCCTGGCCGCAATATCAGATTTCATTAGTTTCTACAATTTGTTCAGAACCAACATGTACAGAACATGGCATCTTTGAATTAACATTCATTCATATCATTGAAAAATTTAGAAAATAGACTGAAGGCGATGTTCTCGGATTTAAATTCAGGTCTCAAAAAGTCGGAGATCACTCGGTTAATGAATTAAAAAGGTGGCAGTTAAAGTGCTGTGGTTCGCCGGTGGTATTGAAGGAGAGGAAGCGGGACTTGAGGGCTGTCAGGGGTGTTGGAAAATACTGTTGCGGGCCATGAAATGGCAGAAGTGCCATTGCCAGCATTTGTGCCATCGATGTCCTCGGGATCAGCAGCTAGGGAGTGGACGAGACGAGGGGAAGGTCTCGCATCTGCGCACGGGTGGGGAAATTCGGCGTTGTATAACAGAGACGAAAACTCTTGCAATTATCCACTTAAAAAAGATTTATTAAGGACTAGTTTCGATGCACTACATCATTGTCAAGAGAAGCTTTCAATTTACAAAGATTCACTTGACAATGATGTAGTACATAGAAAGTAGTCGATGATTAATCTTTATTTAGTGGAAAATTGCAAGAGTTTTCGTCAGTCTTTTAAGGAACGGTTCCACCACATCACATCTGAATCTGTAATCTATGATTCCGTGTTGCTTACGCGCGTCGTTACCAAGTTGAGAGGACCGGTAAAATTTTGCATGAAGAGCATTGCAGAACAATGATTTTTGTGGGAAACTTCCAAGATGAGTCCACTTTCCACCACCCGCACCTGATCAAGGCGACATTCACAAGATTCTCATAAAGATAAAGAACGAACGAACGAACGAGTCGCATGAGTATTCCATGAAAGCGAACGCCGATGAGGTGACCGTCATCGAATCAGCTGTGAAAAGTTTGAGCGACAGAGAACTATCGAGGTTGTTAGCTCTGTGGAAATTCGATAATGTTATGGGATTATTATCAAAGAAAAAAGTTACAAAAGTACATCGAAAAATGCAAGTTCAGGTGAAAATATAGCTTTTCAAAATCGAATAGTACCAAGTTGACCTTTTGGTGTAAGAAATGGAGTAAAATGTCAAAGGAAATCAATTTTAAGGCGTTTATCTGCAGTGAAGAAAGACAAAAGAGCGAAACACTATTCAGAACTACCTCATATAGTGATTCCGTTGCAAAAAGGAGGGACATACGCCGAAAGATCATCCAGAGATAAATCAGGATCAAAAGCAGTTCCGACAAGGAAGAAGTATAAATAGGATTACCGTCGTGAACGACGAGATGAAGGACGAATATCATAAATGTGTATGGATAACATACTACCTTGAACAAAAAGTTCCCGGAATTTATTCAGAAAATTAAAAATACAAGTTTATTCATCTAAATCTATATTGTCCCCTTCAAAGTAATCCCCATCGACTGCAACACACTTATGCCAGCGCTTGATCCAATCCTCGAAACATTTTTTATATTCGGTTTTCGGTATGTCCATCAGTGCTTCCTGCGATTTTTCCATTACTTCCTCTCGGCTGCTAAAACGCGTTCCCCGTAATGGTTTTTTAACTCGATTGAACAGAAAGAAGTCACAGGGAGCCAAATCAGGTGAATTCGGTGGCTGTTGGATGGTATTTGTTGCATTTTTCGTCAAAAAATTACGAATAATGATAGCACTGTGCGACGGTCTCGACGCACTGTGCGACGATTTCTGGTCTCTTTCGGCGAATTGCTTCACGCAAACGTCTCATAACGCCCAAATAATACTCTTTGTTTACTGTCTGGCCTTCTGGCAAAAATTCATGATGCACTACACCGTTGTAATCCATGAAAACCGTCAGCATTGCCTTCTTTTTTGACTGAAAACGACGTGGTTTTTTTGGTCTCGGCTCATTTGGTGAACGCCATTCACTTGCCTGATGTCTGGATTGCGTGTCGTACTCATAAACCCACGTCTCGTCTCCAGTAATGATCGATCCTTTTGATGAATGTGGGATCGGATTCAGCCTCGCAAATCATGTCTTTTGCGACGTCAACACGGTCTCTTTTTTGCATGAAATTGAGGTCTTTTGGCACCAACTTTGCTGCTACACGACGGAAACCCAAATCATTAACCACAATGTCTTGGGCGGATCCATAGGCAATGTTCAAGTCCTCCGCTATTTCTCTGATGGTTAATTTGCGGTTATTGACCAACATTTTTTTTACTTTATCAATTTTTTCACCGACTTTCGATGTCGATGGTCTGCCACTGCGTTCATCATCTTCGATTGACTCACGACCACTTCTGAACCGTTCGTGCCACTGGTAAACGACCGTTTTTTATAGAGAATCGTTGCCGAAACACTTTTCCAACATTTCCAACGTCCGTGCGCCACTGAATCCGTTTTTTACGCAAAATTTAATACAAGTTCGTTGTTGCAAATTTAAATCCATTTCTGCAATTGTAAAAAATCGCCAACACACACAGAGATAGATGTACTCTTGGCTACGTAACTTTTGCAAATGTCAAGTTATGACACTAAGATTTAAAGGGAATATCAACAACAGATGTACCAATTTAACAAAAAAAAAACAGAACTCAAATCGGAACGATGGGAGCGCCACACGGTGGTTATTCCGGGAACTTTTTGTTCAAGGTAGTATGTGACTATCATGTAGTTGAATTCGTAGACCTAGGAAATCGATATGCTCTGCATCCATTTTTCCTGTCTCCTTATGATTTCTCCTTACGCCCCCTTCTCCTCTCCCACCATACTTCCTCGTTTCTTTTCCTTTCTGTCCACCTCACCTTTCCCATCTTTCTCCACACCCATATTTCAAAAGCCTCCAATCCAATCTACGCCTGTCATCCGGCTTCAATGAGCATGTTTTCGCGCCATACATAACTACGCTCCATACCAAGGTTTCAACGAGCCTTTTCTTAACATCCCTACTCAAAGTCCCCTTCCTCGTGAAAGCTTCTTTACCTAGCGCATTCTTCTCCTTAAGTCGCTAATACTTGGACCATATTGGTTTGAAATACTTTTGAGAAAGGTAAACTGTTTCACTTCCTTTTCATGAACTTCTATTTTAATATTTAGCTTAACTGCCCTCTTCCTAGATAACCGCGAAATCCCTTTTTTACTTCTGAAAGCTTATTTGCCTAACGCAATTCTTCTCCTTAAGTTTTTTATTTACATTTATTCTCGTCCCATACTTGTCCCACTGACTTTCCAATGCACTCAGAGAGCAAACCCTTGGCTGACTAGTTGAATATTTTTTAAGCTACATCATCAGAATATCTAAGTGATATTATGGATTCCCCAACGACTTTCATTCCTACCTTCAGTTCTTCCCATGTCTATTATACCATTTCCTTTACAAACGAGTAGAGTTTACTCGTATATGAACTGATTACGCAGTGGTTTCCGACGTTTTTCATTGCGTTGCAACGTCGCTCTTTGTCGTTGACTGTCATGGCGGACGAAACTTACTTGCTCAATGATGAGATTACATATCTCCCGCAGGAGTACGATGATCCGGGAGGAATTGCAGTAGTAGCAGGAGTTGGCCCAGATGAGGCACACAACGTGCATCAAGGGGTGCAGGTAGGGCTCCACGTCCGCGAAGTCGGTTTCCTCCAGCACCGAGAAGTGACGCGTCAAGGGCTTCAAGTAGATCACTATGTCTTTTGCCTCCGTCAGGGCTGGAATACAAGAAGCGAGCGTTAGATTCGCGTTAAGGAGGTATCACCAAAGTGCACAAAATATTAGGGTTGAATTTCAACTGATTCAAGTAATCTGAAATCGTAGTTGAAAGTCCTCCGATCGAAAAATGAGAACAAGCGTATTCATTGTTACATTTTTACATGACCTTTCGAATATATGCTTGCTTACTTTGGTTTTGGCAAGGCGCGGTAACATGGAAATGTTTTCTAAACGAATCTATAATTCAACCGAATAAAACTAATGGGAAGTACTTCGTAATCTATAAAAATTAATCTGCGAGAAATACGTAGATCAAGTCAAAAAATAATTTTCTGACGAGTAAAAAATCAACGCCGTCGCCGAGCACGTTGGTGAGTGATTGGCGCGGCGTCAAACGGCGCAGGGCAGCGCCGCAGGCGCCTCGCATTCTTGAGCAAGCACCCGTCCGCTCGGCTGCGAGGTCAAGGGAGGATTACTGAAAGGAAGGGGCTCTTTGTGCGATCGGGGAGCTCAAATGACACTGCCGTTGGAACGTGAACCTCAATATGGCCAAGTTGAATTGGTTCGTTTACCATGGCTGACAAGAGCTGAAGACCGGGACGCAAGCCTCCACCATAGCGAGTAACAGAAATACACGCAGTCAGTCAAGTGCGCCATGGCGTTTCTTTACCTCAAAATTCGTGTTATTTATACAGGTACAGTGAGAATTGGAAAAACAAGATATTTCTGAAGTTTCCTCCACTTAGGTGGTTGAGAGACATAAAGAGTTAATTGTTTTGAGTGGTTTTTTGCACTCGCGTCACGGAAATCTTACAGGACCCAACATTATTTTAGTCACTGGCAAAGTCAGAAGAAAGTTTGAAAAAATCAGAGTTCATGTATAGTATGAGGTATCTCTCTACGTGGTACCTTACAAGTCACATGTACGGTGTGTGGTAGAGGGTGATTACGCAGCATGCACGACACATAAAAAAGTAAGTTTTCCTAAATTTTAGGAACAATATAAAAATGCAAAAAAATTAAAGCAATGTAGGCCATGACTCCCACGGGAGCATCCGTCTAAGTGAGATAAACTTCTCTTCGCATACGAGAGGAGTTGATAGTTATATTGACAATTAATAGGCTAAATGAGATAATGGCATCATACTAGGCTACTTAGAATGAAAAAAGGAAAACGCTTTCCCCCGCAAAATGGGTATAAATACCAATAGTTGGTCACACTACACAATTGGACCAATGGTAAAGGACAGGTGGATGGGGAAGATTCAAGCCAGAGCTCGCTCAGGCACGTCCGTTTACACCAACAACCAAGCACAGACTCATTGTTGCCATATTGAAGAAAGCATAAGATTTTTAAAGGAACAATCTGTTATCTTAAGCTGTTGAATTTCTTCTGTTCTCCCACCTTAATTTCTTTTCACGTGCAAACATTTAAGGCTATCTTAAAACATTTCTTCGGGAAATTTTTCTAATACGGTATTGCTGAAGAACAATCGGCTACATTGCATCTCGCCATCACTGACTATTTCCATATTTTTGGCTATTCCATACCATTGCGTAACCTGTGCAATCATTTAATGTGCATTTCATTTACGAGGTGAGTGGACAGTAAATTATTGTTGTTCGTATAGTATAGAAATCTACCTCGTGTACATATTCCCACGTTTCTGTTTCCAATATCTAATATCAACCTCTTGTAAATTGTTCATTAATGAATAGCGGTGACAACAATTTACCGAATAATACAATTATAAAATGGCATTATATCTGTATTACGTATACCGTATTGACAGTAATATTGTCGTTACATGTATATCATGGTGATTTGTGAAAAAACCCTGTAACTACCACGTAATAAATATTTTAATTAATTAATCAACAAAGTAATACGAACATCATTCATTACATCAGTATTAACGTACGAATTACTCGTGACTCACTCCAAAAGCAAATGCCAAAATAGAAACGTTACTGATTTTCTGGGGGCGCTTGAAAGGATTTAAACCGATTGACGGAAATGCATCGACTCGTTTCTTTTGATTCGTGGAAGCAGTCAGTCACTCAGAATCGTCGTTTGGGAGTCGGGGGAAGACTTATTTTGAGCCAGATGTACGAAAAATTCCCAACCGCCAAGCGTTCACCAAAGACTCGTTGTTCTCGTTCCTAATGAATTCAGTCATCACAATCACTCGAGTGACATGTTTAATTAAACGAGCCGTGACTGATAGTCTCAACGCATTAATTTGTCAATTAAACTCATGATTTAAGGACGAACATTTAATATTTGAAGACACTTGAATACGTTTCATGTCTACCTATAAACGTCGAGGTTGGTGTATAGGTGTAGGTGGATGGGTGTAGGTCTCTGCATTTATCTGTGTTATCCCTCTTTACATACGTACGCATTTAATTGAATGAATCCACACGTCCTTTCCGCGTAACTCGGAATATCTTTAGCATTAATAACTTAATAATATCCTAAAAAAATATCTTTATGCGTTGACGAAGAGATTTGTTTTGTTGTTATGGGAATGCAATATTTACCTCTCTTCATTTACTCGTCATTATATTGCACCATATCGTATGTATAATGATGTAAATCAAACCAAATGCATGATTAATTGGTAAATTAGAAAGAGCTAACGCGTAAATGGAATGAATATATTAAAAGTGGACTTAATCGAGCTGAACTGAGAAGCTGATAACAAATAAGCTAAGGAGAACATTGATAGAATAGTGAAGGGATCAGCCTAAATATGTGGTATCCGTTATTAACCAAATGGAACGATACAAAAATGCATTAAAATAATAAGATAAATATAAATACACAAAACATGCCCACTACAGACAGCCAACGCTCATACCACGTTGAAAACACCGGTTCTCGTCCGATCACCGAAGTTAAGCAACGTCGGGCCCGGATAGTACTTGGATGGGTGACCGCCTGGGAACACCGGGTGCTGTTGGCATACAATTTTTAATTTTTTTTAACCATTTTTTGCCATTTTTGTCAGCTCTTCAAACAATGCAGACCTTTCTTTTTTCCTTTAATTTCTGGCATTCGTGAACAATTTTATCATCGGATTGGTCAATCATTCGACCGCCACTGTCCCGCTCCATTATTGTGTCGTACTTTTAAAGTGTTTCGGCGATTTCGAAATTTATATATTCCTTGTTTCTTCACACGCAAACTTTCCTCAATGTAGATCATGATATTTTTTAAACATGTCGATCGGTCATATAGTTTGCTGAATAAGTTCATCCGTTTCATAAACTTACAGCTGCCTATTTCATTAATTAGGCGATAATGCAAGCGAAGTGATTTTACGAGTGACATAAAAGATATTATTTTCATAGTGTAAATTGATACGAATGTTTTTTTTTAATTTTACATTACTGCTTTCAGACTTTGTTGATTTCAAAATACTTCCAATTTTTGAATTGGTAATAAACAACGTCCATTGCATATACATAATCATTTATTTATTGAAATATACCCTGAAAGCTACGGTCAGGGTGTATGGCGGGGGGGGGAATACACACCAGAATAACTTTACCTGAACATGACCCTACCACGGTTGAACAATGTTATTATGATCCCCTATCGTTCGTGGAAAAAATGACATCTATCTGTTCTTTATTTAATCTCTCTGATTTTATTAGCATTATCGTAGTACGATAGGGGTAATAATATGTTTTCAACATCGCTGTTAAAGAGATATCCTTCCAATTTATGCAAGAGCTTAAATCTGTAATTTAACCTTCGCTCCATTAAGTGATTCCCAGTCTCGCTCCTCTAGTATTTTGGATACGCTACTGAGTTCATCATACCAACGTTTTACATATCTAGCTCCTCTACCCTGCACGCGATCCAATTCGGCAATTAATCCAACTTCGTGAGGATCCCAAATACTAGCAGCGTATTCTAAATGAGAATTGACCAACGACAGATAACATTTCTCTTTGACCTTTTCATCACATTTACCAATTACTCCTCTGATAAATCCTTATTTTTTGTTAGCTTGTCCACATATTCCCCGCATGTGTTAAACCCAGGAGAGACCGTAAGTGAGGGTAACACCACGGTATTTCATGGAGTCTATGCATTCAATTTCGGTGTAACCAATGCAGTAGGCGTTCGGGTGAGAATTGCTCTTTTTCCAAAAATTTATGACTACACACTTTTTAAAGTTTTATTCTAATTGCCAAGTGTGGAACCAGCGATGTGTAGCATTAAGGGCATCTGACATAGCTGCTCTGTCCACAGAATCACGGTAAACCACTACATCTCCCACAAATAAACGCATCTTCCTCGTGACTAGGGAGTCAATGTCGTTATGGTAATGTAGGAATAAAAGATGACCGATGACACTTCCCTGGGGAACACCTGAAGTAACTTCCACTGCATTTGAGCTTCTACTCAATCTATCACTACTCTTTGAACCCGACCATTCAAAGAGTCTTTAATCCAACCCCGGATATTTTTATCCATTATTCTCTCCCGAAATATGAATATCATGAACAAAAACGCAAGTTATGTCTCGCAGGATCTACCTTTTCGGAAACCGTGTTGATTTTTCATTAACAACTCCTGATTATCAAGGTATCTCACGATCGAACTAGCAACTATATGTTCCTTAAATGCTTGTACGAAATGGATGTGAGGGAAATAATTCGGTAATGCTCGGTTCATCTCGGTCCGGAGCAGGTGGTGTATCTAATAAAACAGAATAATTAATATTAAAGTCTAGGTTTTTATAAATTAAGAATATTCTTGTTGTTTTATTAATTTCCATAGAGTATACTGGGGAAAGGTGCATCGATGCAGATGAATTTGCCTTTAAAAATGTTATAATTTCTTCACTATATATAAAAGAAGAGTTAAGTGGGCAACAACAAGATAATCAATCGGCTCCTTGGGTTGATACTGGCTACAATGTAAATAGTCAACGGCTGACTGTATTGGTAAACACCTGGGATTTTGATAAACAAGATAAAAATAGCCCTTCAGAGTTATCAGCTTGGTGTGCATGGTATGATCAAGAAAATAATACCAATACTTTATCTGAATTTTGTATGAGATTACAAGAATGCCAATTTATAGATGGTAACATGTGCACTAAGAGTATAGATGCTAAAATTAGTAATGCGCCATGCTTATTTAAAAATGGAGTGGGATTCTATATTAATTGATTGCTGAGCGTAATACAAATCCTAATCTTTATTTGGATACCCAACGTGCACTAAAAGGAATTACCGCCCATCTTGGTGAGACTCTTGTTGGTCATGAACTTAATAAAAGAGGAGAATTAGTAAAAGCTGGAGGAATAAGTTATCAATATGATGAAGTACTGACATTTTTATAAATCAAGCCACTTTACTTTTCCACATAAATGTTAAACCTGATGATGTTATGCTATAACGAAACCTGGGTCGTGAAAATTAAAAAGTTTATGTGGAAAAGTAAAGTGTTCTGATTCATAAAAACGTCAGTATGAAGATTTTCCACCAAGTTACGCCAGGAACTGTTTTATTTTTTTGATGAAGATCAAGGTAAAAAAGGCAATTCGATAAATCTCCATTGTATTTTAAGATTTTAGATAAATTTGACGACGATTATAATGGACAGTATCGTGTAGTTATAAAATCTGGGATTAATGACACAAGACCCGATCCTACTGAGTTTTTAACGAATTTAACAAGAGTTGAATTATTTGGCAACGATAAAGAAAATAAGTTAGGGCAGTTTACGAGAAGGTTATAAAAACACCAGGAGTTCGTCTGTTTCGGCTCTGTTAACTTTGCATTTTATATTTACAGCAGTTTATTTTTTGATTGGCTATGTTAATCTTGCACATACCAAATTAATAATCAGAATATCAAAAGTTAGCATAGTATCTATTTTACTTAGCTTCACTAATAGTTGACAATTTTTCATGATAAGTTATTCGTGTTTTCATAAGAGGAGTGGAGCAAATATGAGAAGTAATGAAACAAACTGCTACCACTCTCTCACTAGCAACGAACTCTCCCTACGGACGTTCTCTCCCTTGCGACGCACTCACCCTAGCGACGCTCTCACACTAGCGACGCACTCTCCCTAGCGACGCCCTAACACTAGTGACGCACTCTCCCTAGCGGCGCTCTCTAACGACGCTCTCTCCTAGCGATACTCTCTCCTAGCGACGCCCTCTCCCGAGCAACGCTATCTCATAGCGACGTACTCTCCCTTGCGACGCACTCTCCCTAGCGACGCTCTAACACTAGTGACGCACTCTCCCTAGCGACGCTCTCTAACGACGCTCTCTCCTGGCGATACTCTCTCCTAGCGACGCCCTCTCACTAGCGACGTTCTCTCATAGCGACGTACTCTCCCTAGAGACGCACTCTATCTGGAGACGCACCCTCCCTAGCGACGCACTCTCACTAGCGACGCACTCTCCTTAGCGCCGCACCCTCCATAGCGACGCTCTCTCACTAGCGACGCTCTCTCATAGCGATGCGTCTCCCTAGAGACGCTCTCTCTCTAGCGACGCTCACACCCTAACCTCTCTCCCTCCCGACGCTCACTCCAGAGGGTAGTTGCCGGAGGGTATGAAATGTATAGCTTATGAACGTGCTGAAGATAGGTATATTAGTTTACCATTTTTAGATCCAGTCAAAGATTTAACAAGAATTTAAAAAATTTGTAAACGGTAAGTTTGTTCAATTAGATGGATTGTTCTTAATTTTTGTATATTCTTATTCATCAAGTAAATTCAATTATATAGCTGTTTCAAGTGCTGAATTCTTATCTAGTATATCAGGTAATTTAACAAATTTACAAGCAATTGAACACAGTACCTTTACCCCTATTCAGCAACAAATAGAGAGACCTACAAACTTTGTTTTCAGTGCTGTCAATAAAAGGTTAGATCAAGGACATGAAATGATAACAATGCCGGTTGCCAAATGGAATGAGGAAAAAATGATGAAGAGTGTAGCAACTAGAAGGGCACTCGACCCAAAAATCAGTAAATTCGAGTGTTTTAGGTCAAGTCAAATAAATTACTGCATAGATATAAAGAAGTTAATGTTAAAGCTGAGGATTATTACCGAAAGGCCATTAGAGAGGTGATGAAAACTATTAAACCTGGTAAACCAGTTAAAGAACTTACTGGTAGTTATTCAGAACTTCGTGATCATTTAGCAGCTCCAAAATTTGGAACAGGTAAAAAATGTGATCTTCTTGATGACGAACAAAAGAAACAACTTAATGGTTTATAAGATTTATTATAGTGTCTTATAAAAGGCATTTTGGACTAAAGATGGTAAGACTTCACGTGAATTAGCAAGCGATGCAAAATTTACCAAGGATTTCCAGCAAGCTTATAGGGATTCGCATCAAGAAATGTCAAAAAGGGGAACAGGGTTATTTGGTAAGAATATAGCTCACCTCTGAAGTTAGCAAGAGATGAACAAGCGTGTTGATGAAAAGAGAGAATTGTACTATAAGAAACATAGAAATATAGGCTTAATATTTTTCAGTAAACGTTATGTTCTATTATATGAGATTTCAATTTTGGGCATCGGTTGGCCGGCACGACTTGGCAAGCTTTCGGAGACATTGGCGAAGCCGCTTTGAAAGGAGGAATTGATAAGTGGGCTTCCTCCGCACTGCTGGTTACTCCTTCCCCGTTATCGTTTTTGAGTGAATTAACTGGACACCCATTTCCCTGAACCTCTCTTACGAGGACCTCTCGCACATAGGACTAAAATGCTTTGGATTTTTAATTTTTAACTAATCTTTTCCTTTTGAATTCGCTTAATGCTTTCCAAAATTCCTTCTTAGCATTCATCCAAGGTATCTTGTAATCAAAAATGATCTCATTCATTTTGCCACTAGATATATCATCCCTAATATTTATTATCTTAACGTGAAATAGCCTCTGACTTCTGAATGATTTTCTAAATTCAGCGTTGCATCCTCTAGGTGTCCTGTTATCCTTTATAAAAAGATTGTTGACTGCTTAGCCCGTGATCTCAAGGAAGTGATTACATGTATCCTCAGTATTACAGTGTTTGCTGTAGCTCTTAAAATTAGCAAGGGAATTTTGTAACACGCACTTTAACCTATTGCTGTCCCCTTTTATAAACAAGTAAATTTTCCTTGTTGATCAACACCCGATGACGTTGCCTTGCAACGAAATCGTGATGGTGCAAAATAAAAATTTTAGTGGAATCCGCCAAGTTGATCTTCCCTCATGCATTCCGGGTTTAATACCAGGATTAAAATCATGAGAATTTAAATGTTGAACTCAAAGCCGCTTACCTCCAACGATGTTCTTGAAGAGAGTCATGAAGCAAGGGAAATAGGCGCTGTCGGTCTTCTCCAGAATAACCGCCATCTTGCGAACCCTCTCGTCCTTCAGCTGCTCGTATATGCACTCCAAGTTCTTAAACCTTGCATTCCAGAAGTTGATCTCTAAGTAATAAAGGCGAAGGAAGAAGCTGTAAACACACACCTTACATATACCATGATCTGAAAAAGGCATTGAAATACCCATGTCTCTTGACAGCTCACTTTAATAAATTTATTGATAGTTTATTGTTTAAAGTATGTTTAGGATAAACAGCCTGAGTAGGATATATATCTTAGCGTCGACTATCAAAACACAAACAGAAAACCTCCCAAGGCCATAAACAAAGTAATCAACCCGAAGGTCGGTTTGGTACGTGATGGTAGAAATCCCAAAAATTTCTCTCAAAAATCACCTCTCCTCCCCATCCACGTCAAGCTCATCTTCGTCTTTTTTTTCTTTTCGTCAGTTTGGCCTTCTCCATCCATCTACACATACACTCTCAAAAGCCTCCAGTCTACACTCATCATCTTTCTCCAATGGCCATGTTTCCGTGCCGTATAAACCTGCCCCTACAATTTTGACTAGTTTGGTCCAAACATTTGAAAAATAGGTAAACTGTTCCACCAGCCCTAGTTCATGGGCTATTTCAATGTTAAATCATCTTTCCTCTTTCACTTAAACTGCATGACCTTTGTTTTTTTTAATTGATTCTCATCCCACACCTACGGCACTGACTTTCCAATGCACTCAAAATGCCAACAAATCCGACAGAAAAACTAAAGCTTGATCATCCTAAAACTTAAATGCTTTTTCATTTTCTTTACAGTGGATCCATTTCTCTCTTCCTTTGTAAACTCTTCAATTCTCTCGGTGCGTCTTCCACCACGCTTATTTCAACCTATTAATTTCCGCCTCATTTTGCTATGCATCTATTTGTACCTCCTTCTACCTAAATCTGTGTTCACATTTTTCCACTGCCTTCTCAGGGTAAACCCTGAGTGTGAATGTGATTCACGAGAGTGACAGTTATTTCTTAACAAACCCTAGTGATCGAGTGGTTGTAAGTTTGTTTTATTATTTTTATTATTTATTTTGCCTTTTGTGTGTGATTGAGGAAAAGTGGGTACTGTTTCTCAAACACACCCAAGTGACCTAGTGTGTATTCCCTATTTCTCCCCTTCTTGTATTTTTTTTATTAAACTTTTTCTTTCTTCTTCTTTTTTTCCTATCACTTAGTACCAATCAAGTTTACGCTCTCAGTGATTTTTTTTTGTTTGCATAGAATACGATAGAGGATTTTGACACCGACATGCCAGAATAGGAGCATAAATACATAGTATCCTGGTGAATAGGCATTCCGCAATTTATAAGTGTAGTGCGTGATTCCTTGGAAGTCGCAGGATGAGCGAACACCTAAGACTTCTGATGCCGCTGGGTGAAACTTTTTCTTGATTCTCTGAACTCTTTGGCCTAGGGTGCCGCCAATGGTAGAACGATCAGAAAATGTTGAAGATTCCATCTGCCAACATAATGAAAGCAACTCACAGAGCTGAAAATAAATCCCACACGTAATAAGGATCAATTTCGTACATGAAATGCACATAAGATTTTCGATTGAAATCGTGTGAAAAAATAAATAGAACTTTCCAGAGCAATTGATAATTGATATAAGAGCTGACGAGACATATAAGACAAGATACACAAGACGAGATATAAGACAAGACGTACGGGAACCTTTGAAACCAAGAACTTTCGGAGGGAGGCCGTTCAGCCAGCCATTTGCCAAGAAGGCGCCTGTTAATCTAGGAGCTGTTTTCGTTCGAGGGTCAGCATTTTCGAATAACAATTTGGTGAAAATATTTCCATTATTTTTAAAACACACGGTTTTAACTGGAACGAACAAAGCTGACGAAATTGAGAGTGGACCCTTGGGCTTACTGGAGCAATTTTCTCTTAACATTTGGATTTTCCACATACAGTCCTAGGGAAATCTGTTATGATGAAACTATTTTTGGCCGCTTCGGCAAATAATATCCTAGAGAGACAAATACATCTCAGTAATTTTCTATGTAATACATCTCGCACATTTTTATTGCGGCACTACTGATTACGACAGATGGCAGCCACCTTCAAGTAAAAAGATTGGCTCTACAAAATTAAACCATATTCCACTTTTATACACTAAATTCTTAGCTTCTTCAACATTGGCCAATCTCTAAACTTCGACAACAGGCAATCATAATAATATAAATGGCAATAGTATATTTTTCTCTCTCGATAATGAAATCAACAACGAAACTTAAATACAATATGTTAATGCACTGGAAAATTCACTCCGACGTAAATTACCCAGACTCTTCACTCTAATGTAAATTGCCTCACAATTGCAATATAAATTTGTACACCAGCAGAATATACCTACCATGAGTAGAAAATTATAGTTGCTTTTCCTTTCCGTTAATTTCTTCTTCCCACTCTGCCCACACCCATCTACCTCAACCTACTTATTTTCCTTTTGCCCCAACGATTAAGTTTCCAAACAATACCAAACTGCGTTCCATATCAAAGATTTCACCACTCTTCTCTTCGGAACTTTACTTTGGGTATCTGCCATCGACTACTTCCTCTTTTTAAATACCTCTTTACCCAACGTAACTCCTCTTTCAATTCCTACACCACCCTGGCCACCCTCATCCCAAATCACTTCCCAAATAGGTGAACTATTTTACCCGTTCTAGTTTATGCCATCCAACATTGACATGTATCTTACGCGTCCTAATTCTTTAAATCCCATTGCCTTTTTTTTCTTACGATCAATTCTCATTCGATACCCGTCACACTGCTCTTCAGTGCATTATATAATGATTTTATATTTGACTGATTGGCTAA
The DNA here is from genome assembly GCA_037158775.1 of Hetaerina titia. Classification (NCBI taxonomy): domain Eukaryota; kingdom Metazoa; phylum Arthropoda; class Insecta; order Odonata; family Calopterygidae; genus Hetaerina; species Hetaerina titia. Next base: position 100,390,595 of record CM073772.1, on the reverse strand, counting down.
CAAACGCTTAATCATCCGCAAATCGAAGCTATGGCACCACGCGCTCACATCCTCTTCTTGAAGTCAAACTAATCATCCTCTAAGTAATCATTTGCCCTCCGCCACATTCACTTACTGATCATCCCAAGTGCCACCTTTCCCATATCCATACTCTCTTCCATAAGCATCCAATACCCGCCTATCACCTTGCTTTAATGAACATATTTCCCCGCCGTAAAAAACCAAGCTCCATATCAAGGTTTGGTGAACCTTTTCTGTACATAATTTTATTCAACGTCATTAATTTCCATCTTCTTGTGAAAGCAACTTAGCTTTCAGGGAGACAATAGTGATATTCACTGTAAGGACTGTGTTGAGGCGCTGTCAAAGGGCGATGTTATATCGGGGCAGGCCCAAAAGATTCCCATTCTCCTCACGGAAAAAGACTCTAAGGCTTGGTTTACATGATAAGTGGCACGTTAAAAATCTGTTATTTTCTCTCTCCCCCTCAAAGGTCCATGCTTTACACCCACACATCAGAACACCACGCATAGCATGTGCTATGGGCGGCGTGTTCTTCCTTAGTTCTAGTTTCAAATTACTGAATAGAAATATTCCCTTCTTATTAACGGTTACTGTTACCATGGCTGTGTCGTTTAAACCTCAATCCCACTCTTCCAAACTCACCATTAATAAAAATACTCCCTAGATATTTGGACCTCACAGTCTGTTATATTCTTCCTTCATTCCTCATGATATTCATACGTTCTCTGTCGCTTATTTTCATTCCCTTCATCTTCCCTACACTTCAATTCTCGTCTCATATTCACTCATTCTCTCTTCTAAAAAAATCACAATTCTTGGAAGTTCTTGGATATCATCGGCAAATGCCACCATATTATCAGAAAATCAGAAGATTCCGAGCCGTGAAAAACCATGCTCCACGTCGCCGGCGTTCGTTCTGTTTTTAAGAGAGTCGGCGCAGAATGCGCAGGCGCGTCGCGGAGGAGGAGGGGGTGTTGTGCGCTCACCTGCGTACGGCGTTGGGTTCTGCCCACCACTGAATGCCTGCGAGGGCTCCTCGGAGAGAACGTCGTTGATCTGCGTGGCCCACTTGATGACCACCCCCTCAATGGCACTCTTGAAGTACAGGTCTACCTCCTCGCCACCGCTGCACATCCCCGAGCAAGAAAGAGTGTGAGAGAGAGGGTTACGATTAAATTCAAGCCTCGCTCGCTCTCCTAGAGAATCACAGCATTTCCCATAAAAATGGCCAATATTAATTAAAGTAAAGTCACCAGTGTAATTCAATCACTACCTTATTCAATTCATAGTACTTCCTCTACCAATTATGCTAAAAAAGGACTCCCCATGGACTACAATTTTGAAGTGGTTGAAGGGATTGTGATTTCTGATGGTCCCTGGAGCTGTGCTGGCGAGAGCAATGATATTTACTCCTGGTGGAGTCACCTATGTCAGATAGGTCGAAGGGTAGAATGCAGAAGGTAGTCCCCACAGTGTCTGTTCCTCAGTGGGGCCACTAATGACATCTGACACCAGTGGGGCGGACATTTCGGTGATGTAAAATTAAAAATATTGTTGAGGAAGGCAACATAAAACCTTCTCGGCTATTCATTCCAAGATATTATGATGGGAGCTAATATGTAACTGGATTCCTCTGGTCTATATGCCACCATGCAATCATAGGAAAAAAGGGGTTGATAAGCTATACAATCAGTTGGAGGATATAATTGCGGGTGTTCCTGTAGGGACACATTTAATAGTGATGGGGGATTGGAACGCGAGAGTAAGCGAAGGAGGAAATGGTGATGAGGTGGGAGACTACAGTTTAGGTACAAGGAATGACCCCCGAGCAAAGTTATAAAAATCTTTAGGAAATAGGAGTCAATCATAACGAAGAGTTGGTTAAGACTACACAAAATGTGTAGGCAAACATGGACATTGCCCGATGCTTCAAAAGGATATCAGTTAGACTATATTAAAGAGTATGGTTCAATCCAAAAATATAAAACAGGGAAGACGTGCTTTACTATAGCAATAAAGGAACAATAATAAACCATAAACACAGTAATTAACCCAAAGATCGGTTTGGTAGGTGATGGGTTCACCCAACGGATGAGTTGACCGAGATGGGGATGAGTTCATTCCGTACTAATCCCGACGGCGTATGAAATTCACACATCAGGGTAGAGGGGAAAGTTCCTTTCCCTGTGCCGGTTATGGTTTCCCAGGAAGAACTGGTACCCGAGAAATCACACAGCTTTGGTGGAGCTGAAGGTGCCCAGAGAGGCTTACCCGGGAATCGAACCCGGGCCCTCCAGTCAATAGTCTAATGCTCCACCCCTGGACTACCGCGACCCGCAAGGAAATATAGGAAAATAAAATATTCATTGTTATTTAAAAGTGAATTTCCCCAAATTAGGGCCTGCAACACACAACTGCATCCGACACCACAACTGATATCCAAGACCGGCTCAAGGAAAGAGGAGAAGTAGCCCAGGACTTTACCCACAGGACTACCGTGCTCTGAAGCCCTAAGGGCTGCGGATTCATTGCCATTATTTTTGCACACAAAAAATCCCGATCATGTAAGTGTTCGTGTTGTGGCGAAAATGGACAGCCATTGCCGGAAGTGTGGCCGTAACGCGTCCGGAGGTTCGCCAAAAATAAGTGCATCGGTTTGGAACCGGAAATGGACTTTTGTTATGAGCGCAGTATAGTCACCCTAAAGGTGTAGTGAGTTAATAAGTTGCGATCCTATGATTGGGTAAATGGCGGTTAATACGCGAGCTATGGAGCGGAATATATGAACGCCTCGGGGTTGGACTTTTTGTGTTCACTGTTGAATTGGAGAGACCGAAAGAGTGAGTCGCGGTAGATTGCGGGCTGTATTTTGACGAGTATGCGAAGGGAGAGCGTTGTGTTACACTGTCGTTTTCAAAGAATGGCCCTGCAGTTTCACGTTAGAAGGAGAAAGAGTGAGAGAGCAAGGGATCGAGCGAGAAAGCCATGGATATATTGTTGGAGAGACTCCTAGGACATGAGGGATATACGAGTACGTATGTAGAAGATTTGGAGCATGTCGGAAACAACGCGTGTGTCAAAGGTGAAAAACGTTAGCAAGGATATTGCAACGCGGGGAAAGTCAGTACAACTGAAAACCTATGAGTGAAAAGTCGAGCTTTTTTCCCTTTGCCCTCCGAGAAAGGAGGGAGAAATGTCTTCGAATGAACTCTACGAATGCACAGCGTTCAGTGTGCCGTTCCATCGTGCGATCTCTCCGAGGGAGTGAAGGACTGACCTTTCGAGGAGGGTGTCGTGCACGGCGTGGACCCTCTCCACGCCCACGGGTAGGGGCAGCACCGTCTGCCCGCACACTTGGCCCTTCACCTGGTACACGGTGCTCTTGAGGCTGTGCACGTGCTTCTTGATGTCGCGCCCCACCACCGACGGCCAGTCCTTGTGGTTGCCCGGGTTGGAGAGCAGCGGCACGAGCACCTGCGACCGACCACACAAATACACTCCCATTTCAGTTTTCACGTAATTCGTGCATTGGGAATCACAGTTAAAAAATAATCAACACTTGAAATGTCAGCGTCGTGAATAACAATAATCGACCCCAAAGGTTGAAGGGGAGATGAGGGCGGAGCTCATATAGTACCAACGGCGAATGAAATGCATGTATACGTACACATTGCGTAACTGCAGGCGAGGTAATACATGAAGCACCCCGTGCTGACCCTATTAGTCGGCACGGGGCGCACGGATAGTAGAACCGAACCCACCCTCAACGGGACCTGAGCTCTTTTCTCCGTTTTCCTATTTTCTTCCTATCTTCCCAGAATCGTGTAGTCCTGTCCCGATTCTCTACCGGGAAAACAAAGTCAAACAAATCCGCTGTACTGTGCGTATTCTTGTAACAGGTTAAATGGACGAAAAAAACACCAAAAAAACAGAATTCAAGTAGAATACAAGTTTGCTCCACCGAAAAATGACACACGCGGAATCCACGGTATCGGGAAAATTTTTTATCTTGGTATCTTCCTCATTTCATAATCCCTGCTAAACCTTTATTCTAATTGTATGATTTATCTATCCCAATCCTTATATTTACATCTAATTTGAGAATATGTATAATAGTATATGGACCATTCCAGGCTTATTCGGACATGACTTACCCAGAACCTCTCAGATTTTGACGAACGTCGTTGAGCATGTTTTCTTATCCAGTTAAGAAATATTGTTTCACGAAAATAAAATAACAGTCAAAATTCGGCCATGGATTTAGATACTATATACACGCTTACACATTTGTTGCGTATACAAGGTCTGTTCCAAAAGTAATACGACTTATTTATTCCCGGATAGACAGATGGACAGACGGGTGGCTGTTTCTCTGGCTGGGTTCGAGAGAGGGGAGTCTCAGGAAAGGCTGTAGCCCGGAAGCAGTTGGCTTCCAGCCTTTGCGGAATGCGGATCGTTCGTGTGCAATACCTCTATAACGTGACCTCTTCACGCTCCGTCATGAACCGCTTATTGAAACAGCGCGCATCGACTTGTGAGCGAAAACATGGGCATGAGAAAGGTGTATGCGAAGATGGTGCCGCGAGTGCTCTCTGACGAACAAAAGTAAACTCGCACGCGGATCTACCAAGAGTTTCTCGGCCATGTGAGTAAGGATCCAAATTTTTTAGAAAATGCCCCACCAGACTTCTTCCTTTTCCCCGCCTCAAATCTGTGCTGAAAGGATATTACCACGGTTCGGTGGAATCGTTACAAAAGGACGTGATGAGGGAGCTTAGCAGCATTCCGGGCACCGTCTTCTAGAAGGTGTACGAGGTGTGGGAAATTCGCTGGCAGCGGTGTGTGGACGCCCAAGGGTGCTGCTTCGAAGACCTTTGAGTGAATGTATCAATTCTAGCGATAACTTTTTTCAATTGAATTAGTCCTACTACTTCTGGGACAGACCTTGTAATACATCACTTAGATGTTTAAACTGATTTCCATCCAGCATTATAAATATTTTAAGCAATAAGTGTTGCTGGTCAGTAACTTGGAACATGAAATAGGGTTAGCGATGGTTGGGTCGACGGAGTAGGGCGAGGGCAGCACTGACCTCGTCCACCAGCGACGCCAGCTCTTCTATTGGCCGAGCGGCCATGTCTCCGAAGGCCACTGTCTTCCGGATGTTATCCTTGGTCACGGCCAAGTTGTGGAACGTCCTCACGAAGTAGGCCGCCTTACCTCGCGAGCCAGCCCCACCCCCTCCCCCGCCACCTCCACCGCCTCCACCCCCTCCTCCGCCTCCTCCGCCGCCTCCACCACCGCCACCGCCCCCCGGGCTGGACCCGATCGGGAAGCCCGTGAAGCATGAGAGCTGCGCGCCGGCGTTCAACGTTATCACCAGCACCTGCGGAAGGAAGGGTTTTGTACTCCAACGGCAAGGGGCCGACGCAAAATTTGGCATCTATTTGGGCAAACGATTATTAAAAGTATCGTAGCAGCCAAACCATCGGTCCAGTTAGGCTGTTGATAAGGAAATCTATTATGCATTTCCAAGCACCGCCTAATACGACTCCCATTCTCATAAAAATAATCATTATCATCAGTCTAAGGTTTTAGGGTAGGTTTCCGATAAATCCAGGCGCTAAACCTTTCAGTGCCAGTAAGACAAGAAAAAAGACGAATTCACGAGCTAAGGTACGAAAAAAAATATTCTTTAACTCCCATGATACATATTGAAATAATCATTCTGATGCACAGGTACACGCTGTCGAAAACAGGAGTATACAAGATTAAACACCCACAAAATTCTCTCCAAGTCTGGGGTCCTAACGCTCCCCGCTGTACGCCTTTGTACCATGTGGGGTGTAAGTGAATGTGTACATATAAATTCTATTGTATTTGTGAATTGTCCGTCCGGAATGTGTAGAATGCTAACTAGCAATAAGTGTCTGATTTTTATGTTCGCCTGCACTCTGTTAATGTTTTTTCTTTTCCTCTTTGTCTAAGGCACACGAAAAGCAACTAACCATGAAATACTCGTAATATATGTAGGCATGTTGCACGATTGATGTACGGTCGCCCCATTTCTACGCGGTTTTTGTGGATCGCGAGGTGCAAGGTGCATGAAAAATTAGAGGAAATACAGGCATATGCAGAATGACTGGTGATCTACCATTCTCTGCCACACGTCCTACGTCATAGCGTATCCATCAGCTGGGCAAATGCCATCAGGGACTCCCAGGATGAGGGTTATATTAAAGTTATGGAACAGAAGCGCATGCATGATAGTGCATGAATGCGACAAAATCTGGACATCCCGAACATGGTTGGTTTGAAGATTATCATGCACGAGTATGTTGTACAATTCCCGGAGTGTGTCCATTTCAATGTCAGTACTCCGTTAGGATGTGAAACGTCGGTGGACATATAATTATGTTAGAAAAAAGGTTGACGGAGAGGGGGAGGGGGTCGCCCATGCTCACCCTTTCGATGTCGGGGCCAGTTCGGTCGAGGAAACCGGTGACCACGGCACGAGAGTCCTCGTTGGCCACGAAGCGGGACCATTTCTCCGGCTTCAGCTTCAATGTCTTCTGCACGTACGCCCCGATCATGTCCAGCCGCGAATCGCTGAAGACCTCCACATCGGCGGCCATGTCGTCTCTGCCCTCGGCCCCTCAGGAGCGACCAAGAGATGGCTGGATGACAGTCAGTCGGCGCGACCTGGGAGGAGGCCTGCGTGGATATAGGCATTTTCTAAATGGATCATAACGTTTATTTTTCGTTCAATAAATAGATGATCAATCGAGTTAGGCTGCAGCGCAGAGAATAATGGCGAAAGTTAGAACTGAAACGGTTAAACAGTGAGAACCTGTTCATACCCTTTTGCTCCAGAGAATAATTTGAGGATTGGCTCCAATCTATTATTCTCTGGTGCGAGAAAGCTATTTGGCTTGGTCTCGACTCTACGTAAACAAATAAAAGGATGGCTAAAATTCCCTGAGAAAACCATATTTTTTTGTTAAATGTCCAACTAAATGATTTTAATTGGTGGATTATTAGTTCCTGGGTATTTCGTGATTATATTTCAGAAAAATGTTAGTTTTATTCAAAGGTTCTTCAAAACTCCAATGCAAACCAAATAAAACTAATTATTCTACTTTGTTTCGACTTTAATTCTTAATTTCTTGATTTATCAATCAACAATATTTTAACTTATTATAACAATATTTTGGAATATCATAGCAAACCAAAAACTTTTTATGAACTGTAAATTGAACACTCAGTCCCACTTTACCGGAGGTACACATGTACGACAGGGTGTCGCAAGCCAATTTATTGCTAAAAATATTCGCGATAGAAACTTAATTTTTATTTGTGATTTTTAACACTTCTTCACGTGTTACCCTCCAGAGTTATGTATACATTTCTCCCACCGTTTCTTGACCTTTCGAAGGCCGTCATTGTAGACCTCATATGATTGCGTCGAAAACCACTGTTTCACCTCTTGAATGTCGTCATTTGTGTTGAAAATTTTTAACCCTGCATTAGTTTTTTGAGTTCGAGGAACAAAAAAAAGTTGCTTGGAGCGAGATCGGGAGATGTACGAGGCATGATATCACTGTGACCGAACCGGATAGCGTTAGAAGTATGAACTTAGATGGAACGGATTACATTATTTAGTGACAAAATGAAGCAATAACAGGTCGATATTCAACTCGTTATTTCGGATATGCTGTTCATCGGAGGTTTGATAGTTGAGGGTAGATATCACCCAATATTAAGCCCTTGCGGCGTGTGAAATTCGGATATAAAGAGGGGAAGCTGATGGTGCCCAGAGGCGTCTCTCGGAATCGAACCCGGGCTCTCCAGTCAGTAGCGCACTGGAATACCACGTCCGATGAAAACACCGGAACATTTGTCTCCGCATTGCTGTACGGGGGACATATCCGTGGGAAATGGAAGACTCCGAGGCCCTGTCATTCATACCTCGCCCATTTGCATTTAAAGTAATGAGTGACGACGAAATTGCGCTCTTTCCATTATATTGAAAATTTGGTGGAAAATTATCTCCTCAAGTGTTCTTGTGCATTTTTAATTATTTTATTCAAATATAAAATGTCTTGACATGAGACCCTGGATATACTATGTGATATAGTATGATGAAACGTCGAAAGAGCACCCTCTGTATGCCATAAGAGGGATCGAATGGGATGGGAGGGATGAAAGAGGTCTGGGGGAGGAGAGGGGTCGGAAGGGAGGGAAGGGATGTGAGAGGGATCGGAGGAGAGGGGAGAGAGATAAGAGGGAGGGGCAAGTTCCTCCACGGAGTTCTCCTTCAGCAGGACGGGGACGTTCACCTCATGTAGACCGATATTAAAGCCCATATTTACTGACATGTTATCGATTCACTTTAACAGACATTTCTTGGACAGGTGTGGATTCGATTCCAGGTGCGATCAACACATTTTTCTCATCTCCGCACAATCGACAAGTTAGATTTCCCGAAAAATAGATCGGCTCGATTAGAACAAAAGCGTTGGATGAAATCACAGTTCAATTATTCTTACAGTCCACACAGTACAGTATCATAGCCCATCGTTAATTAAGTCCCGGGTCTGACTAAGAAAACAACATTTGTTTCGCTAAATTCATTTTTATTCATCACCATAATCACCTTCAAAAGATATACAATCATTCCAACGCTTTTCTAACTATTCGAAACCATGCTTGTAAAACGATTTGTCCTTGTCCTCAAAATAAGCTTCAGTTGCAGCGATGACTTCCTCATTCGAGCCAAATCTCTTTCCTTGGAGCATCTTTTTGAGATCAGCAAACAGCCAGTAGTCGCTGGGGACTACTAGATCTGGAGAGTATGGTGGGTGGGAAAGCATATTGAAGGCCAACTCGTTCAATTGCACAGGCCTACAAAAAAATTTTTTTTTGGTGCCGGGAATCTTTGTGTTGATTTTAACTATATAGTATTTGTAGAGCTGAATCCAAATATGAAATCCGTTTTTATTTAACAGCTCTACTTTTTTAGATATGGCACATCTTACGATTAGTTGTTTTAATATTTGATATATTCCGGAAAATAATTTTCAAAGTTAAATAAATCTATAAGTATACATGGGAATACATGGTAAAAGAAAATAGGAAAAATATTACAGACTTTGTGAAACGTGCATACTTGGGATATTTTGGTGTTAAGCTTGGTGACCAAGATAAAACATGGGCATCGCATTTTGTGTGTAAAACATGTACTGAACATCTGCGGCAATGGACAACAGGACAAAGGAAAAGTCTAAAATTTGGTGTGCCAATGGTGTGGAGAGAACCTGTGAACCATATTGACGACTGTTATTTTTGCATAGTAAATGTTTCGGGAATTAATCGAAAAAATCGCCACAAGTGGACACATCCAGATTTGCCTTCAGCTAGACGCCCGGTACCCGATTCAGAAGAAATACCGATGCCAATATTTCAGACGTTACCAGATATATCTAACGAAGAATTTGAGTTATTTGAAAACATTTCTCATTCTATTGACGATAGTGGCAGTGACTACGAAGGGGTATCAACAATTCCTCAACTATTTAATCAAGATGAACTAAGCGATCTTGCTAGAGAACTGAACTTATCGGAGGAAGCATCCGAACTACTAGCATCAAGACTGCATGAAAAGAATTTACTGCGACCCGGTACAAAAATAAGTTTTTATCGCACAAGGGAAAAGGATATACTACCCTTCTTTACTCAAGAAGACAATCTTACATTTTGTTTAGACGTCTTAAGGGTCTTTTGGAAAAAATGGGACTACTATCACAATATGATGGTAGTGATTGGCGTTTGTTTATTGATAGCTCCAAGCATAGTTTAAAATGTGTACTTCTTCACAATGGTAACAGGTTTGGCGCAATACCAATCGCTCATTCAACTAAAATGAAAGAAGAATACGATACAATAGCATTGGTCTTACAGAAGATAAAACACCAGGAACATCGCTGGGTGATTTGTGTAGATTTAAAAATGGTGAACTTTCTTCTTGGGCAGCAAAGTGGCTACACAAAAATCCTTGTTTCTTGTGCCTCTGGGATAGCAGGGACAGACAAAACCACTGAATTAAGAAGGAGTGTCCTAAGAGAGAAAACTTGGTTGTTGGGAAAGAAAACATCATTGCTGAATCTTTAGTTGAAAGAGAGAAAATCATCTTACCGCCTCTACATATTAAACTAGGCCTAATGAAGCAATTTGTAAAGGCTCTTGACAAGGATGGACCATGCTTCGGCTACTTAAGACTAAAGATGCCCCATATAAGTATTGAAAAACTTAAAGCTGGTATTTTTGAGGGGCCACAAATCAGACAACTTACAAAGGATCCTGCTTTTGTCGAGTCAATGAATGAGATTGAAAAAATTAGTTGGATGTCATTTGTTGAGGTCATAAAAAATTTTCTAGGAAATCACAAAAGTGAAAATTATATTGGGCTGGTAAACATTATGCTCAGTAACTTCAAATCACTTGGATGTAATATGAGCACAAAAGTTCACTACCTACACAGCCACTTGGACAATTTTCTTGGAAATTTAGGGGACACAAGTGAAGAACAAGGTGAAAGATTTCACCAGGATATAAAAACAATGGAAGCTCGCTACCAAGGAAGATGGGATAACCATATGATGGCAGATTACTGCTGGTGCTTAAAACGAGACTGTTTGAACAAAGTGCACTCAAGAAAATCGCCCAAAAGAAGCTTCCGATGTGTTGAGTGATGTTTTTATGTATTTTTTTCTTTTCAATTTGTTTTATTACAGTAAAAAAATTTAGTATTTGTGTTCAATTGTATTGTAAAATTCTGTTGTGTTTGTGGGTGATTTAACAGCCCTAGAAATAAATCAAGTCTTTATATTTAGTGGGTTTTATTATTAATATAATATTCCCATATCATCATGTAGAAGATTTTTTTACGTAAGTAACAACATATCTATATCTTTAAAACTATAGCTGATAGGAAAAAACTAGTGTCATAATTGGATTCAGCACCCCAATTGTTCTTTAAATCAGCATTAAAAGCTCCGGCACCAAAACCACCGTTGGCCTGTGTTGTCGATTGTTTTCATTGACTTTTGGCACGGTGCATTGTTTTGATGAAAGATGATTTTTTTATTCTTCATGTGCGGTCGTTTTTTGCGATTTCGTCCTTCAACAATGACTCAATGTAATAGTTGCTAATAATAGATTTTCCATTTTCAAGGTAATCGATGTAAATTAAATCTTGCGCATCCCAAAATACATCTCGTTCAATAAGTCCCGGGACTTATTGAATGATGGGTTCTTTGAAGAAATCCAGCGATTGAAGTCAAAGCGCAGCGCTATTCCCACCAAAGTCAAGTCATGATGAGTCAATTGGAAAGTGTGAAAATAAATTCAAATTTAAGCAAACTTCTGCTGCATTGATGCGCTTAATTAAACAATAATTCATGCATATCTGTTCTGAATTAGTGCAGAGTCAGAGGTCAGGTCACTGCATAACTTCTTGGTCTTCTCTCAGTCTCGAGAAGCGTTGCCAAATATAGCGTCCGTAACAAAATGCGAGAATCACAACTGCCTACAGTGAAAAGGTACCAGTCCAGACACAAGGAAGAGATTCATTTGAAAATATATCTTTTGTTTACTTCCATGGGACTGTGAGGAGAAAGGAACAGAAGAGGAAAAGAAGATTGGACGCGATGGAAATGTGGGCCTCAGGAGAATGATGGACATGAAATGCGAGGGCAGAGTCGCAAATGAAGAAGTACGAGTCCTTCGAAGAGTGAAAGGAGAAGCTTCGGGGGGGGGGGCACTAAGGAAAAAAGTGGAAATAATTGTTGGTCCCTTATCCGGAGGAACTTAACTGACTGGCTGGATATGGCTGGAGGAGAAGGCCGAGGATGAATATTACGAGAAGCGGTGATGGAAAACATATGGAGAGGGACATATGAAGGAATAAAGAAGTCGCCAAATTGGACCAGGGCATATTTAGCTAGGCGAACTATTACAAAACCTATCCTCAGTTCAATGACCAAATATGATGGATATAGTTGAATGTCATATGGTTAGCTATAGATTTGGTTGATCAAAGGAAAATTAAGTTTTTTTGTATTCAAAGTCCCACAACACACTCGATCTCACACCGAGCACTTATAGCCTTAATTCTGCAGCTATTTGTGAGCACCATTTACTTGAAACTTTGTCCGGAGGAGGAGCATTCGTCGATGGATACCCGTGGTCGGCTAGATCTCGTTCATTCCGAGACTACCGATCTGACAGAGATAACGGCGCAGGCCGACAAGCTGACGGATAACATATTTTATCTCTGGATGCTCCTGATTGTACCCTAGCACTTTGGAATCCCGATAAACCACTCTTGGCTGGTGGTGTGTCCGAGGTGCCGAGCCACCAGGGAGAACACTACCTTAGGCGGGAAACGAACCCGTGATCGTTAGGTTAGCAGACGAGAGCCCGTCATCCACCTGATTAACCAGGCCGACATTAAAGGAGAGCAGTATGATCACTGGCTGTCGAGAGGAGCAGTTTTGAAAAATGCCCCCTTCATTTCGTCCCGCGAGCACTGAATTCGTCTGAAAACGCCATTTAAGTGGCATGTCCGCGCTGAATTCGAACCATCGATCCTCTACTCAAACGCAGAGGGAGAACGCCAAGAGTGACCTTCGGGAAGTCAAATACAGCTTCGAGAGTGAGAAAGAAATGGGGCGGAACACCATCTCGTGCTCCTCCAACACCAAGTGTTCCTCCAATATAATCGCGGGTCGTCAAACGTCTCACGAGTCCATCTCGATAGGGAATGGAACGGAATCCTCGGAGTTCTGCTCTGTTGAAAGTCCTGTCGGTGCAATGCCTCGGGGACTTTTTTTCCAAACCTCCAGAGACTTGATCGCATTCGTTCACGTTCATCACCCCACGGAGCCGAGTTTGTACGTTTAGACTCGACATATCGTATTGCATAGGGCTGGTCGGAAGGGAAAATCCAGAGGGCAAAAGATGACTTTCAACCCCGATGGCGAGTTGGTTACTGATACAAATGGGAGAGGAAGCCAATGACAGCAAGGCCGTACTAGTCTCAAGCACCCCCTTCAAAAAATCAAGGGAATCAATCAGATCCAACGGGCACCACGACGTATCGCTGCTACAAACTGCGAGGAATCGCTTGTGCTCGCATCCTGTGCAAACGGTGCGCACACTCAAAGCATGGATTTAAAGCAATGTGATTGCCACGCCGTTAACTACCCTTTGCAGTACCTCGAACGTTATAATTCATAGTTAGTACTCGCGGAATGCATTTCACATACACTGGAAAATATCGCCGTACCTGTGGTTAGCAACAATGAGCAAACTTTTTCTTTACGCCAGTTTATTCGATTCGCGGGGAGAAGAGGGGAAGGGGGTGTTTTGGGAGAGTGGAGGGGGCGAGGAGGCCTCCAGCACAAATCATATGAAGTTGAAGGGGACTTCACCCCCGAGATGTGATTCTCCCCTTCCCTTCTGTACCGTGTTCACTCATCCGTTAAAATTAAGCAAATTCATAATTGCATTTATCTTTTAGTATGAACTATGCCGCACGTACGTATTTGTATATGAAAATGTGTAGTGCTTCTACATATGATACGAATCGATTCGTGTAGTGGACTCCGGTTGGTTTAATGGCAAGATCAACTTATTATTGACCCGGGGGTCGGAGTGGTCGTTTTGCGACTGGAGTTCCGCAATTTGGGATGAAGCGACGATTCTGGGAGCCGTGCGTACTCCTTGAAGTTCGGCCAAATAGTTCAATTGAGCATTCTATCCTTGTTGAACACAGTACGTAAATTAGCCTGGTCTTGAGCATATAAACAAGGCAGGGTAATTGATGCGCATTAAATCATCCTTGTTCGTAACTACTTAAAAGTTATTCTGAGTGAATGCCTAGCGCTACCAATTTAAAAGAAGGCGTCACACATCGGGCCGACTGACACGCCACACAATCACGTCCACGAAGAGGAGGCACAGAGAAGGGGAAGGGGCGGTTGGGTTTATGGGAATGGGGGGAGGCGGGGCGAAGGAAAATACCTCCCCGGCTGGAAATGGCTGGTCGACCGTCCGTGGTCGCGCCATCGCCACGCGACGGATACACAAGCGGTCGGTCGAGGGTTGGGGCTTTGGGGGAGGAAGAGGGAGGGGTTGGGGGAGGGAGGGGAGTTGGGGTGGGGTTGCATGGGCTCATCCCGTTTCTTCGTGACGTGCGCTTTCCCCCCGAAGCAGAAATGCGATCGTAGAGTCGAGCCCCATCCTCACCCCCCACTTCTAAAGAAAAAGTAATTGCGTTCCCTCCCTAGCATTTCCATCCTTATTTTTACCGTGACGTAAACGGTTGAGCATTCCACTCGATGCGAGGTCGCGACCCAAGGTGAGATTCGTACAAAACATCGACATCACCTGGCGACTTAATTAGCCGAATCACGATGATATTCCCGAGATTTATCAGGGAAGTAAACGAAACACGTTCGCCATTGACAATTTAAATATAAGCCAAAGCTACCGAAAATTGGAAAGAGTTACAAACAGGCAATCAGAAGTGAGACAAAGGGTTGGAGTATTACAAAATGAAGATTCAGGATAGAAGGTGATGGGTTTTAAATCTAATTACTTATGTGTTACCCTCACTCACGACCTTTCCTGGGTGAAACACATACGGGGAAATATGTGGACAATGTTCCAAAAATTAGGATTTATTTGAAGACTACTGGGCTAATGTAATGAAAAGATCAATGAGAAATTTTATCTTTCGCTGGCTAGGCCTCATTTACAAAATGCTGATAGTATTAATGGGATCATCATGATGTTGGATTGATTGCCGAATTGGATCGCTTGCTGCGTAGAGGAACCAGATTTGCAAAACGTTGCTATGATAAATTGGGCAGGGTATCAAAATTATTAGAGGAGCTAGGGTGGGAATCACTCACGGAGCGAAGGTTAATTACAGATTAAATCTCTTGCATAAATTGGAAGGATGTCTCTTTACCAGTGATGTCGAAAATGTATCGTACTACGGTAGGAGAGATCATGTCAATAAAATTAGAGAGATTAAGAGTAGAACAGATTGAATGAAGATGTCAGTTTTTCCACAAACGATAAGGGATCAGAATAACATTATCCGACCACGATAGGGGTAAATATATTCGCGTCAAAATTAGTTTGGTATGTATTAACCCCCTGCAACACACCCTAGCGGTGGCTTTAAGGTTACTCTTAACACTAAAAAAATATGGGCATGCTGGGTAGGCTGGGTAGGACTGCAAACAGAAAACTCTCACACGAACCTATCACATGCACTCGAATTTTTTTGATGAAGAATGGCATCCTAAAATCCCCTGCTTGTGAAGGAGGATTTTATCCTACAATCTCCGTGAGCTTTGTTCGGCTATCAGAGGTTAATACTAATCGCAAGATTCAATTGAGAGGGCACAAAATAGTGCAGGGAGTGAAGATGCAAAGGTGCCGCAGAAAGCAGGAGGAACGAATATAATGTGCCAAAACTGCGTGAAGTGAGGCCTGTCTGAGAAGGGAAACGTAAAAGAAAAAGTGAGAGACTAAGTGAAGCGGATGACCTGAGGATTCGGTGAGGCCACATGAGGTTGCGACGAGATATAGAAGGAAATAAATCATGTACCAAAATGGCTAGTTATTAGTGGGATGGTTGGAGGCGTCACTTTGAAGATGCGATTCATACTGAAAGAGAAAATACATGCTTCTTCCGCATACGTTTTATTACTCACGACCCAGGTTTCGACTTTCGACCAGATAATGACTTTTTAAGTCGAAACCTAGATTGTGCATGATAAAAATTATATGGAAAAACCAAGTATTTTCTTTTTCAGACTAACTTTGAAACGCACTGAACCAACTTGTTAACAATTGAATAGACACTTACGTAGAGAGGACCACCTTCAAAAAACTCAAAACCGGTATTAGTCACATTCAATGGAAAAAAATAGCTTCGATTTTCCGTTTTCTATAACACAGGCTTACAAAAAAATTTTTTTTTGGTGCCGGGAATCTTTGTGATGATTTTAACTATATTTGTAGAGCTGAATCCAAATATGAAATCCGTTTTTATTTAACAGCTCTACTTTTTTAGATATGGCACATCTTACGATTAGTTGTTTTAACATTTGATATATTCCGGAAAATAATTTTCAAAGTTAAATAAATCTATAAGTATACTAATTTATAACCACTCTGCGGTGTTCCTTTTATTTTCAATAAACTGTCAATAAGTTTTATGTATATTTCTATATTGTAGGCCAATGAGATAATTATTAATATAATATTCCCATATCATCATGTAGAAGATTTTTTTACGTAAGTAACAACATATCTATATCTTGAAAACTATAGCTGATAGGAAAAAACTAGTGTCATAATTGGATTCAGAATCCCAATTGTTCTTTCAATCAGCATTAAAAGCTCCGGCACCAAAACCACTGTTGGCCTGTGTTATTAATATAATATTCCCATATCATCATGTAGAAGATTTTTTTACGTAAGTAACAACATATCTATATCTTGAAAACTATAGCTGATAGGAAAAAACTAGTGTCATAATTGGATTCAGCACCCCAATTGTTCTTTAAATCAACATTAAAAGCTCCGGCACCAAAAACACTGTTGGCCTGTGTAATTATTATTAAATTGTTTTGTGGATTTTATTCTCACAGTCCGCTGCCTCGACGCTAGGCCCCATTTTCAGACTTTACCAACATATTGTGCATTGTAACAGTTGACTTATGTAAACGCATGATATGAGATGATACCAGCAGCCATTGTAATTAGATTGGACCGGTTCAACTGATCAACAGATGATCTATGAAATCAAAACTACTAACGGCAACTGGTCCTAGACCTAAGAAATGATTCATTAAAACTAGTGAAGGTTTATTTTTCTACGTCTGTGACACATGGACGAGAGAAATCGCGTAATAAATTAGGTAAGAAGCAGTGTAAATGTGTGTTTTAGCATAATGATTAAAATAAATTAGATAGCTCTTGTAGCAATTAAAGGAGTGACTTTAAAAGTGGGTGATATGATAAACTAACGGAGGAAAATCACGAAAAAAATTACACTAATCATTCCTTCCTCTTTATCGCACCAATTTTACAATTCCTTGAAAACTTTCTATATTGTATTATATACCCTCGCACTGCGCCTTCCATTAAGCTTATGTTATTTCATTGGCTCCCCGCCTAAGTTTATTATTTAACCATTTTTTACTTCCTTCAACCAAACTTTGTATTTACATTCTTCCATTTCCTTCTCTCATCTATCTTTCTAATGATCTCGCCCGTAATACGTGGTTTCCTTATCCGTATTCTATTTATTTTTCCCATTACCCAGCTCACTATCCTCAAGCATAATTTTCTCTAAAGCTTTTTTATACTCTTTCCTCGTAGTTCCGGTTAATGCTTATACATTCCATTTCCTAACACGTCGCCCCTGTCTTATATTTTTTTTTAATCGGACGCGACACTTCATAACTACGAAATTGTGATCAATGTGTCCGCATCCGCTCCCGGGAAACACTGCAAGTTGATCACAATATTCTTAAATCTGTGCCTAAACATAATGTAGATTAACTGATACTTTCCTGAATCCCCTGGCATTTTATACGAATGCCTATGTCTATTGTGGTGTGTTCCAAAGGTTCGTTGAGATTAAATTCTGTCTCCTACAGAACGACATTTCTTCATGCCCGCGGTCATTTCTTATCTACAAACTGGTAACCTTCCAATCCTCCATTACTATGAAATTTTTCCCTTTAGGAAAATTCGCAACAGCCTCTAACTGAGCGTATCCCGTCGCCTTCTTCACGTCGCCTTCTTCTATGGTTACTTAGTAGCATGTGGACCCGAAAAATGACCAATTTCATCGGCTCAGCTTTAAATTCTACTAATAATTTCAGTCGCTTACCCCAGGTTTACTTCGCCTTTTCTTAACTTCCTGTTTAGTATTATTGACACCTTTTGATTGCTTTCTTCCCTCTCCGCTTTTTAACATTATGTCATTATCAATCCAGCCATTCCCGCTTTCTTCCATTTCATCTCGCGCAGCCATAAAACATCTACATATCCTCTCTCTATGTCTCACTTAATATTTAACATTTTTTTTCTCAGAAACGCCCAAAGATTTTTTTTGTCTATATTCCAACTGGTTTGGTCATCTGCTGTGTCTTCTGTGGTGCTGTTTCATTGGTCTTGCAAGGATTTCGGGAGATGATGACCGTGGAAGCTCTTGCCTCTCCCGCGTCAGAGATGGTCGATTAGGTTGAGTCCCGTAGCTACCAGGATTCATTATAATAATCCGGCTCATCATAGGTTCATGGGACAATAAATGAGGGAGAGTCCCGTTGTCTTCCTCAATAGTGTTTTAATAAACCCATGACCCGCATTCGAGATATTCAGCTTACACTAGAATAGGATACAGGAATTTAACACTGACATACCAGATTAGGAGCACAAATGTGCACCCTGATGCATAGGCATCTTGCATTTTTAGAGTGATGTGCGTAATTCCTTTAAAGTCGCAGGATGAACGAACATCTAACTCTACTGCTGCCGCTAGGCGAAACTCTCTTTCCTTGATTTTCTTAACTCTTTGGCCTATGATCCCGCCAACCGTAGAACGACCACAAAATGTTGATGAATACATCTGCCATGAAAGCAAGCTCACAGTGCTGTAACGTAGCCCTTCTCGTATGATGGAATTGGTGTGCAATAAGGAGAGGAATTTCAGATATGGAATGTACGTAAGATTTTCGATTGAAATTGTGCGAAATATTTTACAGCATATTCCAGAGCGATTGATAATATTTTTAAGAAAAGACGACATGAGGGTACCACCAAAACCTAGGACTTTCGGAGGGAGACCGGTCAGCCAGCCAGGTGCCAAGATGGTGTCTATTAACCTTTGAGGCGTTTTCATTTGATCAGGTCAGCATTCGTTTTTAACAATTTGGCCAAAATATTTGCATTATTTATAAAACGCGATTCTGACTGTAGCAAACGAAAGAGTAATTAATATTTTTATCTAAATAATCCAGACGGTATTCTCTTACAAAGTGGTTTCCATTTCAGAGGCCACCTGACTGTACCCTAATAAGGGAATGGAATAAGCATAACAATACTAAAGACAAATTGTGTAGAAAAATAGTTTTTATATCCAACAAAGTGCCTTATCAAACCAGCCTAGTTTGTAAATATACATTGTTAATGGAGGAAATAAAAATATCTGTAATCATTTGAAAAGCACTTATTTTACAATGCTGATTTTGGACCCCCCAATTTTCCCTTTATGCCTTGCAAACGAATTTCCCCCACATAATCTTCCCTTTTCTAATTATGCCAGTGAAAGTGAGTAAATGGGAACGGCAATGACTTAGAAATTACTATAAAATGAGTTTCCTTTGACTTAATACCTCGGAAAACTTAACACCCGTTGATTGAAAGAAGATTTACTTCGAAAATGTTGAAGGATTCAGTGTCAGGGTCAAAGGTGAATCAAAAGTTTGCTAAATATATAAAGAAGAATTGAAATTGCTGAAAAAACTAATCCCAAGTATTCTAAAAAATTATTTTTACTTTTTTAAACATTTGGTATGGCAAAGATCCGAAGTTCTGACGATTGAGCATAACTTTCATCAATAGAAATCTAATTAAAATCTAAAAGCTAATCACAGTGTACACTGCCCAGGATTTAATTATTTACTATGGTAACTAAGATAATAGGGCATATCCAGGAGGTGGGAATTTACACGTGTTCTCTACCACAATTAGTTTTCGAACCCAGATAAATACAAATATATTTAATGTCGTGAATATTATTTTACCCAGGTGTCAGAGGACGCTTAATTATTTTTCGAGGCCCCCATATACCATATAAGTAAGAAAGTAAAATAACACAGGCGCATGGATTAATATGCTTCGTCTGCTCTCGTGGTAGATAAACTCATTACGAGTAGTGCTCCTGTTTCCCGTTCGCAATGGGAAAATAAAAAAATGCCTAATTTCAGATTATTTCCGAAAATTTCTTCATGCTGAATTCCACCGCGTTACAATATCCTGGAATGAAGTTTTCGCGTCTGACACACGAGCTGTTTCTTACATTCTTCAATTCTTCTAACACATTTCTCTCTTGTCCTGGGAGACTCCTAGCACAAAAGTACATTCATGGCTTTCTCGCTCGATCCCTTGCTCTCTCACTCACACGAAACTGCCGAGCTATCCTTTGAAAACGACAACATACGTAACACTCTCCTTTCGCATACTCATTGACATCTAAGCCGCACCCTTCCGCGACCCACTCTTTCGATGATCCTGTCTCTCCGATTCAACAGTGACCACGAAAAGTCTACATCCGAGTTGGCCCATATTTCACTCCATAACTCGCGTATTAACCGCCATTTGCTCAAGCACAGGATGGCAACTGTTTCAATTCCTACACCTTTAGTGTAACCGTGCTGTGCTCATAGCAGAAATCCAATTTCTGATCCAAAGCGATGCATGCATTTCTTGGAGGACCTCCGGACGCATTGCGGCCACACTTCCGGCAATGGTTGTCCATTTTCGTCACCACACGAATACTTAAATGATCGGCTTTTTTATGTCCAAAACCAATAATTATTAATCCGCAGCACTTTTGACCTTTTTATTAAACTTAAAGCTTTGGGGCATGGTAGTCCTCTGGGTCAAGGCTGGGATACTGACCGGAGGTCCCGAGTTGTTTTTCGGGTGGTGCCTCCTGGCGCCCCCAGCTTCAAGCAAGCCCTATGATTTTGCAGGTATCAGCTTCGTGAGAAACCACAGGGAGCAGAGTGAAAGAAGCTGGAATGGGCCCTCCTCTTCCTAAATGTGCGAATGTAATGCAGTTTGCGCTTTATACATATTACGATATGCGATTCCTGCTTAAAAATCAATACAAAGCCGTTCGTTTACTAGAGGTCGATTTAGATTTTAAATAAACATTTTGAGTAAACTGTTTCAGAATAAATAATGAGTCATGTTTGTAAATAGAAGCTTTGTGAAACTGAAATGTCCTACTTCTTTTGTTTCTGGGAAAATTTCCGGAATCAGTGTTACATATAATTGATATTCCAACCGTCTTAATCTCCGTAAATAAAAAAATAATACATGAAAAATGACAAAGACAAAGTTAATGATATTTCTTTGTGCAAAAATAAATAAAACCATTCCCTCGAAAAACTGACCCTCAAAAAATAAACTCTACTCAATGTTTTACACTTCCAATTCGATAAAATCTACTTAATTTCATTGTTCGTCCACCACTTGAATCCTTACTTTTTCTTGCAAGTCTTAGAAAATGAAAGCGATGGCAATTACAGACAATGAACCCTAAAAGAATCAACGATTGCTCCATTTTAGGAGTGAAAGCATTCAAGGTATAAGTTTGTCGATGAAATTGTTGTATTGGTTATAAGACAATGTGTGCAATCGCAAAAGTTCCTTTACTCTCCTAGAAAGAGAATTGGGAGAACGTAGGAAAGTGGTCAATAGGACAAGATGACATTTTATACCGAGTAAGCCCTTTTCATGTTACGAATAGAACATTACGGAACCCGCGCCGCTGTTGCATTATATTAATGTTAAAATTTGTCAAATACGACAATATGGCAAAGAAAGTCGTTAATTTATCTTCAATTATAACTCATTATTATTTTGGAAACGAGGATTTGCACACGGGCGGAGAAAATAACATACTGGTAAAATCAGATTATTTCTCGGTCAAACTGTCAACATCTCAAAGAGAAGAACTCATCACGGTCATGAAATCACGGCCCTCCAATCATCGTTTCCGTGCCCTCCGAAGGACAACTCACCGACAAATCGGAGAACGGAGTTTAGGGATAGTTCGACCCTTTCGCCACGGGCTCTTTAACGCCTCTCCATCTGCGGCAGCCTTTCCGTCCGAAGGTCGAAGGCAGAGGAGGAGGATCCACACCAATCGCCGCGATGATGGCCCGCAAAGGCCGGTCCCAACGAAACGATCACAGACTAAGAGGAGACAATCAGAACGAGCCAACGTCGAACACCGAATCCTCCCGAAAAACTCGACATTTTTGGATAAATCCGAAATTGGAATGTTGGGGTGCGTAGAAAGTACCTAACCCGTGCTGTAACTATAGCGAGGAGGGGAAGGAGACGAAACGGGGTATGCCTATATCTATATCCACGAGAATTGGGAGAGGTGCCCCCCACCGATAGCGTTCACTTCGTGTCCCGAATGGCGGTATGCCGCTGGAGGAGGCGTTCGCGAGCGACCCCTGCGGGTGCCCCCGGGAGATCCGTCCGCGCAGCGTGGGAACCAAGGGATCGTCCCCTCTCCCCCCCGCCACCCGCTCGGAGGAGGGTGGGAGATGACATCGCGTGACACTCACGGGGCGGGGGGAGGCACGCGCGCACGCTCGGCGGGGCGAACGGCATGCCACCGCGCTAACCACGACCTCGTTCCCCCGAACAAATAGCAACCGCACATCACGACCCTCCCCCGCCCGCCCTCTCCCTCGACCCCCTCCCCAGGGCCCGTTTCCCGCTTCCAACGTGATTCCCAAACCCCCCCGTCCCCGCCCGTCGTAAATAATCTCCCATTACCCTGCCTCCTCCCACCCCACCGCTCATGCCTGACATTCAGCTGAGCGACCATTCATGGCAATCCATTCCAACCAGTATTGTTCTAAGGAGAGAGTTTTTGACGAAGTAAAAAATGAGAAAATTATCAAGTACGTATATGCTAGGAATTTAGTATCAATTCCTTACATATTCCAATGGATATAACCCCACCTACATACTTTTTATTCGCCGAGAATCATTTGTCATTGTTCAGTCGTTACGTTTCTCGGCCGAGTGAAGAAAACAATAAGTTTGAAGATGATCTCCGTCAGTCTTGATTTCATGAGATATTTCAGAATTCCTTCACCCATGCGCTTGCTTTGTACGACACTGAATTGTAACTACGATTCATCATATGGGAATAAATGTAGGCAAACTTTACATGGGCAAAGACCCTTCACTGATGCAACATAAATTTTATTTTGAGTCATCATAAAATGTTATTCCCCTATCTTGAGCTGAATGATCGGGAATAAGTGAGAGTTTCTTCGATTTCATCTGCAATCGACATTGATTAGTACCTTCCCAATTTGGTTCTTTAATTACACTAATGAATGCTCGTCATGAAAAACTCACATGCTATGCACCCTAGTGGCATTTTGGCGAAAAAATGAGGCTTGTGAATTTACCAACATTCAGCCTCCAGCCGATAAAAATAAGAACCGAAATTTTACAAATTTTTCTCAATAACCTTAAACCTTTCGAAGGCTACCCTTAGCAGCCTCCGGAGAAGCAATTTTACCTTACGCTTACGACTAATGAGTCGTGTAAAAGGTGTGGCCGAAAGGTAATAAGAACTTTTTAAATATTTTTATACGTCAATGTTACCCTCTTCAACGCTTGGACAGATTTTCACCGGTGGAGTGGTTTCCAACTTTGGGAGCAGTGTGGGACACCGCCCATATATGCACGAGTATAACTTCGTTTACGATGAGTATCTGAATATATTACCACATGTACAATACCACTCGTACACATTCAAACATGCATATATATATATATATATATATATATATATATATATATATATATATATATATATATATATATATATATATATGCGACATCATGCATTAATGGACTTAATCCTTAAACATTTGTCTTTAAGTAGGTTGGGGTAAGGCGTTTTGGTTCGATTCTGTTCATCAATATCTATACACTATCCCACTAGCCGTTGTAAGGACGTGTGGCAGGGTGTGCTATGTCTCCAGCCGTATACTTCTCTAATACTTCCGCAAACACATGGCACTCCGTGTTACACTCAAAGAAAACGTGAAGGGGACGATCGGACATCATTCACGGAACAATCGTACATACATTACGGATATTATACTGCTAGTAAGCGTCCCACTGGCTAAACTAAGAACGGAAATAAGGAATCTCATTAAAAAGGACGGGCTCACACGCGACGCTCTCACTTATTACCAGGCAGTATCCTACGCGTGTGGGACGGACAATTCACAAAATTACATGTAGGTCTACAAATATATTCATCAATGCGTCACCCTACTACCCGGCCCAAGGGCGTGTGGTTGGGGGCGCTGGGACGCCAGCCATGAAACGAAATGAGGGTGAATGTTACTGGTACATAAAAAAAGAATTCTTCAATCTATCCGTTTGGCAGTCTTTCCCTCTTATTTTGTGAGAATCCTCTGTCCTGCCTACGTATTTGGGGACTGAATTATACGTGTCTCCTATGTCGAATGCAAAACCACACTACTGGTATGTTTGCAATAGGTTCAAATTACTCTGAGTCTTATATATCTACAACCGTGTATCCTAGATTTTGTAGCAAATGTTTGACACTTTGTTTTCTTTCGTATGAATCTGGCGTCCATCCCCCTATTATCGCCGCATACTCTATTTGGAGTCTTACTAGAGAAAAATAACACACCTCCTTCAATTCTCATCGCTAAATATTCCAACTACATATTTCAAGAATGCCAACTTCTTTAGGTTTACCTCCGCAAATAGAAGGTATATGTTTTGCCAATTTAAGATCCGATACGATGGTGACACCCAAGTATTTTACATAATCTGTAACATTCATCCGAATACCTCCGAGTGTGAACATCTCTATTTATGAACGTATTCCCCACGCATGGCGAGAGAGTTTTCACTTCCATTATTTTCTTTACTGAAAGGTCTCAAGAAATTATTTGCTCTTTATTTCCCCAGAAGAAGGCCTACGCTCTGCACTACTAACGACGATAAACTCGCGTCGTGTGTGCGTGAATTTTACTCTCTACCCTCTGGGATGCCTCATTCGTATCATAATCACCCGAAAGGTTGAGAGGTTCTCGACATGACGCAAGTACAGGCCTTAATGTCAATAAAATCTACCCCAACACCCCGACAAATATTTTCCAATCAACTATTTAATCCCTTAATATCGTTAAACCATTGATGTTGTCATGATTGCATGTCATGCAAGGGAAGAATGAATACTTAAATCCGTTGGTGATGGGGTCTGTCTCTCATCCCGGTACACTAACTTACCAATATAATTTGTCGCCATAATAGTTCTCTTGGTGTCGCAAGGACACGCATGTGCCTTGTACCTTTCCAAAAGTCTAAAGTCTTGGATACTCCCTCCGTGAATCTAGGGGCTCCCATCCTAATTCCTTCAGCACCACCGTCACGTTTATTCCCTTCTCGTAGTATTTTAAAAACAAATATGGCGGATTTGCTACGAACATTTTTCAAATCTTGAATTAACGTTTCCTCCAATGGATCTCAAATACTTGTGGCATATTCCAAATGTGGTCAAACCAAAGAGAAGTAACACCTCTCTCTCTCTCTCTCTCACACACACACACACACGCATCACATTTTCCCACAACACGTCAAATGAAACCGAGATTCTTTAAGGCTAACCCGTGTATTAAGTGTGTACCCCATTTAAGAGTTGATATCACCCTCAAGTCTTTTTGGAATGTCCTGAGATACTTAATTCGGTCACATCAATTATTTAATATACGCCTTTTTTTCTTTTCTTGTATTCTAAAGCTTCAGTACTATACATTTACCGATATTGCATCCTAACTCCAATTCCTTACATCACCCCGACATCTGGTCTAAATCTTTTGAGAGTAGCTGATATCCTTATTTCTCTGTAAATCACTGTTTTACCTGCAAATAATCTAAGGTTACCGCGAACGTGGGAGCTTGGGTCGTTAAAGTACGCCATGAAGGGTATGGGTCCTATAAATCTTTCCTGTGGCACTCCTGAAGTTACGTCCTCCTCTAATTAACTCACCCCATTGACGACTACTTTTTCCTTAAGATTAGATAAAAAGTTTATTGCCTCCGACGTAACTTTATGCAATTTGCATAACATATTGAACAGAAATTATTGACTGTATTTCCACAAACTTTATTTAAAAACACAACCCAGGTTTCGACGTTGAACGTCATCATCAGGTTCACTTGATGATGAAGCTGATTCTATAATAAAATGCGAATAACTAAAACCCAAGGTATGATATGCATAATATAATGTAAAATAAAACATCGGTCCTTTTACAGCTAGAAATTTCAACATTTTAACTTAAGAATTAAAACAAAAATATTTTACACTTCAAATGTCAGGATTTCATTTCAGAGAAAAGGCAGGTAGGAAATCGGGTCATCTCAGTATTTCCTCTAAAATCTCTCCAGGGAAAATACGGCATGGAAGATACGATGCCAGTTAAAATCGCCAATTGTTTTATAAAAGTGTTATATATATATATATATATATATATATATATATATATATATATATATATATATATATATATATATATATATAACTTTTGGACGGCACAATAGAACACAGAATAAAACAGATAACACGTAAAAGGACACTCACACTGTAGATGATTTAAGCTTTCGGCCTACTCCGAGGCCTTCTTCAGGTCAGACTCTGACCTGTCTGACCTGACTCTGATGTCTGACCTGAAGAAGGCCTCGGAGTAGGCCGAAAGCTTAAATCATCTACAGTGTGAGTGTCCTTTTACGTGTTATCTGTTTTATTCTGTGTTCTATTGTGCCGTCCAAAAGTTATATTGCTCTCGTGAGTACTTCCGCATCATCGATATATATACATACATATATATATATATATATATATATATATATTTCTAATGTCCATTAAAGTATGTTCTAATGTACCTAATTTTCATAATGGAAGAGCTCAAGATTCAACATTAAACCGAAGTGTGTGAGCGGAATGGTCAACATACATCTCTATGGACCAAATAGGACCAAAAGTGGATTATCAGTAAGGTAGATTGGATGAAAAATTCTTTCCATAAAATTTACGTAAATTTACACAATTTCTTAGATTTCTCGTATCTCTTAATTCCCTGATTTGTATTACCACAGACGGGCAGTCCAAGATAATCCCATAAAACTGATAAATGAAAATTGAATACATAAATCACGAGCGATTGTGTCTCACCACACTACTTTTGAAAGCATCTCAATCCTCCAATACAACTCCTTCTTGACGCTCATCGAGGGCACGGGGCCGCCGCGAAGACCACAGACGGCGGAAGAGCCGCTCCGGAGCGGCGGACCCCTAGCGACCCGCCCGCCGGTATTCCCGGACTCGCCACGTATCGACCACCCTTTCGGCGGCAGCGGCCTCGAATTCTTCCATGTTCACGCCCGAGAGGGCAGGCCGCGGTCACTGGGGTGAGTTTAATGCGGACAGAATCTGCATTTTCAGTGTTTATAAAACAGCGTTTCTGCGGCTTCTATCTTTGGCCATAATAATCTGAAGACCACCAACCTCCCATTCAAATGCTCTTATCTGAGGGAAGGTAGACTGTTTTAAAAATGAGAACGTGGCGATGACGACGTGAGAATATCCTTCCCCGCAGCAAAGAACACGTTTTCGCACTAATGTGCACTGAAGGACCCCAAAGGACATAATCGGGATGAGGAACGCGAGTGTGACTCGTCGAGGAGATGCACACTTTTTAATTTTTGGATAATCTACATGTGTATATAAATGTAAATATACATGTATATATATTATACATATGGAAAAAACCGGAAAATATGAATTGAAATTAAATGAATGAATACCGGAAAATTCCGGTTTTCACGAACTTTGTCGTCAATTTTCAGGTGCAGTTCATTGTTCACCACAGACGGGCGGCCACTTCTGTAATCATCACGGACGTTTGTGCTCACTCTTTTGCGAACGACGACGCTGACCTACAACTCCTGTCACTCATCACATTTGTTCCGTACCGAGCACAAATTTTCTGATGAATGTCAGCAGCTTTGAAGTTTTTTTATCGGTAAAAAAACCTTATCACTAAACGGAATTCACATTTGGCGAGAATTTAAATTGTATTGTTCATTTTGAACTATTCTTCTATTGTAAAAACAACAATCGGCGCGACCTTCCAACCACTGCAGTCCGAGGCGTACTGACCTAAATTTTCACGCTGCATGAAAACGGAGGTAACTTTCTGAACAGCTCCTATATATATATATATATATATATATATATATATATATATATATATATATATATATATATATATATATATATATATATATTGCGTGGGATATCAAACTTATTGTTCTATGAGGATTACAGAACAATAAGTTTGATATCCCACGCAGCTAAAGTTATTCTCAGGATCATCAACAAAAGGATAGAGAGTAAGGCAAATGATTACTCAGGGGAAGATCAGTTTGGGTTTAGGAAAGGAAGAGGTACGCGTGATGCCATTGCAGTAGTGAGATCACTAATCGAGAGGAATATAGAATACAACCTGGACATATTTGCCTGTTTTGTAGATTTCGAAAAAGCGTTTGATAGAGTGAATTGGGAAATATTAATGCGTGTATTGCAGAGAATTGGAATGGATTGGAGGGACAGGAGACTGATCCGCAACCTGTACATGTCTCAGACTGCTCAGGTGCGAGTGGAGAACGGAGAGTCCGGATGGGCAGTGTTAGGAAGAGGTGTAAGGCAGGGTTGCCCATTGTCACCGTTGCTGGTCAACGTACATGTACATGTGGAGGAAATGATTAAAGAGGCATGGGCAGAACTGGAGGTAGGAATGAAAGTCGGAGGGGAATTCGTAAAATCGGTTAGGTTTGCTGATGACCAAGCATTAGTTGCTCAGTCAGCCAAGGGGTTGCAAGCATTGCTGAGTGAATTGGAGGTTCAGTGCGATAAATATGGGATGAGAATCAATATTAATAAAACAAAGGTTATGCGATTTTCCAGAAAGAAAAACGCTAAGCCAAATATTAAAATAGGCGAGGAAAAAATAGACCAGGTAGAGCAGTTTACATATCTCGGAAGTGTTTTGGACCAATACGGTCAAAGTGGTAGGGACGTAGGGAGAAGAATTGCGCTAGGCAAGGAGGCTTTTTCAAGGAGGAGGGAGTTGATGACGGGGACGTTGAGTAGAGATGTTAAGACAAGACTCGTAAAAACTCTGATATGGAGCGTAGCTATGTACGGTGCGGAAACGTGGTCACTGAAGCAGGAAGATAGACGTAGATTGGAGGCTTTTGAAATGTGGGTGTAGAGAAGGATGGAGAAGGTGAAATGGACCGAAAGGAAAACAAATGAGGAAGTACTAGGTATGGTGGGTGAGGAGAGAGGTTTGTTGAGAGAAATCCTATGGAGGCAGAAAAAGTGGATGAAAGGCGTATTGAGCGGTAGTGGAATGTTGAAGAAGGTAATAGAGGGGAGAATGTTGGGCAAGCGAGGAAAGGGCAGGAACAGGATAGGGATGTTGGGCGGGATGAAGGGAGGAAAGGAGTACACAGATATGAAGAGGGACCTGATGTAGACAAGGTTGCTGGATTGGGTTTTGTTTGGAGTCACAAAATATTTATTTGATAGTTGTGTTCATCCAAAAACCTACCTTAACCGGTAGATTACCTAATAATATATATACATTATATATATATATATATATATATATATATATATATATATATATATATATATATATATATATATATATATCGATGATGCGGAAGTACTCACGAGAGCAATATAACTTTTGGACGGCACAATAGAACACAGAATAAAACAGATAACACGTAAAAGGACACTCACACTGTAGATGATTTAAGCTTTCGGTCTACTCCGAGGCCTTCTTCAGGTCAGACTGAGAGGTTTTGAGGGAAGAGTGCCTGGGGAGGGGAGGGGGGGCGGAAGGTTTAGGGACTGTTGGGAAAGAAAGTAAAGATGGCGGTTAAGGGTGGGAATTTTAAAAGATCGGGAATTTAGGATGTATGCGGATTCGCGAGTTCTCACCTCTATGTTGGTGGCTGAATCGGGTAGGGATTCTAGAACTGTTAGGGAAAAGCATTCGTCAAATGATAGGCTGTGTGAACTTGCGTGTAAAGGGATAGGAAGAGAAGAGAGTGAAGCAGAATTACATGAGTAACGGTGATTTTACGTGTTATCTGTTTTATTCTGTGTTCTATTGTGCCGTCCAAAAGTTATATATAGATATATATATAGATATATATATATAACTTTTATATCATATATATATATATATATATATATATATATATATATATATATATATATGAGACAATACATTTCCTAGCATCTCCTAGAAAAACTTCTTCAATTCCATATCTTACATAATGCCTCCTCGCTTCATTTCATCCACTCCCCTCTATATCACAATATTCAACATTACATCACCAATCAAAACCTTATGCATCCGTCTTCCCTGCCTCATTTTGATTTTTGATTTCCCCCGACAATATTCTCTATCCTCCCCTACCATGCCCAGCACTTCCTCATTTTTTTTCTTTCCGTTCATATCACCTTTTCCATCTTTCTCCACATACGTACTTACTTTAAAATACTCCATTCGGCGCCTTAGTATACTTGCGCGGAAACACTAAATGACAATCCTTGTGTTACAATACTTATCCTGCTCAAAATATATTCAATTCAGTGTATATCACCGCTACGACTCTTTTAAAGAACTGAAGTGAAGTGACTTATAGTTTTGAGAAACGGGATGGAGACAAAATGGCGTTTTGACCTCCTTGGTTTCGCGCCCTCTGGCGCCACTCCGAAATGTTTTCCGTCTGCGATGGAGCCTCGCCCGAAGAAATGTAAAGTAACTTACTCATTATTCATATCCATCACCAATTAACGGCCAAGTCTGTCGATTTTATGATTAGAATATATAATTATTAATTAGCAGAGGTGGGCCAGCGAGGGAGAACACGAATGCTTTTCCATGCGAAACATCACCGTATTCACACAATTAAATTTGAAATTTGAACATGATATAATGGAACACTTAACAGATATACATTGGCCCAAAATGTTCCATTTTTTCTGACGAAGAAACTCGTTATCAAAAATGTGTGCCGTGATTCAGACGGTGTCATTGGTCACCATCATACAATTGGGAGAGTTTAACGATAGACCTCGGGACTATTATGATTCCTCACAATGTCCACTTAGATAATTTTAAAAAATCATTTCGATAGGGCATAAAGCTAACATGTGGAAAGACGATATTCCGCGTTGAAAATAGTAAAATATTTTGGGAAGTTTCACTACAACAACAATTAAATTATTAGCAATATTTTGGTGTATAAATTAATTTTAACCTAAGATTTACATAAGGATTATGAACCTCATGCTTGGAAAGAAAAGGTCAGATGATTATATCCTCTATTGAAACCAGTCGTAATAAATTTAAATTTGCGTGGAATAGCAGATTGTTTTTCTTCCCTACGTTGGAAAAAAAACATAGTTCAGTGTACAGCTGTCAATGAATGAATACCTCATCTCTAGTCCCTAATTCCCAATACGCTCACATTTTTTCTTTATACCGAATAAATATTCCCTTTTACAAAATATGTTTTTTTCGCTATTCATCCCTTTAATTACTCAACAATTTAAAAGTGATAACTTAATACACATTTCCCGTCTTAAATGTAACCAAAATGTATCATTACGTGAACGATTTTCAGGCAACTCGATTTAAATCCTAGTTAAGAAATTAGCATGCTTCATGGACGAACGACCACTATTATATGCAGTTAAGTTTTCTAGAATAAGTTAACATTAAATCTCGGCAGATTCATTTCACTCCTGTGGAAAGAGTTGAATAAACCATTCAACACCTTGGACTAACAAAAATGCCTTGAAAATAACTTGGAAGCATTTTTGTGGAATAATCATTAAACCTTATCGTCTTTTCTTGCTGGTTATTTATTTCAGTAGCTCGTATTTGTTATTCTTTTTCTAGGTAGGTGTATCTATAGCGAAAATAAAAAATTGTATTGCATTAATAAAACGTATTAAATTTTCATATATAGTATACGTCGTGTTACATTATGAAACAGGATTTCAAAGCTTAACTGAAAACAAATTTCGCTATGAGGCTAACTACAAGAGAATGACTTCAAAATTGGCAGCCTCTATAAAAAATTGTGACATTTCGACCATATTCAAGACTTTGCGAATCTAAAATAGCATTCGACTCACTTCAGAGTAGGGTTAAAGATTGAAAATATTCTAACATTTATTTTAGGAACTATAGGAGGATACTCGAATAACTGCGAAAAAGAACAAAACTTAAAGAGAAAGCATGAAAACGAAGTAATACACAAAACATTAAAATACGAACACATTTTTAGGTATTCTATTCTAGAAAAAAGTCGCATTTCGTTTCATTATTGTTTAGAAATGAGCTTGAGTGTAGTTCGCAGCCCAAGAGTCAATCACGACTTCTGCTGATTCTTATCCTCTTGCAGGGTTAGATGAACCAAAATATGTCATGCAAGATTATTCATAACGAATAGTATGTCCCCAAAGGACAAACAGTGAATGGACAGCACTACATATTCGAAGATTAAGACACGCTATGTTGCGGAAGTGGAATGTGTAAAAACAAGTCTTGGCGCTTTCATCACGACAACGCTTCGGTGCACACATCATTGATCGTTACTGATTCTTTGGCCAAAAACAGCACACTGGTCATTCCTCACCCACCCTACTCTCCGGATCTTGCTCCAGCGGACTTTATTCTATTTCCTAAGTTAAAATTCACCTTGAAAGTACGCCGATTTGAAACTACTGAAAACATCCAACAAAAGTGTACCGCAGACTTAAAGACTATCCCGAAAGAAGCGTTCAAGGTGGCATTCAATTGCTGGAAAAACGTTGGGAGCGTTGCATTGATATCCAATGGCTGTATGCGGTTTTGAAGGCGATAAGAATGATCTAAGGGTAACTAATAACAACAAATATTCATTCAAACATATTCATCTTTTGTGGAACAACCCTTGTACTTGTTTTCAGCAAGTCCAGAAGGTAACTTCGGCTTGCTGTAACACTTACGCACTGTGTCTGCGGCTTATAAAGGAGCCCTGTTTTAGGGAGTCCTAATACCTTCCGTTTGTGTGACAATCCTCTAAAGGACGGAGACGTAATGGCCTCACCAACACTTTAATGTTGTATCTTACAATTTTTACGGCGAAACTTAAGGTCGAATGTTTCGTCGCGCCCCTGCTCGCTCAAACACTTTGCTTTTAAATCGTTCGATTATTCCCTGACGTGAAGTGTAGATAACAGAAACACAGCAAACACCTGATAATGCTATAAATTGGAAATTGGAGAAACCATAGTCGATAGATATTAATTGTGTATTACTGTTGAATTATTGTTTCTGTAATCTACTCGTATACAATAGAGAAAATCCACCAAGTGACGGTTAACATACTGTCATATGTGAACACAATCAACAAGAAGAGACACTTTCTTGGTTAAAGAATACTAAATATTCCTCTCACGAAATTATGGTACAATCATTTTCCTTAATCTTTAATAACAAAATTTTCAACAGTAACTAGCATTAAATTAGAAGTATCTACAGCGATTAGAAATGCATAGTGTTTAAAAACAATAAAAATGCTAATACAAATCTTTATCTGCGTTGACAAACAGTAAAAATAATAATAATTTTTTTAATGTTTGTTCTTATTACGTAGTTCGTACTCTATGGGTTATTTCAGATCACATAATATTCTCGACCCGGCTTCAATCAATGCACTTGAAGTGCTATTCATGTATGTCCCCACTATTTTTCTATTTTCGTGTTGTCATTCGTTCTCTTAGAAATTATGCCAAGCTAAAATACTGTTACAATATGGAACTTTTTCATCCTGTTGGGCGGGGTAGGTAAGTAAAGATGTAGTAAAGATGTTTAATTCCTGCCTCCTTGAAAAACCCACCTTAACCGGTCGTATTTTGCCAATAATAATTCATTCCCCGGCCATTTAATAACTGGTTTGAGGGCCTTCCGATGCTCCCAAATTCGCTCTTAATCATTTCTAAGAAAGTCGTCCAATTTTAGATCGTATTAAATTTACCGGCTTTCTTTTCCGCACACCAATCGCTTCCAATCATAGTTGTTCTCCTCATTCATCAATGAATTACAAACATTTATTTCTTCATTAATTTCACACAGAGACGTCCCTATTACAAAAAGGAATACTTTTTAAGTTGTCTTCTGGGACAATAATGAGGAAGAAATATCTGAGGATAATGATAAACATTTCATCGGAATTAAAATAAAATATCCAAAAAGTAATCTCGAATTTGCTTTGCCACAAACTGAGAATATAAATTGTATTTGTACGTAGTTTATCATTTTTATTTTATTTAGTAAGCATAAAGAAGTGCAAAATTCATAATTCTGTTGGATTAGTAACGTGTTCAAGGTGAGATACCCATCTTCAATGACTTCAATTGCCTTGCGATTTGCAATTTCAGCGTTACGGTCGAATTTACGAGCACTTCTGTTAATGTCCGGTCCACCCAAACCTCAGTAGGGGACCCATCCTCTCCATATTAAATGTACACAATTAAAAAGGAGGCCAGAACGCATTCGGCCTCCGGCCCGCCCAAATGAACGGCGTGAAATGGGCGAATCGGTTGGATCAACTGGGTGCCACGGGCAGGAGAGGGTGCGAAATCGTTAAACTGCTCGGGGGTCGTTCGAATTTTGATGATATCGGCCAAAAACTACGCAGCGACACCCTGAGGAGAAATCGGACACTGATGCCCGTAAGCCTCCCTCGGCAACAGTCCGATCCGCCGAACTGGAAAATACGGGGGAAGCAAGGATGGGGGGGGGGGGTCGCAAATCAGTTTATTTGCATGCCACGCCTCCCTTATTTACATTATTCCGAGAAGAAAAAATAAAATGAGGGTGAAAGAGATAAAGGGAATAGAAAGGGTTTCTGGAAATAGGAAGACCTACCAGTTGGTCACACCCTTTACACCGCTTTCTGCGTGGGTTTGCGTCCCTGACATGCGAATTCTTTTGTTTTTAAGGATGCAGCTTCACAACAGGTGGGGCAGAGGGGGTGTGAAATCAAATTTGATGGACAGTGTAGTGTGGATGGAGTATTCTGGAAGGCGGATTGTTGGGGAATGGGGACCCTCCCCACACACCGTTACCCTTAGGGGGGCCTCACGAAGGGGGATGACGGGGGTGGGTGTGACGCGGTGGAGGGTAAGTCGTGAGGGAGTATATAAACAGGGATGGAAACCAACAGGAATCGCCAGACTCGTTCACCACCACGCAGTCGGGAGCTGACGGGAAGTGACTAGGAGGCCCCTCCAGAGAGACACCGATTGGAAGACCGCCGACGGGAGACGCAGACCTCGGTCACGAGTCTGCTCTAGCAAGGCGACGGCACCAAAAGGTCCGCGGCTTTAACCGATATGCAGCAACTACTGGGAGTCTACACACACATACTCAATGAATACCTCTGACTCTCTTCTCTCTCTTTCTCTCTCTCCGGCCCCACTCCGTAGATCCCCGGAACCCCTTCCTCGGAAGTGTAAGGACGTCCCTCCGCGTTACCCTCTCCAGTGTTATTGCGTGCATCCGCCAGCAACAGTGCCTGGAGTTAGTTTCCGTTGGGAAAAGGCAGCATCTTCACTAAGGTTTTGATACCGACGCAGAGGAAAGCCGGTCAACATGAATTTCAGCCAAACCGTCTCAGCCCACACCCATTTCCTCCGGTGAGTACACAGCCCTTGCAGCCAGTAAGGTATCTCTTACGATCTTTGGTGCTTGCTGTGTTTGAGTGAAGGGGTACATTTATAGCACCATACCAGACGCAACACCGCTATTGCCACCTTCATCATGTATCCGAACATTCGCACTGCACAAAACTGCACGTTTGAAAAAATTGGGATAAATTACACCAGACAGAAAGATGGATAGCAT
The DNA here is from genome assembly GCA_037158775.1 of Hetaerina titia. Classification (NCBI taxonomy): domain Eukaryota; kingdom Metazoa; phylum Arthropoda; class Insecta; order Odonata; family Calopterygidae; genus Hetaerina; species Hetaerina titia. The sequence goes on along the minus strand of CM073772.1, from coordinate 100,354,620 downwards.
CCAATGGGCATGAATTATTGAATTATTCGGTCTACATCGGAGCTCATTGTTTCATTTACAACAAATGTGATATATTATTCCTTCAATGAGAGGAATAAGTAAAACAAAATATCCAGGGAAACATCAATACTGGTGCAATGATGCCACAATGTTATACAATGTTTATTTCTCAGTCTGACACTTAAATTGACGTAATTATGGGTACTTGAAAATAGATCTCGGGATGGAAATAATTAAATAACCTTTTGGCATCTGTCACCGAGACGGCGGACGTGCTTGAGATACATGCCAATCGACAAAATGCGGAAGGTCTTAGGGGTCCATACAACTTTTCAAGCCATAATCATTAGTCACAGCAAGATACAGAAGCTCACACAATCACCAAGGTTGACTCCGAAGAATGGTTTCAGCAGAACAAGGAGGCTCACCTCCAACCCGGTTCTTTCCTTGTTCCACCTTCGGATAGCCACAAATTTCTGGCAATCCCAAGGCTTGCAAATTTTTGATAAATTCGAACGGTCGAAAGTGGCCTTAATTAATTGCCATTTCTTAATACAACGGGGTTTCTTGAACGCATTCATTGAAGTGACTAAGAGATCACATGAGAAATCCGGCAGTAGAAAAGATCAATCATCCCTCACATTTGATGTGAGACAGTTTTCAGTTCCGTAGAACAAACATATACACTGCAAATTGTGGAAAAGGCCCCGGAAGGCACTTTCAGATCTCCGCGAATACAACCCCTCCCTCCACAATGCACCAATTCCTATAGAAAGGAACCATTGGAAGGATGAAGGCCCTGGATAATGCCGCTTTCCACATTTTCATAGCAACCGGCAATCCGCGCAGTGTTTCCCTCATCTATGTGCCTATTCTCTGGTATTTTATAATAACTCCGATAATACGCAAAACGCCGATGGCGAAACGAATCAACATTTGGGAAGCAATTATTTCATCCTACTCCTGTTGGCATCAGAATCAGTTTCCGAAACCTTAACTTCATGTAGAGCTTGTGACCGTGCTCCATTTCCTAGGCGATCCGAATTCCTTCTGTTGCAACGACATTGAACGACGGTTGATAGGAAACACCGGAACTTCAAGGCGAATGGTGACGGGGACGCTTAGGTTGAATCGGGTGCACTTCACTGTTCACGGGGTCCGAGGGATATCTCTTAACGACTTCTCGCACTGCTTCCAGGAGCCCCGTTCCTCAGTCGGACAGCCTGTTGGACAGCGACGAAAACTCATTCCTCGGGTCCAAGATAGACGATGACTACATGTCGTACATTCACCCTCACTGGACAACGTTTCGAGCTCCCGCGGCCTACCAGCATTTCCTCCTCGGGTTGATTTACGCCGTCATCCTGGTCATCGGAATGCTCGGGAACATGCTGGTCATCGTGACATTTTTCACGTGAGTATACTCGAATGACTTTGATCCTAATTTTCACCTGATCTTAACCATCAACTGTGAACATCTCATGAATTCATTTGCTTGTTCGCTGAAAGACCATAATCGAGACAAAACTATTGTCAGTTGCATTCGACGTGAATGGCCATACTATAGCTTGCACGATGGCTCGGTAATGGGAATAAGAATATGTTTACAGGGTGCCTTTATCAAGTTTGCACTTACGCCAAGCGTGTGGGGTACCAATGTCTACCGATAACAGTCAAATACAAATGCTTGCAATGCTCGACCCATTTCTTCTCACGTGATGAGTCATTTTCGTGTGCAATAATTTCTAATTTGCCATTTTCATATCAGTATGCCGATGTGTCGATATGTGCCGAGAAGTGGGGAAAGGAAAGGGAATTTTTGTTCCGTTGTTAATCAATGCCCGGAAGGTAATTGGACTATCATAATTTCATGTCGCTTTGCAAGTGACCGAGGTGCATACCAGCCATCGAATGCCAACGTAAACGAAGGTTTTCACATATCCCCGAATCTTGGCCGTGCACCAGCGACTGTCCGTGGACTTTCTGAAAGTATGTTTCCATGGCAAAAATTGCATTATGGGATACAAATGTTCCTCTTTCTGTTCGATATCCAGCAAATTTATTCGCACGACATCACAATCGCTGGGCACCTTTTTGTAATTAATTTCATCGCCACCTCTGTAGGCTTGCTTTAAACTATTTACTTTGATGAATTCCAGGACTAAGAGTCTACGAACGCCATCCAACACCTTCGTGGTAAATCTGGCCATATTCGATGCACTCATGATGTCGAAGCTACCGATGTTCGTTCTGAATTCAGCTGTTGAAGGTCAAATTTTTGGTAAGATCGGTTGTGACATCTATGGCCTCATTGGATCATACTCTGGAATGGGAGCTGCGATAACTAATGCAGCAATTGCATTCGACAGATATAGGTAAGGAACATTTCAATCGACCTAAGTTAATACAGTAAAAAAGGCAATCCAACACCATCGGAAATTATTCATGATTGTTCCCTATTTCCCCCCGACGTTCAGGACGATCGCATTCCCACTAGACGGAAGGCTTGGGATGAAGGCAGCGATCGGACTCGTCATCTTCACCTGGTTCTGGGCGACCCCATTTTCAATCATGCCATTCTTTGAAATCTGGTCCAGATATGCTCCGGGTATGTAACAGTTTACTCGTGGCAACTGTTGTTTTGTCGTGTTGGGCACTTTTCTTTGAAAATGTTATTCAACCCAAAGTTTGTCTAACTATTTGGTTAAAAAGGAGTATGTGCTGGAAAATGCAGCAAAAGTTAGATGGTCCAACCTCTCTTGTTATTCATGCAAAAATTTTCAGCTGTTTCATTACATCTACCGAAATTTTAAGGTCTGACTACATAGTGAAATAAAATAACTCACCCAATCATAGTTTAACATAATTTCCAATCAATTTGACCACGAAATTACTTGTAATAAATTGCAAATAACATAAATAATTAATGTTTTTTAAATCCTCTGATCCCAACATTTTTTAAAGTTACACGTGTTTGAATAATTCCATTGATGCGCTTAAGTTAACTGAATGACATGATAGTGTGGGGTCTTTTTTCTTGCTTTTTAATCAAAATGGTAACCATAACGTGCCCCAATGTGCACCAATGAAACACCACTGCCTTTTAAACCTCCGGTTCGTTCACCCCACCTGCTAGAGGGATACCTGACCACGTGCTCCTTCGACTACATGCGCGAGGGCAAGTCCACCCAGCTGTTCACCATGACCATCTTCTCGTGGGCATACGTCCTCCCGCTCCTGATGATCGCCCTCTTCTACTCGAGGATAATCACTCACGTGCGAGCTCACGAGAAAATGCTGAAAGAACAGGTACTCTCTCGTCAGAATTCCACGCTGAGGCCCTTGCCGCTTCGTCCCCGACGCCCTTTCATGCTTGATTTGTTTTTTTTTATTTCACCAGGCAAAGAGAATGAACGTCAAGTCACTGTCTCAAGGAGACAACGAGAAATCGGCCGAGATCCGCATCGCCAAGGTGGCCATCTCCATCGTTATCCTGTTCATTTGCGCCTGGACCCCTTACGCGTTGGTGGCTCTCATCGGATGCTTCGGTGACAAGTGAGTGAGGCAATTTTCAAAGAGTAAAAATAGTCGTCTTCCCGGCCCTAACAACACGTTCTGGTGATGGAATCATGTAGATGGATGGAGTCATGATCTCCTTGTCAATTGAATGACACAACAGGATGCCCTAGCGCTACGATTACGTTAGAGGGATTAATTAAAATTGGCAATTGTAATTAATCATGATATTCCACCATATCACGCCTGAAACATCTCTTTTTATACGTTAGAGGGAAGTTTACAAATTACATGCAACAGTGAGTGAGCTACCAGCTCTAGACTTCACCCAACCTGAACCGCGCCGAACACTTGGAATCGTGCACAAGAAGAACTGATTCCTGAATGGAATCGAAGACAAAGAATACATCTGCCATTTCATTGAAAATCGCCGTGCGAACGAATCGAAAGACTCAAACAGCAATGAGAAATGTTTGTGTTGCGGGAAACACGAATATTACTACATTCCTAGCCTAATATGTCGGATAAATAAAAATCGGGAATGAATTGGGTAAACAAATCATGCATGAATTCAATACTGTCACAGAGCAAATGATTGTGGCCCCACATTACATTGGCTGGCAAAACATTACATTGCCGGCCTTGGTGGCGGCAGGGTAACGTCCTTTTCTGTCAATCCAAGGGTCGCGGGTTCGATTCCCGCCTGAGTGGGTTTTCCTCCACCTAGGGCTTGGGTGTTTTTAATCGTCTCCATTGTGTTCACTGTTAATAGTCCGATGTAAAAGCCAAAAGTGCTGTTTTCGGACTAAGGCTAAATAAATAAACTACCGCGGGATATTGACTGCCGACTACACAAAGGGACGCGTTTGTGTGCGGTGGGTCCCTAGCATGCTGGTACTCAAACAACAGGACGTCCGAGGACAAGTTTGTTCGTAGCTGAAGTAAATACTACTGGAAGATGAGAAGAGTCTCTCAAACGTTGCCACTGCAGGTGAAACTTGACCTCTTCATTTTGATCTGGAGATCAAGTAGCAAAGTTATGTGGAAATGTTTTTCATCACTAGGACCAAAATAGACAAATTGGTGGATTCTGCTGGGAAAGTTTTGGGCATATAATTTTTCGATTTACAGGAACGGTGTCTCAGCATGTCCTACCAAAATACAAATTTGAATGGAGCATATCATAGGGATGTACTGAAAAATCTCTATGGACATACCAACCGAAACAGACGGCATCTAAAAGCAGCAGATCACGATCATAATGCTCGGCCGCACCTCGCAAATGTTGTCGCTGAATATTCTGCAAAAATCAGTGTGAAGTGTATCCCTCATCCATTTATAGTCCATGTCTATCCACATGTGGTATTCCTTTCTTGCTCAGTGTAAACAAACACCTCCGTAGAAAGTTTTTATCATCATCAGAAGCAAGTGTTGGCGAAATGAACATATACGTATTTCAAATTGAAACTGCTGCCGCTCATACTACGATACCGGAGTGCAATCGATGAAACTTATACCACATAAACGCTACACATTACTCTAACTGTATAGCAAAGTTAAATTTTTTCAAAATAAATAATGTTAATGAAAACTGTATCATCACTATTTGTTGAACATTCTTCGTAAAATACAAAACTTGAGGAAAATGAATCCCGAAGTATGGCATTCGCCGTCCTCCACACACTATCGTCATTCCTGGAGATAAAAATATTTTGACCGGAGTGAGCGATCAAATCAAGCGATGCCATCCCTCGGCTTTGGTCGTCGATGCGCAGAGAGATGGGTAAGTGTGAGATTTGAACCCCAGCTACTAATACTCAGATCAAGAGTTTAGTCATTTGAAGACATCCCTGAGAACCTGAGAATGACGGGGAACCAGCAGTCAAGAATCGTCAAAGGCATTCGTTTATTAGGGAGACGAACTAGAAAATATGACAAAAAATCACCAATATAGCCGCCGTCCTCTACAAAACACCGGACACCTTTAGCTCCGTTGGAGAGGATAAAAGCAGAAAACCAAAATAATGTTATCCAGTGATTTTTTTAAATTTCCCTACCTTTTCCCGGTTTTTTCCAGATTTTTGAGGTAAGTGGCAGCTCTAGAAATTAATGTTAACGGACTTCCCTGTCTTATTCCTCTGCCTAGCACTAACCTCCATTACCTATTCGCAATTGTTCAGTCCGAGAAGCACAGCTCCAGGATAAGTAGTCCAAACCTTCGTAGCTACTCATATATTCTGCAAAATGTCCATTAATTGCGCCCCTTTTGCACTAACGAACACAAATACCATCTGGTCATACTTTTGCGTTCCATTTAACTAGTGAACCCATTATTGTTTTGACATTACACATGCCTATCCCCTTACTAAATCCAAACCGATCTTCTTCTAGGTACCTATTTGCTCAATTTTCCAAACTTTTTTTGATGACCCTAAGTAATACCGCTTCTGAGTGTGATATTAAAGTTATAGTTATCCTTAAGTCTTCCACTAAGTCTGCTTGTTGAAGTTTCTACGCTGCTTCAGTTGGGAGTTTCCGCCGCGTGGGTGGGTGGGTCGCGTGAAACACACCCGCCCACGCGACGGAAACACCCGGCAGCAGCATGGAACCTTCACCAAACTTGTAGTTCCTACATTCTCAAGTTTTCATTGGAAAATTTTAAAAAATACAATAATTGAAATAAATAATTGCCTTAGTAGTCACGACAAAACGTCGAATCTCATTGTTTAATGCTAAATCATTGCTATACAAGGACGTTCCAGAAATAAAGAGTCCTTGTAGTCAAATAATAATCAAATGTCTTCAATGAAGGTGATCGCGCGTAACTTATGCTCGATCAGAATCACGCATGACTATTCTGACACCACGAACAGATTGGGTAATTTCTTTTTTTTTCCTTTCCTCTTGCAATCTTCCCTGGGAAGGCATATGATGACTCCCACTTTCTGCATGTTCCCGGCCATTGCCTGCAAAACTGTGGCATGTATCGACCCATGGATATATGCTATCAACCACCCACGTTTCAGGTGAGTCATAGTATCATACCCAATTCCCACTTAATCAACCACAATATCAAAGAAACTTGAGCGTAAGGTGAATTAACGGTTCGGGACAAATTTGGAGCACAATTTGCGATTTTTGCAATGTAACAACTTTGCGCTGACCAGTGTATCACATTCTTTCTTCAAAAAATGAGGTGAATAAATGAAGTGTCAATTTGGTCAGCAATTAATTATTTCAATTCTGAACGTAGAAGTACGGAATTTCAAAATGTATGTCTTTAAAGGTGATGATGAAATCAGTGGAGTAATGTAGTCCAGTAACGTGAAATGCAAAGCATGGAAAATCGTATATCACAAGTGATTGGGAAAATGTAGATGAGTATTAATCTAATTTTTCTCTATTAATATATAATACGTCCTGATATTTTCACTTTTCGAAATTAATAGAGAGGCCGCTGCGGGAAAGTGCATTGGAAAAAATTATTCCCGATAAATATTTATGATTAAGTTAAAACTACGATTAGATACGATGTAGTGTGCATTTGGCATCCGCCAGCAGTGTCCCAGGGAAACAATTTGAGTGTGGATGGAGCTTGGCTTTCATTGGTGAGAATGCTAACTAACCACTACAATTAACTACACTTGTACGTCATAGATCCTACTAAGCAGTGAATTAGAGATACTAGTACATTGACGGAGACCGGATTTTTCATTAATATCACAAAAGCCAAATGAAAGTAAAGACAATATAGATTAGCTTTTATCATGTGTCAGAACTTACAAATGACGCCACATGTTAAACAACGGCTGTGACCATGGGCTAAGAATAATAAATAAAAAACATGAGAGTCGTGAAATTGGGTTAAAATTCTCGCAATTAATCTTCCATGCATAGCATAAGAAAACACTTAGAATATGTAAAGAAAATATAATATTGTAATTGATATTGGTAATATTCATTAACCATTACAAACAATTAAAAGGTTCAAATAGATGTGGATACGTGAATCCACTGCAGTGGATTCAAATGTAGTACCCTGTAAAATTGAAAGCGAATGAAAAACTTGACAAGTGGCTTGACGGCCTGTAGTCATCAACGAGCCAACGAGGACGCAAGACTACTTTTTATATCCATTATAATCTCGATTGCATAAAAACACGAATACCAATCAAATGTTTCCTGGCAAATTGGTGACCAGAAACGTTATCGAGTGAGGGCACATCTCCGCGTGTCTCGGCGGAAAAAATGAGGGCGAGAGCTCAGATGATGAGTCTCTCGATGAGAGGAAAACCATTTGAATTTTGTCGTGGTGCCCTTCAGCAAGAAACACTACCGCCCTTGGCACTCGGAGCCCAACACGCGTCAACTCGGTGATGCTCGCGAACGTGCACCCGAAACGCCAAATCCCCGACCAAAAGCGTTCAACGAGCGCACCAATGCAACGCGCTACTTCTCTCTCTCTCTTTCTTTCAGGGTGGAAATCCAAAAGAAGGTTCCCTGGCTTTGCATCTTTGGACAGGACAACAGCAAGACCAGCGACACCAAGTCCACAATATCCGACGCGACGGAAGTGAAGTCTGAGACGGCGTAATCCCGCAATCAAACGAATTATGACGACGCGAGTGGACACAGCTGCCGCTGAGGCGGCGCCAAATACTTTTTTTAAACGACACCGAGCTCCTCTGGATACTCATTTGTTATCACTTTCGTATAAAATGTCCAACGTGCTTTGTCTGGCGTTAGCTACGCATATACTGCATTGCGCACCCACTCCATGTTTGGTGCGCCTCCCGTACGGATAAGTTCACCCAATCATGGACGTGAGTGGCCATTTGACGAAGCATGTTAGGTCAGTGTTAACAGATCTTGAGGAACCATGATGCACACATTGAATCCTATTCACTCTCCCGTATGTACAATTACTCTTGTATCCTTCTTAATCCAAATAAACCCTCGGGATTACTAGCATTGAAATCAACGGGCTATTATGTTTATTGTAGATAATAATTTATAATAGTACTCTTCCTCAAACAAATTACGAACAGGAATGGACGAAGAGAGACAGAGACGGAGTCAATCAACCGATGTCATTATATGCAGAAATATGAGACAGTAATGAAAAAAACAATACATTTAAGACAAGGGAAGACTCGACTGTAACCCGAATTTGAAGTTTGAAATAAATTGCAAGTGAACATGTTTATTAATAATTTTCTTATGACTGAGAATAACTGGGCATTAAAAAAAGGAAATCAATTAAAATGACAATTATATGAGCACGGTTAAAATCTAAATAATAAAGGTTTCAACCATTCTGGCACGATAAGGGAGGCACAGTTCCTGAAACAATTGATAATGCAGTATATATTTCCTTCTTTCCTTATCTACGATTCGAGATCACAGCAAAAACAAGCCTGAAAATGGAAAAAACTACAGCCGATGAACCAAGTTGCGAACCCCTCCCATTTAGTAGCTGAAGGCTGTTGACCCAACTACCCTGCCAAACGCCTCTTGGGCAGTTTTCAGGGTACGTTGTGGATGATGAAACTTTGGTTTAACCTTAATGAAAAGCATAACAATACTACCTTTTTACATTTCATTTTCCTTTATTAGCTCACTTATGCAACATTTGTCAACGAGGAATCTGTTGTTCACGATAACAGGTGGTCTATTTGGGTCACTTATATGTATTTTTCATGGCAATGTTGTGTTCTAGGGCAGGATTCAGCAAATGAGTAAATAGAGGTAGTACAAATGCATTTTTGCCGAGCATCAAGCAAATAAAGTGGAACACTGTTCTATGTCAATACACCGTTTAAACTTGACAGAACGAGCCCCACTCTACGCTAATTGACGTGGTATTTGGCCACCTGGCTGCATTTTTGTGGGAAGTTAGGACGGCTGAGCCCAACAAAGTGCGTTGCAAATAAGACTAATGCTCAACTATTAAATACTTGAAACCTGATTTGGGATCGACATCTGTTGACATTCACAAACTCTTCGGTTATTTCCTTTTTTTTCTTAAATATCGCCGGTTTATTGTTTGAACAGAACCGTTTCCAAATCCAGAATATCTTAAACGCCATGCTATGCATAATTGCCCTGAATATTCTGTCATTATTACAATGCCAAGGCCAAAACACTTGATCGAAGCAAAAAGGAAACTAGTTAAGTACACAAGGTGTATGAAATGAAGACTTTTCAATGAAAAACTGCAGTCCACCGTTAATCTCTTGAAAGAAAAATTGGAAAATCGCTTTGCTCCTTCGACAACGTAACTTTCTCGCCTATTGAAGTAGCTAGAACGAATTAATTTATTTGTCAGGAATAAGAATTCAGTCAAAAACTATCATTTAATACTCATTCGAGTCATTGCATTCATGCTTTTTGATAATTAATCATTTTTTATTAAATGAACTTAATTATATTCATGTATTGACAAGATATGATAAATGGATAACTGGATAGATGAAAAATAATTAAAATTTTAATCTCAGGTGAGGGGACACTCCAAGCAAAAAGGTGAAAACTACAAGACGGTGGGAAAGCACGTTCTTGGATCACTGGATGTTTATCGAAGGAAAACAAAATGGCGGCCACTCACATGGATCGGGTTGAAAAAATTCACAAGCATTATCTCTCTTCTCGATCTGCTGTTACTATTCAACGTACATGCGTCTAGAAGAGGCGATAAAAGAAGCACAATAATTTGACATCGAGACCAGAAGAAATTAGCATGCTCCTCTTCCTAGACGATATCTACTTAACCTCTACAGAAGGCAAATAATGTGCAACTAACTCCTCTTGTAACCAAATGAACTGCGATGCAGATGTGAACTTCAGTCGTCCCTCGCCGATTCTACGGGCTATGTCAAAACACAACACGAGAGGAAATTACGATTAGCTTTGATTATTTCTCGATCAGAGTAAATGCTTAGCCGTCAAAAGGAAATCTAATAGCTTCACATAGCTTGCCACCCAACTCTCCACTCCCAACATGTCTTTGTCACACCTTAGATACACAGCAGTATCGATGCGTCACCGACCTCCCATACGCCGTTTGTTAAACCTCGGGGGGAAAGTTATTCCAAAGTGGTGGGTCGCCAAGTGAAATGGAATGAGTAAGAGGTACTGGTTAGCTTTTAATAATATTCTATCATGCGAAATCTCTTTATTTCTTTTTCACTCTTGTTTATTCCGTCAGGCGTATGGTGACTGTAATCTGACGCTAACTGTAATTAAGCAAAGAGAGATGGGACTAAATTTAGGTTTACCTAATATCAATCGGCATATTTCTTTTTAGCTGTAATAATCCCATCCCAGATGAAATCATTACTTAAGCTAAAAAGTGAGTGAATTCCATGCGAGGTCGCCGCGCGCCAAGAATGTGGTATGAATGGATAGTGAGCGCTACTCGTGAAGCGGTATGCGAAACGCGTTTTATGTGAATGCATCCAATTAAGCATCGTGCTCGGAATCATCTCTGTATGATTCAAACTCGTTTTTCGCTTAACTCCCCTTCGTCCAAGTCCTTGAAGGAAGGGGCTATTTGTGCAATCAGTTATTTCTGTGGCTAACGGAGCGAACGAGGAAGATTATAAGCATTTCCATACACTTCATGACAACTAAGTTTCGATTAATTCATTTGACTGGACGCTAGCCCTCACCGTAAAATCACGGAATTATAATCGTTAAAATGATTTTATGCCGTCTTAAGTAACATTATTATTGTAAGATCTCCTTTTTAATCTAAGATATGAAGTTGGATTCTTTTAAAAACTTTTTAAAGCGCTTATTTGTGATTTATTTTTATATATACCCTGTAAGCCACCGCTAGGGTGTGTGGCAAGGGACGAACACACACCAGACTAATTTTACCCGAACATAACCCTACCGCGGTCGAACAATGTTATTATGTTCACCTATCGTTCGTGGAAAAAATGGCATCTTAAATCTATCTGTTCTGCACTTGATCTTTCTAATGTTTGTAACAGGATATCTCCTACCGTAGTACGATAGGGGTAATAACACATTTTCAACATTACTGCTAAAGAGACCTCCTTCCAATTTATGCAAGAGATTTAATCTGCAATTTAACCGTTGCTCCGTTAGTGGTTCCCAGCCTAGCACCTCTAATATTTTGGATACACTACTAAGTTTATCATAACAAAGTTTTACAAATCTAGCTCTACATTGCACGCGATCCAATTCGGCAATCAATCCAATTTCGTAAGGATCCCTTATACGTACTAGCGGCACATTCTGAACGAGGTCTAAGCAGTGAAAGATAACTTTTCTCTTTGACTGTATCACACTTACCCAGAACTCTTCTAATGAATCCTATTTTTTTGTTATCTTGTCCACATATTCCCCGTATATGTTTCACCAAGGATAGGTCGTGAGCGAGGTCAACGCTTAAGTATTTAATTGAGCTTACACGTTTTATTTCGGTGTTCCCGATGCATCAGGCGTTCGGGAGGGAATTGCTCTTTTTCCAAAAATTTATGACTACACACTTTTTGAAGTCTAATTCTAATTGATAAGTGTCGCACCAGTATTTGTAGCATTAAGGTCATCCGATAAAGCTTCTCTGTTCTCAGGATCACAGATATCATGCCACTGATGAACCACTGCATCATCAGCAAATAAACGTATCTTACTAGTGACTTCTGAGTCAATGTCGTAATCATGTCAATAATTCTATCTGCGCCTGTGCTTTGAATAAGGTGATGATATTCGGCGACTTTGTTTTTTAAACTTCGGCAATTTACTACCAATATTGATGATGTAAAATGAGGAAATGATTAAAGAGGCATGGGAAGAACTGGAGGTAGGAATGAAAGTCGGAGGGGAATTCGTTAAATCGGTTAGGTTTGCTGATGACCAAGCATTAGTTGCTCAGTCAGCCAAGGGGTTGCAAGCATTGCTGAGTGAATTGGAGGTTCAGTGCGATAAATATGGGATGAGAATCAATATTAATAAAACAAAGGTTATGCGATTTTCCAGAAAGAAAAAGGCTAAGCTAAATATTAAAATAGGCGGGGAAAAAATAGAGCAGGTAGAACAGTTTACATATCTCGGAAGTGTTTTGGACCAACACGGTCAAAGTGGTAGGGACGTAAGGAGAAGAATTGCGCTAGGCAAGGAGGCTTTCTCAAGGAGGAGGGAGTTGATGACGGGGACGTTGAGTAGGGATGTTAAGACAAGACTCGTAAAAACTCTGATATGGAGCGTAGCTATGTACGGCGCGGAAACGTGGTCGCTGAATCAGGAGGATAGACGTAGATTGGAGGCTTTTGAAATGTGGGTGTGGAGAAGAATGGAGAAGGTGAAATGGACCGAAAGGAAAACAAATGAGGAAGTACTAGAAATGGTGGGGGAGGAGAGGGGTTTGTTGAGAGAAATCCTATGGAGGCAGGAAAAATGGATGAAAGGCGTATTGAGCGGTAGTGGAATGTTGAAGAGGGTAATAGAGGGGAGAATGTTGGGCAAGCGAGATAAGGGTAGGAACAGGATAGGGATGTTGGACGGGATGAAGGGAGGAAAGAAGTACACCGAGATGAAGAGGGACCTGATATAGATTAGTTTGCTAGGTGGGGAGTCACAAAATGTTTATTTGATAGTTGTGTCCATCCAAAAACCTACCTTAACCGGTAAATTACCTAATAATAATAATTGATGATGTTGCCTTCGCCCTCGTTCCCCTACGCCGTGGCGCTCAATCGGGCAGCACGTGCTTCCACCGCATTCCGTTAGACGGCGCGCGCGTCAGTCGCACAAGCGTGTGTCGCGAGAGATGCGCATTTCTCTCCCCCTTTCCCGTCCCCCGACGTTCCCCGGCGCGCGCTGTGGTCGATAACCCGCGTTCCCGCCACACGGCAGCGCGGCCGACCAATGGGAAGAGGGCGCGCGGCCCAAGGACGTGGGGCCCGCGGTGGGAAGGAGGGGGCGCGCGTGTGGGTTTCCCCCGACGCAGCTGCCGCGTCGGACGACGACACTATCTGGATAGAGAGCTAAAGCGGCGACGAAACGCGCCAGGGAACGAGCGGTGTGTTATATTTATAGCGGAGCGTATTTGCCATGGAGTCGGTGGAGGAGATGATCGTCGCGGAGATCCGTGACAACTACTCCTTCCTGTACAACGTGAGGGATCGCAAGTACCGGAACCGGGAGGAGAGAGACAAGGCCTGGGCGGAGATCGCGGGGATCGTGGAACTAGACGGTACGCTAAATATCCCCCCCCCCTGCTTCTGTCGTCCGTCTATGCACGGCGAAGAGGGCTTGCGGCCGCGCTCGTGGGCAGGGTGGGCAATAGATCCGAGTAGCGAATCAATTCTTTTCCGTCTCCTATCCGCCGTCGTGCCGCCTGCCTGCCTGCCTCGCCCCTCTCCGCCCCCCGCCTCCCGCATGTCGGAGTCGCGCGCGGGAACGGCGGCGAACGCGGGGGTGCCCGGGGGGACGCAACGGCGCGGCGTGCCGAGGGAAGTCATGCGGCTCGCGCGGTTGGAGGCGTCCGCCGGAGAGCTGGCCGCCTCTGGCGGAGGGCGGGGCGGGGAAGGAGGGAGGGGGGATGCGACTCGCCGCGCTTTTAAACTTAACGCCGCTCGCGTGCAGGAAGCAGAGGCATCCTCGGCACCCGTCATCATCGGATTGACGCAGCTTCCTCCACTACCGCTCCTCTCTCCGCCAGCCTCTTCATTGTCCCCTCAATTTAATGTTCATGACGATCGCTCTCACCTTTTCGCGTCCATCGTCATATCTTGTTCTCTTCCTCGCTGAACTTTAGCTCGTTTTCCCTTCGCGTAAATTTAGCAACGAAATTACCCGAAAAAGTCTAAACAATAGAAACTATGAAAGGAATTAGTGACCACATGACAGTAAATGCTGAGTGTTTACTACATGGGGTCCGAAATAAGAAGCCTTAAAGAAGAATTTACTTGTTTAAAGAAATGAACTATAATGGCCTAAAATGCGTGCCACAGAGCCAATTTGCAAATTTTGAGAACTATAAAAATTACCAAAATACTGACGATACGTACAATCACTTCCTTAAGACAACGGGCTCAGCAATCAACCATTTCATTTCCAGTAAATTTATAAAAGATAAGACGGAACCTATATGATTCAACGCGGATTTTTGGAAAGGCATTGCGAAGTCAAAGGCTGTCACGCCAAGATGAAAAATATAAGGGATGACATCTCTAGCGACAAAATAAATGAGATCACTTATGATTACAAGATATCTAGGGTGAATGCCAGGGAGAAATTTCAGAAAGCGTTACGCGAATTCAAAAGGAGAAGATTAGCGGAAAATTTGAAAGTGAATCCGAAAGCATTTTGGTCGTACGTCAGAGAAGTTAAGGGAAATAAGTCAACAGTTAATTCACTCAAAAATAATAAAGGCGAAAGAGTAACCAGCAGTTTGGAAAACGCTAACTAATTAAATTCCTTCTTTCAAAGCGTCTTTATTAATATCTCACAGAATACCCCCGATAGCTTACCAAATTGTGCCGGTTAACCGATGCCCATAATTGAAATCTCATATAATGGATTAGAACGTTCCCTAAAAAATATTAAGCCTAATAAACCCTCCGGGGCCGATCAAATGCCTACTCGTATATTAAAGGATGTAGCGTCGGAAAAAGGTATTTAGAAATAATATTTAAGAAGCCGCTAATAGATCACTAAGTTCCCAGAGATTGGAAATCTGCTAACGTAACACCAAAATTTAAAAACGGAGACAAGAAGGTACCGAGTAATTACAGACCTATTTCCCTCACATCTATTTCGCGCAAGGTTATGGAACATCTAGTTGCTAGTTCGGTAGTGAGACACCTCGATAATCATGAGTTATTAATGAAAGCACGGTTTCCGAAAGGGTAGATCCTGCGAGACGCATCTTGCGCTTTTTCTTCGACATATTCTTATTTCGGGAGAGAGAAATGTTCCAGTGGACGCGTAGCCTTATGCTTAAATTCGCGTAACCAATGACCCCTTCCCCGCATCAGTGACGAATTCAACTGGTGCAATAATGGATAGCACCACATGAATTGTCTTTTCAATAAGGGACCATGAGGATATATGAGGATAAATAGAGATATACAATTCTATTAGGGTTATTATTTGATAAAAAACCCCATTTTTTCTTACAGTAATGATTCCTTAAGTTGTTAAATCCATGTATTCCTTCTATACTTATCAATGCTGTTAATTACATTGATATTGTAATTAAATGCGCGAGTCCTATTCTCGACTTGTGGTTATTCCCTGCTGTGATATTTAGATTTCTAATGGTTCTCAGTAACCGCTATTATTTTATTCTATTATGCAACCCTAATGCGTCGTGGCTAGAATTCCAACTTAAGACTTGTTCTTCATTCAGCGAGGCAACTAATCGCCATGGCTGCGTTCAAGGGGGCTTCCCCTCTGGCGGTTCCCACTTCTCCCAGGCCCCTTCCTCCCTCTCTTCGACCATTTGTTAACTGCACCTTGAAGATTTAAATTATCCTTCTATTTGTGATTCACTTTGCTCGTGATTTCTTTTACTTTTCGCTCTACCCTCAAAGACGTTTAATTCTCGGTGGAGCTCATTGACTCTGAGCTCCACTGGACAATTTCTGTTGACAAAGGGTATTGTGCCTAGATACGTCTATCAGACTGTCTTCCATAGCTAAAATAAAACCTCCGTCACTCCTCCGAGAGTCACTTTGCCAATATAAAGTAATGCCGCGAGGCAACTCGTGCGTGTTCGCAGGGAATTCACATACTACTTCACCACGTCCAACCAGAAATCGACCGACGCGGTTTGGAGGCGAGAATGGAAATAGGAGAGCGCCTCATATAGCTTACCGTTACCAATTCCAGTTAATTTTACAAGGTGATTGTTCGCTGAATTCACCATTGCCGCACCTAGAGCGGTTGAGGCACGGAACAAACTGTCAGGAAGAGAAGAGAAACTCGGCGAAAGGAGAGCACGTGACTCCTCGATTTTTGTCGAGGCATTTGAAAATAACTATGATTAACTAAACAGTGGAGCGAGAGACTCTCTCCAGCATAAATGTTTGTTATTCTCAGTTTCAGATATCGCGCTATGAAGGCCAGTTCGGCCCAATTCCATCCCTTTTCGCCAGGCAAATTTGAAGCAAATCTATCAGATGATTGCTCGCATTTCAAGGGGTTATTCATGAGCCGGACGCCCTAACTTTAAAATAAGAAATTTAAATTCACTCTTTACGCATGATCAAACGGCGAGTGTCTTTTTTATAGCCAATAATGTCGAACTGTCAATAAAGAAGACAAATGGCATGCAGTCCACGGTCACGGCCAATATTATGAAGGCATCAGCAGGGAAACGCAAGAATGGCTCGAAATTGACCCGATTAAACGACCTGACAATAATACTCAATAGATGTGATGATTGTTCCATCCGATTGAGAAAACGATTTGTCCGATGGTGGCTGTTTACCAAACGTAGGAAAACGTACCATAGCAATGGACTGTTTGGGTACCACAAATAAGGCAAACCTTGCTAAAGCCCTTTCAGCATAGTGAAATGAAAGTCTGGCAGGAAAAACTGTGCAAATGCCTTGGCTGCAGTAGTAAGTTCCATGCGATCTAACCTCCGAGTTACGATTTCGCGAGATTTCTCCATAGCAATAGGATTTATGAAGACGATGTCGGCCAGTGCAACCCCCAGAGGAACCACAAGGGACAATTGTTAAATCATTTATTATTTATTGCAGAGGTGACCAAAGAAATAAACTGAGAGAGAATTCTCATAAATTCAAGGACTTTAGAAATGCCTATAGTTGTGCATTCTTTAACGGATTGTTCTCCACATCAGATCAGAGAGAGGCTGAACTGGGCCAATTCAAGTTGAACATGACCGCTTTATTGGGAGGGCATGGGTCAAATTTTCTGGTTTTGGACAAAATTGGTGTTATCAGAGCACATCTGATTATTCTAAAGATTTTTTCGCGTGAACGAGTATGAGGGTAATTGTTGAAATCGGCTTCGGTCCGCGAAATCAGATACCTACGATATTTGTTCACTACAGGGTGATTATATATTTTTATTTGCATATTTCTCATGGAAATTTACAATTTGGGTTACTTGTAGCTTAATATTAATGTGTATTGCGTGGTACAAGTTTCATTGATTCGACTCCACCATTGCGTTAGAGGCAGGCTTTGTCAGATGAAACATGTTCAGTTCACCTACGTCTGCTTCCGAGGGTGAATAAATGTTTCCACGAACGTGTTCGTGCAAATGAGGGTAGATAAAATCCCCGTGAAACTACTTAAAGGTGGGAGGAAGAGTTTTTATTGACTAATTCGTAGCATTTGTTAGGGAGGAATTTTCCTGGAAGACTTCATCAGATCAGTGTTAGTTCCTATTACAAAAAAAGAGAAAGGCAGCAATATGTGAGGACTACATAACAATAAGTTTTCGCACACAGCTAAAGTGATTCTCAGGATCATCATCAAGAGGATGGAGAGGAGGGCAAATGATTACTTAGAGGATAATCAGTTTGGGTTCAGGAAGGGGAAAGGCACATTGACACCATTGCAACAATGTGATCAATAATCTAAATGAATATAGAATACAATCAAAATGTATTTGTCGCTATTGTTGAATCCGAAAAGGCATTTAATAGAGTGAATTGGCTGGAATTAATGAATGATTTCAGAACATCAACAGAGTAGATTGCAGGTGTAGGAGGCTAATCAACAACCTGTAAATGTCGCAGAGTGCATGGGTGCAAGTGGTGGAGGGAGAGTCAGGGTGGGTAAGAGTTAAGAAAACTGGTTAGAAATGGGTATCCATTATAAGCCTTGCTGCTGAACGTATATGGGCAGTAAATGGTGAAAGGGGTATGGGAATAACTAGGAATTATAATAATGGGAGGAATTTAGGAATTAATTTGCTTTGTTGCTTTTCCCCTCAATTCAGTTCACAGTTTGTAATCTACAAGTATTTCTCCAATTTCATTGATTGACAGCCATTTTGTTGTGTACATGTGTGAAGGGCTGTTTGGGAAGACATTGGCAATAGACTAATGGCATCCTTGGGGTAGAGGAATGGTGGGGTGGCTAAAGTACTAACTTCTCACCCAGAGGGCCTGGGTTTGAATCCAGGCGGCAGCAGATATTTTTCATTGGTTTTGGCTTTGTGAAGAGCTCTTTGAGTGAGCACCCCGACTGTCAGATGGGACATTAAGCTGCAGACCCCTTGGTGCCTTTCGTTAAGAGTAAGCTAATCCCAATGTTGGGTTTCTCCCCACCCCTCATCCTCTCCTGTCCATCCTCAATGGTGCAAATGACCTCGGCTGTCGGTCGCTTCCCCTAAAAACTACTACTACTAATGGCATCTGTCATTTATGCCCTCACAGCAAAGTCATGCAAGACAAGGTGGCGAAGTATCAGGGATCGGTACCTCAAGGAGCGGCGTCGCCAGTCATCAGACAGTCCCGAGAGGAAGAAGTGGCGCCTCGTGCCAATGCTTACGTTCCTGGATGACACCTTGGAGGGGAAGACACCGTGAGTGACCCAACCTCACCCTTCTCCCTACTCTTACTTTCCTGTGGTGGGACATGTCTAGACATGACCGGCAACTTTCTATCCACAACTATCCACCCACCAGTTGGCAAGTCCAACCCACCAGTTACCAACTTATGCCGACCAGTTCACTTATATAAAAGTAAAACGAGTTCCTATGGAGTGCCATAGGTACTCGCTTTACTTTCAGATGATTTGCCTATGTGGTTTGACTTTGACTATGACCAACTACCCATCTATCATTAACTATGTATAAACTTAATTCAAAGAACCCATGGGAATTGCTGCCATAAAGCTTCAGTTGAGTTGCCTGCTGGTGTAAGCCCATAAATGTGAGAAATACTCACCATCCTTCCATTTAACTTGTTTACTTTGACAGTGGTGACAACAGAAAATACCAATTGTACAAAAGTTCTACCTACAAGAATGGAATATGCATTGTGCATGACTGCAGATATTTCACTGAAACTTCTATCATTTGGAATTTTCAAAGCTACCACCCATTCCCTAAATTTAATTGGAACCAACTGGCATTATCAATTATGCTTTCCCATGAACAAAGATTAGATTTACAAATGGAATTTCTACCTTTCCTGAAACTTCATTCTTTATGACTTTGTGTATGCCTTTGAAATGCGTCTCATCTCACTCGGATAATATCAGGTTATATTTAAAAAAGTGGTGTCTAATAAAAGAGCTCCGCCCACTTGACTGTCATTTACTCACTTCTGTAGCCTTCAACACAGTTACAGTACCCTCTCTCCCCCCTGCACCTCCCCTCTCCCCCATTTTAAAACTATACAAGACATCCATTTCCATTGACAATGGAAATAACTACTATGGAAGGGTAAAGGGTATAAAATAAAGGAAGAGTATGAATGCAGATTTAGTTGGACTCTGCACAAAACATTAAAACCACAGTAATCAGCTCAAAGTTTGGTTTGATATCTGAGGGTAGAGCAGACTAAACACAAATCTGTATAGAAATTTATGCATCAACTGGGTGTTATCACTGGCGTCAATGGGATTTGAACCCATGTAATAAATGAAATTTGGTCTTTCAGGCATATATGGGAATAAGCATAGGTTAGAGGGTGCTTAGACTTAGATATGGTTGAGGAAGAAAAATGGACAAAGGTAGAAAAGAAGTTTTATACGAGATATAAGTACAGAGGAAGTGACTGTGAGAAATTCAAAAGAGGCAGAAAATGTGAGATGAGGAGATATTTTGTGGTCATGAGATTCCAGGATTATGTCAGGTTAAACACAAGTCCACCCGATAGTTGTTAGGGGTGCCTTCATACTGCCTGTGATAATGACACTGCATAAACTACTCTATTTTAAGATAACTTTAACAATGACAAGATTTATAAGTTGATGAATATTAGCACACTCAAAGTCATTATGTAGTCAAAAGAGAGTAGAGAAGCTGGCTATCACAGTGTAAGTGGATGCAGACAGTTTGGTCTTTAAGAGACAGCATGAGGAAGAGAAATTTATCAAAGGCTTTACTAATTTAATGAATGCTGTTCCAATACATGTCTCAAAGTTCCATATCACAATAATGTTTCCGGGTTGGTTATCTACCACAGTCATCCACAATGCCACAGTTTTCACCTATATTTTTAAGACAGCCCAACAGCCTCCCTGGAGTGAGGGAATAGGAGAGGATGAGGAGTCCTGAATTGGATCTTCCTCTAACCCTCAATATTTTCTGTTACCACACCATGCATGGTCATTTATGTGTGAAAGATGGGCAATATGTGGATATCATATCTTCTGTAGGCAGCCCCAAAATATTTACGAACACATGTACAATATCATTTGAAATGTTTTGGCAAAAGCATGGGAAGAACAGAGGATGAACAATAAAATAATACAGCAATCCTTGAAACATTAATTACTCGTAGCTTTAGCCGATGAATGGCAGATATGATGAAAGGTAGAAGAATATCTTTCTGCCTATAATGCAAAGATTCAATCTTCTGTGTACAAATAGGCGCAGAGGCATGAACAGGCTGAGGGAAGAGGAGGTTCCCTCCACTATGAACGTCGCATCAGGAAATCTACTTTCCAGATGCGACGATGAAAATGTGCAAGCAGGAAGATTGAAAACAAGGTGAGTATTATGCAAGGTGATGACAATATTTTCATATTTCACTCGTCAAAGAAGCAGATCACCTTATATGTAATAGGTGGCTACTGTAATTGAAAAATTAAGGTGTGTAAATATAGAGCAGTATGGAAGATATTAATTATTCAAAATTATCCCCTGCAATACACAAAGTCTGTCTGATTTAATATGTAAGGCATTCCAGGGAGAAAATTTGGAATGACAACTACTCAGGATATTGACCACATTTCCGTATTTTGCCTAGAACTGCCATAGCATACATGCCATTCAATTCACCTTCAGTAGGAGGTGTGGGAAGCTCTCGTTGGTCAGAGAAAATGCCTTTCCCGGTCTATCCTATCAGAAATAGCATGGCGGGCTGCTGCAAAGCATGAGACCTATCGCGGGAGAGGGGGGCCAGTCGGGGTTTCGTGTAGGTTTCGGGAGATATGGCTCTGTGACGCCAGCAGCAGCCGCCCTCGCTTGAAACGGCCCGATTCCTTCGCAGGCGGACGCCGAGCGTGCTGAGGAAGAAGGTCGACCTGTCACCCTCAGCCCGTCGCATCATTTTGCCAGCCATGTCTCTGCCGCCACCTCCGCCGCGCCCCTCTACCACCGGCGTCTTCCCCGTGTCCATCCTTAAGGCAGCCAGCACCTCCGAGTGCTCCCCGCGCCGTCAGCCGGCCACCACCACCACCACCGGCGCTCACTTCCAGCCGCAGCCCGCCATCACCTCCACCACCTCGCTCCTCCTGCTGCCCTCTCCGGCCACCTCGAGCACCACGTTCGACCCCACCACCGCGGCGGAGACCGCCAGCCACGGCGGGGGAGCAGGTGAGGTGACACCCCCGACGAGACCCACTCCCCTCCTATTCCTCCATATGGCCCGCACTTCCTTTCTCATGATCAGGGGGGTGGCAATGCTATGCATCGATCGATTAATCGACATAAATCGATGCTACTTACAGCAACAATCCTTCCATTAGAGTAACCATTTTGCCAGCATATAAAATCGAAGGCCACAAAAGAAACTATACAAACTGTTAATAGGAAAAGGGCAAGGAAACCATGGATCACAGATGAGATGATTTGAAGGATAGATGAAAGGAGGAAATGGAAGAAAGTACACACAGAATTAGGCAGAAGGAAGAAGAAAGAGCTAAATAATAAATTGAGTTGAGTAACATGTAGAAGAACCATGGAAGACGCAGTGTGAGGATATGGAAAGTTTGCCAAGGAAGGGTAAACTTTAAACACTATACAAAAACACTATCAGGAAGTAAGAAGGGAAGATCTATGGTAGCAGTTAGATATAAGTCGGGTAAGATAATAGTAAAAATAACTTTGGCCAGCAAGGTTAAACACAGAAAGAGTAGATGATGCATATGAAGATAGCTTAGGCCCAGGCATTGAGGTAACCCAACAATAGGATAGAAAGGGCATTGAGGGAGATGACATCAAATAAGGCTGTAGGGGTAGAAATTATTCCTGTGGAACTACTAAAAGGGTTTAGGAAATTGTGGAAGGATGAGTCTATATGGACTGATTCATAGCATCTATGAGGTAGGAATCTGGCCAGAAGACTTTGTGAGGTCAGTGTTAGTTCCTATTCCGAAAAAGATCAACACCATGTGATTACTACAGAACAATAAGCTTGATATCCTACGCAGCTAGAGTTATTCTCAGGATCATCAACAAAAGGACAAAGAGTAAGGCAAATGATAACTTAGGGGTAGATCAGTTTGGGTTTAGGAAGGGGAGAGGTACGCGTGATGCCATTGCAGTAATGAGATCACTAATCGAGAGGAATATAGGATACAATCAGAATGCATTTGCCTGTTTCGTAGATTTCGAAAAGGCATTTGATAGAGTGAATTGGGAAAAACTAATGAGTATATTGCAGAAAGTAGGAATGGATTGGAGGCACAGGAAGCTGGAAGGAAGGCACAATCTGTGCATGTCTCAGACTGCTCAGGTGTGAGTGGTGGATGGAAAGTCCACCACTTGCACCTGAGGGGTTAGGAAGCAGGGTTAGAAAGAGGTGTAAGGCAGGTGTGTCCATTATCACCAATGCAGTTCAACATATATGTGGAGGAAATGATTAATTAAAAAGGCATGGGAAGAACTGGAGATAGGAATTAAAGTTGGCAGCAAATTTGTTAAATCAGTTAGGTTTTCTGATGACCAAGCTCTAGTTTATCAGTCAACCAAGAGGTGGCAAGCATTGCTGATTGAAATGTAAATTCATTGTCATAGATATGGGATGATAATCAATAAAAATTAAACAAAGTTATGTGGTTTTCCAGAAAGAGAAAGGCTAAGTTAAATATTAAAGTAGAAGTTATTAAACTAGAGCATGTGGAACAGTTAACCTATCTTGGAATTGTCTTAGACCGAAATGGTCATATTAGTAGGGACATAAGACAAAGAATTGTATTAGGCAAAGAATCTTTTACAAGGAGGGAATTGATGAAAGAGATCTTGAATAAGGTTTTTAAGAAAAGGTTTGTTTAAACTTTTAAACTGATATGGAGCATAATTTTGAATGCCATGGAAACATGATAATTGAACCAGGATGTTAATTAAGGATTGGAAGCTTTTGATGTGTGTGTGAAGAAGGATATAGATTACGTGGACAGAAAGGAAGACAAATGAGGAAGCGGGATATACCAGAAGTGCTAGGTATGGTGGCAGAGGAGAGGGTTTTGTTGGGAGAACTCCTATGGAGGCAGGAAAAATGAATGAAGGATTGGCAGAATAATTGATTGGCAGTGGGATGTTGAAGACTATAATAGAGGGGAGAATGTAAGGCAAATGAGGAAAGGGCAAGAATAGGATAGGGATGTTGGGTGGGATGAAGGTAGGAAGGAAGTACCCACAGATGAAGAGGGGCTTGTTGTAGAGTAGGATGTTGGGTTAAGTTTTGTTAGGAGAGACAAGATATTTATTTGGTAGTTGTGTCCATCCAAAACCTACGTTAACCAGTAGATTAGCTAATACATTGTCATCTACTTGTTCAGTCATTTCACCATTTTCATCCACTATCAATCTTCCCATTCTCTTTATCAAACTACAGAAATTATTTTGCATGGTATGACCCTTTCTATTACTACATGGGAGATATTCATGGCACCCCCTCAGCCACCAATGCTACATTTTTGACATTTATAAGAATGGGCAGATTGACATATTCAATTTGGCATTATACCAGCTATCATATTTTAAGGAATTCTTCTGGGTTATAGTAGTACCTGAGATCCCTAGGTCCATATCCTGAGAGAGTACTATCCCAGACTAAGAAAGAAGCCCATCAAAATCACAAAAATGCCAAATAACATGAATAGAGAAGACTGATACCCTCTCCATAGTGCTCAGAAGAAATTCCTTTGAGAAAGAGCGTATCAGGAAGCAGGTAGCTCAGGGTATGCCCTAATCAAAGGTGGTTAAAACTTAAAGTCAACACCTTCGACCTGAATATGTTGGTTGGAACACCATCAAAACTGTTGTCAATGATATCAGCGTACAAGGTGAAGACCCAAAAAAAGGAGAGAAATTCTCTGAAAAATGTTGCAAAACCTAAGAACCAACATTATAACACGACCAGAAATTTGAGACTAAAATAAGTCCCTCTTCAATTCCGCATAGTTCTTTCCACCCTTCAACCCATCCATCATGCCTATCCTATTACTACCATTCATAATTTGCCTAATGTTCTCCTGACTTTCACTGTCTTCAACATCCCACTATTACTGCAATGGAATAAGATGTTCCCCTCCCCTTCCTGAACCCAAATTGATCATCCCCTACATAATCATTTGCCCTGATCTCTAACCTATTGATGATGATCCTACAAACCACTTCATCTGTGTATGAAAGCAAACTTATCGGCCTGTAGTCCACACATACTGCTGCCTTTCTCTTTTTTGTAATAGGAACTAACACTGATCAGACAAAGTCTTCCAGGCAAATTCCTCCCTCATAAATGCTATGAATTAGTCCATAAAAACTCTTCCTCCCAACTTTTCTTAAACGTTTAAGTAGTGCCATGGGAATGTTGTCTACCCCATGGAATCATTTGATTTTAATTCCCTTGATGTCGTTTCTACCTCAACGACCATTAAGCCGTTGACCTAAGCTATCCCATCTATGTCATATTCCATCAAACTATTATGTGCTCTTCAACTTATGGGTGATCTTACCATGAGAAATCATTTTTGCTCTTATCAGCACAACTCCATGGGTCATCAGAATACACAAGCCCCTTCACCATATCAATGTTGTAAGTTTACAGGGAGGGTTTTAGCTTTCAAATTATTCTAATTTTATAATAATGAAAGCCTGATGGCTTCTCACCAATTCAAGTTCAAGTAAAATCTCTGTGATCAAGCAAGTTCAATGCAACTTCATACTGCGATGAAATCATATTTCTCTCTGCTGCCTTTTGGACTAGCTGCACTGCACTCTAATCCCTATCACAGATTACACTCACCATGCATGACTCTTTAATGATTACATATCTATAATCATCTTTTAAGCCCATGCTATCATTTCAGAATCCCAACGAAAGGATGCAGATCCATTGGGTAAACTCCCACTCAATCCTCCTCAGTCTCTGGATGAGGAGGATTACTATGGCCTGTCCGTTGCTGGGAGACTGAAGAAGCTGAGCCAGAGGGAACGCGCCCTTGTGCGCATCGAAATAGAAAAATTATTTTTAAAACATGAAACCTAACAGTAAAAATGTTTATGGAACACTGTCTTTCATTGGAAACATTCCTTTTACTTTTCCTATATATTGTTTAACACTCTCAGGTTTACTTTATAGGATGACATTTTCTTGTGGTTAAGGTGTTGAATTTTTTACATTATAGAAAATTAAAAACATCTTTAAGTAAAAATATCAGATAAAGAAAAAAATCTTCAAGTGACAATGAATGCTAATCGATAACACTTAGATTAAAAATACCTATTTTGAACCCCCAACTAATTAGACTACCTTACAGGAGAACACTTGATTTCTCATTTATGCTTCTGTATGCCACTCAATTTCCCTGAACTTCTAATTGTGATATTATTACCTATCACCACAATGCAGTTGCCCCCCATGTCAGCCTTAACTCATAAAATCTTGATCCTTTGATGGTCATTTGTGTATGCAATCTTATTTTTTCAAATAACTCTAAATCCAGAATTTCTGGTTACAGGATGATGCTTTCTATTATGTTGTAAGGATTTCAAATTTTTCAGGCGGATTTTCCCTGTGTCCAGCTTAATTCAGATATTAGTGCCAGATGATTATTGAATATTCAAGCTTGATGTCTTGTTAAGAAATATCACATTCCCAAAACTTTTTTGATCAATTCTTTCCCTACAACTCATTCAATTGAGCCTTTTTTCTTTTAAGCAGCTATGCAGATATTTGGCACACATTTCTCCTATTTTAGGAACAATGACAGAGTATTTGAGTAGTTCTGCTACACTTCAATATACTCCTTTGAGTCTATAGTAAAAATGGATGACTTTCTTTTGTAAGGTATGCATGAAATGTAATATGATGTAAATATGAAACTGTCACAGAATAATACTAATATGACTCTGATGGAACAAGGTAGAATATATTTCGAACAAACCAAGCTAGTGACATCTTAAAGGGCAAATTCCAACATTGGAACTGGTAGTAGGGATTTGTCCAATAACATTAGGATTTTCACATTAGAGTAAAATTAAAATTCTCTCTGCAACTTGAAATATAAGTATTTTTGTGCGTTGGTAGGCTTAACATCAACAGAGGTATGGCATTTGCCTTTGAAAGGGCAACAGTGATGTCTAAGATGGGGATTGTGAGGGGAAGATAGTGGTGAAAAAACATATGTCAATTTTTCCATAATGCATACTAGCATTCTCAATACTTTTAAGCCATGGTAAATATTGACACGCCCAAATTATTTTTGTTAACAAAATTCTTTGTGGTACATCTACATTCAAATTGTCATTCTTGCATCTTCAGCAGTCTCTGGTGTAAAAGAGTTAAAAAAAAAACTAGGCCTTTTTTTAATTCAAGTTGGAATGTGGATGGATGAACACAGTTTAGCCATAATTAGCATCATGATATTTCTTGTTGATTTATCAACATGTAATGGACCACCCAAATTTTCAAAATGAATGAACACCATTCAATTTTGTTAAGGGAGTCACCAAATACCTCTGCTCTCATCCCTCGCCACTTCCCAATCAGGAATGCCACAATACTACACCAAATGCCAAAAAGCCACAATATGCGGGTGGTCTAAAAAGTTTCCAACACAGAAAATTTCAGAAAAAATTTCTTGTATCTTTGTTAGGTCAGAAACTTTTCAGACCACCCTTGTACAATTCCACTATACTATACTTTTTGAAAAACTGAAATAATACGTAGTATAGCTTTTCTCTAGAAAAATCCTTTGTCTTGAAATTAGAACCTATTTTATTTGTAGATTAGACATTAAAAATATATAATACAGCTCTAGTATAAAGTTATGCACCAGTTGGCAAATGTCCTGTGCTTCCTTCAAGTCAAGGAAATTGCCAAGTTATTCTTGATAATATTGAGAATATTACAACACTTGTTCATCTTAGGCCTCCAGGAGGCTTAATCATTAAGAGATTCATGACTCACTCATTCTTCCAAACTCTTTGATATAGCATATCTTTTTTCAGTTTGTGTTAACAAAGGATCTGTATGGCAAAACATTACTAAGATCATCCAAGTGAGTAGTATATGTTAAATCTCTTAAAAATAATGAACCAAGCTCAAATAACATTTTTTTAATTCACCCTTTCATGAGATTAAAAAAATCCCCAAAGGTCTGGGTTAGTTAATTTCACATTCATCACTTAACCATCCATATCACTTCATTTCTGAATAACTCCAATAACCCTGTAGCTCAGTTGTTGCTGAATAAAGATTTAAGAAATACTGAAAATATTCCACAGACTCAAAACTGGAAGAGGTACTTTCCAGGATGTCAAGGTAGCTTTCAAGCCTTGCAGTGCATAGACACAGACATTCTACCAAAATGGTTCCCTCATGTTGCCCTGGACACCTTTGAGATGCTCATTGAAGTGCAAAAGAAATGTTGAGCTACATTTTGAACCATGCATGTCCACATTTGAAACCTTCCACAACTAAATTTCTGAAAAAACATACTCAAACGGCAATACAATTCCAAAGATGCACTAGAGCAAGACACAATTGACATATTCATTATGTAAGAAATGTGATTTTCAATAATTATCCATTGGAATTAATTCTAAAACTGATGAACAGTGACTACCTAAAGAATATTTAAATAATAATGTGTAACTTCTACTTACCTTGACTCGAGTCATCAGCACCAAAGTTCCATCTTCAATCAACTCGATGGTCACTAAATGTAATGATGTTGATTTCACAGCTCCTGGAGCCACTTCCTGGCAGTTCCATTTCATTTGAATCATCACTATCCACTTGTGGATCGCAACACTTAGTCAAGAAGTATCAATTTAGGACCTCAGGACCAAGACCAGTATCGACCTAAACAGAAGTGAACTGTTTTTATGGCATATCTAATTTAAAACAATAAAATAGTAACAATGTATGGAGTTTAGAGTCAACTTCTATCTAAATTGCAGTGCTTACTAGCTGTCTGAGTGAAGGCCAACACTCCTCCAGTGGACATGCAGAAAGTAGCCCTCAAGTCATATTCTCTGCATGCACATGATTTCCATTCAATCTATGATGTTGGATGAGGTCACTTAACATGTGCACCTGAGGTTTCCCACCATAAGAATGGAAAGGAAACAATTAGATTTTCAAAGACTGCTTACAATGATCCACAACCCTATGTGACCCAGGCTCTCTCTTTGCACCGCATGAGGGAGTAACCAAGAATAGATGATGAAATGATGACATCTACTTACGTACAACTAATGGCCGATAAACTTTGGACAGCATGGTAGCAGATAATAATGAAAACTTTGGATCCTGCATCATTTTAAATCACAATAAGATCATGGCATCTGAAAAGATAAAAGGTTGAAATCCCACGGCAATGAAGACTAGAGTATATGCATGGTTACTCTGCAAATGTTTACTGCAGCAGAATAACATATTTGAAAGTCTTTGAGCTGGAATACTTGCAGAAATTTAGGAATGAGTGGATTCCCAATGTAACGGCAAGTTGAGGGATTGAATTGTTTCATCATACATGATAGGGATCAGCATTGGCAGAACTCAAAACTGTATGTAAGCTTTTGAGGAATGGGAGACCCTTAAGGCTGTTGATTGTCATTTCTCATGGTTTCATCAAATCACAATAATTGAGGAACTAGCAAGAATTGATAAAATAATGCTTTCTCGTGAAAGGATAATTATCAAAGGTTCAGCATTGATTTACAAAATTGAATAAAGGGAGTATTACTTACTAAAATAGAGAAAACATTTGTGACTTTCATACTTGGAGGACTGCCAAAGGAAAGGTACAAGGACTTAATTTGGTCCTAGGCATTGTCATCTTGGTGGTATTAAAAAATAAATTATGTTTAGTAGAACAGTTAGAAAAACTCAACAAAGAGTGGAAAGAAAGAAGATATGGCTCGTGTAACAAGGGAAATGTCTCAATAGAGGCAAATAAAGCAACAACGGGAGACACCCAATGATGTTGCTCTCTCAATAGAGAGATGAATATAGTATTAATTATGTCCCATTCCTTGAAATCAAATTTATGTCATTATATTTAACAAATTATAAAATATTTCGTTATCTACTCACTATAAAAGACCATTGTTTGTTGTTTTTTGCATACTGTAAACTCTCCATTATCCGTACTAATGGATGCAGCACAGATAGTCGAAAAATACCGAAATAAACAGGAAATATGGTCGTGATACAAAAGGGATACTCTCCTTTTTTCGTTCCTTGTGATTAATTCCCATTTTTTAGCTATGAAAAATATATTTTTTAGGGATTTTATAAGGGTAGAATTATTGTTTTAAAAGCGCGCAGAACTATTATCAAGTGAATAGCAGAACGTATTTTCCTCAGAAAGCTAAACCAATCACGTAGCTAGGAAGAGTCAACTGACTGACGAAGGGCGAATATTAACCAATGATCGTAGACGATGATTTATATGCTTCATATGATGTACCGTTTAAATTAATGCTACTGATTTATTTTTTGCATTGTAACATTATAGATTTGCTTGCGTTAAAGGAGAATATAGGATTCACAGGATTAATTAATAAAGCGAGGGAAACGGTAATGGGTGGGGTAAAAATGTTTAAATTAAAATATAAAAACGTATTGACAAATTTTGATTTTGTGAAATCAAAACTTTTACGACTGCTGAGGTATTTCAAACTACTTTATTTTAACATTATATCGAATTTTCAAAACGATAAATTATCTTACAACCCAATTTTTGAGAAAATTTTGACGTGATAGGAAGAAAATTACACATTTAATCGAGAGTTTATTGTATTTGATAAGAATATCATACAAAATTACAAAACTCTCCAATTCAATGACTGAAGTAAACTTTATTTTGTAGAAATTATGTATATGTTGTACATTAAATTGTACAGAATTGTCAATTAATTTTGTATATATGGATGCATAATCAACATTTTCACCAGAATGTAAATTTTATAGTTCTGTTTCTATTTTCTACCTTACGCTCATGAGCTCCACATTAAGAAATTCTACTATTGATGAAAAATTAGGCACTGTAAAAATAGCAGTTTTTTGGTTTCTTGATCAATCCAGAATATTGTAGCAAGAACTATATTTTAAATTACCAAAATCTTGTGATTTTCAGAGGCTAATTTGGTTTACATTTTCTTTTAACAGGAATTGTCTGTAATTTGCCTTAAAATTCTTAATCATGTGCTGATCCACAGACTGAAAAACATTTATGAGATTATGGAAAATTTGCAAAGGAAGGATGAAATTGGTACGCTTATACAAGAAGGTTAAAACATTATGGGGAAGGAAGAAGGGGTAATCTGTAGTAACAATTACAGACAAGTTAGGAAAAATATTAGTTGAACCAGAAAAGATCTAAGAGAGATGGAAGGAATATATAGATCTGTACGGTTAAGAATTTGGGCCAGGCTAGAAAGAGAATATGACATAGATGAAGATAATTTAGATGAATACAGCTAGACATACAAATAGACATAGATGAAGACAGGTTTCTCCACAGTGATATAAAAAGGGCATTGAGGCCAATTGAAGCCAAATAAGGCCGTGAGAGTAGACAACATATCTGCGGAACCAATTAAAGATTTAGAAAAATTTGAGAGGAAGTCTTATGAGCACATTTGTAGCATTTATGAGAGAGGAATCTGCCCAGAAGACTGAGAGTAGAGTGTTAGTCCCTAATGTGAAAAAGGTAAAAGATACATGATGTGAAGGGCTACTGAATAATAAGTTTGATTTTGCACTCCTAAAATTATTCGCAGGATCATCAACAAAAGAATGGAGACCAAGGGAAAGTATAACTTGGGGAATAATCAGTTTGGGTTCAGGGCAGAGTGGCAGTCATGATGCCACAGCAGTGATGAGGTTAGTAATAGAGAGTTACATAGAATAAAGTCAGGATATATTTGCTTTTTATTAGATTTTCGAAAGGCCATGGAGTGAATTGGGAAAAAATACTGAATATAATGCAAAAAATAGGAATAGATTGAACAATAATCCGCAACCTGTACATGTCTCAGACTGCTCAGGGACAAGTGTGGGACAGAGAGTCCTGATGGGCAATGTTAGGAAGAGGAGTAAGTAGGGCTATCCATTATAACCTCTCCTGTTCAAATTATATGTGGAGGAAATGGTTAAAGAGGCATGGGAAGAACTAGAAATACAGTTGTTGAACTAGAAGTGAGTTCCTCAAATATCTTAAAAATGTAATTGGCTTTCTTTAACTGGAATCTCGAGTTTATATAATGGCAGGTAACCAAACAGCCAGTGTACAGAGTTGCAATCACAGGAATTTGAGGAAAAACCAGCCAAAATAAAGTAAAAGTTTATCAAGAGTAACAAATATTTTTTATGCAAAGAAATCAACATATATCTGAACTTTCTGTATGATAATATATGTATTAAATAAATGTATAGAGAGTCTACCTAAAAAACCATAAACACAGTAATCAACCCAAAGTTGTTTGGTTCTGGTAGAGTTCACCCAATACTGAGGCCAACAGAGTGTGAAATTCACACATTAGGGAAGGTTGGCCAGATCTTTTCCCTTGATCTTCATTTCTGGTATCCAAAAAATCATATAGCTCAGGTGAAGCTGGGGGTGCCCAGGAATTGAACCTGGGTCATGGGTCTTTCTACCATCTAAGTTATCAGTATAGTGTTCCACAAAAAAACAATATTGACTATTGTATTGTCACCTTATTTAGCCTAAAACACATTATAATGAACCCACTTTTGCCATCCAATAAAGACAGTCGCTACTCCACCTTCTTTGTATTAACTTCCTCAGGTCTAACAGGACAAAATTTTTTTAGGTCCTGATCTCTGAATTCTAAAAAACTGCGGGAGATGCCGCGACAGTAACTTTCAGTGGTGTCGTCCGCAATATGCATATTACAATGCAACAATTTCAGTGTAAAAATCATTCACCTTGACCGGGATCCCGGTCAAGGCGATTGATTTTTACACTCTGAAATTGTTGCACTGTCATTCTCTGAAACTACCCAACACTCCACTAAGAGAAGAGTACATTATCCTGGAAGAAATCCATCTTTTTGAACTAGTAACTGACGCATCTTAAGTAGAGAAACCTGTTACACTCCAATTTTATCTAAAATTTCTTTTTTACCGCCTTGTTCACCTTCGGATTCCTGCTAATAGTGCCATTTTAATATTCTTATTTTAAACTAACTATTCACTAGTTATATTATCAAGTATGTCCAATCAAAGAGTTTATACTTAAAAATATTTCATACACTGCTATCTTTTATGCATTCCCCCGCATGCAACCCAAATTTGCAGTGATGTTTCACAAATAAAAATAGTTTCCCTCCTTCCACTAGGCATATTTCTTCTGGAACATACAGGTACAATAGTCTTTTGGTTTCCCCTCTGGCTGATGAATAATAATATTAGCCATTCCATTTAATCTCTGCTCCTTGTGCGAATATGAAGTCCCTCTCTGGGTTTCGGCAGTTACCTGGCGGATGTTGCGAATTAACAACTGTCTCTGGCACTTATGAGACTCTCAAGGTTTTGTACCAATTCTTTTGCAGCATTCTAGGGAGAGGATGTACCTATTTATTTCTATATTTTCATAGTATATATTCTATTGATACCTCCATGCCCCAGAAAAATAGCTTTCGCCACCAATCGGGGAGGGGAAATTAGAATAAGAGATTCCATTGATTATCATAAACAATTTTGGGGTGAGAGCCACTAATAAGGTCCAAGGTCCTTCCAGGGCCTTGTGCCAGAGTACTTATATTAAGGGAAGGCTACAACTCGATATTTGAAGGGGTTGGTAGAGTATGAGGGGGATGAACTTCAAAGGTTGGAGCAGTTTGCTATGTTGATGCTTGAATCAAAATAGCCTGGCCATAGAAAACTTTGGTAATTGTAATTTCGGCCAGTGTGACACCAATAGTAACTAGCACGCAATTATGCTAAATCATGGATTCCGATATGGTTAACCTTATGATTTATGACATTCATGTAAATGAGCCATTCAACAATTGTTTCCTTTTTTACTTATTCAAATTCCCTCGCTAAGGGAAGAGACGCATGCATTTGAATACATAAAAGTCTCCCAGGCTGCACATGTGTACTGTACCTCCTTGGCCACATCTTCTCCTCATGTTTGAGTGAAGCCTCCTTAATCGTCAGTCCCCTTGATGGATGGAAATAATCAAGGAATCATCCTCATATGCATAAGTAATTTAAAAATTATTTATTGCAGGCAATCTTCTACACAATAAATAGGAATGTACAAAAAGGAACTTAAAAATTAATTATTAAAAAATAATATCACCAACATTTCCATTATAAAAATTATTATAAAATGCACTGGTTATGCTCTTGCCACCATCCAAAGAAAGTGTATTGGTTACAACAGTTCTTGCAAAGGAAATGAAAGTGGTAGGAAAAGTAGCCAAGGGTTTACATAATGTGAGCATTAATGTGATTCAACTTTAAAATATTTCATGTTCTCAAAGAAAAGAATGTCTAGAAGGAATAAGGAAAGATTCATGTTTCCACAAGCATAGAACAAGGAAAGAGGGAAAGCTCGACTTCTATCACACAGTGACATTGGTCCTGAATCTTCCGTAACAATACTTTGGGTAGCATTGAATTACATACTCTCCTCTACACAAAGCATCTCCAGTCATTTGCCACCACAGAAACCGCAGTAAGGAGAATGGGAATGTTCACTCACTCACACACACACACTCACTCACTCACACTAATGATGAAGATGTACACACACACATACACACACTAATAAATTAGGGATCTGGGGATTTCAGGTTCGAGGAGGGCTGTTCACAATTCGTCATGCTCTGCCTTATAGTTTTTGAAAGATCGCTGCGACAGCACATGGCGTGCACCCTTCTCCACGATTCGCAGGAACTCAGCGACGTCAAATGCGTAGTTAGTGAATTTGGCATGGGCTCCTCCCTCAGGGTGATGGCCCTGTAAGGAAATTTCAGGAATAAACAGAGATGATATTGTCACACAGGGATCCCCTCCAGTCCTGCTCCCCTAAAAATCATCAGATCCAATCAACTGATCTCGCAGCCCTCAGTGCATTATGGGAATAGGGTGGAGATGCCGAGATGCTCACATTGAGAAGGAGGGGGTGGGCCCATGGCCCTTGGCCAAGCATTTGACTGCTGTTTGATATCACTTCACCATCACACTTGACAGGAGACCTTAACCACTTAAATAAAATGCCACTTAAAAAGGAACCTGATGACCCTAACAATATTGGCAAATTGATCACAGATCTATTTATCCAATACAATTTTTATTGGAAAAGGAAATATTTCTACTCTGAATATACCTTTGGTGTTGAAAGTTAAAAAGTCCAGAGATCGCATCATAAATTTGAATGTGAAAATTCAATACAAGGAAGAGGGCTGTACATATTTGATTATCAGGTTATTTTTACATATGAACTGTTGGTATGAATTTTTATCAATTTATGATTAAATGAATAAAAAATTATCACATGGGACAGCTATTCAGAAATATAATTTGATTTGATAGATAAGACTACTGGCTAGAAATTTCTCTCTAGGTGGAAAAACATTTTCTGCAAATGATTTCAGTTGATGCAATGTTTGAGTATTGCGGGATAATGGCTTCTAGTAAAATAGGTGACTGTTACAAACTGTAACTGATTACCCTCGTGAATCACCATTTAAAGGTATACTGAAGAAGTTAGTGTAGGAGAAAAACATTGTCATGGCAAATTATTGCAGAGCAACAAGCGATGTAGGCAGCAATCTTATTTGTATCATCAAAATACCATAAATGGAGACAATGATGCAGAAGGTGGCTGCACTTTCTGGGAAATATTTTTAATTCCAGAATTAACATCAACAGAACTTCAGAATCAAGTCCCTAAAGGTCTTTTGCTTTGAATTCTTTTTCCAATACAAAGTCTTCAAAATTGTTTCCAATGGCCAATATATTATCCACATAAAGTAACACCTACACTACATTTCATAACTTGTGTAAATACCAAGTCATTTCTTCCCACCATGAGAGTCCAGGTTTGAATCCTGGAGACGGCAGGTATTTTTCAGTAGTATCTCGATCCCTACTTGAGGTGCTTTTTAGTAGTAGATTTATGGGAGGAAACTGACATCTGAGGTCATTGGAGCCATTATGGATGGATGGGAAGGGAGGAAGTGTTGAGAGAAATCCAGCATCAGCATTAACCTTCTCTTATCGAAAGTCCCCAATGGGGTCCACATTTTTACTTCACATCTGATGGACGGTCGAAAGGTAAAGATATTCAGGGATAAGAAGCACCCCATATTTTAGATAGATTTTGAGGGGGGAAAAGGGCACCCTAAAACCTGGCAAAAATTGTATTCGCTACCACTAAGTACTGTTGAGAAAATCTGTTGATATACTGGATGAAATTTAAAAAGAAGATAATTTGTGCTTGCTAAGTTATTTTCCATAGTAAATCACTTCCAATAAGGCTTCCATGACAAATTGAACATCTAAAATCATCCATCTCATATTAAGCCCTCTTACCTGATCTTGCTGGTAAAGTAAAGATTTGTTTTCCCAAGTCAGGTATTTCACTCCACGAAGTCTTGCTAGGTCCAAATAACAGCTTTCATCTTCACAATTGTACCTGCAAGGAGTAACACCTCTTTCATTCCATTGTAATTAAATAAAATTCAATTACATACATTTACTGTACATGAACACATGAGACAATGCTAGGGTTAAGAAGTCACCCTACAACGGGAAAATTTATCTTTACTGGGAATTTTATCAATCAATTTTGTAAGTTTACCTCTTATCTGAACAGAGATGTTGTATTTTGGCATTACATAACCCCTAGGTTATTGGGTTTTATTTGAGTATGAGTAGGGAAAAAATTGGACTATTCAGCCATGGACTGCTATTGACAAGGCTTTTCCAATACTCAAAAAAAATCTTGTGGTCAAAGAGTTGAATAATGATATTTGAACATCTGACATTTTGGAACAGGATTGTCCCCAGAGAGAACTATATAACACTAAACTCAGGAACATGGGTCACATTAAAATAGTTATACAGACAATATAATACTAAACTAACAGAGGGCATGAAGCCATTTTTTTAGGTTGCCCATCCATGAGGCTAACTAGTATATTGATCATCTTTTTCCTACTACTTGATGGACTACCTCATCATATCTTGATGACTATGCAAGGCCAGAATTAAAAAGCAAACTGGGTAAGGCAATGGATTCCTATATCCACTGTGTGTGATCTCACACACTGAATGTATGTTTGTGACAGGCACATTATTTTCAAATAAACTGATGGATACCAAGTACAATCCAAAAAAATAAATTAGGCACGATGATCCGTTACTTACAAAATTTTGGTCGATGAGACAAAAAGAAAGTTCAATATATCCATCATTAATTCCTCCATTAGACTAAGCAAAGTTGCCTGCAGTCAATTAAAAAGACCACATTTTCTTAAAAATATAGTATAGTAGATTCAGTTTCTCATAACTCTTTAATCTCAAACCAATCTTCCATAGAAAATCTGTTCAATAATAACTTAGCTCATTAACTCCACCAAGAATCAGCTATCCTCATCTAACCATCCGGCGAGAACTTCAAATACTGTTAACTGCATAAAACATTGTGCTTAATCTATTAGTTTGAATTATTTCAAGCATTAGACCTCCACTGATGAGAAAGAAATAGGCAGCATTCTATCTAAAATAAGTAAGTATCACTCTGATGGTTATGGTAATATTAAACCCTGTTCAATATTGAAAGGAAATAGAAAAACAGTAATAACTCAACCACTAACATAATTAGTCAATTGGCCATTACCATTACAGACTTTTCCTAATGAATTAAAGATAGCTAAGATTGCCCCAATCCTCAAAAGTAGAGACTCTCATGAGTTAAATAAAGGGCAATTTCTGTTCTTTCTGGAATTCTCCAAGGTTTTGTCTCAAGCAAATGTTCTGAAATATTTTTCTAGATCTAAAAATGAAAAAATACTATCAACAAAATTGATAATAATGTTAAAAGTGAAATAAAACTTGCTGTGGCATTGATGAAACAATCAAATTGAACAAGATGACCTAGATCACATAAAAAATTTGCTTTGGGAAATGCAACAACCATCTTTAGAAATGAAAAGGTTCTAGAAATATGTTAATTTATGGAAAAATCAGTAATCTTTTATACTTTAACTTGGAACTCCGAATAGAAGAGGTAAAAAATTCATGTAGGCAAAATGAGACAGCAATTCTACCATTAGCCATTGTGGAATAAACTCCACGAAAACCACAGATTCCAATTCCACAATTAACTATCAAAATGTTGTGTTTGATTTAATTTTATCTGTATCATGGAAAAATTACATCAAGCAATGGCTACAACAGTCATATGAGTATTAAAATTGTTTTCCATTGGCAACTAGTGTCGAAATCTAATTCCATAGAAGGACCAAAGGTTTTGCATTAAAACAAGTCCACTCCATGTAAAATACTGGCGAGTAGTGTTAAGTAACTAAGCCCAATTAACTGCTAAGTAGCCAGTTTGACCCATCTAAAGTCCACCGCTTAATGAAAGCACATCAAGCATCAGATGAAACTCAACTATGGAATAAGTAAATGATAAATATATCAAACAACAGGAGGTCTACACTCTATGCATTGACACCACCTACAGTTCAAACACAACTCCCCAGTCTGGTAGGAAGAGCAAGTGAGTGAGACCAGCTCCATGGATGCCAATGAAGATGTCACTGTTATGCGTTATTTCCAACTGACGCTTGAAACTCAAAAGCCTGTTGTACACCACCTGCAAATACACAAGAAAAAGAATAAAGACTGACCATAGAGAAAGGCAGAGTATTTTCATAGGGGTGAGCATAGACTGTTTAAGAGAGGGTAATGCATATAATGCGTACACGATGGAATGAGCAAGATTGAGAAATGATCTTACATGTTGGATGTAACGGAATTGAAGTATTCTCAGTACTTAATATTGTATGCAATCTGGAAGGTCAATAAATCTTACCTTTTTAACTTTATTTCAAGCCAATTTCATGCTAAGGTGAGTTGAATTCAAAATTTGATCCAATCTGAATCACAAATTAAAATAATTAATTTCATCAAATCTTGAATCCAAATCCTTTCCCTCATCACATTAAAAATTCATACTCCATTTTTATCAACTGTGCAATGCCTTAATCCACAAATATATGAAATTTTTTCATATTTATGCTGATTCCTCCCTATTTTGGCAGTCTGCTTTTGACGTGAAATGCATTTTTGCCCCTGTTGCTGTTTTAGATTGGGATCCAAGTGCTTTACTGTGCTTCTACTCCTTGAGGGCATAACTGTCACCCCTCCCCTCACCCTTTGGACAGCATAGTCTGGGTTCTCCTCCAGTCCAGCAATCAGTTCTTCCTCATTGAGAATTCGCCTGTAGGGGGTATCCCTGGACATTAGGGTGATCCTGATT
This sequence comes from Hetaerina titia, assembly GCA_037158775.1. Classification (NCBI taxonomy): domain Eukaryota; kingdom Metazoa; phylum Arthropoda; class Insecta; order Odonata; family Calopterygidae; genus Hetaerina; species Hetaerina titia. The sequence continues at coordinate 100,315,207 of CM073772.1, read as the reverse complement.
TTTCCTTCATGACGCCTTGCAGGGGTCCGAACCACGGCCAAGCGGTGCAGCATGTGGCGTGAGAAGGCATGGAACAGACCACTCTTGTGGCAGCCCCATATCTGAAGGACAAGAGTCTCATATTAAGGAATCATTTCACCCTTACATCAAAATAATTAGAATGTGAAATTTTACCTATGCTATGCCACAGTGGTAGATAGAAGCAGTACACAGTGTATAGTGTATAGTATGATCAGTTATACATAATGATTTCACATCCATATGGAAGAAAACACTTCATAGAGATTGGAATGTGTAAAAAAGCAAATGGAGAACTGGGGTCACGTACAAGAGAATGGTTACAAGGAGAAAGGAATGAATGCGGGGAAAAAATTATGGAGTTTACAGCAGAAATACGAGGGTAGGCTGAAAACTAATGCACACATGCACATGTAGACCACAAACAAAATGACCTTCAGAAGCACTCCTGATGGAGTCACGTTCCCCCTCAATACACATATGCATGTTTGAGGTTGTTACATTCATCCAATGTATTTCGAGAAGAGGAAGTATGGAGACGTGTTCCAGTGCAATGTCAACGCGAGTTAAATAGCATGCTGTTATCAAATTTTTAACCACTGAAAAAGTGACTACTACTGAGATTCGTCGTCATTTAGAGGCTGTTTATGGTAAAGATACTGTTGATAGGTCTACTGTAAATCGATGGGTAGTAAAATTTCATGGTTGCATGCCTGGAAAAGCCATAGCTGTTGATGAAACACACAGCGGACATCTGATCACTGCCACAAACGATAAACATCGCAAACTCATTGAAGATTTGATTCAAAATGACCAGCAAATCACTCAATAGCATATCTCAAACCATATTGGAATATCCAAGAAACATGTCGGCTTCATTTTTGAACAATTGGAATACCGTAAAATTTGTGCATGATGGGTATCGTGCCGTTTTGAACCAATTCCACACCCTCCTTATTCTGCCGATCTTACACCTTGCGATTTTATTTTTTCCTCAACTCAAAAGACACCTCAAGGGTAATCATTACACCTCGGACGATGAGGTGAAGACAGCTGTCAAGTCCTGGATTCAAGAAAAAGTAAAGTTAATTCGTATTGACATAGCACTAGAACATATTTTCATACTTCCACTTCTCAAAATACACTGGATGAATGTAACGACCTCAAACCAGCGCATATTAAAGTTATTAAAAGTGGCAGTCCAAATAGGGATTTTACTTGATAGACAACAGGTACAGGTACCCTTTGGGTACAATTGTCAGAAAAGCACAATTAGCTTTCAATTTAAAATCATTAAAATGAATTCAATGTGACTTCATAGATATTCATTGGTGATTTGTTAAGGCAAAAGCAAAATTTCAATGCAGCATATTGGACACTACATGTGACTTTAATGCTGCTCTTGGTGAACTGTAAATGTTTTAATTTGCAATGGCTGCTGCTGATGCAATAATGGAGTCAACTCAATGAAACATACCATATATACATTACACATAGAGTTTAGAATACAATATATAATTACATATTTGCACATTGCATTATGTGAATAAGAAATATATGATCACTCTTCATTGAAGTTCTTATAGAAGATAAAATTTTAAATTAATTTTAAATTAATCAAATCATTTTTTAAAAGAGTTGCATATAAGAGTAGTAAACCACTTAGAGTTACACCTCATGCACTAGAGCTGAGAGTAATGTCACAGATATTTATGACACCATCAGGGCTCTCTTCCAATAAGTGACAACATCCTCTGCGCCCAAATGTGATTCATTGATTTCCTAAAATTTTGAATAGCAAAGGTTTGTGGGTGCCAGGATGGGAAAGAGAGATCAAGGAAATATGAAAATGCTAAGTAAAAACCATTGTGATACCATGAGACAATAATGGTAAGCAAAATACAGTAAACATTCCTTTTTGTGCATTTCACAGCAAGCGTTCTCATGAAACAATGCCTTAAAGCAAATTATTGCATTTGCACCAGCAGTGTTGAATTAACCGTTCAGAAAATATCACCTTAATTTGTTGGTCAACTTCAAGTTCAAATGAAGTTTTCTTTGGCCCAACAAATCCAGAAATATCTCAGTCCATAAGAGAAGATATTGGTAAAATGAAGTGCTACTTACAAGGGGAGTATTATAGTAGAGCCCAAAGATCATTCTTGGGAGAAGTGGGAAGATGACATTGCGAAAGCAGGCCACATGGCCCTCAAGGCTCCTCAAGTTGAGAACAGGGTGGTGGGTGAAGGCAGAGAAGGCCTCTTCAAAGGCAGACTGGTAAGGGTGAGTCTCCCAAACAAGTATTAAGTTGTCCTGGCTCCAAAAGCTTGAGCCATCACCAAAAGCATACGATGCATTCATGTGGAACGATGCATAGAGATTGAGGAAGTCACAGAAGTGGTGGTACATATTAACAGCTGGAATAAAGAGGGGAAGATAAGGTGCTATCAATATCATAAACTAATTTGTTGAGTCACTGATTATCACATCAAAGCTGGTCAATTTCTCTCAATTATCTGCATTCCAAAAAATTAGTCATGAATAGACTCAAGTTCTCCATCCACTCCCCAAAGCATTGCTACACTAAGCACTACCTGACGCAACAGTGAATTCATTAAAATCGCACATTATAATTAACTATTTTATAACTCTATGCACTTTCTTTCTCTTAATGTCATTCATCATACTATTCTTTTCCTCACCCATTCACCACTCTCCCATCATTTGGAGATACCTTTCATTCAACTGCCATTTAATGTGAGCAGCTCCATCCACATGTTCCTCTTCTTTGCCATCAACTGTCAGCATTTGTGGTGTCCACTAGGCATTGACTGTGTCCCTCAGTCTTTATGATGCTAAGCAGTGCCAGATTGCCAGCACCTAATTTGAGGCATGAATCAAGTGCTTTGACTGTGCAGCAGTCCTCATTGATAATTATGCTCAATCAGTCAGTGTTCCCTGTTACTTGCACCACTGTCCAGGTGGTACATGTAGCAATGAGCTTGTGGTATTGGAATTCATGACATACGTACAAAAAACACTTCCACAAAACTTTCCATGTGCTTGCATGCAGAGGACTTCATACATATATACACAAACACAAATATATAAATAAAATAAAGTTTCCAAATTCAATATAATAGTGTCTGTAATACCATCTGTGGTGAATCTGAAAGTGTAGATCCTTGTACAGTTTTTCAATGCGGAAGTGTACAAATGTGCATATTCATCTTGATGGCTATTTACAAGGCATATTCTTAAAGTAAGTACCATTTGCTTATATTTAAATATTGGCGCTTCAGAACACAGGTTTGCTCCTGCAGCGCCATCTACTGATTCATTGAGAAGCTATAGCAGCATTTGTTTTGTTTCAGAAGTCGTTTGCTTGTCCGTGCATGCAAACAACAATGTCCGCGACAATCGTTGATCCTGCCAGCTGTGAAGAGCGTTCTGTCATACGATTCTTGTATGCAAAAGGATTGTCGGCTGCTGAAATTCATCGGGAATTATGCCAAGTTTATAACCCTACAGTTATGAGTGAAGGAAAGGTTAGACAATGGTGCTGTGATTTTAAAAATGGACGAACAAATGTCCATGACGAAGAGCAAAGTGGTAGGCCCAGTATTCTGACCGATAAAACTGTTTCGCTAGTGGAACAAAAACTGCGATGTGATCGTCGATTGACAATTAATGGCCTGGCTGAACGAATTCCTCAACTTGGACGCTTTACTGTCTACAATATTGTTACGGAAAACCTCGGATACCACACATTGCATGCAAGGTGGGTACCGAAAATGCTCACCGACCACCACAAAGAGCAAAGAATGTCCAGTGGACGAGAGTTTTTGGGTCGTTGGGAACTCTTTAAACCACCCACCGTACAGTCCTGACCTTACGCCAAGCGACTACTTCCTCTTCTTGAAACAGTGGTTCGGTGGACAACGTTTCGAAACCGAAGAGGAACTCAACAATGGCGTTGTCGATTGGTTCAACCCTCAGGCGGCGAGTTTCTATGCAGAGGGATTAAAGAAGCTGGTGCAGCGGTACGAAAAATGCTTATAAGTGAACGGCGATTATGTAGATAAGTGAAGTAGGTTTGTAGCTAACTAAAAGTGCCAATAAAATGTGTTTCATATGAGTATATTTTTTCCTGTGACCAAACGGGCCTTACTTTATGAACACGCCTCGTAATTATATTTATCCATTATTATTTTAGTCAAATACTCTCATTTTTTATACACATCCCTTTTTCAACAGCAATTTCATATGCTTAATTTATGTTTCTGGTAGTAATAATAAGTTTTCCCATAATTATGTTGATTTTTGTTTGTTCCTATATTTCTGTCGTGATTCAGTGACTCATTGCTTTTTAAGTAGATTAAATAACACTTTATAACATTTTGTTATGACCTATGCTTAATTTAACTTTTTTCCTCGGTCCACCTCAAAAGCGAGAAAGAAAGGTTTGGTTATAATTCCCAACTTATTCCCAATTTTCCCATTTGAGTGGCCATGCAGACTACCAAGATTCATATGAAGGACTAAAAATTACCTGCATCAATTTTCATGATATACGTTGGCTTGTCGATAACGAGCGTGCATTCACCTGACTCAATTGGACGTTTTGGAAGGCTTATGAAATTTCGAAACTCCGGGCCCCACGACTGCAAGGGGCTGAGCTGATCACCCTCCGCATCCAGCCATTCCTTCTTCAGCCTAGGGCAATTGAGAATTGACACAGACATATTAAGGCGAGCATGAGTGATTGGATATTTCCATTTTTAAAACATCTATAAATGATCTATAAATAAAAACACATGTCTGCAAGCATCTCTAACTAATGGACACCTTGGACTTCAGTACAAGGTTAGGGACAGTAATATTACTCTTCTCTGGTAGGTTTGTATTTATTTCTAAAATATTGGCCCCCTTGCATGCACAGACACTCCAACTTTTTGCCATGGACACATTTTAAAAAATATTTCTTGTTCTACTTAGACACCTTTCTCATGAAGTTTTCCATTCAAACCCTTAACGCCCCAATTCTCTCTAGAGAGAGAATTTGTGGATAGCCCAAACATTTGGTTAAAGTGATTAAAAGTGTAAAACTAGAAAATACAGCAACTGCCACTCAATGATGGCTGAGTGAAAGAATGGGGGCCGCATCCTCTGAACTACAAATCCCACAAACTGATGAGAGCTCTTATTTTCTTTCTGCAAGTAAAGCCTAGAACTTTATCTTGTGAAGCCTAAAGATGAAATTCCTACCCTATGTAAAAGCATGATGCCATTGGAGCATCATAAAAAGAAAGCAAAGTTTGTTGTCTGAAAATAAATTCTACAATTCAATGTCAATTAGGCCCAACGTTTTTACATATTAAAACAAACGGAGGTCATTTTGAAACTGTGCACTGCAAGTTATAATAACGGTGTAAAGAAAGTGCTTAAAATAAATAAATTCCATTATTTTCAAGTGGTTCAAAAAAGTGAGAGCAAACAGTTTGCTGATCTCTGGCCCATCAATCCAATAGAAAGCATTGAAAATGCTGTGGAATTCTAAAAAAACCTGCATCCAATTCTCACAGACTCTTCCCTCTGTCATATTATAGTTAAAATTCAGACCTCAAAAGAGGGTTTCAAAGTGATCACAGCGGAGTTTGTGTGAGGAAGTTGGCAGGGACTTATGCACACTTAAACAGCATTCCCCATCATCCCATTCTTTGTCGTTCAAGCACATGACTTATTGGGTTTCAGACTAATAATTCATCAAATCAGCTAAACATGGGCAAACTCCACTGTTCTTTAAGAAACCAATACAAATATGAAAATGCCAAAGCAAATATTGAGGGTAAGAAATTACTATCTACAAGATATCACTCACCTGCAGTATCCGCCAATTTGCCCATCCTTTAGGACATCCATTTTATATCGAAACATTTCTGGTCTATGTGCCAAATCTGTGAAATTAATCATAATGTTCCTTCCACGGCAATAATGAAGGTGTTTGGTGCACTCCAGGGACGAATCTTCCTTTAAATAAGAAGATGAAAACATTACAAAATTCCACCTGTGACTGACTACATTAATGTCAAAATGCTTACGTATTAATTCACATGAAGAAATAACAATGACCTGACTGGGTGAGTATACTTGTGGAGAATAACAAGAGAAAGATGAAGACGAGAAAGCAACTACATTTTTGCAAGAGATCAAAAACTCTCACTCAACTACGCCAGGCATCACAGATGCCATACTAGTGCCCAGGGATGGAGCTGCCAGAATTGAACTCAATCAAAGTTGGTAAATTAATCACCCTTTCATATGAAAAAACAACAATTAAACATAAAAGTAGATTTGGCATGTGTATCACATGCGTGTAGTATAAGCAGCCATAAAAAAATATCCTACTGCAATTTTGGAAATGATGATGGAACACTTTTGTTGAGAGGAGCCGGAGTCCATAGTTCTACCAGCATCAAAAAGTTGCTTTCTCGTGAAATTGATGATTTAAGGTTCTACATGGTGAAAATTCATCTTCACTGAATAAATAAACTTGGTATTTTTTCATACAAAAAAACTGATAGTTGTAAAAAAAATACCAAGTTTATTCATTCAGTGATTGCGTTCTTGTGTTGTACACCAAAGAATCCACATATTTGCATAATTTAACAAGTATTTGCTTCCATGCACAGTCTGTCACACCTTGGGCTCTGGCAAAAGACCAGGTTGACAGCAGAGCACTTTGTTTGGCCATCTTCGAGGAAGGGCTACAGCAGCTGGGCACTCTAGCATACCTAGTGCCAGACAAATGAGTTGGCTGGACATGCATCATCACCTGTTACCGACTTCCCCTTGACTGATGCCAAATCCTAATTGATTTGTTTGGACCACTTCCCATCAGCCATGGTTGTTGTTATCAATTGGCCTGTGTGGGCCACTTCAGCTGATGGCCTAAAGCATTTCCATTCACAGACATTAAAGCTGCAACCATTGCAAAGGTATTTTTTCAGGATTGGATTTCCCATTTTGATACTTCCCAATTATATCATTACAGAACAGGGTCAGCAATTCTAGAACTAATTCTTCCATCAATTGATGAAACTCACTGGGGACAGTCATCCAGGTTTGTATAAAAAATATCGGTAACAATTTTTTCCTGACGTGTACGTGAAGTGCTGAATTCAGACCGCCGGTTAAGTGGGCACCAGTTTGCAGACCATATTGGCATTGATAACTGACAGTGCACACCATTATCACTGAAAATTTGGTGATACAAAAGATCTATGCTAAACTCATCTCGAAGATTTTGACAGACAACCAAAAGTAGACTTGAGTGTCTGCTAGTGAAGACCTTCTGCAATGGCATCACGATGATTCCCCAACCCCATTACAGTCCCGACTTGGCACCAGCAGACTGTTTCCTATTCCTAAAAGGGAAATCCTCCCTCAAAGGACACCACCATCAAAGAAACATGCATGTGTACCCTTAAGGACATTCAGAAATCCACCTACCAGGGAGCCTTCAAGTGGTATAAAAACCACTGGCATAAGTGTGTTGACACTCAAGAGATGTACATTGAAGAATTTTGAGGCATTGTACCAACAACTTAATTAAATTACTCTTCCTCTCCAAATGTGTACTTCCCAAAATAAAGTCACTTGTGGGGTTGTGTTATCTGGCAGGTATTTGGCAAAATAGGAGGAAGGATTTTAGTTTTTGAAACAGGAGTAATGTTCTTTCACTCGTTCCTGGAATTTCTTCCTCATGTGTTCAATGTAAATGGCAGAACACTTACAGCACAGTTTGGGTAATAAAATGTGTGTAGAAGAACCAAATGTTTTCTTGCTCAATATGAATTGCTTCCACAAAGTGATTCATTCCTCAAACCACCAAATTCATCATTAGAAAAATTTCTTGCATATTGAAAAATCGATCAATAAGTATTTACACTGGGCATTGGTTACCATATGAATGAAGGCCATGTCATTAAAGGATTGTTTGATGTGTTCATTGGCCCTATGAAACGTATTTTGAAGTCCTAATTCCCATCGACAACAATTTATCGCTACATTCGCAGAGATTATTAAAAGGAAGAAATAATCAACATCTAAACACCTGATTGAACTGCATTTCGATGGTTCGGCTTAATCAACATTTACATCTGTGAGGTGTAATGTTGACGATACGATTAATACCTAATCAAAGGAGAAATTTTTATGAAACTATGCAAATATAGCTTGATAAATGAGTACATACCCTAAACGTTGGTTCGCACATCATTTTCATGTCTCTCAATTTGTCTCTCACGTAGCCAAAATCTCCTTGGCTGAAAAATGTGGCTATTTGCGCTTGTTTGGTCTGCACCCAGCCTTTGTGGTCACCAGGGCACGATGGCTTCGAGTAAGATTCAGCTCCACCAATTGCACAATTGTTTTCATATCCCCAACAAGCCTCCTGGTCTAAGTGCATCTGTGAGATGACCGTACAAATGGGAATTCAAAACAAGACAAAACGGAAATAACAACAATTAAATGATACATCAACGAAAAAAGACTTGGTACTTTTCTTTGAAATGTACATAGTCATTGAAGATGCCAACTACATAAATTGTATTTCTTCAAATCATTTTACCTTGTAAGGACAACGATCGTCTTTTTTACACGCCTCCGCAGCCTCAGGGAAGCTATTGAAAAAGAATGGTAAATGCTCCGTCGGAAGATTAATTCGTGAGAAATTGTAGGCACTTTCTAATGGCCAAATGAGTATCAAAAATGATATGCAAGATACAACTTTCAAGAATCCACTTTCCATCTTGGTTCCTTATATCTTTTATATGAATCTACTTAATAATCGCCTGAAATCATCAGCCCCTACTCTCACACGTCTGTCAACTACCCGTCTTCGACACACGTTATGCGTCAAGAAAATTAAGCAAACTATGAGTGACTAATTAACTATTAACACACAAAAACCCTCAAGTCTGATTGATTTATATCCTTGGCTCATATTTGTTTAAAGTTTCTTTTCAGGTAAGTTTAACTAAAAGGGAGAGTACCAATAGTTCAAGGATAGTGTTTATACTTTTTATTCGATAGTGTTTTGTCCATTTATTCTATAAAGCACGATCGCCTGTACCACACAGAAAAATATTGGAAAGTCTCACTCCAGTACACCCGTATAACTGGTGTGCATTCAGCACAGAGTTCAAAACGGGTTTCATGAAGGTCCTGCCTACGATCATTGTACGCTTTCATCATTTCCTTGGCATATGGCGCATGCCACCGTCCAAGGATACACGTGAAATGAAGTAAACATAACCAGCCGGTATATCACATGACAGGACAAGAAAGTGGCGGCGTTTCAAAATTGCGTATCGTCATGATCAATATTTTAAATGGGAACAAAATTAAATTTAAAGGGCACATACCCCCATAAAATTCCGACTTCTTTTTATGTAATATGAAAGTACTCTATCAATTAAAAATTTGATCAGGTATCTTAGAATTTTTCTTTCAAATAATTAATGAAAGAGGCAATTAAGTACGACTAATAATTTACGCGCATACTAACGACTGCGCACGTGATAAGATCTCTATACTTTTTAACAAGAAGTAAAAACAATTTACGGCTTGCGCTTTTAAAAATCTTTTTTTTATGTTTGCATTAGATTGATACATGCTGCTTCTATTAATTCAAATCTATATCCTCTTTATCATTTAGATCACTACACGTATATTCTGATGAACTTTAATCTGAATATTAAAAAATTCAAATTGCTTAGCGTTCGTCTTTCTCATGTTCAGTCATGACTAGATTACCTCGCTCACCTTTTTTAAATTGCCATCATGTTTATCATCCCCAATCTGGTATCTTTTTTGGGATAGGCCTATTGCTGACACCATGATTCTTAACATCTTTCTCCACTCCATCTTCGCTCTTGTCCCTTAACACCTACCATTTATTTAGCACCAATTTCCTGAAATAAATTTGCTTGAAACTGTGATTGACTAATCTGATGTTATGGTAGAGTTTGACTGATAAGTAGTTCCACTGAATATAAAACTTTTAAGGTCTTTACTATTTATTACTGGGTAATTATACCAAAAATAGAATACTTACTACACATATTGTGCTTAGCATTATTCTTTCCAATTTTCATCTGAAATTGAGACCTTGGAAAGGAAAACTCCACTCTACGTGTACTGGCACTTTGTCACAGATCTACAAAATATTCTTTGAATATTAGTTCACAATGAACAGTTTTTTAAGACTTCACTTTTATTGAATAAGCTTTTTCCATAATACTGCAAGATATTTTATGAATATTAATATGCAGAGCATTATGAAGACATCATAACATGCTTATTTTTGCAATTGGATATTCTCAATTATTTATTACACGAGGATTTATCCAGACTGCTACTGAAAAAATAATAATGTACGAAGGTTGAAGATATTCTCAGAACTATGGATCAAACAATAATTTGCATCGAGTTTTTAATTTGCTATCTTGAAGATCTTCAATATTTCTGGCAGCGCCTTTATTCTTCTCTCACAATGGCAGGATTGGTGTTAAAGTTTACTATCATAAGAGCAATGACTAGAGCCTAGAGAGATGGAAGATAAACTATAAACTTTGATATGGAGCGTATCTATACACGGCGTGGAAATGTGGTCACTGAAGCAGGAGGGTAGACGTAGATTGGAGGCTTTTGAAATGTGGGTGTGGAAATGATTGGAGAAGGTGAAATGGACCGAAAGAAAAACGAATGAGGAAGTGCTAGAGATGGTGGGCAAGGAGAGGGGTTTGTTGGGAGAAATCCTATGGAGGCAGGAAAAATGGATGAAAGGTGTATTGAGCAGCAGTGGGATGTTGAAGATGGTAATAGAGGGGATAATGTTAGGCAAACGAGAAAAGGGCAGGAACAGGATAGGGATATTGGATGGGATAAAGGGAGGAAAGAAGTACACAGAGATGAAGAGGGACCTGATATAGGGTAGGTTGCTGGATTGTGTTTTGTTTGGAGTCACAAAACATTTATTTGAGAGTTGTGTCCATCCAAAATTCTATCTTAACCAGTAGATTACCTAATAATAATATGTATATATAAGAATAAAAAATAAAACAATGAAAAGGAAATGATAAAATGAAAAAAATTCAATGAAAAATGAGGAGTAACTTCATACTAATATCCAGTCAAAGATAGAAATGCTTCCACATATGCAGATAATCTAGACCTCGACACTATAAACATTAGGATGAATAAACACACTAACTCTGAACCTGCCATTGACAAGAGAATTCAGAAACTCTCTCCTACTTAGTGGAACATGCACTCAAATGATCCACTCTATACTGGAAAAAATAGAAAAAGCCTACACCAATTCAGAGCCCATGGGATAATCTAAAAATGGAAGCAAAGGCAGCCAACGTCCCATTTGATCTCACAAAGAAAGAAAAATATGCAGAGCTATAAATCCTTGAAAGAGCCACCAGACAATGTGCTGATCACGAGCTTTGTGGTGAGATTAGACAAATATATAAAGGTTGAGGAGAGTCCATCCCAAGTCCAAGTAGCTTGGGAAGAGATTAATGTCCCTTCCAGCTAAGCCCTCATGTTCCATGCATTGCAACAGTACATCGTCAGTTGGGTAAAATAAGAATAGGTTCATCAATAATAAAAGATGGTGGAGAGCTCAGAGTACACATTCGGAACTACTACAATGCATGACCAGATAATCGACAGTGAAGAAGATTCTGATGAGTTGGCGAGCCTTCTCCTTTTCCATGAACAACTAAAACTAAACTATGAATTACATTTAATAAAAGAGAACAACTTTGATAGTTAAATGAATCATAAGAGGATGATCAAGGGATGAGGGATTACCTGAAACAAAATTTAATTCTCCACAAGACAAACATGGTTTTCAGGTGGTAAGGTTTTCTTAACTTAAGATATCACATGAATAACATGGCCAATAAGGCCCTTTCAATATTTTCTACAAGGATACTTCATTGGAATTTCATAACTGTATGTTAGTCATGAATGGGAATTTGAAGTCAGGCACGACACATCCGATCAGCTTTATTATGAGGGGTATTCAAATGAAAACCAAACCACTTCTACAACAACCAGTCCGTGCACCAACAAGGACATAGCCCAACAACTGCGTGTGCTTCTGAGTTGTCACTATGCAGTTCTCCCACCATGGTGATGGCAGTATCAATTTGTAACAACAGTGTTGCCACCTTTTGCATGCACTGTCTGTTATGTCAGCTGTTTTGTTTTCATTTGACTGCCCCTAGTAATTACTTCTTGAACAAAACTGGATTATTGGACTGCTGGAAAACATTCAATCATTCATTCAATCAATCATTCGATCATTAAACAAATTAACAGACACAAAATATGAATGGTCATTTTATTTAACAAATCTGAGTTTTGAAAAGCATTAAGACTAAGCTTAAAGAATTAAAAAGTGTACAAGGCTTTCCAATGAAAGATATAATGGATCAGGGAGTCTGTAAAACTCCAACATGACATATAAAAACATATTTCACTCTGTTCAATGAAAACATTAAAAAAATATGAGGTATCTCCTCATGAGTTACTACTAAGTCCAATTCTTTTGATAAATGATTTGGCCCAAGAGTAGTTCAGTCTTATTGGGCCACCAAATTCCTCCAAAAGGCTTGGCTCATACTGAGTGAGTACTTGTCGGGCTGTTGCTATTGCTAGAGTGGACCCAACTTTCTCTCCAGCTTTGACTAATTCATGCATACAGTCCTGAACAACCTCATCGTACTTACCCAACACCATTGGCCTCCCCCTTGGGGCATAGCCCAGTGCTGTCACTTGCTGGCATGAGTTCCCATCAGCCCTCTCACTTGTTTTGGTGGAGGAAGTGACATGCATTTGTTTCATGACATATTTATCTCGGAGGCCACGGATTGTGCTCTCGGGAATCTGACGACCCACCTCAGCCTCAAAATACTTTGCAGTCTTCAGGTTCCCATGCTCAGATGCATACTTTCCAATCCTGGCCCTTAGCTCAGGACTTAAGAAATTATAACTGCCACGTTTTGACTTCTGAGAGCACTTTGTCTTCTTCTTCACTTTCTTCACGGACCAGTCTTCTTCCCTTGAACCCTTTGACACTGGTGCAGGGGACTCCACAGGATTTTCATCGGTTGGGCATGGAACTCCCCCTGGGAAACTGGTGGCTCCCTCCTCCACACCTCTCTCACTCAACAGAGCAGCACCTACTTCTCTTGGCTGAGTGGTTCCAACAAGACAATCGGCCTTGTGGCCAACCTCACCAATGCAGATCATTTCTTTGGGATTGGATTTTGAGTTCTGATTTTCTAACGAAGAAGTAGGCATCAAAGACTCCCCCAAGACAAGTGTTTGGGAATTACCACATATTTCACCTGAATTATCCTTGCCGATCTGAAGAGAAGAATTCATGATATTATTACCCATTTGGTAAGTGTGGGTGGTAGTCATAGACAATGGATAATAAGGGGGCAACATTTCACTTTCCATTGTTTTCTGAAAGGATGATATGTCCGTACTGGTCAACAGGTTTCCATCCACTCCACTCTGAGTCATCAGAGGGGCTGCCATTAGTGGCTGACTCTTAGAGTTATGAACAAAGGTTGGGGATGCAGGGAGCATGCTCATTAGAGTACCACTCGATCCCAAGGGACCTCGAGAGGACACATGTCCCTGGTTGCCCCCTCCATTGGGGGCCACCATCACCTGTGTGTGATCACTCAGCACGCCACTTGCATTGCCTTGGGGGTCATCCATGAGTGAATGAGAGATGGTCATCATCCCACCATATGGAGAAGTAATGTGTGGCATTGGCATGTGATGTGTGGTGCCCATCCCTTCAGAAGGCATGGCCTCATTAGAGGACACTGGAGCATGGTGCTCCAGTCCTAATTCCCCAGATGTGGATGATGGAATGATGGCATTCCCAAAGGTCTCGGGTGAATAACCATGGGCTGAATGGTGGTGGTAACCCAATTCTTGGGAATTGCAGAAGCCTGTGGTGGCGGCATCACTCTGGTCCAGGATGATGGCTTGGCCAGATGAGTGTACCTCATAGCCAGGGAGACCACTGTCATGGTAGCCCACCTCCTGTGGATTTGATGTGAGGCCGGCATATGATCCATACACCACAAGGGATCCTGAACCTTCACTGAGAACGTCTGAGGAATTGCTCAGAAGTGGGTTTTGGTGGGAAATCGACCCCTGGTTCAAGAGAGGGGGTGTTGAGGAGGCGGTGGAGAGAGGGTTAGTGGTGGGACACTCTGTAGACCTGGGCAGCAGACTGGGGTCATGGTGGGGATCCAACTTACATTGATTCTCAGCATTCTTGTGACTCTCTTTCTCAAGGTACATCTTGAGGAACTTTGCAACGGTACATTCACGTACAGGGAACAAGAGCCTTTCTGAATAATGTTGTATGGCTGCACGAACCCCATGCTGTGCTGCATAATGCCCTATCTCATTCCGCAGCAGAGCTCCATACCGTTTCTTCCTTCGGCCCACCTCTCCTTTCTTGCATGATGCAACACACCTTCCTTCCTCTGGAGGACTGTGCTTCTTCAGGTAAACACGGCGAAGGCGACTGACTGTGCCACACTTTACTTCCATACCAAGTCTTGATGAGTAGTATCGAACAGCTGCCTCAATTCCAGCATAAGCTGCAAACCTTCCTATCTCCTCACCAAGATCCTTGTCCTGGAGGCAGCTGGCCAAATGGCTTTTAGCTGGTGAGCAGTAGGACCGCACAAAGTTCCGAATGGTCGACTCTGATATTGGCTTGCCTCCCAGGGTGCTAGAAAAATGTTTCATGGTGAGGTTAATTCCATGGCTGAGAGCATGCTTGGCGATTTCCTCACGGAGTTCTTGAGAGTATCGCTGGTAATTTCCCCGCCGTGTGTGCTTTTCCCTCTTCGCTTCTAGCGATGCCTTAACTGAAGCAACTGTCTGGGCAGTGAAGCTAGCTCGCTGGCTATCTCTAGGGATGTTTTCACAAGCTGCCCTTGCACCAAGTCCCACTTGTGACAATGATAAGAGTCTGCTAATACCTGCGGGAGGAAAGAACTGCTTTATCTAATTGAATTGATAAAATGCTCTATTGATGCTGAATCCTGAAGGAAGGTGAAGAAAGGTGACATTGTGCGCTATTTATTTCCATTCTTGGTGGTATGAACATTTCAAGTAACCAGAGTGTATTTTTTCAATCAATTTACATTCTAATTTTGATGGAGAGGATACAAATTTACATAATGCAACAATAAGGTTCATATAATAGATCTTTAATAAGATAATGCCTTTTATATTGAGTGCCATTTTCCCTGATAAATATTGTTGCTGGTTCGTTTCAGTTCCCATTTAGTTTTTCGCTTTAATTTATGGTAATGAGTTAAATAACTTTAATTTTGATAAGTTAAATTAGTTAATTTTGTTTTGCTTAGTTTACTCAGCAAACTGGTATTTTTCTCTGATTAAATCATTACTATGTACCACTAAAGTATCATAAAATACCATCTCACCTTCATTTTTTTGTATCTTAAATATATAATACTCCCAGACCCTGAATGTGATTACTTTGCATATTTTAGCAGGGGAAAGTATATTGTTCCCATTTCAAAGCCATTTTTATAAGGAAGGAATTATAGTTTTACAAGAAAGCATAACTATCATCAAGTGAATTGCAGAATGTACTTTCCTCAGAAAGGTAAACCAATCACGTAGCCAGGAAAAGAACAACTGATTGGCGAGGGGGGAGTATTGGCCAAGGATCGCAGATGCAGATTCATATTCAGTCAGGAGAATATGGGATTCACAGGGTTAATAATGACTGAGAGGGAAACAATAATGGGAAAGTAAGGTACAAAAATGATGATACAAAAATGATTGAGTAATAGCATTAAATACTAATGACAACTTTTGATTTAGAGAAATTGGAAGCTTTTCACAAAGTCCAGGTAGCAAGAATTCAAGAGCTCTACGGCCTCTAGGTTAAATAATAATAAGGGGGAAAAAACTTGAAAAAAGGTGAGACTGTTTTTTACGGCCAGTGGAGTTTTTTCTCCCTTATTATTATTTAAAGTCCAGGTATTTAAAAATTGCATTTTCACATAGTGTATCAAAATTTCAAAACATTTAATTATCTTTACAATTGTAATTTTAATAAAATTTTGAAGTGCTAGAATATCACGAATAATATGCAAAATGGATAATTGAGTTTACAGTACATACTTTCATAAAAATTATTAATTCATATTAAATTAATACAAAATATCAACCATCATTAGTTCACCAATAAGTGTTCTTCACTACTGGCAGCCAATGGAGACTATTAGCTGACATTTTTCATAACATTAAAATGAATGAAGAAAGACATTTTTTTATTGCCTGTTACATATCTATAAAGATTTTCGCAAGAGCTGCTGTTTTTTTTACTAGCTACTCAATAAAACTAAGAAAATACCAATATCCATTCACAGCAATCAACCCTGACGTTTGTTTTAAAAGCTGAGGGCAGAGCTCACTTTGAACTAAGCCTTCAGGCACGTGAAATTCACATATGACAATGGCAGTCAGTTCCTTTCTCTTTGCCACCATTCAGTTTCTCACAATGTTCCAGAGGTAGGAAATTTCACAATTTTATTTTTTTGAGGAGACTGTCTCAGAGAATTGCAAAATTTTGAATCCATGACTCCTCAGCCAGTAGCCACACACAAATGTTTATTTCCTGTAAATCTTAACTAGAGTGCCAGTCCAAACTGAGTCAATTATGGTGGAGAGATAAATCTACATTCGACCCAGCTTGTTCTCATTCAATATTCATGTCTTAGCAAGGCCAATGGGAGCACTGGAAATGAAATGTAGTTCTCTAAAAAATTTGTGAGGAAATCCTTTTTGCTACATCTGGAACTTTGAGATTGGAGAGAAAAATTATTTTTGGTTAATGAAAATTTTCTTCTCATGATGACATCTATGATGGATTATCCTGCTTTTTGATGAACAAAAATTATAATTGGTATTATGTGCAGTACATTTTATAGTGCAATTCATAAAAATGATGTGCCTATTTTTGTTTAGGAAGGCAAGGCACACCATGGCATTATTTGTAAAGATATCTCTATTGATTTGTGTGTCTTAAAAAAGGAACTTATTTTTGAATCTGTTACTATCAGTCTTATATGTGTTAATTGTTGTATCTTGTTGTAGCTCGTACCATTAGTATTGATTCCTTTTGTAATAAGCTTGACAATCACCTCTCTACAGTACTTAATTGCTCCCTTTTGAAGATTTTCATAATAGTCAGTGACTTTTATGCAGGTGGTTAAAAGTAAATAATTGGAGTAAGCTCTGATCAGTGTTTAGCTTTCAAAATTGAATACCCTTCCAGGATAGCTGCAGACGCAACATCCTTCTTAACTATGTACAATGAACACAATATTTGTCTCTTTTTATACCTTTTTATCAGATCACTAAGCAGTCCAAGTAACCTTTCACAGAATGTGGTTGAATGAAACTATGTACCTTGTGAAGAGGAGCTACTGGTACACTCCACAACAGATCAAATCAGAAAATTGCATGTTTCTCTAAGAAACATTAAAATTTTTTTTATATCTTATCCCAAAATAGAATGAGACAATGTTCGCACAATAAAGTACAAGAATAGCCACAATGAAAGATGACAAAAATTAATCTAAGAGGCTAATTAAAAAAAATACAAACTCTATGCACAATTTATTTTACATTTTTTTTTCGATTTGATTGAAATTGAATGAATTCAAAATTTGGATATTCTGGGATAAACCACTGTTGATGACATTACTTGCCAGTATGGATTTTCAACTTCATTCATTCACTTTGGGGCTATTACATCTTTTGCAGTGGGGATGTGGTAGTCCAGGGCTAGAACACTGGACTATTGACCCAAGGGCCCAGGTTGGATTCCTGTGGATGAATGTCAGACCACCCTCAGCATCACCTAAACTGTATAATTTTTTAGGCACCAGATCTTCCTGAGAAATAATAACCAGCACAGGGAAAATAACTGGTCCCCCTCCCTGATGTGTGGATTTTACACACCGTTGGGCTTAATATTGGGTGAACTCTGCCATCACCTACCACACCAACCTTCAGGTTGACTACTGTGTTAATGGTTTATATATTTTGTTAGAGCTGGAATATCAGATACTGTATGCTCAGTAACCCTTTCAAGGGGTTGAATAAAGCCTTTCATGCAAACCTTGATGCAGAGCCCAAGAGAGGTCAAGAATCTTTCCCTTTTTTAAGGGATATCCTCAAGTATCTCCCAAGACAGCCCTCCATGGAAGGGAACGAACAAGGGGAGGGAAGAGGGACAGCCCCTTTTCCAGAGCCAACATATGGACGTAGGTATGTACCTCTGCGGCACTGCTTCTTCATGGCGCCCATCTTCAAGGGTGTCTTCCTCCAACTGCAGGATGGCAACTTGGAGCAGTGGTGAACAATGGCCCTCTTACCAGGGTTACTTGCCACATCCTCCACCCCAGATGAGCTGTCAGTAGGTTCTCTCCTAGGAGGGGGACCTTTGCTAGCTGCCACCTTGGGGTGAGGAGGCCACAGGGGGATGGGAGCCACCCTGTCGTTGCCCTTGTTCCTTCTCTTCCCATCACCACATTCCACCTCCTCCATACCCAATCCCTCCTGCTGTGCCTCTTCTTCCACATGCTCCCTTTCATGTGTTTGGAAAGATGCTTTTGAAGTGAAGCACTCTTTGCAGTCATGGCACTGAAATTTTTTCAATTAAAAAAAGGGATTTATTCATCATAAAAGGGTTAGGAAGAACCATAATGGCTTTATTTACTGGTGGCCGGGAATATTTGGATTGTATCTTTAAACTGAGAAAGATTTTAAATGAAAAATGTATTATCACTAGCGACACTAAGATGCTAGCGGAACAGCTGCTAAACACAAACTTAAGTAGCAGGCTTGCAATCATTCTGGGATCCTCTCTTCTCATCACTCATTATGCCAAAAAGTTGCTCGTTAAGCAAGTCATTTTTAGGACCAACAATTTTGTTCACTATAAAAGTTACTTGCTGTGTGAGGTGCTCATTTGGTGAGGTTCCACTGTACATTCTAATTTCCATGCATAGACATATTAAGTGAGAACTTTTATGAAAATCAATCTTCAATAATTAGTTCTTCATAATTTTTATACTATGAATTATATGAAATACATTTCTTTTAGCAAATTTGAAAGGTTGAAACCCCCACTCCTGAAAGTGGTAATGGAGCTGCACCCTGCTAGCAGAATATAAAATAATATCAACGTTTTAAATGGCCGCCATGTCCCCTATATGTCATTTTTCTGGTACATAATGGAGTTGCCATCTATCATCATAATATATGTGAAAGACTTGATGATGACTGTTAACATGTAAGTTGCCAACACTTGGAGCACGTAGAATTGCAATAGTTGCCATTCTAATTTATCATTAGAAAATAGTAGTGTACCACTTTTTTATTTATGCAATCCAAAACTTTGGTCTAAAATGAACTTATGAACTACTTGGATCATTCAATCATCCACTGTACACACCAGCACAGTTTTGATAGTGAAAATGATGGAATTAAATTTCAAATTCTTCATCTACCATATTCACCAGATTTGACCCTCAGGACAGCATACAATCATACTATAAATAATTTGCAATGAATGAATATATGATGACTCATGTGTAGCAGGTATAGATTGTTTCAAGAATTATTCTCTCACTAATTTCAACTGTATATAATTGGTTACTTGTTTCTCAAACTGTAATAATCACTATCGCCCCAAGACATGCATTTCAATCTTCTTTTCCACAACATATGCCGCAAACCCTTACATTTGTAACTAGTGTAAGGCATTGCATACCAGTAGATATATGCCTTTTGAGTCCCTCCCTGTGATTATGCATGATGCACACTATCATTATCCATTGAACTATCATAAGATTAGCACCACAGGTTAAACAGAAAGTGACTAACCTCCAAGATACAATTCTTCAGCTTCTGTCTCCTGGATTTCCGGTAGTCCAGCCCCCCCGAACCGCAAGCAATGGGTGGTCTTCCAAACATGAGGGAAAATGCAGATTTCACTGCCAACACTGATGCCTTCCTCCGCTCATCAAAGAGGAATGCATCAAGTCGAACATGCCATGACTCCACATTCTGGCACATGTATGTCATCACACACTCCCAAGCCCACTTGCACAAAGACGATGAATGTGAGGAAGAGTGCAATGTGATGACTGGTGATGGCAGCACCTGACTTGTATGCTCCAGTGAGATTCCTGAAAGAAAACAAACATAATTTAGCACAGATTCAAAAATCTCGAAGAGATATGTCCATACATACAATACCAACTTGATTAAAATTTTAACCCTTTGAGTGGCATATGTAATTGTTTTGTGTAAACATTACAAGTCTATTTTAATGAGATATTCAAAATTTTTTAAATGTCTGTAAAAATATTGAATATTACAATAATTGGCTGAAAATTTCACATGTTATACAAAAACTACTATCCTTTTGCAGGCATTGTGCCTTAACTTAATTAAAGAAAAAAGTAACTGCAGTAAAATTATTATACTGCACCAATGTAGAGAGAGGCTAACTTTCATTGTGATTACAGCCCACAGAGGCCATGCAGCACACAGTATTTCCTCAGTAAACTATGTCCAAGCAATACAAAAAGTCTGACTCATTGTCAGAGGATATGAAGTTCTTATCTCTCCAGATGAGGGGTTCAAATATTTCATGGAAGTTCAGTGATTCTGTTGCTGGAACACAGGACAGGACTTCCAATTTTGGCAATAAACAACATCTCCTCATGGGAAAGTCTCATTGTAAGATGACACAAGGTCTCTTACTCTTTATCAAACATGGATCATTCTATAAGTCTTTTGGAAAAATAGAAAAACTAGCTATCTAGAGTAGCTTTTTTTTCAACAGTCTCCTTTTGGCTTCATACACTTTTCCCAGCTTTTCACCAGCTCTTTTATACCATCCAAACAGTTGGATGGAAGTCCTCGTCCTCAAAATGGTCATTTGTATTGTCCATGACCTCCTCGTTTAAACTGATTCATTTTCCACGAGCCAATTTTTCAAGTTTGGAAATAAAAAAAAGGCACTAGGGGCTAACTCTAGTGAATACGGTTAATGTTGTAATAATTCGAACTTCAATTCCATAATTTTTGCCACTGAAAATGCACAGGTGTGCACCCATGCATTGTCTTGATGTAAGTGATTTTTTTTTCTTTACCGAATGAGAACCATTTTGGTTAATTTCACCACTCAAATGGTGGAATGACAATGCATATTGGTTTCCAATTATCATTTATCCTTCTTTGCAGCGATCGATGCAGATGATTCAGTGTGCACCCCTAAAAATGGGAGAATGAAATGTGAGCATGGCTGAAGGAGGGTGTGAGTGAAATGCAACCATTTCAGAGAGTAAAAATCATTCGCCTTGACCGGGATTCGAACCCGGATCCCTCGATATCCGAAATGGTTGCATTATAATGCACACATAGCGGGTGACTCCGTTAAAGTTACTATTATAGTTTCTTGAAATTTGTCTAAGGTATGAACAGCCTAAGTGTTTGAAATTGGCTTTATTAACATCGTGGACTGTGGCGCGTCGCGCACGACTATGAATGCCTGTGACATTGTATGTACGGTATTTCGTCATAACATCTTGTTCCTTTAAAGCCCCCAAAATTTCAGAGTGTAAGAGGACGTCTCGGTAGCTTAATTGGTTAAAGCACTCGGCCGGATATCGAGGGATCCGGGTTCGAATCCCGGTCAAGGCGAATGATTTTTACTCTCTGAAATGGTTGCATTATAATGCACACATAGCGGGTGACTCCGTTAAAGTTACTATTATAGTTTCTTGAAATTTGTCTAAGGTATGAACAGCCTAAGTGTTTGAAATTGGCTTTATTAACATCGTGGACTGTGGCGCGTCGCGCACGACTACGAATGCCTGTGACATTGTATGTACGGTATTTCGTCATAACATCTTGTTCCTTTAAAGCCCCCAAAATTTCAGAGTGTAAGAGGACGTCTCGGTAGCTTAATTGGTTAAAGCACTCGGCCGGATATCGAGGGATCCGGGTTCGAATCCCGGTCAAGGCGAATGATTTCTACTCTCTGAAATGGTTGCATTATAATGCACACATAGCGGGTGACTCCGTTAAAGAAATTTGGGTGTGAGTGATCTGAGAAGTTTAAGGGGAGAACCATCATCCGTGGCATAGTGAGGTATGGTGAAGTAGCAAGCTCCAATTCGAAGGCAGTAGAGAACTTCCATTGTGACTTCAAGAAGTTTGTAGATATTGAGGATTATCTGCTGCAACTGGTTTTTAAATTGAGATGAAATAAGTCTTCTCTGGAAAAATATGCCAAAGCACACCTATTCAACAACAGGCGAGAATGCATTGCGTGGCCACAAATCAATGAAAGAATTTCCCAAACGGCTATTTTGTGCCAATGCAAGCAGCAATTTGAAAATCAAACTCCCGCATGTTTACCATTCAGAAACTCCATGAGGCTTCAACAGAGCGTGAAGTCCAGACAAGCAGGCTAAATGTGATTTCTTTCCGGCAAATTGAATTTTCCTTCCTGGTCGATTATTTCAACAGACAGGTCCTATACAATGCATACTACCTTGATCAAAAAGTTCCCGGAATTTATTCAGAAAATTAAAAATACAAGTTTATTCATCTAAATCTATATTATCCCCTTCAAAGTAATCCCCATCGACTGCAACACACTTATGCCAACGCTTGATCCAATCCTCGAAACATTTTTTATATTCGGTTTTCGGTATGTCCATCAGTGCTTCCTGCGATTTTTCCATTACTTCCTCTCGGCTGCTAAAACGCGTTCCCCGTAATGGTTTTTTAACTCGATTGAACAGAAAGAAGTCACAGGGAGCCAAATCAGGTGAATTCGGTGGCTATTGGATGGTATTTGTTGCATTTTTCGTCAAAAAATTACGAATAATAATAGCACTGTGCGACGGTGCGTTATCATGGTGCAAAATCCACGAGTTTTCTGCCCACATTTCTGGTCTCTTTCGGCAAATTGCTTCACGCAAACGTCTGATAACGCCCAAATAATACTCTTTGTTTACTGTCTGGCCTTCTGGCAAAAATTCATGATGCACTACACCGTTGTAATCCATGAAAACCGTCAGCATTGCCTTCTTTTTTGACAGAAAACGACGTGGTTTTTTTGGTCTCAGCTCATTTGGTGAATGCCGTGTCGTACTCATAAACCCACGTCTCGTCTCCAGTAATGATCCTTTTGATGAATGTGGGATCGGATTCAGCCTCGCAAAGCATGTCATTTGCGACGTCAACACGGTCTCTTTTTTGTATGAAATTGAGGTCTTTTGGCACCAACTTTGCTGCTACACGACGGAAACCCAAATCATTAACCACAATGTCTTGGGCGGATCCATAGGCAATGTTCAAGTCCTCCGCTATTTCTCTGATGGTTAATTTGCGGTTATTGACCAACATTTCTTTTACTTTATTAATTTTTTCACCGACTTTCGATGTCGATGGTCTGCCACTGCGTTCATCATCTTCGATTGACTCACGACCACTTCTGAACTGCTCGTGCCACTGGTAAACGACCGTTTTTTTTAGAGAATCGTTGCCGAAACACTTTTCCAACATTTCCAACGCCTGTGCGCCACTAAATCCGTTTTTTATGCAAAATTTAATACAAGTTCGTTGTTGCAAATTTAAATCCATTTCTGCAATTGTAAAAAATCGCCAACACACACAGAGATAGATGTACTCTTGGCTACATAACTTTTGCAAATGTCAAGTTATGACACTAAGATTTAAAGGGAATATCAACAACAGATGTACCAATTTAACAAAAAAAAACAGAACTCAAATCAGAACGATGGGAGCGCCACACGGTGGTTATTCCGGGAACTTTTTGTTCAAGGTAGTATGTAAGTTTCTTTGAAAAAAGCAAATTGCAATTTATTTTTTTCAGCATGGAATGCAATATAATATTTTAAATTCATTTTTTTTTAAATATTGTTTCAATTAACAAGTGTTTCACATTAAAATTCTTAAGAGTAAAATTCTGGAATGATTAATCCTCCTTAAGTAATGTTTCACTGTATGTAAGAATTAATGTTGAACTTAGTGGAAAAGTTAATGCTAGGAATGACTTTTCAATTAAAATAGTGTCTCAATGAAATTCTGAATAGGGGCACAGCTCTATTAAGCAATTGCTTAAATAATGGTCCCTCAACTATTCTAAAAGTATGAAGCCCTCCTGAATTCCTTTCCTATTTTTGAGGTCAATTCTTTATCCTTATTCTTCTTAAGCATGCTGAATTCCTGACCTTTTGGGATCCTGCCTTTCCTTGTTTTTTCTCAATTATATCAAAACAAAAATCAAATATTGAATGGTTTTCTAATGATGAATAATTAACTTATTGAATCAGCTTGCTATTAAATGAAAACACAATGTTACTTAGCTGCAAGTTTTATTTTATAAAGTACAAGATTTTTGCAGTAAATTAACTTGTCTTATGATTTCTCTCTATACTATCCTGGAATGGTCATTTGGTGTCTTAGCTGCAAAGTAGATGTCACTAAATAATCCCATGATGGGGACAATACAAATGAAAAAATAACAATGTAACCTTACCCAACATTACATTACTTCAGGTTTAGAAGGAACTGTAAACAAAAAAGGGCGAGACCGTAAAATTCATTGGCACTAAGTGATAAGAAAAAAAGAAGAGAAAAAGAGAGAGAGAGAGGGAGAGAGAAGGTTTAAAAAAAAATACAAGTAAAGGGAGAAATAGGAAATATGCACTAGATCACTTGGGTGTGCTTGAGAAATAGTGACCCACATTTTCCTCAATCACACACAAAAGCCAAAATAAATTATAAAAATAATAAATAATAAAACAAATTTACAACCACTTGATCACTTGGGTGTGTTATGAAATAATATCACTCTCGTAAATCACATTCACACACATACTCAGAGTTTATAAGGATCCCTCCTATGTCAGTGACACACAATCCCACACACTCACTCAACCAAAGTTTACAAGGATTCCTCCTATGTCAGGGACCTGCCAATCACACAAACACAAACAAAAAATAAGGCACTAAAATCGGGGGTAGGTAAGTGCCTTACTTGTATTTTTTTAAACCTTCTCTCTCTTTTTTCTCTTCTTTTTTCTTATCACTTAGTGCCAATCAAGTTTATGGTGCCGGCCTTTTTTTTGTTCACATTGATTCACGACCATAGCTACGTTCATTTTACATTTATATTAGAAGGAACTGATGAAATTAATGTGTACCTCACATGAAATAGAAACAATGTTTCCAGCATAGTATCATAAACAACAAGCTGCCATAATTTTAGCAGCAATTATACTCTCAGAACCAGGGTATTATTCCAACAACATTAGCCTAAGCA
Organism: Hetaerina titia; assembly: GCA_037158775.1. Classification (NCBI taxonomy): domain Eukaryota; kingdom Metazoa; phylum Arthropoda; class Insecta; order Odonata; family Calopterygidae; genus Hetaerina; species Hetaerina titia. The sequence continues at coordinate 100,289,649 of CM073772.1, read as the reverse complement.
TAATGCTTTTTCAAGCAGGTAAAGAACATCTCACCATTAGCAGAGGGCATCCCTCCCAATTGGGTTCCAGCTCCTCCCTTGCACTCCCTCTTCCTCAGTAATGCTGCCTTCTTTTTCTTGGGTAACCAATCGGGCTTCATGGGCCCCATTAAAGATGTAAGTTTATCCCACATGACTTCCTTTTCAATGCCTGATTCACTGATCACACAGCAGGCACTGGGGAAGCCAAGGGTACAGAACGTGCTGAAGACAAATGAGGCTGCAGCCTGAGAGAGATCCACGGGTGAATTATCAATTGTAAGAGCCTGTGCCGATATCCACTGGGACACAGGGTCAGCCAACACAAGCATGGATTGGTTGCCCTTGCCTTCCAGAGGAGCAGAGAGAACATTCACCTCCACCTGTGCAAGAAATATAAAATTATTCATTGAAGAATAATGTTAACAAGAAAATCTTTGCTGCTAAATCCAGGGGTGTTTGTAAGAACCAAGGTGTGTTGCCATGTGGATAATGTAGTAATTAGTAATAATACCCCAAAATGAAGAACCCTCAAGGGTGAGAGACTATGACTGGGAAAGCAAGGGAAGAAATGCACCATTTTTGTAAACAAGCACAGAGAGAGATTTCCACCTCACCGTTGTCCAAACTTGCCCTCTCAATGGCTCCCCTGCTCTGCCTGGATCCCCACAACTCTCCCTCTCATTCACTGGCCTCTCCTCAATCCTAGCCTCTGATTCCACATTGCCACTATCCAGGCAGCTGCCAACTGCAATGCTGCTCGTTGGGATCTCCACGCAATGTCCACAGTTCCTCACAAAGTCTTTCACATCCCTATACAGCCCCTGCCAGAAGTAAGAGGCACACAGCACAGCATACATTTTGCTGACACCAACGTGCACCCCTAGAATATTGAAATGATTGTCTGAGCCTAACGTTCCAAATACATTGGCCATCTGACAGGAGGGATTTGAGAATTCATCCATTCATCAAAGTAATTCTACAAGTTGAAATGATGATGGGGAGGAGTACCATGACAAGAAAACAGATCTCTTATCAAAGAATCATTCACCTATCATCCTAGTAAACTAATAGAGTAACAGAAAAACTTAAATTACCGACAAAAGAAAAAATACTGTCTTTCTTAGGATAAATTGTAATTTCAAACCTGTATAGAAAGAATAAATAAAAAACAAGAATGGTTGTCTTTAAAACTGTTGGCATAATCATGGAAATAGATGTTGTATTTGGGCATTTTTTCATATCCTTAAACCATATATTAAAAAAAATCTAATTGTGGCATCTGAGTCGATAACAGGATCCAGCAATGTCACAAGCTGCTCAAGAGCAGTTTGGAATACAGTGAATGAATCTGAATTTTCCTTTAAAAGTTAGAGGTTACTGGCACTTGTTATTTGAAAACATGATATGAAACATTAACAAGGAGTGCAAGAGAGGCATGTTTACCATTTTCAAAAATTCAAATCATTCTCATTCATATAAATTGAATTTTCATAGCTTGAGAATTGTAAGGAAATAGGAAGGAAAAGAAATAAATAAGACATGGAAGTTATTAATAGGGCCAGAAGGGATTCAAGGAGGTTGGATAGAGAACATAAAAGAATTTTATGGTAAAGATATTAGGTTGGCCAGTTTAGAATTATGAATGGAATGGAAAGTAGACAAAAATAGCTTGGATCTATGAACATTAGATAGGCAGAAAAAATGGCAAGGGAGCTGAACAAGGCAATAGGAATAAATAACATTCCTGCAAGATAACTTAAAGAGTTACGGAAAAAAGTGGAAGGAAAAGTCTTTATACTTGCATATTGTATTTGTGGCCAAAAGATTTCCTTGCCTTTATTTTGATCTCAAACCTGAAATTTTCAAATTTGCTGGCATAAATGGATGCTGCATTACATAAAACCCTTTTTACATATTTTTCTGAGAAAAAGTTTTTCATGAATTGCCATAATGATTTTGGTAGAAATTCCAAAGTTATTTATGCATATAAAACTGTAACAGGGGGCATTACAGAGGTAGCTTTTTATTGTCATTTCAAAACTTGGAAATTCATCTCAAATATAATGGATAATATAAATGGATATATTAAAGAGACATTTTCAAAAAGATACATGAAACAGAATCCTTCAGAAACTGAGTCTTCATAGAGCAAGTAATTCGGTAAGTCATCAAGTGAGTCACCAATTTCACATTTTTCAAATGATTTTACAACTGTCTCAAATTTCACAACATTCCATGAAGTTTTTAACCATTCACAAATCTGCAGAATGCCAGGTCTCTCCCTCCTTTCTGAATGTGTCATTTCAAAATCTGTAGCTTGTACCCAACTGTTCCATTTTTCCTTCATGAATCCTTTAAATAATTTGTTTATATAAGAATCTAAAGGCTGAAGCTGGCTCCTTAAACTACCTGTAACTACAGCTATTTCATTGCAACAATTACTTTTGCGGCATCTCCCACAGTTTCTTGAAAGATACAGCTATTTCCTTTCTGCCACTAAAGAGTGTTCAATATGTTTTGATGGCCATAGATAATCTTAAATTGACTGATATTTCATCAAAGTAAAATATTTAATAAATGTGGCCTGTCTTATGGTTATTGCTATCAATTTTGTTTTTAGTTAAGGCATAGTTTTTGGTAAAGGCACTTTGGACGCTTGGAAAGAGTTACAAGACTAAAGATAGTATGGTTGAGGAAAAGTTCAAAAAAAGGATTAACAAAATTAGAAACAATTCAAAAGGAAAAAACATGAAATTCAATAAAAAAGAATGATTGAAATACCTCAAATAATTAATAGGAAATAGATGGTTAAGTAGACACACAAAAAGCCATGAGGAGGAATCGATTGATGTGAGCAGAGTGGTTAACAATAAGTACTCAAGTCTCACATATATTTGAAATGAAAGAAATCATGCAGGAGTTTGGATTTCAGTGCAATGATATGGGATAAATGTGAATAATGAGTCACATATTGAGGCATTAGCTGGAAACATAACATGAAGGATAGAAAATTGCAATGAGGACCCCAGGAAAAATACCCAGAGACAAGTATGTAGAACAAAAGTAGGAGGACGTAAAACAGAGAAGACATCAGGGGGGAAGAAGGAATTAACAACGAACAGAGAAGGATGGAATGGGCTGTGGAGTATTAAAATCTGAGTATTGAATTACTGATGATGATGGTTTACATAAGCACCACTCTGATGGACCCACCTGTGTCCAGATGTATGTGTGCCCCTTGGAGAACAGCCTTGCGCTCCTCAGCACCCAGCACAACACGGTGCCTCGACTGGCGCCCATGGAACAGCTGCCCCTCAACGAGAGAGTATGAACGTGCCCTCCTCCTCATCATCCGTAGCCACTTGGCAGGGTCCCCCGACTTCTTCGATGCCCACTCACCCAATCGCTTGGCTGAAAAAGAGAGTCCATCTCATCAGTCCAATACCCACAGCACATAAGAAGCAGGCAGGTTTTAGGGCACATTCTGGAGTAAAGAAATAGCATCTTGTGGACTGAGAAATACGGCATATGATTGACCTTTGGCAAACAGACCGAAAAAAGAATACTGCATATCACATGAGAGTAAAATTCACCACAATTTACAGAAAATAACATATCAATATTAACAATATGCCCAATAACTCAATGAGGTAAAAAACAAAACTTAGTTCATTCTGTAAATTGTGGACATGATCATCTCAAGATAACCTTCTGTAATTTATCCATTATCCTGAGGAGAAAGTAGTTAAAGCAGATGACCTCAATGCTATACAATGCTAGTGCGACACTTGGAAATTAGAAATTAACTTAATAAATGGGTATTCATGAATTTTTTTTAAAACTAACAATCTCTCCCAAACACCTACTGCATTAGAAATATTGAAATAGAAATTGTAGACCCAATTAATTATTTGGGCATTACCCTCACTCATGACCTATCCTTGGTGAGATATATGGGGAATATGCAGAAAAGCTATCAAAAGATTAGGATTTATTAGAAGTGTATTGGGGAAATCTGATTAAAATGTTAAAGAGAAATGTTATTTTTTGCTGGTTAGGCTTCATTTAGAATATGCTGCAAGTGTATGGGATCGCATGCAGCATAGAGGAGCTAGATTTGTAAAACGTGGTTATGATAAACTTAGTGGCATATCAATATTATTAGAGGAGCTAGGCTGAAAATGTATCATTAACCTCAAGATATTATGGAAGGAGAAATTACATAAATAAAATTAGAGATGAAGGATAGATCAGATAGATTTAAGTTGTCTTTTTTCCCATAAAAGGTGAGGGATCAGAAAAACATTGTCCGACCATGTTAGGAGGGAAAAGTATTTTAGTGAAAAGTAACCTGGTACAATCACCCCCTGCCACGCCCCAGTGGTGATATGCAGGGTACTATATAAATAAATAAAATACTACCAATGTCAACAACCAGGATGCAAGAAATGGTATTCTATGGTATTGGTTTATCATCAATAGTAATCCTGATGTTTACTTAAGCATTATTTTTTATTAGTAAAGTACATTAATCTGATTTATCTAAATTCAAACTAAGGGAATTGTGATAACACCAATCCACTAGAAGAATAGCAGGATTAGTTGACCCTGAAATTAGGTTATCAAGAGAAGTATTAGACACCAAAATATTTCAACAGATTCAGACTTAAGGTCGTGGAAGTTCTTCATACTGAATATAAGGAGAGTTTGCACTTTTCCACAGATTTATTAAAACGTACGACGCGTTTCAACTCACAGAGTCATCATCGTCTTGAACCTGATTCATTTTTCATTACCAAAATATTTGCATTCAGTGACAGAACTGCTGTTTTCCAAATCACAGAATACATGTAGCTTTTGATCTGGGAAATCTACAATTATGGCTGTTAATGCACTTGAAGAGAGGGAATCAGTCTCTTCGACAATATGTGATCTTAGTACGGCTTTTGACTGTATTAATCATTCAGTATTACAATCAAAGCTAGAATATTATGGTGCTAAGGGAATTGCACCAAAACTAATGAAGTTATATTTGGATGATTGCTACCAATTGGTTGAACTTGATGGCTGTCAATCTGCAGCTCTTAAAGTAAAATGTGGTGTTCCACAGGACTATGTGCTTGGCCCAGTACTTTTCTTCATCATGATTAATGATTTGCCCGGAAAAATGAAATCTAAATCTGATTTATATGCTGATGACACTTTAGTGCAAAAATGTCAACATCTAAAAGATGCAAAGGTACAATCTAGTGCTACCCAAAGACAGGCTAAGGAATAGTTTGATACTGATCATTCACATTTAAATACTAAAAAACCCAGGATATTGTATGCAGTCTTGAATAAAAAATAACTGATATTTAAACTGCTAAAATACTAGGAATTTATATTGATAAAAAACTAAACTGGGAGACCCGCATCAGTCAGAGCTGTAATAAACTGAGTAAAGCTGTTAAAATGTTAAGAAAGCTCAACTTTCTCATTTAAAATTAATATGGTTTATACTTTATCATGCCTTATTTCAATGTCATTTGAATTATGGTGTTGAGTTATGGGGTCATTCACCACATGTTAAAAAAATTTTGCAGCTATTCACCCTCTTGTTAATATACCACCCCGTGATTCCTGCAAACCTTTGTTTATTAGATGTGGAATCATGACTGTATTTAGCTTATACATCTTTAAGGCTCTGATTCATTTTAAAGTTAATTAAGAAACTATCCAATTAAGATTTCACATCCATAACCAACACCATATGAGGTAAAGTGAATCTAAATACTACTTATGGTAGACTATCCTCAACTTACAACTCATTTCATAACGTGAACATTTGACTGTATAATTGTCTGCCTATTCAGTTGAAATCACACTGTATTCCCAATTTCAAGAATAGGGTATATCCCTGGTTACTTGTTAACCCACTTTATTCATTTGATGCATTCTTTTGTGACAATCTTCATCGCATTAAGAACTTATGCTTATAAAAAAAAAACACAGTAATCAACCCGGAGGTCGGTTTAGTAGGTGATGGTAGAGCTCACTCATGTACCAAGCCCAACGGCGTGTGAATATTCACACATCAGGGTAGGGGGGCCAGTTCCTTTCCCTGTGCCGGTTATGGTTTCCCAGGAAGATCTGGTACCCGAAATATCAACTAGCTTGGGTGGAGCTGCAGGTGCCCAGAGCCTTGCCTGGGAATCGAAGCCGGGACCCTCCGGTCAGTAGTCCAACACTCTACCCACTAGACCACAGCGACCCGCCTTATGCTTATATATTAAGAATATTATTGACAGCATTTGACATGGTTGTACCATTTATAAAAATGAACAAAGTATTACAATAACTTTAAAGATTTGAAAAATATAAAACTAAAAAAAATATCAGTCCAAAAAGTTGTTTTCCATCAGTCTTAAATTTATGTATCATTTCATTCCATCAATTTAGATTATATTTTAACTGCTTCAAAAAATGATTGAGGTCTCTAGTCCTTATTATTACCTAGCAACCAAACTGTCAATTACTGCTTTCCTTGGGTCTTTACTAAATCAATTTTCAAAACGCTGTAAATTTGTCAAAACATTTTTTCTCCTAAAGTGTTTTGGGATAATTATTTTCTTGATTAAAGGAAAATCCTCAATTTAAAAAATGAAGATGGCAAGAGAACACATATTAGTAGCAGCTGCCACCATAATCATAGTTTGTTATGATATTAATTTATACCAATCTAAAGATTAATCTGACCCCAATGGAAGCAGCACAAAACCAGTTAAAATATAGTTTTAAGCAATAACAAATTAATACTACCTTGATCAAAAAGTTCCCGGAATAACCACCGTGTGGCGCTCCCATCATTCCGATTTGAGTTCTGTTTTTTTTTATTAAATTGGTACATCTGTTGTTGATATTCCCTTTAAATCTTAGTGTCATAACTTGACATTTGCAAAAGTTACGTAGCCAAGAGTACATCTATCTCTGTGTGTGTTGGCGATTTTTTACAATTGCAGAAATGGATTTAAATTTGCAACAACGAACTTGTATTAAATTTTGCATAAAAAACGGATTTAGTGGCGCACTGACGTTGGAAATGTTGGAAAAGTGTTTCGGCAACGATTCTCTAAAACAAACGGTCGTTTACCAGTGGCACGAGCGGTTCAGAAGTGGTCGTGAGTCAATCGAAGATGATGAACGCAGTGGCAGACCATCGACATCGAAAGTCGGTGAAAAAATTGATAAAGTAAAAGAAATGTTGGTCAATAACCGCAAATTAACCATCAGAGAAATAGCTGAGGACTTGAACATTGCCTATGGATCCGCCCAAGACATTGTGGTTAATGATTTGGGTTTCCGTCGTGTAGCAGCAAAGTTGGTGCCAAAGACCTCCATTTCATGCAAAAAAGAGACCGTGTTGACGTCGCAAAAGACATGATTTGCGAGGCTGAATCCGATCCCACATTCATCAAAAGGATCATTACTGGAGACGAGACGTGGGTTTATGAGTACGACACGCAATCCAGACATCAGGCAAGTGAATGGCGTTCACCATATGAGCCGAGACCAAAAAAACCACGTCGTTTTCAGTCAAAAAAAAAGGCAATGCTGACGGTTTTCATGGATTACAACGGTGTAGTGCATCATGAATTTTTGCCAGAAGGCCAGACAGTAAACAAAGAGTATTATTTGGGCATTATGAGACGTTTGCGTGAAGCAATTCGCCGAAAGAGACCAGAAATCGTCGCACAGTGCGTCGAGACCGTCGCACAGTGCTTCCACCATTATTCGTAATTTTTTGACGAAAAATGCAACAAATACCATCCAACAGCCACCGAATTCACCTGATTTGGCTCCCTGTGACTTCTTTCTGTTCAATTGAGTTAAAAAACCATTACGGGGAACGCGTTTTAGCAGCCGAGAGGAAGTAATGGAAAAATCGCAGGAAGCACTGATGGACATACCAAAAACCGAATATAAAAAATGTTTCGAGGATTGGATCAAGCGCTGGCATAAGTGTGTTGCAGTCGATGGGGATTACTTTGAAGGGGACAATATAGATTTAGATGAATAAACTTGTATTTTTAATTTTCTGAATAAATTCCGGGAACTTTTTGATCAAGGTAGTATTCTTTTCTTTAATATCAATAGCCAGGAATTACTATTTTCTTTATACATCAATTGCTTGCAATAACACAAAATACATTAGTGTTTGCCGGCTTCGGTTGGGGTAGGGTAATGTCCTCTTCTGCTAATCAAAGGGTCGCAGGTTCACCTACCTGCCTGGGTGGGTTTTCCTCCACCTACGGCTTGGGTGTTTGTAATCATCTCCATTGCGTTCACTGTTAATAATCCAATGTAAAGGCCCAAAGTGATATTTAGGATTAAGGCTAAATAAGTATGCATAATTTTTTTATTCAAATGTATTATAATTTAAAGCATTTACCATGAATCAAATTGGAATGTCATTTTATGACATTTGTTGTGTGTAATACCAATAGGATGAACATATGCTATGGTATAGAAAAATAAACAAAAATTTGATTATTACTTTTGTTAAAGTATTAGAGATAAACGTATTGCAAAATCGACTGTTCGATGTGTTTTTCATTTTGCTTAATTGCTAACACCGAAGAGGCATACATTTTCGGAGATAAGAGTACTTTCTTATTCTCTTGTATCTTTTGATTGTAATGTTCTGAGTAAATCCAGGATTGGAAAGATTTCATAAATTTCCAATTACACTATAACAGGAATAAATACACTAACCGCTAATTACTCTTATTAGTTTGCAGAAATGTATTCAACCACCCTAAACTACCAGTTTGGCTAGTTCAATTGTGATCAAAAATCAGATTCGTCTTCAGCAATTGGGAACACACATTTAACAGTAGTGGTTGTCTTATCACCTAGAACCTAATCTAACTAATATAATGAACAACTCCTGGAAGCAAATACACAGATCCCTCATTGGCACATGCAAATTCAAATTGCTTCTCATTCCTATACTCCTAAAAATGATAGTTTAAATCCCTGAAAAAGTCATGCAAAACTTCTACCACAGAAATTGACGGTATGCCAGGAAGGTTATTGTTAGATTGTAGCAGTTATAGTATTTGGCTTTTATTGTTCTTTTTCATGAAAAACCTAACCAATTGAACTTTTCCTGCTCACTAAAAACAAGCACATTTGTCACCATTTACAATAATAAAGGAAGAAATCAAGAGCTCTACGGCCTCTAAGTTACAATAAGAAGGGGAATAATCAGATACAGATCAGAACGAGGAGAGGCATGTTATTATAAAAATAATACGTGGAGAAAAAACTCTAATGGCCGTAATAAACAGCCGCAACTCTCGTCAGACCAATATGTTGTGTTGATTTTCACGGGAACCACGTCAGGGACCAACCACAACCTCTCAACCAGAATACCCTCTGTGGTGGTTTATGGGAAATTAATCCAAGCCAGGCACCACACTGACTTTCAACCTTGTGTTGGAGGTGTTTTCCCTTCAGTCCGCTGAATAGGACCGCTTTGTGGCCAAAATATATGTTTGATGCATATACTCATCCGCACTCGACTCGTTTTCAGATTCTCCCAGAAGTTGAGCCCTTTGAGTGTGTGCTTGTTTATTGGGTGCTAGTATGTGTGATTGGTCTGTGCTCGTCCTTTGTGAATAGTCACAGTGTGTGTGCTTGTAGAATATCCTGGAATCCTTAACGGGGTCTTCTCTACAGCCTCGTGAAGGATTACATTTCCACCTGGAATCTTGAACGGGGTCTCAGAGCCTCATTAAGGATTCCAGTCAGGATAGTGTGTGGTCCCTGGCACGGAATAATTTAAAGTGAACCACCACACAGGTTATTATGGTCAAGAGGCTGTGGTTGGTCCCTGACGTGATTCCTGTGAAAACCAACACAACATATTGGTCTGACGAGAGTTGTGACTGTTTATTACAGCCATTGGAGTTTTTTCTCCACCCATTATTTTTATAATAACATGCCTCTCCTCGTTCTGATCTGTATCTGATTATTCCCCCAAGTAAGTCACATGAGGAATATATAAAAATGAGCATGCAGACATGTCAAAGAGGATCAGTGCCAACAGAAAAAGGCGACTAATTTTACAAGAAAAGTACAGCAAAATATTTCCCACTATTTTCTGTTGTTCTGTTCTAAGTTTTAAAGTTCTGTTGTTTAATTTATTGAACACAAATGTTTTAAACTATTATTTTAGTGTACTTTTTACTTTGTGAATGAAAATATTAAAATTCATCATAATGCAGACATATACACTAGTTACATTTCTTTAAAACACATCTATCATTTCTTCATTGCATATAGGTTTCCCTGAACAAAAAAATATAATACTGCAGTCATTGGGCCTCCTGTGTTCCCTTTCTAATACCTTAGAGTACAACTGACGCCAAGACAATAGATCAAAATGCATCGCAGGCCATCACATTGACGTCAGTATGCCTCATAGCATCAATAAGTATACCGTGTTGTATTCACAGGAAAATATATGCAAATCCTGTACGATATATTCGAATCAACAACATAAAAACCAGATTTGATGTTCAGTGCATCAATTTAAAATTATGAACTAATTCAATAAGATTAATTCATTAATATGCATGCATACCATCAGTGTCCGATTCATTTCGAAGGAACTCCATAATTTCATAATAATACGCGCTGTCACCAGCCTCTTGCATGCCAATATTTTCAGTGACTTGATGAGAGGGAGAAAAAATAACAATCATTTTCAATGTCTAATGTATAGCCTACTCCATGTTCAAAATATTGTTATTGCAGTATACCATTGTTAGGAATAGCGGTTTCTGGAACATCCTGAATTGTGGATGGAAGAATACAGATATCTTCTCTCATCTTTGACGGTACTTATAAAATCAGGTAGTTCTCAATCATATACATCCATGAGCGAGTAGGTTGCTTAAAGGAGTCGCCAATACTAAACGCACATTCTGAGTCCCTCAATGACATTGTTCCAATACTAGTTGAAAAACTCTCATAACACATACATCAACATGGCGTTCTAAGGAGACACACGAATTTAATAAGAGAGCATAAAACTGCCATTCCAGCAAGGTGATAATTTCCTATAAGGAAGCATAATTTCAACACGAAAAATAATCATATGTATACACATATATAGTATATCTATGTTAAGAGGGTAGTGGAAAATTAATTTTGGGATGACAGTATCTTAATACAAAGCAAAGACACTTCGTCGTGATTTGCACTGAATGACTACTAAAACTTCCGCTGGCTAATTGTTAAATGTTAAACAAATGATCATATATATGAGGGTTTTTCACTGAAAATGCGATGGCAACTTCCTAATATTACCATTGTACGCCATTTAAGATAAAAAATTGACATTCGTAATTAGGCTTCACAACCGTTGACGATTGACGGACTCTGTTGTTGTTTCTGACTCTCACGCAGGTTACTAAAATTAACACCAATAGCGCTGTTACCGAATGAAATGCCGTTCAGCGCGAAAGTGTGTGTAGGGTGAATACGGAGCAATGGAAAAATGTGTGTACATTTATTAAATACGTCCCGGACATTTTTCAGTAATTGTGGGACATTCTTTTTCTGTTGCACCTGCGGCAGTTGCTAATATTATTGTGTGTCTGCTATGCTTAAAAATCTGTATTATTAATGGTACAAATTCTATCTGTTAAGGTAGATATTCGATAAACACAGCCAACACGACAGTATGAACGCTTGCCTCCGCTGTCAAAAGGCAACTTGACATGCGATACATCATCAAGCTTTTCTTCAATTCTGCACTCTTCCTTCCTCACTTCAATCCGTGCAATATGTCTATCCAATTCCAACCCCTTCCTCACATGCTTAACGGTCTCTCACATATCACTCTCTTAAACGGTCGATCCTACTTTGAAGTACTTCAGTTTGTGAAAAAACTAAACTGTTGTTCCACAGTTCTCGCAAAATGCTGCCTTTCACTTTTTATGATGGAACTAGTACTGCTCTGACGAAAGTTTCATTTAACTGAAACACCCTCGACCGGTACAGGCCATAAATTTTTCGGTTATACCTACCTACATTTTTCCACATGGTATACGACTATATTCCCCAAACCAGCACATTAATCTCCATAAAATTGACACATTACACTCGGTAGTATTCCCTCTATTCGCCTGCATATGCAAAACATGCTCATTACCAATTATAACTGGATTCACCAATGGTGGATGATAATTAAGTGAAGTTGGTCCTCAACAACGGTCGTATGTTCTCGCGGATTTTCCATGTATTCGACGGTATCTCTTCAACTAGAACATGAACGATTGATAAAGCATAATAAACTGCTCCATCTAATCAACCGCATACACAAATTCTATACTCATGGGCTAGCATATGATCCAGGACCTACTGCTAGTGACAAGAGTAGTCTTTTTAACCAAAATCCACGAAGTACTAGATGATATTTCTTACACTAGAACTTTTTTTGCTTGAAATAAAAGCAGTACTCCTGCCATCTGCCCGCATACACAAACCCATTGCTAATGACACAGTGCAGGATCCTGGGCCAACCAAAGGTGATAGTGACACTTAACTGAACTTAGCCACAGCTTATAAACGATTAAGAAAAAATGGTATGAATCGCATTTCATCTCATTTTTTTTGTAGTACAAAATAACATACCAGTTAAGGTAGGTTAGGAATGGACAACTACCAAATATCTTATTTCTCCTAACAAAACACAATCCAACATCCTACTCTACAACAAGCCCCTCTTCATCTCAATATCCTTCCTATCATTTCATCCAACATCCCTATCCTATTCCTGCCCCTTCCTTGCTTGCCCTCCCCTCTGTCTCAATCTTCAACATCCCACTGACAATCATTATGCTTTCATTTTTCTGACCTACTTACGATTTCTCACAGAAATCCCCTTTCCTTCCCCACCATACTCAGCGCTTCCTCTATTGTTTTCCTTTCTATCCACTTCACCTTCTCCACAACTGAATTTCAAAAGCCTCCTCTATCATTCTTTTTCAATTAATATAATTCCACTCCGTGCATAACCATGCTTCATATCAAAATTTTAACAAATTTTCTTAACCTAACGTCCCTGTCATCGGTTCCCTCCGAGTGAACACTTCTTTGCCTTATGCAATTCTTCCTTTTATGTGCCTACTACTTTGACCAAATTTGTCCAAAACATTTCTAAGATACATAAACTGTTCCACCTGCTTTATTTTTTGCCCTCCTATTTTAAAGTTTAACTTAGCCCTTCTCTTTCTGGAAAACTGTATAACCTTTTTTTATTAATATTGATTCTCATCCCAAATCTATTGCTCTGAATTTCCAATTCACTCCACAATGCTTGCAACCCCTTGGCCGACTGACAAACTACAGCTTAGTCATGAGTAATCCTTACTGATTTTATGAATTCCCCGCCGACTTTCATTCCTATCTCCAGTTCTACCCATGCCTAATTAATCATTTCCTCCACATTGATCAGCACTGGTGATAATGGGCAAACCTGGCTTATTCCTCTTCCTAATACTGCCCATCCAGACTCTCCGTTCCCCACTTGCACCTGAGCAGTCTGAGACATGTGCAGGCTGTGGATTAGTCTCCTATTCCTCCAATCTATTTCTATTTTCTGCAATATATGCATTAGTTTTTCCCAATTCACTCCATCAAATGCTTTTTGAAATCTAGGAAACAGGCAAATTCTGATTGTATTCTATATTCCTCTCGATTAGTTATCTCATTACTGCAGTGGCATCATGTATACCTCTCCCCTTCCTGAACCCAAAATGATCATCCCCTAAGTAATCATTTGCCCTAATCTCTATCTTTTGGTGGATGATCCTTAGAACAACTTTAGCAGCATGGAAAATCAAACTTATTGTTCTGTCTTAATCCCATATACTTTCACAAATCAGTCAAAGAGGGGTTATGCATATTTACATCAAACATTTTGGAGCATAAGACTTTAATGTGGAGTGTTTCTGTATGATTTGCACTTTGAAATTGTTGCTGTTTTCTTTGAATTAAAACTTAATTGCTCTCTATTTATCACTCACCTAAAGGTGATTTTAGTATCTTCTGTAATCAATTAGAGGAGGTCTTCATCTTTCTTCAAAAGTATGATGTTAATTCTGTCATAGGGATTGACTTAAACGTTGATATAACCTGTGATTCAAGGTACATTCCTTAACTTGATTTTTACTCAGAGCCTTTAGTCTATATTGTGGCAACTTGCCACAAACTAGAAACTTGCATTCTTAGATAATGTTGTTACTAGTTACAATATCCAAGAATACTCTATAAATGCTTTTAATCCTTTGATCTCTGATCACAGTGTCATTGCCTTTAGTGCATTAGATATTCCTTCAGTTGTGAACTGTAAAAAAAAACTAATTGCACGGCCAATTAATCCAAGCCATATGGCAAATTTCAAACATCTTGCCAAAATTGATTGGGACTTCTTACTCACTTCAGATAATTCCCAACAAAACTTTACCTTGTTCTTTGAAACATTCATTTTAATATTCAATCAAGCATTCCCACTAAAATTAATTAAGCTTAAGCTAATAAATAAAATAACTAGTTTACACCTTAACTTGTACAGTTAAGAGAAAATCTGTGGTGGAACTATAATGATGCTAAAAGAAATTCAATTGATGCTAACCTTAAAATGTACACCGGAATATCATAAGAAGCAAACATTGGCTAAACACAATGCCAATGGAGCATTTATTGACAGCTTCCAAAATAAATGTAAAGCCGCCTGGTCAATCATAAGGAAAATAGGCCCTTCAACTAATGTAACAAAAGATACCACAATACACACATCCCTCTGAATGTAACAACTTCTTCACAAGTTCCTTAGACAATATTCTTCGTAAATAATATAACTCCAATACAAATTTTAAAGACTGCCTCAATAGATCTCCTGCTCCTACTGAAACTTTTCACTAGAAGTGGGTCACTCATCTGAAATAGTGAAAATAGTTGCTAATTCTAAGGGATCAATAAGTAGAGATGTCTATGGTCTCTCTAATGATATCATTAAGGCCATTGTTCATCGAATTTTCTTCCCACTGTCTGTGGTCATCAATTCTTGTTTCTTGTCAGGACACTTTCCTGATGTCCTAAAATACTCTAAAGTAATACCAATTTATAAGTGGGATGGTAAAAACAGTCCAAAAAATTACCGCCCCATTTCCATCATTCCTGTGATTGGCAAGGTCATTGAGGGTATTGGCAGAGCCCAAATACTTACGTGTCTAGAAAGAAAGAACTTACTCAGCTTCTAACAATTTGGCTTTAGACCTGGAAAGTCAAAAGAGCAAGTCATTGAGTATGTCTTAAAACAAATAGTGTGTGCTTTAGAAAATAGGCTGTGCTTATCTCGCTAATTGTTTGACCTCTCCTTGGCATGTGATTGTGTAGACCACGAAATCTAACATTTGTAGTATAATGGCATCCATGGCTCTGAACTAAAATTCCTGGCTTCAAATTTAAAAAACCATAAAAAATAGTAGAATGGCTGTAAGTCAAAATTCTTGCAAGTAAAAAATGGTGTGCCCTAGGGGTCTGTATTTGATCCTTTGTTATTTCTGCTGATGATCAATGACTTATCAAGTAATATACCTGCTGATTGTATCCTGTATGCTGATAACACTACTTTCATAAATAAATAGAAAAATCCTGAACAGGAACATGAAGAACTAAAGTACTTGCAACAACAAGCTGGTGACTGGTTCTCAGCTAATAAACTAACTTTATATTGTGAAAAGACACAGTATCTTCTATGTGACCTTAGAAGTACTTGTAAAGCTCAGAGCTCTGTCTAGCTCCTAAGGTTTTTTATTGACTAATCTTTCCTGAAAAGTCACGAACTGCAATCTCTAAAAAATCTTTCCAAAAATCTCTTTGTAATCAGGAGACTTAAAAGCTGTGTTCCTGAGGAACATTTGAGACTTGCCTATTTTGTCTTTTTCCAAAGTCACATTAGACATTACCCAATGCAGTGGATCCATAACCTTCAACCAGTCAGATAACCTTGCCTTAAAATTCTATAACAAACTTCCCCATACAGCAAGACAGAGTAGCTATAATAGGTTCAAAAACGTAATTGAGAATTCGCTGATTTCAAACTCCTTGTATTCTTTAAGTGACTATTCTGAACTGAACTTCTCAAGAGTGAAATTCCACACATCTGTCTCTCTTCACCACAGTACTGTTTGTATGTATTTACATGTTTTTCTTTGGACGACATCTATAGTGGTAAGTGCTGCCCTTTGATGAATTAATTAGATGAACATATTGGAGACACTACTTAGACGAGACGGTGAAATGCTGGTTAGAATCTCACTTCATTCCACAAAAAGAATATACCTTATAATTCACCATTTAGGTTTTGAATTATTTATTTACATTTCTTCCTGGAATTTACAGGAATCAGCGACAAGAAAAGTTACGAAACTCAGTAAATTGTATCGAAACGACTACTACTACCTGCTGTCACATAGCCGCTGTTTATATGCCTGATTTAAAAAAATTCAACAAATTAAAATAGACGTATATCGGGCTTGCTTTGTCATGTAACTATAGTTATAATCTACGACATTTGTTGATGAATCGCGCTAGTATCGCAATACTGCCATGTGGTTAATGTCTTTTTCCATGTATTATTAATATGACTATTGTTTTTAGATACTACTCAAAATAAAGCCCTGACAGCACAATTACCTTAATGATATTCATAGGAAATTACCTTAAAGAGATTCGTAGGATATAAAAAAATGCATGGGCATGACATGTTAAATGAACGAAGTAACAAAACTAAGTTAAACTCAAACAACATAAATAAGTAATTTCAAAACAGACTTCACATTTTAATGCCTATTTTTCTAATTAACTCAAACCAAGAAATGACAATTTTTTACCAGGTAGCACTAAAATGGCGATTAAGAAATAAAATTATATTAGATAATGGCATTGCAAAAAATATTAGCTACTATTACTCATGATCAGTTTTATTTAGAACGTGTGGACAACTCGCGGGAAATCGCAATATTAGGGGGAGGTTGCGGGTGCCGGGGAATCGAACCCGGGCCCGGCGGTCAGTAGTCCAACGCTCAACTTATCGGTAACCATGGTGAACCCAATCTTGTTAACAGAATTACATGTACCAAAACCACTTGTATGCCAGAGTTAAGAGGAGAATGAAAAGAGAGGATAAGACCAAACAAGAATAAATTCATTTGCATAGTATTTATCACAACGTTCACGTGAAATCCGTTTTTACGCTGCCAGATGTAATAAATCAGGTAAGACAAGGAACAATAATGAATTGATAAAAATGGTTAAACTAAGCGACACCGTCGTAACCAATCAGTTTGTGAAGAATAAACTTAATGTGACTAAAAGAAGAGAAGAAGTAAACTCGAAGTTCCTCAAAAATGTCACTCATCTTTATTTCCAGAATAAAAATATTCATGAAATAGTAAGTTCTTCATATGCATGAATTATTAATGTTACATTAATGGTTTTAAGACATTGATATACCTTTTGTTCTTCAGGGTGTTATTTCAGTGTGTGGCAATTTAAAGGTTCTTTACTTACAAGGAAATACTATAACCAAAATTGAAAATTTACATGTTTTCAACAAGCTAACTCATTTATATCTTCAAGATAATAAAATAACCAGAATTGAAAACTTGGAAAAATTGATAAATCTTGAAAAATTGTAAGTAAATTTCAGAAGAATTGGGTGCAATGTGCATATATTCCACAAAAAGGGTTTTATGATAAAATTCTTATATTTCAAGGTTTATTGGGCATAACTGTATTACTGTCGTGGAAGGCCTGGAAAACCTCAAGCAACTAAAAGAATTACACCTTGAAAAACAAAAATTGCCCCCGGGGGAAGCTCTACAATTTGATCCAAGAACAATGGAATCTTTATCCGTAATTAAATAGAAATCATGAACAGTTTATTATGCTTCTAGCTACCATGGTGAACAGGTTCACAAAAACAAAAAATGTCATCATTCTACTTTTCAGGAAACCTTACTTCTCCTGGATATATCAAAAAATGAATTAAATTCCTTGTGGGACATATGCCTACTAAAGTCTTTGGTAGAACTGCATGCACGAGGTAATAAATTTCAAAGCATCCCTGGAGTATGTGAACCACTGAGCACTTTGCCCAATCTGCAGATTCTGGATCTGTCTGGGAATGAAATTTGTTCTTTCCCCAAGTACAGAGATGCGGTTATGATGTCGGCCTCACAAAAATTAGGTTTGGATAATTTTTGCAATATAAAACTTATGGCATGTAATATGCAGGATTCAAAATTCTTCAATAAGGTTAATAATGATAATTTTATTCCTGTATAGAGTTGTTAGATAACAAAAAACTCTATCAGGTGACAAGAGAGTTTGTCCAAAACTTTGAAATTTTCAAAAAACAACAAAGTGTTACAGTTATTCCACAAAATGATTTCCCAGGTGGGTAATGATTATTTATTTCAAGTGCTGATCACATGCTATGTAACTTATAAAATATACTGATTATCTGATTCATGGAATTTTTACTCACTTCCAGGTTTAGTGACATCCAACAGGAATGAAAGTAAGGATATTTCAGATTTGACCCTTTGCAATAGCTTGCCTACCAAACCAGGTCTAGCAGCAATTGCATCTTTGTTCCCACCATGGAGCTTAAAAAGTACGTCCTAAAGTTTCAAGATATACTTGAAAATATTTACCCATTGTCCATTTGAAATAAGTAGCATGTGCAACCAACACAAGTAATAGCCAGCAGTGACCTACAAAAGTGAAGGCAGCTGAGAGCTGAAGTTACCCTGGTAACTTCCGCTCTCAGCCATCTTATATCTTACACTCTGTCCAATAATACACATAATTCACTATTCAGCAAAGGGGTCCAATTTCTTTTTCAAGTCACCTGAATTTTCCAGAAAATCATAGTTTTACTTCAGTTGAAAGATTTAAGTGATCCCAAACTAAGTGAAAAACAAATATTGTTAATTATGATTTTGGATATTATATCATATATATTATATCATATATATATATATATATATATATATATATATATATATATATATATATATATATATATATATATATATATATATATATATATATATATATATATATATATATATATATATATATATATATATTATATCATATAGCGGGTTGCGGTGGTCTAGTGGGTAGAGCATTGGACTACTGACCGGAGGGTCCCGGGTTCAATTTACTCGACTACGAGACAAGGCACTTTGGGCACCTGCAACTCCACCCAAGCTAGTTGATTTTTCGGGTACCAGGTCTTCCTGGGAAACCATAACCGGCACAGGGAAAGGAACTGGCCCCCTACCCTGATGTGTGAATATTCACACGCCGTCGGGCTTGGTACATGGGTGAGCTCTACCATCACCTACTAAACCGACCTTCGGGTTGATTACTGTGTTTATGGTTTTTTTTTATCATATTATGGATTTAGGAAAATGTGGGAAGAAAGCCTGATATGGACTGATTCGTAGTATTTATGAGGAAGGAATCTGGCCAGAAGATTTTGTGAGATCGGTGTTAGTTCCTATTCCAAAAAAAGGCAAAGGCTACATCATGTGAGGATTATAAAACAATAAGTTTGATATCCCACGCAGCTAAAGTTATTCCCAGGATCATCAACAAAAGGATAGAGAGTAAGGCAAATGATTACTTAGGGGATGATCAGTTTGGGTTTAGGAAAGGAAGAGGTACGCGTGATGCCATTGTAGTAATGAGATCACTAATTGAGAGGAATATAGAATACAATCAGGACGTTTTTGCCTGTTTTGTAGATTTCGAAAAAGCGTTTGGTAGAGTGAATTGGGAAATATTAATGCGTGTATTGCAGAAAATAGGAATGGATTGGAGGGACAGGAGACTGATCTGCAACCTGTACATGTCTCAGACTGCTCAGGTGCGAGTGGGGAACAGAGAGTCCGGATGGGCAGTGTTAGGAAGAGGTGTAAGGCAGGGTTGCCCATTGTCACTGGTGCTGTTCAACGTATATGTGGAGGTAATGACTAAAGAGGCATGGGAAGAATTGGAGGTGGGAATGAAAGTCAGAGGGGAATTCGTAAAATCGGTTAGATTCGCTGATGACCAAGCATTAGTTGCTCAGTCAGCCAAGGGGTTGCAAGCATTGCTGAGTGAATTGGAGGTTCAGTGCGATAAATATGGGATGAGAATCAATATTAATAAAACAAAGGTTATGCGATTTTCCAGAAAGAAAAAGGCTAAGCTAAATGTTAAAATAGGCGGGGAAAAAATAGAGCAGGTAGAAGATTTTACGCATCTCGGAAGTGTTTTGGACCAATATGGTCAAAGTGGTAGGGACGTAAGGAGAAGAATTGCGCTAGGCAAGGAGGCTTTCTCAAGGAGGAGGGAGTTGATGACAGGGACATTGAGTAGGGATGTTTAGACAAGACTCGTAAAAATTCTGATATGGAGCGTAGCTATGTACGGCGCGGAAACGTGGTCACTGAAGCAGGAGGATAGACGTAGATTGGAGGCTTTTGAAATGTGGGTGTGGAGAAGAATGGAGAAGGTGAAATGGACCGAAAGGAAAACAAATGAGGAAGTACTAGAGATGGTGGGTGAGGAGAGGGGTTTGTTGAGAGAAATCTTATGGAGGCAGGAAAAATGGATGAAAGGCGTATTGAGCGGTAGTGGAATGTTGAAGAGAGTAATAGAGGGGAGAATGTTGGGCAAGCAAGGTAAGGGCAGGAACAGGATAGGGATGTTGGACGGGATGAAGGGAGGAAAGAAGTACACCGAGATGAAGAGGGACCTGATATAGATTAGTTTGATAGGTGGGGAGTCACAAAATGTTTATTTGATAGTTGTGTCCATCCAAAAACCTACCTTAACCGGTAGATTACCTAAAAATCATATTATGGATAAAGAGCATATTGATTGGAAGTGGGATGTTGAAGACTGTGATAGAAGGGAGAATGTTAGGCAAATGAGGAAAGGGCAGGAATAGAATAGGGATGTTGGACGGGATGAAGGAAGTACACCACAGAAATGAAGAGGGACTTTTTGTAGAGTAGGAGGTTGGGTTGTAGGAGTAAAAAAAATATTCATTTGGTATCGTTTAAAATTAATACACTTTGTAACTTCCACACAATTTTTATTCGTACTACTGGTTTCAACGCTTCGGCGTCATCATCAGGTACAATCATTTTCCTACCACAGGGTTATATTATATATATGCACTCTTTGGAAGGGAGGGGGGGGGTTGGTGGGGTGGAAGGCTAATGGGAGGGAGGAGGGGTTAGGGGAGAAGCCACGTGGCTTGCAGGTGAAGGTCTGGGGGGGGGGGGGGGGAGGTAAAAGAGAAAGGAAGTTTTTTGGGTTGGGCTAAATGAGGAGGTTGGGGGAGGGTAAAAGAGGTATGCTAGGGGTTTTGGCACATGTTATATTCTGAAGGAGATTTCCAAAATTGGGGAGTGATTTTCATATAAAATGTCGTTGACTAAATGTCCACTATCAGCAGCCATCAAATAGCGAAACTTCCCAGTGATCCCACCATAAAATTTCAAAAGGTTGTCCTCAAAGCTATCAAATCCTCCCCTAATATTTTCAAACATAACGAAACATACAAAGTGACAGTGATGAACCCCAAAGCCCCCAGATTTTTCGGACTTCCGAAAATCCATAAAACAGATACTCCCATTAGACCAGTAGTCTCCAGTGTGACAGCTCCATCCCGGAAACTTGCTGCCCATCTAAATTCCCTGTTCAGAGACTGTACTGAATTCCAGCCAAAATACGGAGTGAAAAATTCAAGTGACCTTTGTGAAAAACTCTCCAACAAAACCCCTCCGCCACCACACCACACCCTTGTATCCTTCGACGTCTCCAACCTTTTTACAAGCATCCCGGTATCCAGAGCAGTGGACGTGGCCGAAGAGGTTCTCAAGAACACGGGGGCAAACCTAGAGTTCATCAAGGATTTTGTGAAACTGCTAAAAGTGTGTGTACATCAAAACTATTTCCAATTCAATGGTAATTTCTATCAACAAAATGAAGGCCTAGCAATGGGATGCCCTTTATCACCGCTCCTTGCTGACTTATTCTTGAACGATTTTGAGGAAAAGTTTTTCAATAGTGAATCAATAGACAACAAGAATTTGTTTTGTTGGTTTCGATATGTCGACGACATTTTTGCCATATGGACAGGAACCGATAGACAGCTGGACAGGTTTTTGAACACTTTAAACTCGCGCGATCGTAATTTAAAGTTCACATGCGAAAAGGAATCCAACATGAAACTCAACTTCTTGGACATTACAGTCTCAAAACAGAGGAATGGTTTTAACTTCTCAATTTTTTAGAAAAACCACTGCTACAGACCATATCATCCCTTTCGACTCACTCCATCACATAAGCCAAAAGTTATCCACTTTCCACATCATGATAAACAGATTATTAAACATACCCCTTTCAAAAGATAGTTACAAAAAACAATTGTAAATAATAAAGGAGATTGCATCCAAAAATGGCTATAGTGAAACATCAATTATGAAAATTCTTTATAAGAAACGCCTCGTAAAAACGAGAAAACTTCTTTATAAATCGAGTGAAGTTACGGACGGAAACCATCGCTGGTGTAAACTCCCCTACTACGGCTATATCTCCCAAAAAATAGGTAATTTCCTCCCGAGGGACAAATTTAAGATAGCCTACTACAACAATAACAATCTTGGGTCCTTCCTAAATAATACCAAGGGCAAGGTGGATATGGTCAACAAAAGTGGTATATACAAATTGAAGTGTAATGACTGCAGGGCCACATACATCGGACAGACAGGCAGATCCTTCCTCACATGCATGGGGGATCACAAGCGCAGCCACCGCACGGGAAATTTAAAACAATCGCACTTTGCGAAACATCTATGGGAGGAGGACCACTCCAGCGACTTCAATCCGGAAATACTAAATGTTGTGGAAAAGGGAAGAAGAATGGACAAATGGGAAGAATTGGAAATAAGAAGACACATGAAGAGTGGACATTTAGTCAACAACATTTTATATGAAAATCACTCCCCAATTTTGGAAATCTCCTTCAGAATATAACATGTGCCAAAACCCCTAGCATACCTCTTTTACCCTCCCCCAACCTCCTCATTTAGCCCAACCCAAAAAACTTCCTTTCTCTTTTACCTCCCCCCCCCCCCCCCAGACCTTCACCTGCAAGCCACGTGGCTTCTCCCCTAACCCCTCCTCCCTCCCATTAGCCTTCCACCCCACCAACCCCCCCCCTCCCTTCCAAAGAGTGCATATATATAATATAACCTTGTGGTAGGAAAATGATTGTACCTGATGATGACGCCGAAGCGTTGAAACCAGTAGTACGAATAAAAATTGTGTGGAAGTTACAAAGTGTATTCATTTTAAACGAAAATGAACCTCCACAAAGTTGAGCCTGAAACCATAGAATTCATTCATTTGGTAGTTCTGTCCATCCAAACCCTACCTCAACAGGTAGATAACCTAATAATAAAAATTAAATTAAAAAGCAAATTTTGACATCAATAGGACAGGGAAATTTGGTACATATGAATTTTTTCAGAACTCTGAACACAGTTTGAATCACAAACTTTTAAAAATTTCCACCAACAAAAAAAATACTAATTATTTTCGAATTTTGACAGAAGAGATTAGATAAGGTTGAAGAATCATGTTCTTTCAGGATTCTTTTCAGAATAATATAAAAGGTTATAGAGGTAATGCCATCAGAGGGAGAAACAGGATTGGCAGTCATAGGCAGCAGTAAGTTTGGCATTAGCATCATTATTATTGGTAAGGTTCGAGCTGAAAATAAAAGTTGGCAGAGAGGTGATAACATCAGTTAGGGTGGCAGATGATAAAGCAAAGTCGGATGGCTTAGGGATTGCAGTTGTTGTCAAGTACTTCACAGAAACAATGAAAGAATTAAGGGATGCAGATTAATTATAAAGAAAGAATACGAAATTCTTGTGAGGAAGGAAACCTAAGTTAAACAAAATACAAGGGAATAGAGTAGAGCAGTTGGAAAAGTTCAAATATTAAGGTAAACTTTGGGGGGAAATGAGCATAGTAGATAGATAGATGAGCATAGTTATTAGGAGAAGAATAGCATGGGCTAAAGAAGATTACAAGAAGATAATTTATGATAAGTGTGTTAAGTAAAGAAGTTAAGAGATGATTAGTAGACATTAATCAGGGTGACCACCCATTTTATGATTTTTCATTCTTAACTTTTTCATGTCATCCTTTTCCCTGATTTTTCTACCCAGTGTTTGAATTTGATTAATTTGTTTTGTGAATTATCTCACATTCATTTCCCTGCCAACCAGTACCACAGAATCCCAAGAAACTGCAGGTGATGCCACAGCAGTAACTTTTAACAGAGTCATCCGCTAATGTGCATTTCGGTGCAACAATTTAGGGTGTAAAAATCTTTCAAAAATTCGAAATTTCAGAGTTTAAGAGGACACCTTGATAGCTTAACTGGACAAAGCACTCGGCTGGACATCAAGGGATCCAAGTTCAAATCCTGGTCAGGGCAAATGATTTTTACACTCTGAAATGGTTTCATTGAGTATTACAAAAGTTCAACCGATACTTCAATATTGATTTTTCGAGGACTGGTATGTGCAATGACTTAGACCAAAGATGAATTGTCCACACCACTAAAAGGCATCTCATCCTCATCCAGCATTCCCAATTCCTTTATCATCTTCTCAATTTTCATACAAAATTTCGAAATTCTTCATGATTTTTATGACTGAGTGGCTACCTTGACGATACAGAGCACAGTGCTGTAGAGATATAAAACCTTGTCTTTAAGGTTGGAGGATGGGCAGGTATTAGAGACATTTGCCATGTAGGCATGGAGAAAATACAGTGGAGACTGATTATGAAATTTTGATAATGGTGGGCAAAGAGAGGAAGCCGCTGAGGAAATCCAGTAAAAGTAGAGAAAGTAGCAGAGAAATGTTGAGATGCAGTGAGATGTTAAAGGCAGTGAAAAGAGTGAGTATTATTGGAAAACCAAGAAGAGAATGGATGTTTTAGACAGCATTAAAGGAGGTAGAAGGTATAAAAACTGAATTAGAAAATAATATAGACAAATAAGAGGAAGCTAACAAGATAGAAAGTATGTAACAGTTGTTGGAGACTGTCCAAAACTTACATTTTTATGACTTTACAGATAAAATAACTTGAAGGAAAAACTTCCTTAGATATTAATATTTCCTCAACTTCTCACTCAAATGGAACCTATAGGCCGACTTATTATTTCACTTTTAAAGATTAAATGTTACAAATTATTAAAAAGTTAAAATTTACTCTCAAAAATTGATATGGGGTGGGTATAATGTAAATAATTATTCACCCAAAAAATAGTAATGCGATTGGAACACCAAATATAAAATAATATCCTATCTAGGGAATAAACAAAAAGGTGTAAGAATTTTTAAATCCAAAACTTAGTGCTGTATTAGCTTTTTACATCTACAACAAAAAAGTTTTGCTTTAACAACATAGTGACTTATCAAAAAGGTCTAGAATAAATTAAAAATATTGATGACATTAATAGGATAGTTTCCAAACTTATAGTTTTTGGTAAAGACTTGAGTGAAGTCAAACTTTAAAATGTGAAAAACAAGGAGCCATGGTGGTCAGATTTTTTTAAATGAAATCAATTTGAAAATACGAAGGAAAATATCGGTCCCAATTACTATTTTATGTTTTCATGCAGTGGGCATATTCCCAGCATTTTTTGTATCAATTAACGAAAGGAGTGAGCATGTTTTTGAATTTTTTTAAACTCAATTTTCACTATTAAAACTACATATATCACCACCCCTGCTTCTTTGCGATCTAATCAGCCATTTGAGCAAGTTTTGACAGTGTAGATTATGTAGATGACATACCAGTATTAGAAGTAATGTTTGCCTGAGGTTCAAATACAAGGTCTTAATTAATGAAGTTAGTTTTGTTGAAATTGTTTTTCTCATAAATGACTAACAATAGAACTCTAATCTCTCTGGATTCTACTTGCTTAAGTTCTTCCTTCTAATTTTAATAATATTCTAACAAATGGATCCATTCTCAGCATTTTTCCACCAATTAATGGGATTATTTTTAAATTACTTAAACTAACTTTTGGTGGGAATATTTCAAATATCTCCAGCCCTGAACCTCAACTACAGTCAGATGAAAAATTAATGACAGTGGTTAATTAAATGAAGCAGTCACCACTTATAGAAGTAATGTTTGCTGAAAGGGTGGACCTAAGCTCTCAATAATATCCTATATTAAGTAAAATTGTAATTTTGTTGTCTTTGAAATGGAAATGTCTCTCTGATGTTGGCAGCATACGAGTGTCTGTACGTATGCACTCACCCAGTTATGATACTCCTTCAATTTTATGAGAAAAAAGTGTAGAAAAACAGGCAGAAGTTGCTAATAAGAATTTTCATTTGGGTGACAATTTAGGTTCAGGTAAACTTATGCGCTTATAACTGAAAATCGTAAACCAAAAGCTTTGTAATATGCAACAAATATGTATTCTTGAGTGAATAGTTTTTAATACAATCCTTTCCCATATGTAGTCATATTTCAAGCAGACCACATGGCTACATAAGAGAATAATACTCAAAATTGCATAGCTTACTTCAAACCCTATGATTGGGGGACATTGACTAATTTTCCATTATCTTATCTTAGCTAACTCCAATAACTTTTTCTTTACAGGAACAGTAATGATCAAAAGTCAAAAGAAGCCTACATCCAGTTTTCAACACTCATCGAATACTATAATCTGATATGAACATATTTCAATCCATAAATCTTGCTAGTTGGAAATGAAAACCACCTGACAAATAAATTTCATGGAAAATTTGCCTGAAAACCAAGTGAGTGCTTATTTAATTCCTTCCTGTAATTAGGATAGAAATTACAAAGAATTGACTGGACAGGTGATTGCAGGACAAGAAGTATAACTCCCCCCTTACAAAATATGTACTTATCAGGATAATGGTTAATTTTAAATAAATTTAATTGTTATTAATTAATAAAGCCAGGTAATATATAAAATATAAACTGCCTCAATGGCTTTTCGAGTATTGCTTTAGCAAATCTGTTGAAAAGATTACTGGAAAGAGTTTTACAGTATTAACAAGAATGTTTCACACATGAAGCATTGCAGACTTGAAAGAAAGTAAAATTTGCAACCATTCCCTCCATTTCACAATTACAAAATTTCACCAGATATATGAACTCCTAACTGAATTAAGATGAATTAATTGACTTCCCACATCCTGGACACATTCATCGCTCCCTCACTTTTCTCCAGGACCATGAGCAGTAAAGCTGCTGGATTGTTTTCCCAAAAAATTAGTCCGCCTTCCACTCCCATAGGTTAGACACTCGGGGAAAGGAAATAAAATAGAGAATGTTTCTCTATAATAAACAAATATATATTTAAAAAGTGGAATTTATTTCAATAGTGTAGATACACAAGTTTCAAGCTCAATGCTTTAAGGTCTTTTTATATCAGCTACCATACATACTGGGTAAAGTATAAGTGATCCATTTTTCACAAGTCAAGCTAAATAATTTTAAATGCTCTATTTCTATATTTGTGAATGATTTCCCAGTAAAAAGCATGCGTTTACGTATGAAAAATAATATAGAAAACATAGCAGTAAATGAGCAACAATATAAGATGATTCAGATTTGTACCTCGTGAATACAAAATTCGAGTTTCAACTGAAAAGTTCAGCATATTTGAAATAATTATACAAATAATGACAATGTATAGTAAAATTTACACACAAAGATGATAAAAAACTTAACTTTTCAACAGATAATGCAGTGCTGTGTTGAATGACAATGACTGGCAGCAGAGACTGCCAACAAATGTAGTAGCTTATAAAAAAGATACATATAACAATATGCAGATAGGAAATATATTAAATATTTCTCTCAACATCACAAATTGCTGGCTGATTTGATGGCCTTTAATAATAAGTATCCTACTTATTACCATGTACTATAAGCATTACAGGAGTAAAAGCTTTATGAAAACTTGTTCCCCAAGTTACCATTTGTTCCAACATATTTTCAGGAAATGTTTTTTAAACATTGAACCTTCAGTATTGTTATCATAAAGGCCAGTTATTTCATAGAGGGCCAATATGTTATTAGCTATTTTCATAAAAAATAAAACATTTTCCCCCAACAACATAGACCAAAATAATGGAATGTCAAATTTGTTTACACTTTATACATTTTGGCTCAAATAATTTCTATTCCTCCAACTTAAATCAGTGAACAATTTCACTTTTTAAATTATAGAGCATCAAAGGTGTAACAGTTATTCTACATGGTACACCCAACATGCAGAAATCCATGAACAACTCATGGTCTTCAGACCCATTCTTAGCTGCCTTTCACTTGGTTCGACCCACATCTTAAGATGCACAAACGGCTAATTAAATAAGGAATTACGCCTTACTGCCCTTGTGCATAGCCACCACCCAGTAAGAGCACTTTGATAAAAAATATGCATTAAATATGCAGATTCCAAATGCAGAACAAATTTGGTGCTCGACCTTTTACACAAATGAACAGATTTTCAACACAATGATGATTTTAGACGAAACTAAAGAAAACATGTGTTCAGAAGGGCTACTCTCTTATCTTGAAGTTGTGCCATTAGTCCCCACACAACTTTGCAATACATAAGGTCGGTGGCATAACCTGAAATTGATAATAAATTTTACCATTTATGAAACGTACTAAATGAACCAAAGTCTACTGAGAATAAAGAAATTACTACTTATGGCAGGCAGGTTCTACAATCTCCTCAAAACAGCTTCACAAGCAATTACATTTACTTACAAAATGTGTAATCAATTATACACAGACCTTCCCTAATTGGCCCTTTTTTAATTGAAAGACAACTTTTTGGATCATTGTAGAACCTAAATCCATACACAATAATTTTATCAAATAACTGAATTTTATCATTCAAAAATTAGATTATTTCAAGAAGGTTGACTAATCAAATTATCAAAATAATTAAGAATGCTATGCAAACTGGCACACTTTCTACGACAATATCTCAAAGTACGTTCCTCATGCATTAACACTGAAACACAAAAGCTTTTCTTATGGCTAATTGAACACTGACGATGTGAGGAACAAGACGAGGAGGCAGCTTGCGTACCCCGCAGAAGATGGTGGTGATGGCAGCAGCATTGCTGGAGGGGGGATAAGTCCCGAGAGAGGGATTAGGGCGACAAGGATCAACAAAGGAACGATGAAGGAGTGAAGGAGCCTGAAGAAGAATGGGAACAATATTGTTGGGTTGGTGGGTGGGGATCGAGACCCACTCCTCCCCCGTCATCATTGGAGTTTCCCAGTGGCCGCAGCTTGCTCGGTTGCAGCCGCCTGCTGTTGCTGTTGGATTTCTATCTTTTCAACTGTCAAGTCAGGGTTCATCGCAGCTGCCTCTTGGATGGCTTCAGCCAGTGCCTTATCATGATCAATAGGATCTCCATCAGACTGTATTGTTATTTTCTGCTCCATTCTCGTTTCCACAACCCCATCTCGCTCCGTCTGGTACTATTAATTATAATTTAACAGAAATAATGACTTAAAACATTGATGACACATGATATACACGCAAGCATTTATGAACATTAAATTAAGAATAATATAATTGAGCACTACTAAAACACTCAATAAAAATATTTTTTATGGATACTCATACTCATGTAACTTTCATGCTTTGAATTCCCATGCACTTTTAATAAGAAAAATGAATTCAAGGGAGATCATTTAAAATTTCAAAAAGTACTTCACATACCTGAGCCCAGGGAAGGAAAATGCCAAGCATATTATTCAATAAAAATATCTTCAATACATCAAAGAGAGTGACTTTATGCTCATCAAACATTTTTTTAGCTTAGTGTAAGATGAGGTAGAAATCTGACACACTAATAGCTTTCAAGTCAAAACTGACAGAAAAGTTTGGACCCTCAACTTTCTTATACTTCAGGGTCATTAATTTTCCAGATAAGTACACTTATTGCACAGAGAAACCCTTTATGCCTCACAGTCCTGAAGTCACTTCGCTGTTAACATGTACACCTAAATATTAACTTATAATCATAGGGATGGATGCCTTCTATTAGACAAAAATTAACATTTCTGTGGATAATTTGTTTTGCTCTGGCAGAGTTTGAACATCTGTTCTAAAATGATTAATTAATTGGTTCATTTTGGGGGCGACCACATGATTTTTCTCAGTTGACTTCTTTAAAGCTACATTCTACAATAGATCCACAGAAGGACCATGGTAGGATGCACTTCGGAGAAAGAGTTTCCGACTAAGAGATTATATCAAATGAAATAATGATTAAATTATATAATGAATATTTTAGGTGCATCATACAAAAAGGGCAAATCCACAATTTGGTACAAAAAAGATAAGTGAGTATAAATTTTACAAGAAGCCGACCATGGACAAGCTCAACATTGAATGGCATCAATTAATGTCAGCAATTATTGGGATGAAATTAGAGGGATGTGGTTTTTAAAAAATTGATAGACATTGGGTATGCCCTGAAAAAAGAGATATAACTGGCATATGCCAGGCTTTAATGTTAAAAATATTAAACACTTGTTTTACAGCCATACAAATACATTTGGTGACATACTATTTAAAAACTTCAGCAGAAGAAGCTATTCCTCATTAATGATATGACATCCCTGATTCCAAACTGATCATCCACCACTAGGTAATCATTTGCCCTCCTATTTATTCTCTTATTGATAAATCTGAATGCCCCATTAGCTGCATGTAAAACAAACATTGTTCATTAGTTCTATCATGTAATTGAACACTAAAGTAAGCCCCTCTACAATGCCACACACTTCCTCCCTCCCTTCATTCCATTCAGCATCTCTATATTATTCCTGCCCCTTCCTTGTTTGCCTAACATTCTTCCCTCTATCACAATCTTTAACATCACACTGCCGATCAATATGCTTTTCATCCATTTTTCCTGCTTCCTTACGATTTCCCCCAACAATCTCCTCTCCTCCCCCACCCCACCTAGCACATCCTCATTTATTTTCCTTTCCATCCACTTCACTTTCTCCATCATTCTCTACAACCACATTTCAAAAGTCTCCACTCTATGTCCATCATCCTGGTTTATTGCCCGTTTCCCCACCGTACATAACCATGCTCCACATCAAAGTTTTACTGAGCCTTTTCTTAACATCCTTACTCAACATCCCTGTCATTAACTCCCTCCTCCCTGTGAAAGCTTCTTTGCCTGATGCAATTCTTCTCCTTATGTCCCTTCTACTTTTACCATTTTGGTCCACAACAATTCCGAGATACATAAAATTTTCCACTTGCTCTAGTTTATGAACTCTTTATTTCAATGTTCAGCTTAGATTTACTCTTTCTTGAAAACCTAACAACTTAAATGAATAAACAACCAAAATTTGATCAGTTCCATTAGATAGCCTTCAAAAGTAATACAAAAAGACTTGTGAAACTCATGGATGTTTTTATGACTAGGAGGTAACTTATTCATCAGAAGAAAATATAAGAGTACACCATGCTTGGAGGTGACCTAATTTAATGATTATTTTTATAACTGATAACACACACCATCATTACCTATTTAAAAACCTAATTTTGATGAACCAATTCACATAATATTAACAAAAACAGTCGTGAACAAAATCTGGGAAAATATAATAAAAATTGGCAAGACATATTCTGTGTGTGGTGAAATGTTGCAAAACTGGGGTAACTGGGGCACGATTATCTTCAAATTATAACTCATGTGATAATTTTTATGAACTGCACACCCACCATCTCACTCAGAATCACTGGCATTGCAGACTTCAATTGCATAAGCATACAATAATTATCACAGCTATATGTGAATCATAAAGAAACCTAATGTTACCAGCAAAACAATTTCAAATAACCACTTATGTAACATCAAATAAATCACAGTATTATTTGATGCTAATAAAATATCTAGCATCAACAGAAATAACAGCAGAATACTAGTAGTAAATTGGTCTAGTCAATAAGCTATCAAATGGTAACAGTCATATTTTTACAACTATGTAGGGTTCCCTCCAATCTACTCCCATTGCAATGTTAGTACACACTACTTCTTCACTTCCTTAGTAACTAAAGCAACAAACTAAAAAATACCAAGAAAATCAGTACTACCTATTTCAAATACACATGTTGCTTACTATTTGGCAATATTTTCTTATCTTTCACTTGAACCTTCATTCATTAGACCTTTGAGGCCTACATATATTTCAATTAAAAAGTTTTCCTGCTTCATGGGAAAAATTTATTTTTTCACTAATGCTTTGTTATAGATCTAATGCATCAAATCATTCATCTCTGTAATCTCATTTATTTAAAAAATATATTAACACTCCTCCCACCATGACCATGACAAATCAATTCTTTCAGCATATACATCCTAATAATAAATTGATGAAAATTATTACATGATGACACATTATATTTATCAATACTAAATGTTTAAAATTCATCCGGAGTCATAGCCATCATATTATTGTCATCAGTTGGACATTAAGTCCATCAAAAGTTAATTATGAGAGTCAGATGTCTTCTAAAGATGGACCAGAACATTTTAGTAACATGGAAAAATATAAGCAATGCAACCACCTGGTACACTAGGCTTGCATTTGGTTAGGCCTTCACCCACACACAAATGGAGAGGGTTATGACACAAAATGGGATTTGGCACTCACCGTAATTGTCTCAACTGTGCGTGTTTTGCTACTAATTGTCTGCGAGCTCACTATCTCCCCAGTGGCTGAATAAAGCCCATCATCCGACTCCATGGCCACCTTCCTTGTTTCCGTGACAACTAGAGGAGGGGCCCCGTGGTGAGGGAAACCCAAGTTAGAAGCAAGAGAGCTCTTACCACCAGCTGCGTCCGCAGATCCAACCTCTCCAGGCTGAGGAATACATGCATATTGTTTGATACATTACAACTAGGATAACTACCATTTCAGGAATTCCCTTCCTTAAACTAAAATTTCATTTCAAAAGAGCAGACAGTGAAAATTGCAAATAAAAATCATTTCTCTAGAAACTAAAGTGTAAAATGTGTACATATATATATATACACATGATATCAGGAAAATTGGGCAGGTAAATTTATGAATCACACAATAAATTCTCTCAAGCAAACACACTACATGGGATTTGAAAAGTAGAATAAAAATATTTATATATGCTTCATTTAGAAAGATGCACTTCTTTGGTGACACAAACATCATAAAACATGCCAGATTACAAAAGGAGAGCAATCAGAGAAAAGGAGAGAGAGATCATGGACTAATACCAAGCATTTAATTCATTCATCTAATGAGTCAATAGCTGTGCTATTTCAAGCCAAAATTATCCATATTCAACTATATAAATGACAGATTTTGGTCCTTGATACAAAATGAAAAGAGTAATAATCCCTAATAAATCTAATTGAATCGAAAAGGAACCATAATATATACAAGTTCTATTTCACATATATACATATGCATCTGGCTGGCAGCACACCTTTACTGAGTACAATTGTAAATCACAGGGAAGCCTATTACCTCAGTAGAAAAAATTAAAATATGGCTTTCCAAATTTTTCCCAAGTAGAAGTTACAAATTTTAAGACATCCAACCAAAAAATAAAACCAAAGCCCATTTCTGGGCACCCTCAGCTTCATTGATGCTGCATGATTTTTTGAGTAACAGATCATCCTTGGAAAACATGCCGGCACAGGGAAAGGAATTGACCCCCATTATTATCCTGATGTGTGAATTTTACATAACATTGGGTTTTGTATTGAGTGAGCTCTACCGCCACCTACAAAACCGACCTTTGAGTTAGTTACTTGTTTAGTGCGTTGGTTATGAGCCCTATTCCAAGACGACACTTCTCCACAACAGAGAGATAGTTTGGGTGACTGCAAAGAGATATCCCTCCCCCAATAGTTCTTTTTAAGCATCCCTCTTCCTACTACTCAACAATTAGTTTATTTACTTGATATGAAACACAATATAGGAGCATTATCTGGGACGAAAAAAAGGAGTACCAGGAGGTAGTAGAAAAACTTATGATTGAGGACAGGTGCACTGGTTGAGTACAAGAAAAATTGAATGCCTCAAAAAAGGGATATTGAAAGCTACTAATGAAAACATATAAAGAGTAGGAAAAGAATAAGGAAACCATGGATTACTAAAGAGATGACGAGAAGGAAATAGAAAAATGTAAACACAGAATGAAGTATAAAGAAGTACAGTACAAGAAGATAAATAATAAACTTAGGCAGGAAAATAACAGGGGAAAAGAATCATGGTAAAGAACAAAGTTTGAAGACAAGGAGAGTTTACAAAGAAAGGGTGAACAGGAAATACAAAGGAAAAAAATACAACCACACTACTAATGGTAGACTACTACAAAGAATTGGCAGGGAAATTATTGATTAAATCAGGCAAAATTCAAGGGAATGGAAAGAATACAGAGAGAAACTATGTGGTGAAGTCATGAGGTCAGCAAACAGAAAGTTATATGATATAATGGGGATAGTTTTACTCAAGGCATACTTGATAGCAAGATAGAAAAGGTATTAGGAGAGTTGAAATCATGTAGGGATTTGGTTATGGATAGCATTCCCACAGAAATACTTAAGGGCTTAGGAAAACATGGAAGGAAGAGTGTTCATGGGCTAATCAATAGTATTCATGATGAAGGATTTGGCTGGAAGATTTCATTAGGGCAGAGTCAGTTAACAATTCTGAAAAAAAAGGGAAAGTCAGCCATATGTGAGGACTGCACACCAATAAGTCTGATTTTACACACAGCTAAAGAGGTTCTCAGGACCATCAATAAAAGGATGGGCAGTAGGGTAAATGATTAATTACTTAGGAGATTATCAGTTGAGGTTCAAGAAGGGGAGAGGCACACGTGACACCATTGCAGTAATGAGGTCACTAATAGAGAGGAACATAGAATACAATCAGAATGTATCTGCCTGTTTTATAGATTTCGAGATAAGGGATAGAAACACATTTCAAATTTGGTAAATACTTTCTTATTCTAAAGCCATTGCAAAAAACAAAAACACTCTCAGACTCATTGTCTCGTGCAACCACCCAGAAATGCAGAGGAAAATTTCAGATAATGTGGAGTGACATCCAGCAACCAATTGTTTGCTAATTACCACAACACACTGCACGTCAGACTATGAATATCAGAGTACCCATTTAAGAATTCTAAACAATATATTTACTTTCTTTTCAAAAATTTTCCTTTGAAATGAATTGAAGACATTTTTTTAGCACAACTGTTAGGAAAAACAAGAGAGAGAGTAATAATCTTTAACAAGAAAGTCAAACACTTCTGCTCTGACTTAGCCATCTCTCATGGTGGGGCTGGAGAGGTGGAGGTGGGGAGAAGGATAGAGTGGGTGGGTGGGGACAGAGTATATCGTAAGGAGGAAAGGGAGGGCCATTTCACCATCCCTCACCGCCCAGAATACTACATAGAGCTCCACAGATGGGATTTATCTCTCATGGAATTAGATGCCTTCTGAGGGAGTTCTACATACTAGAATATATGGCAGCATCCTGTGCACTCCCATATGCACTTAATCACCTTGACAAGCACACCATTTGAAGACCCAAATCACATATTATCAAAGAAAGGGGCTTGATCCAACACCATTACAGGAAAACACTAATGAACTTATCTCCACATCACGGTCAGAGTCTAGAAGCTGAATGCAAATAAATTTGCAATTAACCTTCTCACAGCACTTAATGACATATGAAATGAAAATACAGTAAACTCTTGATATTATCCATGAGATAATGAATGCATGATGAAGCATAGATAATCAAAAAATTGGAGAATACGGTCATGATATGTCTAGATGAATACATATGCATGGAGATCATCCCTTTTCATTCCTTGGGATTCATTCACATTTAATAGCAATGAAAAGTACATTTTTTTAGTTTTTCTCCCATTTTCATAAGAGGGGAAATATAGTTTCACATGAACACAGATATATCACAGAGTGAAAAAGCTTAACTTATTCTCCTAAGAAAGCTGAACCAATCACATAGCCAGGAAAAAAACAAACGACTGGCATAGCACAAATTTCATAAAAGGATCACTGATGTGGATTTGTATTCATCAAATAATACCAATAAAATGATGAAATGGAGTTATTTAATGACTTAATTATTACAGAGTGAAGTTATGCATTTGCTGTTGTCTTAAAGGAGAATGTGGAATTCTCAGGAATATTGAATGTGAGTTAAATGATAATGGAAAGTGTACTAACCATACGTATGAAAAATCAAAAGAAATCCAAATCAAAGTATTTATATTAAAACAAATACTATTGGTTTCAAAATTAAAAACTTCTAAAAAAAAGTCCAGTTCTTTCAAACATGCATTTTTTTTAAAAAGAACATCAAACTTTCAAACCATTTAATTATCTTAGCGATTATATTGCCATTAAAATTTCAAGGTGCTGGTGGGAAAAGAGAGAAAAACATGGATAATCTAGAGTTTACTGTAATTAGAAGCCTCAATCTTAGTAGCCAAAAACCAAAATATTCACAAATTTGTTATTGCAAGAACTAAGTAGTCATTCATGAAAATTCATCTGATTAGGCAGCTTTGATCCAACATAGAACCATATTAGAACAAATTTCATATGGCTACAATATTTATATTTTCAAAATAACTGTTTATTAATCTTTAAACCCATAGGGAAGACAACTACATAAAATGGACATTACTCAAGTACAGCACTGCATCAGCCATTTTTCATTTTACCTTTTGGGTGTAAGTAACACTTTCCAATTCCATTGGCCCACCATCAAAGTCCACAGGAGTCCCGGAGTCATTGCTGCTTGAACTAGAAGTGCTGTTTTTCCTTGGGTAATGAGCCTGCATGCACCAGGCAAGATTTCACATTATATTAACACAAGCAGAGCAATTCATAAAAAGCACATTTATCATTGCTGCCATAGCACATTGAGACAGGCACCAAATTGCAACCAAGCAATTTATTTTTTCACTATCCTATTTAATGCAAAGAGAGCAGGAAGACCAAATGCCAAAGGTATAAAATAAACGTTCTCATTCCAAATGCAATGCTTTTGGGATAAGAAAAATCCCAAAAATAATGGAAAGACTCATTTCTTTTCTGGGCAAAAATTACAACTTTTGAAACTTGAAACTTTCTGGGATTACTTTCCAAAATACCACAGAGAATAAATGAATAAAACTACACATTATTGTAGCCATTTAGAGTATTCACAGAAAAGTTTGTAAAAAATCTTTTCAATGATTCATGAATAATACCAATAAATATCAAAGTAAATTCCATTAACTTAATGCATTTATAGAAAGAAGGCGTCATAACAATTCAACCCTCTACTTCAGTAAAGATGCGACATGTAATATTTTTTTTCAGCAGTTAGCAAGACCATCACAATGCATTATAAACATCTAGCAGAATATGACAACATTAATATTTCAGGTAACTGCACTTAAAATCACGATGCCCTTAAACAAATAACACCTCTTTTCTCATATATTGTCAAACAATATTTTGGTCATCCCATTTGGTTCATGCAGAATGATGCAAATTCTATACCTCGATGATCAAGCAAAAGTCAAGAAACTGTAACCTAAAATGAAAGCTATATTTAAGCACATTGTAGTCAGATGGCAATTTATGGCAAGCAAAACTCTTGAATAGGATACCATAGCTACCTCTCACATATGTACTTCAAAAAATTGTCTTTGACTTAGTCCTTCTTAATTATATTCCAAAGATTCACGACTTTGTACTGGCACATTGGTAATACCTTGATAAAAATCCATACTTTATAGCATGGCTCAGCTTTGAGTAGCTGTAACTGTTGACAGGACAAAAATGCTCATCTTGATATTAATTTTTAACAATAACTAACGAAATGATATAAAACATCTTTTTTTATATCATAACATTCTGTAAGATCTGAGATCTTAAATGTAGGAGGTCCGTGTCAACTGAAAATAAAAAAAAACAAACACGGTCACACACCCTATTTTTAACCAAATCGCTGGCTGCTCTTTATCTCTCCTACTCTTTTATGATGTGATGTCCCCAGCGTTGGAAGCATCTCCTAGTAAACTCTGGATTAGCCACAGGTCCAGGGTGTTGTTATGTATCGGCAGTGTAGAATGTTTAGGGAGGAGGGCAATGGTATGGGTTTACACATGCACAAGAAGAGCAGCATGTGATGGACTAGTTGTCCACACAAGATAATAGAGATATTAAGTGCATACTGTTTGTTCTTGTTTTTTTTTGCAGGGATGGCACATCCTAACCTCCGTCAACCAACCCCCAAATGAGTTCTAAATACTTCCGAGGGGTGTAAAGGATTCTTTATACTCCACGGATTTTCTCCATGGCCACTAGAAAGGAGGAGAAGTGACTTTCCCTCCTCGTTATGACTCATGCTGCCAGAGCAAGTAGAAAATTCTCTCTCATTGGTGAAAACATATTACATACTTCATTATCTAAATTAATAAAACATAACTTTGCTGTTATTAGCCATTTAAACTGATGTGATGCTTCAAAGAAGTTGACTGAAGAATTGGTGATTGGGGGCACAAAAATTTTGTGACATTTATAATAAAAAAATTAAATTTCTCGGGTTCGTTCCTCATTGTGAATGTGTGTCACTAGGGAAATGAAGAGAAATTTGATGCAAAATGAATCTAAAATCTTGGCGCTGCACTGCTCTGGTGGTTCAACCAAAAGCAAGCTGAAGGCATTCCAGTTTCAAGTACCATTATGGTTGAAAAAGAAAACTCTTAACACGATACTTCAAGTATTGAGAAGATAGAAATACTTCAGCGTGGTAGAAGAGAATTTGGGTCAACGACCTTGTTTTTATTGTTTAAAAGTAAGGGAAATGGTGAAAGGAGAAACTTAATGTTGGAATAAAATCCTAATTGCACTTGAAATGAGAGAAAGAGTTATCATGGACTCGAAAACCTTGATGATGGTAGTGCTGTTGACATTGATCAAATAGTATGTAGATGTGGATGCAGGTGTCACACAACTCCCTAGTTTGGCATCTTTGGCATTTGGATTTGAAACCTTAGAGAGAGAGAAGACCTGGAGGAGTGGCTGCTGGTTGTCGACTCTCAAAGTCCTGGGTTTAAATTTCCCACCGGTGAACACACTGAATTTTCCTGAGAGATTCAAATGTGGCACTTACCGAAATAAAGTAAGAGAAGAGGGGAGAGGGGGGGGGAAAGAGGGAGAGCCAGGCAGCCAGCCGCGTGAGAGTCACAGAACTAGTCTCAACTGGGTAGATATTCCATGGGGCGATTTGATGCAGGATTCCAATGAAAACTTCAATTTCCAGGGCAGAATGTGAATACGAAAGATTAGGAGTGATGAGAGGGGGAAAAAACTTGGATGTATCCAAAAACAAAGAATAATAAAAGATTATTTCACAAAATGATCACAGTTTTATAGTTGTGTGAATTTCAAGAAAAATTTTAGATACAGTGGGTGCGTGAGTTTGTTTTGACAAGCATATGCATATGAATACCAACACAACAATTTGGTCTGACGAGAGTTGCGACTGTTTTTTACGGCCAGTGGAGTTTCCCCCCTTATAATTTAAGCATATGCACCCTACAGTTTTCTTTTGTCAGCAGACTGCCATCAGTGGACCTCAAGAGAGGTTAACTGATGTCATTTTGTCCAAATTGCGACTTTCATTCTCCAATTCCCATATAGCTGGTCGAATGTCACACGCCAGGTTTTGCGTTACCCCTCAGGACTTGCGTACTTCTCCCCTCCTAGATTCATTCCCATCATAAAATACTAATACAGTAAGTATCTACTTGGTGGTAGCCATTGGCATTTTCTCTAGGAAGGTATTTATTTGGGCGGCACACCACAGGGAAGGCACCCGGAACGAGCTTTATCTCTGGATAACCTGTACTTTCCTGAGATTCTCCAAGCGCATTTGACAAGTCATTGGCATGGAAAATTGGGAGTGCACTGTATGTTTTTCTTCCACTTAGTAAACATAAGAAGGGATATTTATGTTATAAGGGTAATGGAATTCTGCTTGATAAAATTTCAGTTTCTGATATGGTCCTTCAATTTCATACAATTCTTTATTGTGTTAGTGGGGATACACAGTAGAAAAATATGGAGAAACTATTACTGCACAATTCACAAAAACATATTGCCTATGGTAGGATAATCAATAGACTACATGCATTACAAAAAATAACTAGAGAAAATATATACCATTCTCTTGACGGCAAAAAATTTTCAACAGGCAGTATTACTGTTTCCAAGCAATTAATTTTTAAATATTTTAAAAGCAGTAGTGTTCATAAAGTCACTTGATCATAGTTACTTAATGATTCGAAGTGAGAACTCCACAGTGATTCTCACATGAGGATCTCCACATGTTATCTTCCTAGATATTTACATATCGCAATCAATTTAAATGTTCTCTTACACAGATGTGTCCATTATCCCCAAAATTAAGACTCACCCCACAAATCTGAACTAGTCTTACTATGTATTGTTATCACAATGCAATATTTTTACTATTATAGGACCCCCCCATGGACTATAACCTTGACATGGTGGAAAGACTTATAATGTGAAGATGGCCCCTAGACCTGTGCTGGCAGCAGTCCTTGCAGGGCCATCTATGACAGCTAGATTAAAGGGTAGGAGCCAGACAAAATGTTTTCTGCACAGCCTCTGTTCCTCAGTGAGGTGGCTGCAAAGGTGTCTGACCCGAGTAGGGCATTTGACCATTTGAGTGATGGTGTCACGTTAAAATCACTATTCAGGAAGGCAACAGGAAACCACCAAAATTACCTATCCCAAGAAATAATGATTGATGACACAAACTAGAATAACAATTTGCAATCCAAGAATGAAACTGCATTCTAATTTTATGTGTTTTTCAAATAGTGTGATCTCACAACATATATATTAATTGCATTTTATTTACAAAGCTACTGTGCTACTATGTGTGGGTTTACTGGAATTTAAGTCATCATTTGTTTAATCATATTGAGCTCTTTTCACCAGTAATTTACTTAACACAATTCTTCCCTACCCTTGTTCATAACTTCCATTTATTGCAATATTTGTATGAAAACTTCTCAAACTATGTTTATTAATGTCAAATTTACATCACCACCTCACTAGAAAGTTTAATAATCTTCATACAACTAATGTTAAAAAAAGAACCATAAAGCTGATTTCAATAGACATAAGAATTAGAATTTACAAGTTGGGATAAAAATTTTCTTCATTGACAATTAATATCATTTTGCAGAATAACGTGTGATATATTATTCCATTATAATATTTGTTTCTCAGGTGCCCTGCATGTTCATTCATATGCATGTGGTTTATGTTTCATGTAAATCAATTTACCTACATGTCTTACATCCAATTCTAATGGAAACCCTAGACAAATATTATTATGAAGCTACGTCAGCCTGACCATTTTTATAAAAGAAACCAGATGGACCATTCGCCAGGTTTATCATCAAAACGAACCCATCACCTCTTTGTTTCAGAAGAATATCTATGCCTTGTACATCTAGAGCAACATACTTTATGAGATGCTACTAATTTTAGATCACTAAGCAAACAGCCTGGTGCATATAAACTCCAGTATCACTTGGACATGACAGTGCACCATGATCTAACATTTGAGAAATGCTTGGCTGAGCTGCAATTTGAGGAACAGCATATGGCACCAAGGCACTCTCTCTCATTAAGAGCCCTTGTGCCTGTGGCTGCAGCACAGAGCTGACCCTTGTGCCATTGCAAGATAAGCCAGAAAACAGAGATGGAAAGAGCAAGCTGTCAAGGTTAGCATTGTTGCCGAGCGTGCAAGGGCATTGTTGAAATTCATGAAAATACATGAGCATTAAAGCACTCTACAAATAGCTGCAAACAAAATTGTTTGAAGCTAATGAGTGCTTTCTAAAGGTTTTCAATTTATATGAAAAAGCTGCATTCCCATTCATAATGAAAATTATATGATGCAATAGATAAATTCAATGTTGTTCATAGAGAGAATCTCATAGATAAATAGCAAAGTTGAAAAATTGCAACTCTAGTCCCAAACTACTGTCACAACATCTGGGAAGACATCGTAGTCAACGCTACATTTGCAATAGATTATTTAAAGATCTGAATTTCAACAAATATTTATATTAAAATCATCACACCCTAACACCTCAATACCCTATGAATTTAATGACAAAGTATTTGAAACGGATTTCTTTCGGTGATTAATTTGACAATAGCATTAAAAATGTTTTAACAAATTCAGAATCTGACAAAACAATGTAAAAACAGCCAGACTGGCTGCAAAAAGTTAATTATAATATGACAGAGCTTCAAGCATTAACTAAAAATGAGTGTGCTACTCAAATATCTACAACATTCAACAAATTCATGCACTTTATTGCCAAAAAATGTCTTACCTTACATATGGTGAAATAATGAGAACCCATATTTATCCCATCATTTGCATAATCTCTTCAATGCCAAAGGAAGGGGAGGCATCAGTCTTAACTATTTTTTCTAACATAAACACTATACTGGAAACATGACAACCAATTTAACAACACTACTGGCTGTCTTTTCAAGTGTTACTCAATCAAAAATCAATATTTTAAATAAGTTACACTCCTCAGCAATTCATTATTTTATGCTTATGATATTCCATTCACACTAACATTCATATTAATAATCAGAAGTTCATACTAATATAGGTATGCCCAATGAAAATCACAAGGACTTAATATTAGGGCAGAGAAACAGCTATAATTCTCTCCTGCGATTCACTTGAATAATTTCGCATACTCGAATGCTGCATTTTGCATAATGAATGCTGCGTAGATTTAAATTTGGGAACACAAAAGTTATGGTGGCAACTCATTTCTTAGATTCCCATCCTGTCCTTTTCCCCTACAAATATACCATGTTTAGATAATTCGTAATCAAGTAATTGAAATCTGATTTGTTAGTTTTATGAATTATCTCTCATCTCTGTGTGCTCCCCTGGTGCCACCTATGCAAGTTTATTCTGTTTGCAGTTTTCTTTTTCATCAGGGTCTGCATGCACAACAGCCTATGCCAAACACTGATGTCATTGCTAAAATGAACATCACTCTCATCAGATATTCGCAATGCCACATCAAATTCCTCACTTTTTCAAAAAATCCAGTCCCATTCTCAATTTGTTAATAAATTGACTGCTTCCACACTTATCTGCAATTTTCTTAACTAAGTGGCTACCCTGAAATATAATAGTACAAAATAAGCTATCCTAAAATGGAATGCTACTCATGCCAATACTTTTTTCCATGTTTTTGTCTTTATCCACGATTAGGCAATCCTTCTCTTTCAGCACTGCTTATTATTGACTAAGTGGTTCATCTGATGCCAAGCTAATTATAGCATTGGTCTAGTCAGTTGACAATAGGTATGAAAGGTATAGGCGCAAGCCTAACTATTAGTATCTTTACATTTTTATTAGGCATTTTTTGAGGCATAACTCTTTTTTTTATATATGAACCATTTTATATTTAACATTCAACTTTTTACATGAAATTCCTTTATCACTTTAGTAACAAATCCTCACGTTGGTCAATTTTGTTCTTGATTGGACATTTTCACTAAATTGGCATTTCATTACTCACACAGTCTCCATTATTTTTTTCAGATCCCTACTCTCAAGATTCACATCTACTTCACAGTTCACAATGGATGAAATTTCTAATACTGAGACAATAGTTCACCCATTTCCCCTAGCAAGGATGAAGTAACAACTGAAAATTAACACTTTCCAAAGGTGTGGATAATACAATACTACAATTTCAGAGTGTAATGTGCATGTTATGATGACACCATTAAAATTTACTGCCATGGCATCTCCTGCAGTTTCTTGGAATTTGTCAGGATAATAG
Source organism: Hetaerina titia (assembly GCA_037158775.1). Taxonomy (NCBI): domain Eukaryota; kingdom Metazoa; phylum Arthropoda; class Insecta; order Odonata; family Calopterygidae; genus Hetaerina; species Hetaerina titia. The sequence continues at coordinate 100,245,416 of CM073772.1, read as the reverse complement.
CTTGAATGGACGATCTTTAACTAGTGAATCATTTTTACTGACATACCCTATCACTCAATACACTGGATTCAAGAATGAAAAATATACATTTTTAAGCAATGAGAGTAACCGCAGAAATCAATACTCTAAAACTGTATCTAAATTTCACAACATCAATCCTCCTACATGGCTGGCTCTAATGCCATATCTCAATTTCTTCAAGCTATGTATTTGCATTGCTGGAATTCATTCAAAGAATGAAAATACAAGTAATGCTGCACTGGGGAAAAATTGAAAAAAAAAAGCATCCATTTCATCTGTTAGGAAGCTTCACCATCCACCTTTTCATTCTTAAACTGCATCTTGAACTTTAACATCTTTCACTGAACCCATACATATTTAATTACATGGTCTTATTGGCTCTTCGATGGTTTAGCACCAAATAACTCATATAAGCTTTCAGAAATAATACCTTAAAAATAAAATTATGGTGAAACTTATCTATAATAAGAAATTCCAGAGCTTATAAGAGCAAAAATGTACCTGAGACTCTCCATCAACACCAGCAATCCCAGGTGCAGTATTTCCTGTGAGTACAGTGGAAGTTGATCTCACTTCCTGAGTGACTACTCTCTGTTCTTGATGCGTGGCACTTGTGCTTGTTGTATGCGCAAATGTCTTTTCTTCAATCTGAAATGGAAAATCGTGACAAATGTCACAAAAACACTCAAATGTGTGTTATTTCAAAGCTGCACAACAGCCTAGAAAGGGCTGATGTTATCTTTTATATTTATCTCTCATGCTGATATTAAGCCTCTCTTAAAAAATATTTCCCATATCAATAATTTAAGGAAGCAAGTGAACCTACTACATGATTTCTCACTATGAAAATGCAATTAATCTAACCACTAACAATTCTGTCATGCAGCAATTCACACTAAGCTAATGAACTGCCACGTCAAGACTTCATCCATTTATAAAAATATCTGGTAACAACATAGATGAAAAAGAAAGAGAATTATGTAGTGGCAAAAATAGCGGCAAAAATGAATGAAAGTGGAAATGAAATTATTTGCTAATTCAAGATCAATGCATAACAAATGCAAATTTTGCATACACATTCAATAGCAAAGAACTATTTCCTTTTAAAGTGAATACACTTAAGCCTCTAACTCTTCACCTGCAGCAGCAATACACCTTCTTTAGATCAATCAATGTGCTATGAAAGGTTGATGTAAATCCTGCCTCATTTCCTTGAAAACATAAACGAAATTATCAATGAGTCTCAACATTATGGTTCCCTTCCATTTTCACTGTCACTAAGACAAATAACGTTTGTAGAAGAATTAAGACAACATTATTAGTACTTATTAATTGGTATTTTCATTAATTGGAATTTTGGTATGCACATTCAATTTTGCATTTGAGATAGTTGGGGGCCAGGTAAGCATTACAGATGTGAATGATCTCTATCCTCCGTGGATGTTCTACAAACTAATATCTTATGCAATGCATGGTGCACAGTGAGGACTTTCCTCCACTAAGCAACCATGTGGGGATCAGAGTTATACAGCTTGAAAATCCCACGTCTTAAGTATCCAACCCAGGATATTGAAGGTCAGTGCCCCCTACACAAACAAGATCCCTACCAATTAATGTGATAATAGGTAATCACATTAATCACAAGTCAATCCCCTAAGTTAAAAAGTTAAGGCTTGATTGATGGATGGAATGATTTAGAAGGGGTGGACAGGAAAGGCAACACCATTTGGGACCTGACCTGGCTTGTCTTGGCATTTTTCTCCTTGTCCTCATGTGTTGTAGCAGTTCTTGTGGTGACCGCAGTGGCAGTCACATATGGAGATGCAACTCCAACGCCTTCAGAGCCAGGGCTCCCAACCCCACCGCCCGCCTCGGCCTATCTCGACCAATCACATTGAACACACTCACTTTAGACGCATGCAAGACTGTCAACATACTGTAAAAGCACTCCACAACACTAAACATACTTTCTAGCAAGAAATGCTACCAGATGCAAACACACAAAAATGGTTACAAAAAATACTTTAAAATTAAGCTATCAAAGGGACAACTGGTTACAAAATATTAAGGAAAAAGATGATCACTGGCAGTTAAATTAAATTAAATATTTTGTAAAAATAAGCAATTTGCAGAAACCATGCAAAATAAAATATATCATCACAGCATCAGCAACAATCCATATGCAATGCAAAATAATGATGCATTCAAATGATCTACAAATATAAGGAAAAATAAAATTTTTTAAATACTTGCCAAAATTATTCAAAAGCAAAATCATGTTTAATACTAAATAATTTATTTTTCATAAATAAGCTGAAACAGGAGATAAAGAAATGAGTTCCACTTGATCAATTCCTACTTAGATATGCCGAAAACACTAACCAATATCTCTAAACCTATGGCATCTTGTTATACATGTATTACAATTCAATTCAAATAAACCCAACTCTATACTTTTCCACAAGCTATTTATTTGTGAATGTGATAGTTCACAATTGAACTGGAAAATTAGTGAAGACAGCTTTCTAAGTATTTAATTTCGAAGTGTGAACACCCAACACTTCACAAAATGCTCATAATGTGCAGAATACTTTGGATTAATTATTTAATAAGTACAAAGAAAAAGGAGTTAGATCAACTGAAAACCCACATTTTGGAGCAAATCTCATATATTTCCCCAATTTTGATATGTCATATGGTGAATGTTGATGTCTAACTTTTTTCTCTGAAGGTAAACTTGAGTCATAGATTGTTCACAATGCTAGAATGTGTACATATAAAGATTTCCAAAGCCTTAGCTTCATTACCAGATGTGATGCTGTCGTTTTACTAAAATTATGGTTAAACATGTCTATGTTATTCCCTGTGTGCTGTAACAGGGGTTATGTCAGGGGGAATGGTTATCAACAGCAATTTAAAAACTTTACCTTATTGACATGTGTGGAAACAACATAAGCACCAGAGCCTCCTGGCGTTAAATCTTCCACCTTCTCCTCAATGTTCTGAGTCACACCTTCCGAGTCCTGAACAACTGTTTGCTTGGTAGTGGTTTTGACAATTTTGGGACCAGTGGTTTTCAGTCCAATTTTGGCTGTTGATGTCAAGTCCCGCAACGCCCCCTCCCGTCCCTCGCCATACTCCGACAAATCACTGCTGTCATCACTTTCAGAGCCTTCATCGTCAGATATTCCCCCTATTCCAGCCACCACCACGCCCTTCCCACCCAACGCACTCTTGCCCTTAGACTTCTTCCCTTGTTTATCATCCTTGGCCTGTTTCTGGTGAGTGGTTCCCGCAGCCCTGCCACCCAGGAGCCCCGCCAACCCACTCCCAACTTGACCTTCCTTCTCTCGGCCTGTGCCATTTTCAAGACCCCCTCCAGCACCCTCCATAGCCTTCTTGTGTCCACCCACACCCAACATTGCCCCATGATCTCCAGACAAGGGCTCATTTTTGCCACCAGTTTGCTGTCTGGCACCAGTCATGTGCATCACCACCTGCGAGGAGCCGTCGCCAGGGAACTCAAGGACCACCTCGCCAGTGGGTTGCTCCATCACTCCCTTCTGAGTTTCCTTCCGGCGTGCTGACTCAACGTAAGTGATCCCTGGGGTGGTGATGACCCTCGCCAGATCGTCATCCTGACCACTGGGCGACAAGGCTGCTGCAGCCGCTGCCTTCTTCTTCTCAGCACTCTCAGCGACACGCTGCGCTTCCCCGGGGGCGTAGTTGAAGGCCAGCCCTGTGGCCTTCTTCCCAGACGAGGGCGACTTGTGTGTTTCGGAGGTGGAGTTGGGCCTCGAGCCCGTGCCCTCCCCATCGCCAGCCTTGGGGTCCTTCTCATAAGTGAAGCCCTGCTGCATGAAGAGGCGGTGCCGCCTTGCACCAGGGGACTCCTCCAACTCCCCATCTTCTGTGACATAATCATACTCACGAGTGTACCCTGGAAGTTGGGGGGAACCCTGAGGGGGTCCACCTCCTGGGCTAGACTCCCCAATGCCACCTCCACCACCACCCCCGACTCCATTCTCCCCCTCTCCCTCCTCCTCCTTTATGACCCCCTCACCAGACACCCGCCCACCACCACTGGCCCTGCCCTTCTTCTCTCCCTTCTTGTCACCTTTACTACCATGGGAGCTCCTGAACAGGAACCCTGGGCTCTACATAACAAAAAGGAAAATTTCATGCAAGTTGGATAATTATAAATGCTATTAAGGTCAAAAAAAAAACTCCATGCTTTTTCAATACAAAATTGAAGGAGAAACAATTCTCAAATTGTAAACGCGCATGCTGCCATTACATATACTTAAGAAAACTCAATGACTCAATAATCATGCCAAACAAACTAAAATAAATACGTGAATATATAAGGCGGAAGAGAGCACAAACACTCCAAACTTGAGTACTACACATAAATATACAAAAATTAAAACAAAGTTTTGCATGTACAATATAGAGAATTAGGCATTCATGTTTTCATTCATTATTATGACTACCAATTACTGCTACCTTTATCTTGATCTTATCCTTCTTCTCCTTCTTCTTATTCTTTTGTGAGAGTGAGGAAGAGCCAGACACCTCGAGGGAGTCATTTGCACCCTCCTCATCTTCCTCCTCATCTCCCCCCTTCCCATTCTCATCTATGATCTTGCCTCCCTCGCCCCCTTTTGCATCTGCTACCTGCTGCTTCTTGTCCTTCTCCTCAGATTCCTTCTCCTTCTTCTTCTTGCCAAAGCCCAGTGCACCCGGGGGAAGAACTGCTACACCCCCAACAGGCTTCTGCCAAATCAAAAGGGTGTTTTGTTTTTGAGAGCATGCAACCAAGTTTAACTCCCGGGTTCATAAAATCACTAGGAATGCAAATTTCACCAGTGACATTTCAGATACAGACGACAGAGAAGTGCACTGCACCAATGGGTTGTTTTGATAAAAGGAATAAATTACTGGTGGGGATATGAAAAGGAGTACATATGAGTATGAAGTACTATAAGTACAAACATATACAAACTAAAACAATGTCACTCAATTTAATGAATCATGCTTCATCTTTTCAAAATATTGGCAATGGCCAGCTTTGAGAAAATTGAATATCTGATACACTAGACTGTTCTAGTGATACATCAACATAGGTCCACCATAATTTTCTGATTATAATATGCACACATTGTAAGAATTACTTATGCTTCACGAGCAAAATTAAGAATGGTTTTATTAAATTTTCAAGTATTCCATTAATTAACCTTCCTCACTGCAAAACATCACCATTTTCAATTCCCTGATTAGTTCCTGGTTGAGGGAGCCTTGTCACCCACCAGCCCATTAAGTATTTCTGTACATATTTTGTATGCAGAAGACAAATTTTTACATAGTATGTACACAGACATTCTGCCTTCTATCATTCATAACATTTGTTGGCATAACAAACAAAGAACATGCTGATCATGTTTCAAGAACAGAGTTCAGTTACATTCTTTGTATAAAAAGTATCGGGAACATTTCAGAAAAATTGTTTATTTCGCTAGATATTGCTACATTGCCTCAGAATTCTTCAAGTACACCCCTTGAGCATCAACACACTTTTGCCTGTGGTTTTCCATGACTTGAAGGCTCCCTGATAGGTGGATTTGGGAAGGTCCTTAAGGGTACACATGCAAACTTCTTTGATGACACTTTGTGTCCCATGGTGGTGCCTTTTGAGAGAGGATTCTATTTTTGGGAATAGGAAATAGTCTGTTGGTGCCAATTTGAGACTGTAAGGGGGTTGGGAAATTGTCACGATGGCGTTGCAGGACTTAGCAAGCAGACACTTGACCTTCAGGACATGTTTAGCACAGATCTTTTGCATCGCCAAATTTCAGTGATAATGATGTACACTGAGATCTTATCAATGCCTATATGATCTGCAATTAGAATCCTTACTAATACTTTTTGTACAAACCTTGTATGCATACTGTCTTCTTATCCTATGCTTTCCCCTGTGTTTACTCTACTTGCTCAATCAAACATTAGAAAAATTTTACATGGAAAATCAGGTCTTCAACCAACAGAAATAACAATCATGGGTTGAACTGTGTAATCAACTTGGACACTCGGGTTACTATCCTTAACAAGTTTTAACTTTACCTTCTTTTAGCTATGCATTCCTTAAATGCACCCTACCTATTCTTTATGACAATGTACGACTGCTTTCCCTCAGACCCTTCCCTCTTCGTGTACTCGTTCATTTTTCTGGCAGTGAGTGAAGCTGCTTCCAAGCATCCCATCTTGTGGCCAAATAATCAGTGTATTTCAGAAAAAAATAGTTTTCCTCAATAGCTTGATTGCTAGTCCATCGGCAAGCCAAAAGTTTGTGGTTAAACCCCCACTTGTGATAACTTTTTTCTGCAAGGAACCCTCACCAACCTTTGACACTAGCCTTGTTTTTGTCTTCTGCACGTGTTTCTATCCCTTCCCCCTATTCCTATTTCTGAATGTAAAAGATTGTTGTGAAACTCATGGATGGTGGACATCTTTGGGCCAGGGGGCAGCCTCTTTATCAACGTAATATGAATAAATCAATGAAATATCCAGTCAATGAGTTCCCACTGTCCTGACACATACATATACAAATACACTTATCTACAATTAGCCTAGACAAGAGTTTTTCTGAAAAAAAAATGTGTATTATATAAAGAAAATTATGGGAACTCAGAACCTCTAAATGTAGCACTTTTCATTTGAGTAACATTATTTGGAGACTATAAATCACTTTATATCATAACTCCATTTTGGATTGACTACTGATATATCAGAATGCAATCTTCACAGCATCATCATCAGTATCTCAACCCTAGGATAGGTTTACTGCAGCTACTACATTCTACTCTTAATTAGAATGTAAGGCAAGGCTTGTATATTCTAGGGAGAATAATGTGATGGTTTCCCATTGTATTACTGTGGCCGATACTGTGAACTTCATTCCCACCCACAGCTGTGGCAGCGGATGCCGGGCCAACCCACTTGGTCGACATACAGTGCCTAATGGTGAAACTGCTGCCATTCACCATGGGCTCAGGTTAGCTTTTTAGTAGGAATCTATTTTCCTCGTTGTCTCGTTCCGAAATATCATTATTGTGTTTTTTCTGAAAATGAGTGGTTGCCTCATTCCAAAAAACCATTAACAAATGCTTCACAGCATGTACATTTCAAATTTGACTCAATATGAAGTTATGGTAAGCACAAAGAACAAAGGTACTTAAACATCTTAAAACAAATAAAAATATTGAAATTTATGCATATTAGGAAGCATCATACTAATGTATTAAAATGTTCTACTGACTAAGAACACTTTTAAATTTAAGAACAACCAAAATATATGTTTGGTGCATTCAAATAAAAATATTATTTCATTCATATTGAATTCATATAAATTGCATTTCATTCCAACCAAATTAGATTTTTAAATAAAGTAATATTTAATTATTTAATGTTCAATTTTTTTAATATCCAGATTATAAAACTTCAAAAATTTCTACTATTAAACCTTGAACTTGATTTGGATTTATAAAAAGATTCTTTGTGGAGTGAACAATGTAAATACTAATAAAAATTTGACAAAATTACAAAATATCCTGGAAAACTAACTTAACAAAATGTAGGAAGTGAAATAATTTAACATTACGAACATGCAACATATTAAATGTTGAACTAGTAACATCTCATCATGATGTTAATACCATACCTCTGGTCACAAAGCAATAATTAATCAATCAAAGCTTAATTTCACATCAATGTTTCATGAAGAACTTCCTATGAATAATTGCAACAGGAGAACATTCATGAAATTGAACTGATTCACTCTCTACTTGCCATCACATGTCAAACTGCACTTCACTAATGTGGTAGTTTTGTCTCCAATTAATAGGAAAACCTCTTCACATTAAGGTAAATACTGACAGAAATACCTTTCCAAGGGGGATTGAGCTCATTAAATAATTCATATTCTGAAGAGCAAAACTGGTAGAAATTATTTAATTTAATGAAATAATCTCCCTAGTCTTAATCTAGTACTTGGCAGGACACACAATTCACTGGTTCATTTTTTACCAGATTTTAAGGGACAACTGACAAAACAGCTAAGCTGTAATTGCGGTAAAAAGAGCTTACTGAAAAGGATGAAATAATAATCTATATATATTTGAATATTGTCATAACATTTTTTTAAATATGTTATTATTTTAAGGGAAAATATTATAAATCTGTGCAATTCAATTTTCTTCCAATTGTACAACACAATAAATGCATTAGAAAATTTTCATACTAAAAAAATCATTAATGCTTATATGTTTTATGTGGCAACGATAATTACCAACATTAATAATATGAAAATCTTGGGAAAGATAATAAGGCAGGACTAATATGAATGCAGTAGTGTGTCCAGTTTAAAATATGTATCAAATAAAAGTTACACACAATGACATATTAAGGGAATTCATAAACAAAATTTTTCTACACTCATTTAGATATCCTTGGATCGTGCAAATATATCTTCAGAATTCTACCTTAAAATATTAAACAATGACAGCTATTTATGAGCATTCTAGAAATGGAAGCTTTAAAGAATTAAACCAAGTTATTTACTAAAGAAACACTACTTACTGGTATTACTTTAAGATTAACACACAAAATATCCCAAATACCTAGCCATTCTGTTCTACCAATGCCATCACATCCAAACTAATATAATAATCACCCCAAGTTCAGCAGTTCTCTTTACTTAAGGAATACTCTTTTGATGAAATGGGTCAATCCTAACTTAGCAACTAAGGACTATGATATCTACAATATTAAAAACTTGAGGTAAAATATGAATGCACAATTTATAACGGAAAAAATGAACAATTAAGACACCTAAGACATTCTATAATATTTAGTTTTAGTAAAGGTAGTAAAAAAACAAGGTATGCACAATATCTCAATCTAACTATAATTGTTCAAGTTTTTGGTGACATTGTTTTGAAATTAAACAAGGAATATTTAAAGTTATACATTGACTAAAAGCAAGTAAAAATGTCAGGGCACCATTAAATTTACTCCAGATCCCTGAAAATAATACACCTAATTTTACATTTACCAACTAAATTGCAAACACTTAGTACCTTTCAGGTTAAGATAAAAAGATGTAGAGATTACATCAGAGAGACAACCATTTAAAGACAGCTTATAGAGAAAAAATATTCTTACATAAAGGAAATACCACAGTCAGTTCTACTGATATCCACTCATCAAATAACCCTTTAAATAAATGAAAAACAACACATTAGGATATCTACAATGCACAAAGATGCCATGCCGATGTCCTCTCCAGGTGAGAATTTATGTTTAAAACTTAAACACAAGCATAATGAAAAACCTGCGAAACAAATACCTCAATTTTAGTACCCAATATAAAGAACAAGCGGAACAAAAAATAATTATTAGTGATAGATGCATTAAGGAAAGGAAGTGTATGCAGACACATAAGAGATGGTTTCTAGAAGAAATCAAAGCTACATAATGTTGTAATGCATAGCCAAATACAGAGATTACCTCAGATTAGAAGCATGCCGAGGATGACAGGAGTTCATTTGGGATGTGGAAGGTAGGAGTTTTTCTTGAATGTGTCCAGATTAAGCTTTAAGCACCATGTGTAGTGGAAAGATAATGGTAAATTCCTCCTTGTTGTTTTTGTAATTGTCAAAGTTACCAAACAAATGTTAGGGATGGCACACTCGGTTTACATGATTGTTATCCATTGTTAATTCACAAAATAAAACATTCTAACACATGAGAGCTATGTATTTCAGCTTCATTATGTTATCTAGATTGAAATTTTAACAATTCTGTGTCGAATTACCATCATCTCCAACAAAACTTAAACGATAAAATTGATACATGAATACATTGTCAAACCCAGGCCACTAATATTACAGACAAAGAGGCTTCAAAAATACCCAAAATATATTAATCTCAGTTGCACTGCATCTCATCTACACCTTTGCATCATCGAAACCATGCGGAAGCAGTTAATAATAAATTTACTTCTACAACTTTAAGCAATTCTTCCCAAAATCTTCTCTCTTTTTTTTTGAAATATTTTACAAGTAACAAAACCATAACTAATTTATGCAAGTTTACCAAAAAGCAAAACATAAGGATAAAAATGAAAGTTCTCCAAAGTCTTGTTTAAAAAGCTTTACAAGCTATGAGTGACATGAACTGAGTTTGGATGTTCACGAGAAGCCACAAAAATCAAGGACTGCATAGGCAAGTTGAAAACTTGGAAATTATCGCAGTGTAAGCAGAGACATAATTATAATAATAATTATAGATCCAAAATCCTATCAATCCTCTCCCCATGTGAGAGTCAAAACACTCCATCCCACAAAGACATTCAAACTTCACTCTCGAACAACCATTATTATATATATCTCACGGACACCATTCTTCTACCTTAGGTTTACCCTCAGAGGGCGCTCCATCCGCCTGTTTCCGGCCCCCACGGTGCCTGTCACCCTTTGCCCCACCCTTCCCACCCTCCCCTAATTCTTCCCCCTCCTCCTCCTCCTCCAGATCTTCCCCCGCTTCATACTCTCCTTCCATGGAACTTGTCGAACTGCCAGAGCAGGTCGTTGTGCTGGCCTTCCTTCCAAACTGGATGGGGGGGAGGCGAGGTGTTCCCCCCACAGTGAAGTGAAGACACGTGGATAGGTGGGTGGAGGACAAGGGTGGGGGTCAGATCAAGGGATCAATCAGTTCAAGGGATTGATGAGGATTAACGTGGTGGGTGTCCAAGCATGCCATGGGGCAGAGCAGGGGTGGGAAGGACAAGGGTTCGGAGACAGGAGGGTCCCAGGTGTGCCGTAGAACAAGCGTGGAATGGATGGATTGAGGGTTAGTACAACAGCCACACAAAACCACATGAAGATGAGCAGAAATATTAGTTAGCAGAAGAGTATGCACATCTTTTACATCTATTCCCTAGGGTATTAGTGGGTTTCATTATGCTCTGAATGGCAATGCCTTTTGTGCAAAGCCCTTTCAGTCAATGTCTTATTGATAACTATATATCCAAGCAATCAACACTTAGAAAAACAAGCTTATTTATCATTACAAAACTGCAACTGAAGAGACCTCAACTGAATTAGACAAGTCTGAGCCATTACACCTAATTTAAAATTCATTTTCTGGTTAGTAAGAGAAATATATAGCACACAAAAGCCAAATCAGCCAATTCCAACATATTTTTTAATTGCCAATACTCTGGCCCGCAATTTATTTTTAATGTTTAGTCACTTTGGCATTAAAAGGATATAAGTTAGGAAAATTTACCAATTATGCAGATATATTAGTATTGTAAATAAATTTTAGAACATTGACACACATTAACACCTTCAATTTAGAGAAATACATTTAATGCCTATGTATTCTGAAGTATACATCAAATTTGAACTTAATCTTACATTTCAAGCCAATAATAAAATAAATCTCTAAGCCAATTCACACTGCAATAACATTTTTATATGTTCATAATCTCCTGCATGAATTCATGATCAAGGAGTTGTACACAATATTAAAATTCAAATTACATAAGACCTGACACCTGAATTTACTGCTCACATGCACACATTGAAGAAGGAAACCTGACCATCATAACTGGAGCTTGAAGAACATGTTATCATTTGCTTGGAACCTAATGCCCACTGCGTTGTTTATCCAAAATGGCTGCAATCAAGCACCAACAACAGTTTGCTTGCATCGCTTTTTGGAGTGCATGATCATGCTTGAAGCTACTTGTTTTTATCAAATTAATAAAGAAAGGGCAATGATGATTTACAACAACCAAATCCTAACAATCAACTCTCATATTTATTAGAGTGAACACTTAAAATTTCAATAACTAACCAACCAAATGGCACATTCATTCCTGTAAGGCCCTTTAAGACCTACTCAACCAATGTGTGAAAATGGATGACACCAACTGGCTACTAAGTACCAGGACCACTGTCAAGCAGGTGAATTCTAACTCCTGATTTTTAAGGATTCATTTCTCAGGGTTCTGTGCTACTATTGCAACTACTTTATTTCCCTGATGTAATCCAATGGACACTACTACATTTACATGCAAAAATATTTCAGCATTTTCCCATAAAACACAGGTATTCATGGGTAGAAAAGGAATTTACAAAAATAGTTATGAAAATCTGAAGGCTCACCTAAATACAAATCCTACACACACCAGAGAGATCACCTCACTTGTGGTTTTGGAGTCTCATATAAGTATTTCTCAATTTTTGGCTTCTATGAGCATCTAGATGGATGCTAACTGCACCATAACACCTTTTTGCATTTCTTATTTCTAGCATTCAAGAAATACAAATACACAAAACAAATGAAAATACATGAGAATGAGACTTGCGTATAAGTAGGTACCTATTAATTAATTAATTTTTTATAGGTACCTATTGTTAGTTAACATAATTCCTATTATGCAATATTTATCTACTGCAGTATTCTCACTCCATAAAATAAGCACCAGATTATTACTACATAGCTGAAGTGCAGCAGTCAGGAGGCAGACAGTTGTTTCATTGTTTGACACTCAGCTAACCCAATCAATGGCACACAAATGCTCCTTTAATGAGCACATACACACAGACATATGATGTGCACTATTCTTTACCTTCTCTCAGAATACATATCACATTGAAAGCTGCTAATTAAAAAGATTGCTACAACAGTCATTCACATCATATTCAAATGGAGAAAAATGCAATAATCATTTTTTTCCTTCAACTGTCAACTATCTATATTTCAGGAAAATGATAACAATTCTTCATAATACAAAGTTCTGCTGCTCAATTCCATAATATTTTTAAAAAATTTTCATTCCTGGCTTTTTGTCAGGTTTGGAGGATTCAATGGCAGCATGAAGTTCTGCAGGGCTCATTAAAATTTTAACTTCAAACTAATTATTCATGCACTTATGTTTTCCTCATTTGGAAGCTATATTAGATAAAATGTAGGAATAATTTGGGAGTAAATACTTTCTTCAGTCTATATTTTTCAAGACTAATAGCCTAAGATTAACGGATTAATAACCATCAGTTTTGGCATTATTAGTTGAAAAGAGTGTCAGAAAATGATGGTAGAGTTAATGGCCATCCCAGATGTAGAAAAACAGTTGCAATAGATGAAATTAATAACAATAGACCTGTTGACTGTCTGTATTTCAGAAAGGTCTGTAAAGTGTGGCACCTCCACATTTTATCCTACAACTAAGCTCAAATAAGAAACACTTCACGAAGGAGGATCATCAAAAGAAGAAACATCAGCCAAAATAAAATCAAGTTCACTACAAAATCCATAATGTTTGGATGAATTATTTGCATATCAAGCAAATAAAAAACTTAATACCATCTCCATAATGTCTGTGCAGTCTAAACAACATTCAAGGTATGGGATTTTTGTTTGCATCTTGTTATATGCTAGTGCTACTATTTATTACTATTGATATGTAAAATTACATGGATCTGAAGACCAAAAAAAGTATTCAATATTAAATAAAATATATATGCACTTTAGAGTGACTACGGGAATGAATAAAAATACTAAAATAGGGCAAATAACTCCTCTGATTTGTACAAAAGGAATCTTCTGACCAAATAAAACAGTTCCATTTACCTGAAATAATTTTAGCCATCATAAACAGGACCAGTAATTGAAAATCAGTTTTGCCACTGGTCCACAAGTTTATATAATCATTAAGTGTGCATTAAAATAGAACAAGCAATAACTTGAAATAAACATTTTTAAACTCTACACTAAAAAAAACAAAAGTCTAAATATTCATTAAAAGCAGTGCTCGTACTTCAACATTTTCCAACAACCCGAGCACTCAAATGATTCATTGATCAATGATCATAAGCATTTTGATTTAGCTATCAAAAATGTGTTTGGGTAGGTATCTATAATAGGCGACTAAAAATTAATTCCCACAAAATATCAAATAGCACAGGTAACTGGTGACCTGAAAACAACAGTATAAAACAGAATAATCTTCTGAAAAATTAAATGAAGACGCTACAATTATCTACTCACTGGAGAAAAGAATATCTAAAATTCTACTACTTTGGCATCTCTAGGGGAGGGTGGGGGAGATTTAAAAAATTAAATACAAATTATAATATTTGCATTCTAGTTAAAATATCACAATTAATGATTTTGCTCAAGGGATTGCAAAATTCTCAACAATTACGCCTTTTCAAAGCAGCTTAACAATGCCCAATTCCATGCCTATTGTTGCCTGACCTTTTACATACTTGCCCTCAACTTCAACTGTAATATTTAAGATTAAAATATTCCCTTAATTGGACAGTAATGGAAATATGACACCAGGGTAAAATTAATTTCTAACCTTATCCTTGATTTTTTCAACCTTAGTCTTCTTCTTAGCTGCCTCTCTCTCCTTCTCCAGCTGTTTCTCATCTATGCTGTCCATTTCTGGAATGTGGTCGGGGGGGTGAGACATTGTGTGCCTCTTGGATGCCTCATACTCTTCATCAACCGGTTTCATTCCTCCAAGAGCTGCAATGGCAATAATCTTGCAATAATAATAATGGCATATTTGGGATCCAAGACTTAGGGAAATAATTGCCAAAAATAACAGGTATACCATGAGAAAATACAAAAAAAACTAAGCAAAGGTATAAAAACTCTAATGCTTTCCTTGAAATATAGGTACTGTCACTGAATGTTTAAAAAATAAAGAAGTTACAAATGTATATTATTCCATTCATAATAACTTAGTTATCTCATTCTAATGAACAGCAACAAAACAGTTTGAAATAAACCATTAGTAAGTTACCAGCAAACTAATGCATATTAGAAATGGATACAACTTATCAATTAAGATACAATCACCGAAATCACATCAGAATACAAACAGAGGTACTCCCCGATTGATAATGGTAAAACCTACAACCATTCAACATTTTCAATGATATTATAGTTTTGAGGTAAATTTACTAGCTGTCATGAAAATTTCATAATGGAAAATCATGTACAAAGAGTGTAACTCTCTGGGAATTATTATAATACATGGGGCTCACTGATGGGTAAAAATCATTTAACAGGACAAATTCATCATGTAGGCATGCCACAATCAAGCTTTACATAAATTTTGTAGCTGTATTGAGTCTATTCACAATGCTGACTTTGGGGATAACTGATGAAGAAGGAAAATACTTGTGTAATTAATTACCAACGTTTTGGTGGTTCAAGAAATAATATCACCATGAAGTACATTCACTTGTTCATAATTTGAACACACGAGAAAGCACGGATTTTATGATATTACCCTTAATTGTAATAAACAATTGTGATATTTGGTTAATACAAGGTTAGTATAAAAAGTATCAGGAGCAATTTTTTCCTGGCAAGTGGGTGAAGTGCTGAATTTGAACCATCGTTTAAGTGCACGCATGATCACAGATCATATTGGCAATGATGACACTGCACACCATCATCACTGAAACTTTGGAGATGTGGAAGATCTGTGCTAAACTCATCCTGAAGGTCTTGACAGACAACCAAGAGTAGAGTCAAGTGTCTGCTTGCAAAGACCTTCTGCAACGACATCGGGAAGATTCCCCAACCCTTTTATAGTCCCAACTTGGCACCACCAGACTATTTCCTATTCCAAAAGTAGAACCCTCTCTCAAAGGACACCACCATGGGACCCTACGTGTCGTCAAAGAAGCTTGCATGTGTACCCTTAGGGACCTTCCCGAATCTACCTATCAGGGAGCCTTTGAGGCATGGAAACCCAATAGTAACATTGTGTCAATGGTCAAAGGATTTACTTTGAAGAATTTTGAGGAATTGTAGCAATATCTGAAATCAACCTACTTTTCTGAATCTTTCCCTGATACTTTTTATACAAACCATGCATGAAACATGAATAGAGGCTGCCCATAATTTACCATTAAAGAAGGCATGGCAAGACAAAGAAACTGCAAAAATGACAAATACAAACCAGCATATGGCCAGATTAATGTTTTTTAGGAGGTTTCAAGCACTGGATACTGTGATGGAGTAGCATCATACCAACTCCCAAAACTTTCATATGCTGGAACTGTTTGCTCAAAAATGAAAGTTTAAAAAAATCAAGATTGTGTCAGTATAAAAGTTACTGACAATATTAAAAGATTTTTATGACAAATAGTGTCACAACTTTCATAGCCATTGTCAAATTTCTCTCCCAGCAAGCAAAGACTGATATGTCTACCTGGATAATTTACAATCACTCTGAAATAGTGAATTCTTCTCGGGATTTCATCCGGGTAATCTCCTCCATCTCCATCGCTGCCGACGTTTCAATGAAATCCTTTTTCATCGTCATCAGGGCCGATGATGCCAGTCTGTAGGTGCCGGTTTATATATCCTCGGTGGTCATGTTGGGTCCCTTCTGATTGGCTGAGGCCGAGCACGTTTTCCATCATTTTCAGGATTGGGTCCCATGTCCTGCTTAGGTCATGTTGGGTCCCTTCTAATTGGCGGAGGCCGAGCACGTTTTCCCGCCATTTTCAGGATCGGGTTCCATGTCCTGCTTAGGCTGAAACCCTCGTCTCTGTTAAAGTTTTTATCAGAGAGCCGTATTTCAATTGCCTCCTTGGTGAGGTGGTCCCAGTAGCCTTTGGAATGGTGGAGCATTTTGGTTTCTTCCCAGCGTATCGCGTGGTCGCAATCAATGGCATGCTCCGCAACCGCCGATTTTGATGGTTGGTAGAGTCAGAGATGACGCTTATGTTCTTTAATTCGGGAATTGAAATACGGCTCTCTGAGAAAAACTTTAACAGAGACGAGGGTTTCAGCCTAAGCAGGACATGGAACCCGATCCTGAAAATGGCGGGAAAACGTGCTCGGCCTCCACCAATCAGAAGGGACCCAATATGACCTGAGCAGGACATGGGACCCAATCCTGAAAATGGCGGAAAACGTGCTCGGCCTCAGCCAATCAGAAGGGACCCAACATGACCACCGAGGATATATAAACCGGCACCTACAGACTGGCATCATCGGCCCTGATGACGATGAAAAAGGATTTCATCGAAACGTCGGCAGCGATGGAGATGGAGGAGATTACCTGGATGAAATCCCGAGAAGAATTCACTGCCATCATCCGCCGGGAGAAATTGAAGTCCTACTCTGAAATAGTTTAAGTATCTCTAAACTCATGAATTTTCCCTGTGCATTTTTGCCCCAACTTCCATCAACATTTTCCCATGTTTATGATTAAGAGGCACCTTCATACATATAAGAGATGTCATCAGCTGGCCTACAATTAATGCATGCATCAAATTTTAGCATTCTTATTGTCACATTTCATTTATAATTCAAATAAGTTATTCACAGTTCAGAAGTGCCAGTCCAAACCAAACTAAAAAAAGATTATTCGGGGAGTACCTAAATGTATAACCACATAGGACTTATTACAGATAGCACCTAGCATGAAACTGTTCATTAATGCCCCTTTCTAAATTATGCAATTATTTTAAATCTAGAAAATGGACTTCCACCTTAGAGTAAAAGGAACAAGTAGCAAAAGAGGTCATACACATGTAAAAGTGGAAACACTTCATGTCAAGCTTTAAGCTACACTCAATGCAGATATTAATTGCCCCTCACACATGTGCAATACTATTTGAATCGAATGGTTATTACACCAAATTATTGAACACTCAACTAACTTCTTGTTAAACCACAACTATAAGCCAAGCATCCAATTAAGGAATAAAAGGTGAATATGAAAAAATCATGCTGAAACACAAATGCCATTGGCAGGGGGAAGGAGTCAGCCACTGTTCCTTTCTCCCCGAGCAATCGAGGTTTGACTGAGGGTGGGAGCAAGTGGCCCTGTGCAGGGGTCATCCAGCAGAGAAAGCGTGACCAACGAGCAGTGCACCAACTAGCCATTTCTGTGCCCTGAGCAAGATTTCAGAGCACATCCTTCTCAAGCAAAAAGTCTTTAATCCATGAATTCCATTACTTTAATTATTTCAATGACAAAATACATTAAATGGCAAATGACTTTAAATAATAACACATGACACTTCTTCGATTATTTAAATTATATTATGCTGCAAATGATATGCATCCCAAACCTCTCTTTAGAGGTACCAGGGTATCTTATGGGCCCCAAGCTAGTCACCACACTGATCTTAGGTCTACTAGTGTTAGTCCCCTTTTAGTGTGTGCAAATAGAGGTGCAAAAAGAGGGAGAGAGATCTTAGCGGGGGAAGGGTGCAGACGCCAGGGGGGGTGGGAGGGTGTGTGTGTGTCAGAGAGTGGCACACACCACTCTGGTCCCCACCGGCGCCACGGGCAAGAAGCACAGAGGATGAGGGAGGTTCACCATCCATGCTGCGAGACGTCAGACGACGCCCACTCAGGCTCCGCTCAAACTGGGGTGCCGGACGCTCTATCAGCGATTTCTTCGTCTCGTAGTGCGTGCGCCCCGAGTATCGGAACTTGGATCCAAAACGGGGGAAGAGGCCAGTCTTTTGCGTTGGCTCTGGCGTCATCAATCTATTTGGGAGGGATGAGACAAGACACCACGGACAGAGAAAGACATCTTGCATTAAAAAAAGCACCCTTTATGAATGAGCATAGATTCACAACTAAAAAACCAATATCCAGGGTGGTGAATCACCTTATTCTAGAAACAAAGACCCAAATCAGGTCAACCAAAGTTGGGAAAAATTGAGTGATAAATATATGTATAGTAAACTACATATAAATATGAATACATATAATAAAAATGGACAAATTACTCACGTCTTCAAAGAACCGTGAAGGGTTAACTGAGCATACTCTGGGAAGTAGGATACCCTCAGAGACTAATATCAAAATTAATTGCAAAGTACATTACATAATTCATTTCTTAAGACATAAAAATTTTTGACTGAAGGTACACGCATTACATATTACTGACAAATAGATGCCCAATAAGACTACCAAAATTATTTTATCATAAGTGTGTATTCATAGAAACCTATTGAAAATACTCTGATAAACATTATAAAAAACACACAGGAAGATTCCTGAATAAGTTTAATTATTGAACACAATGCAATCACTCTGATAGTCAAATAAAAAATGACACAGTGGCATATGTAATTAGGTGTAAAGATCTCACCTGAAAAAGGTGTGGTGCTCAACACAAACTTTCCATAATTTCTTAGCTGCTCTATGGTTTGCTAACTTGAAGCCAATTGTTGATTCAAATTGCTCAAATTCTCCAGGTCGTATCTTAACATAAAAATTATGTCGTTTATAAGATATTTTAAGAATTTTTGGCCAGGCAAACCTATTTATACGAAGTCTGAAATGAATGTAAACAAAAAATTGTAAGACGAAGTATGATTGTGGAAGCCACATAATAAGTGACTACAGAACTACTTTTAAGAACAAATGTGAATTTTACGACTAGTATGGATTCTCAATAATCCATGCACATTGTTGACTTGCAGTCTCACCTATCTCTGTACACAAATAATCCCGAGGAGCATACACCAAGCATTATATCTACACCTTCAGAGTCCTTTGCCGAATGTAGGTCCACGCCATACATTGCAAGCTTCTTAGCATTTTCCACATAGTGCAGCTCAGCTTCAGCTGGAGTTTGTCCCCTATGACAAAGAAGTCACATTACGTCCTCTAATGATTAATCACTACATAAATTATAGAATCAGACAGACCTTAATAAATAAAGTGCTTACCACTGCTAGTTGTTTAGTTAATATTGGTTAATAAAGGAATAAATGGTTCAACTACGAGTCAATATCGCAAAAAAATCCACCAAAAATGACTGCCAATTGGTTCAGGAAAGTCAAATGCTTTGCCAGAGGCAAAAATTAAAAAAAGAAAGCATCTTCAGGACTGACAAGGGACATTAACAAATTCTTTATCATAGATTTTCTTCAAATTAGGTAGGAGAAGAGTAGGTACCATGGAACCAAAATTGAAATGTCACCAACCATGGTCCCCATCAACCAGAGGCATGTTCAACAAAATTTGGAACAAGTTCAAACACTTTTCACAGACATTGGAGACATCACATATGGACTTTGGAGCACGGAGCACTTCAAGACTGACAGGTGGATTTTCCCAACACCAGAAGCCAAAAGTTACCACCAACAAAGAGGTAAAGCAAGCACAATAACAAAATGCAAGCTATTTGCAATTCACTGCTCATAAAAAAAGCATGCACACTTTTGACAATTTGATAAAAAATTCTTTTTGGAAAACAACATTAATCATGGTAAAAATTCAAGAATCATTTTTTGCCAACTATTTCGGTTCTGTTGCATTACCATACCATTTAACAACTTGCAAGAAATAAACCCAAATGAATATACTTGTATGCATTTAGTATGAATGTTATCATGTCATGATTCTATACCCAATATAAAAATGCAAATGGTTTATGACACACATATTCCAAAGATTGAATTGACACTGAA
Organism: Hetaerina titia; assembly: GCA_037158775.1. NCBI lineage: Eukaryota > Metazoa > Arthropoda > Insecta > Odonata > Calopterygidae > Hetaerina > Hetaerina titia. The sequence goes on along the minus strand of CM073772.1, from coordinate 100,224,855 downwards.
GTAAGTAAATAATAGCAATTTAAAGAAAAAAGTTTTAATGAACAATCTTAATCCACTGATGAGAATCATTTCTGGCTCGCCACAAAAAATGAGCTGATAACAAATTTTGCTAATGCACCACTCACTTGTGAGTTTTATGCAGCTCCATCACCTTTTCCTCCAGCTCAGGGCCCTGATTGGGTGCAAAACGGAATTCCTTGAGGTATGCACGGTTGCCATGCTCTTCCTGGTCAAAATCACCAACCTCTGACTGCACCAAGTATGATCCCAGTAATGCATGGGTTACAAAAGAGCAAGGCAATCTAAAATAGGAAAAGAGGGTAACTATGCTTGCATCCCAATAAAATTAACGACAGCATAGGTTAAATTAAAAACTTTTATGATACAAATCTTCATTCTTTTTAACTGTCTTATGTACCCATTAAATTTGTCCACGTCAATAAATAAAACATAAGTCTCAACTGAATGAACTTACTTCCCAAGAAGGATATCATTCCTTATTTGAAGACACAACTGGTATCTATAAAGCAAAAAAAATCAAGTAGCATTAAATTGAGCCATCATTAGGAAACCACTCCAGAAGTTTCATGCAAAAAATATACCGTGTAATATCTTCTTGTAACTGTGCTGGGTCAGGAGGGTAGAACTTGACCTCAAAATTAAATTTCCATGGCTCTCCTAAATGCAAAAATAGCAAAAAGATTACTCAGTGCTCCAACAAACCTATCACACATACAAACAAAGTACAGGATCACAAAAAAGTTAATTCATTAAAGCAAAATAAGAACAGAGTCAGTCAAAAAAACAGGCATATCATTGCAGGGAAGTTATCATTCACTCTCGTCGCTAATAGCCTTTAAACTACCACTAACAGTCATAATTGAACCTATCAATAGAGAGAGAATGAGACGAAAAAGATCTCAGGGAAACATATGCTAGTGGGAATAAGAGAAGTATGGCTTCAGTTTCTATACATCCCACATCAACTCAAAAACAGATACCAGTCGTAGAAGCATAATATAAAGAAGAAGCAAGAATATAAATATTTTCATTTACACTTTTTATCTTATGCATAGGGAAAGACTAACATGAGAGGGAGAAACATATGCTGATACAGCATCTGATGAGCCATGTGGCAGATTGACACTAATCTCTACTTAAGGGCAGTAGCTTACCTTTCACAAATTTGCTTATTCTCTTGTCCATATCAAGCCAGGTTCTGGCGCCAGTGTGATCATCATACGTCAAGCCAAAATAGTCTTTTTCTAGAAGATTCATATGTTCGCAAACACGATTAAGCAAATCTTGGCCCTTGGATTTACGCTGAAAAGAAGAGGAATATAAATGATAGTCAAATTCCTTTTCTCCAGTGAAAATTAATTTTCGTTACATCAGATGCATATTTGTACAAACTCAAATAATCCATATGTTTTCACTAGGACTGACAAGATATGAAAAACATTAGAAAATCACACTAAAAGACATCACGCTAAAAGAAAATTAAACCATATATTTCGACCATAAACTAAGACATTTAAAAATATTCAATTCAATATTCCACATACTGTGCTTTGAAGCTTAAAAATGGAAGCAGTGACTTAAGTAAGCACTGAGAACCTATATAAATGTTTAAGCATTCAGTTTAATTATTCAATCTCAAATTATAAAAGTAATGGTTTCAGGCGTAACTTTGTGGAATTGCTTCATGGTAAAAAATTGAAACACTGTAGACTTCCACATCTAGAATTTATTAAACGACCCGGGTTTCATCGCTGAGCGACATCATCAGGTGAAAATTTTTCGGTTACATACCAATATATACCCTCTGAGGCGAGGTAGGAGATTAGATGTGTGCAATTTATTTACCAGTGTCCCCGCTGCAGAATCTGTGAATCTTGTGGAAGCAGCCCTCATCAAGGCAGGCGCCCCCGCCCCCGTGATCAGTGAAATTTATTCCCTGACAAGTATGTGCGTCACACAAAATTATTTTAAGTTCAACAACAAAATTTACAAACAGCCCGAAGGCCTGGCTATGGGCTCCCCGCTATCCCCCCTCCTGGCAGACATCTATATGGACGATTTTGAAAGGAGTCTGTTATCCCTGAACTCAGAATTAATTAAAAACGTGGTTTGCTGGTACAGATACGTTGACGACATTTTCTGCATTTGGTCTGGCTCCACTAGACAACTTGAGAGGTTCTTAAATTTTTTAAATAGTGTCGATAAGTGCCTTAAATTTGAAAAAGAAATTGAAACAAATGGAACTTTGAACTTTCTGGACATCTCAATTTCAAAAAATGTTAACCGGAAACTGGAATTTTCAATCTTCCGAAAAAAAACTTATACTGACCAGATCATCCACTCATCTTCCAGACATCACGTTTCTCAAAAATTGGCCGCCTTTCATTCACTATTACACAGGTTACTCAGTATTCCAATGTCAGTATCCAACATAGCCAAAGAACTAGACATCATTAAACAAATAGCGCTCAACAACGGCTATTCCCCCACCCTTGTTGATTCCCTTTACAAAAGAAAACGGCATAAGTTAGCTACGATGAGTATCTTTCCCACCCTCTGTTCGGAAGAGGGCACTCCCAAATGGCGCAAAATTCCATTCTTGGGGAGTATATCCAGCCATATCAGCAATAGTCTACCCAAGGAGAAGATCAGGCCAGCTTTTTACAACCCAAAAAATCTCCACAATTTAATAAGTCGAGGAAAAGACAAAGTGGACCCTCTGCTGAGGAGTGGTGTGTACAAACTGATGTGCAACGTGTGCAATATGGTTTATGTCGGCCAGACTGGCAGAAATATGAAGTTAAGAATTAGGGAACATGAGGCGTGTTTTAGGAACGAAAAACACACTTCATTATTCGCCAAACACCTTTTGGACTGCAACCATTTTAGTGACTTCCACCCGGAAATCCTGCACTTTGCTAAGAAAGGTCCCAAGTTGGACGCCTTAGAACAAATAGAAATTTTAAAAATTGTAAAAACGGACAAATTTAAGATTTTAAATGATTTTTTGTATCAATCCCGCTCCCCTCTCTTGAACCTTTCCTTTCCTAACCGTCCACACCCCCGCTCCCCCAAACCGTCCCACCCCCCTTCCCCTTGCAATGTTACTGTGACTCACACCGACGCTACCACCTTTTCTTCAATCACCACTACCTCTCCCGCCCCCTCACCCCAAGACACGGATGGGAAGAACCCACCTCCGACTCTTCCCTGACCACTTTGCCTCAGACCCTATCCCATCCCGGTGAGGCTTTCTCACTCTTTCCCCCCCGCTCGTGACCTTCCTTTCCCTTGCCTCCCATCTCATAACCCGGCTAATGACTTCCCCATTGTGTGTCCCCACCCCTTCTTGACTACATTGTTTCTCCCCCCCCCACCGAACCTTCCTCCTCCCTCGCTGCCTCCCCTAATCTCCTACCTCGCCTCAGAGGGTATATATTGGTATGTAACCGAAAAATTTTCACCTGATGATGTCGCTCAGCGATGAAACCCGGGTCGTTTAATAAATTCTAGATGTGGAAGTCTACAGTGTTTCAATTTTTTACCATGAAGCAATTCCACAAAGTTACGCCTGAAACCATTACTTTTATCAAGTGCGCTAGTATCGCAACCAAGGCAAGTCTATACCGAAAATTGTCTATCAAATACCGTTTAGCGAGTTTGAACATCTACTTCAACAGCCGGTGCTTCTCAGGAAGATTAGTGCCCAAATATGTCCAACTACAGTGTAAATCTTCTTCTTCAGCTGGGAAATATGCAACAGAGGTGGGAAAACGAGCATGGATCAGGAGAGAGCTTCACGAATGGTATGTTAAGAGAGACTCCATCTCTCATTACTTATCTATTCTCTATGTCGAGTTGTCCCATGAGCTGCATTGGTTGGAATGGACCAGTCTTGACGACCAAGTCCGTCAACGCAGTAGTGAAGTGGCCCACAAGAAAAGAGTGACTATCAACAAAAAACTTGCCAGTCTCAGTGGAAATAACATTAGAGTAATCGCCCACGACTCCCTTCCCCCTCCAGTGCAATCAGACACAGTGTTTTCCTCTCACAGTTTCAGTGAAAGATTAATTAATTTGTCAAAGTTCGATTTTCCCCCAAAGGAACAAGAGCTGCTCCGAAAGGGCCTGAAATATGTTCCAAACCTACCGATTTCGACCAACGAGTTGAAAAACCTAGCGATAGACTGTGAATTAGCCCTACATAAAGATGAGTCGGGAGCCAAGCATCTTATTGCTCAACATATCAACCGTTTCAACGACGACCCAAAATCCCACCATCGCGACCTTTCAGCGGTGTTGGCTCTAAAAAACTCTATCTTTAAAAACGACCTCATTGTGCAGAAAGCCGACAAAGGCAACGCTGTGGTAGTCATGGAAAAAGAAAACTATATCCAGAAGTGCGCAGATTTCTTCCACGCAAACAACATCGTGGAACTCCCAAGTGACCCAACTTCCAACTTCCAGAAGGCGTGTAAAAGTGCCATCAACTCGTGTTCAGTGATTTTCCGGCCTGGTGAAAAATTCAACCTCACCCAAATGAATCCTTTAGTCCCTCGTTTTTTCGGTCTCCCCAAAGTCCATAAGTCAAACATTCCAATAAGACCGGTGGTCTCAAACGTATCAGCTCCCAACCACCTAGTAGCTCAAAGGTTGAACAGTGTAATTCGCCTGTACTCAAAATTTTCCCCCAAGTTCGGAGTCAAAAACTCCGCTGAACTGGCCAACATACTATCCAAATTAGTTCTACCACAGAAGTGCATCCTGGTTTCATTTGATGTGTGCAATTTATTTACCAGTGTCCCCGCTGCAGAATCTGTGAATCTTGTGGAAGCAGCCCTCATCAAGGCAGGCGCCCCCGCCCCCGTGATCAGTGAAATTTATTCCCTGACAAGTATGTGCGTCACACAAAATTATTTTAAGTTCAACAACAAAATTTACAAACAGCCCGAAGGCCTGGCTATGGGCTCCCCGCTATCCCCCCTCCTGGCAGACATCTATATGGACGATTTTGAAAGGAGTCTGTTATCCCTGAACTCAGAATTAATTAAAAACGTGGTTTGCTGGTACAGATACGTTGACGACATTTTCTGCATTTGGTCTGGCTCCACTAGACAACTTGAGAGGTTCTTAAATTTTTTAAATAGTGTCGATAAGTGCCTTAAATTTGAAAAAGAAATTGAAACAAATGGAACTTTGAACTTTCTGGACATCTCAATTTCAAAAAATGTTAACCGGAAACTGGAATTTTCAATCTTCCGAAAAAAAACTTATACTGACCAGATCATCCACTCATCTTCCAGACATCACGTTTCTCAAAAATTGGCCGCCTTTCATTCACTATTACACAGGTTACTCAGTATTCCAATGTCAGTATCCAACATAGCCAAAGAACTAGACATCATTAAACAAATAGCGCTCAACAACGGCTATTCCCCCACCCTTGTTGATTCCCTTTACAAAAGAAAACGGCATAAGTTAGCTACGATGAGTATCTTTCCCACCCTCTGTTCGGAAGAGGGCACTCCCAAATGGCGCAAAATTCCATTCTTGGGGAGTATATCCAGCCATATCAGCAATAGTCTACCCAAGGAGAAGATCAGGCCAGCTTTTTACAACCCAAAAAATCTCCACAATTTAATAAGTCGAGGAAAAGACAAAGTGGACCCTCTGCTGAGGAGTGGTGTGTACAAACTGATGTGCAACGTGTGCAATATGGTTTATGTCGGCCAGACTGGCAGAAATATGAAGTTAAGAATTAGGGAACATGAGGCGTGTTTTAGGAACGAAAAACACACTTCATTATTCGCCAAACACCTTTTGGACTGCAACCATTTTAGTGACTTCCACCCGGAAATCCTGCACTTTGCTAAGAAAGGTCCCAAGTTGGACGCCTTAGAACAAATAGAAATTTTAAAAATTGTAAAAACGGACAAATTTAAGATTTTAAATGATTTTTTGTATCAATCCCGCTCCCCTCTCTTGAACCTTTCCTTTCCTAACCGTCCACACCCCCGCTCCCCCAAACCGTCCCACCCCCCTTCCCCTTGCAATGTTACTGTGACTCACACCGACGCTACCACCTTTTCTTCAATCACCACTACCTCTCCCGCCCCCTCACCCCAAGACACGGATGGGAAGAACCCACCTCCGACTCTTCCCTGACCACTTTGCCTCAGACCCTATCCCATCCCGGTGAGGCTTTCTCACTCTTTCCCCCCCGCTCGTGACCTTCCTTTCCCTTGCCTCCCATCTCATAACCCGGCTAATGACTTCCCCATTGTGTGTCCCCACCCCTTCTTGACTACATTGTTTCTCCCCCCCCCACCGAACCTTCCTCCTCCCTCGCTGCCTCCCCTAATCTCCTACCTCGCCTCAGAGGGTATATATTGGTATGTAACCGAAAAATTTTCACCTGATGATGTCGCTCAGCGATGAAACCCGGGTCGTTTAATAAATTCTAGATGTGGAAGTCTACAGTGTTTCAATTTTTTACCATGAAGCAATTCCACAAAGTTACGCCTGAAACCATTACTTTTATCAAGTGCGCTAGTATCGCAACCAAGGCAAGTCTATACCGAAAATTGTCTATCAAATACCGTTTAGCGAGTTTGAACATCTACTTCAACAGCCGGTGCTTCTCAGGAAGATTAGTGCCCAAATATGTCCAACTACAGTGTAAATCTTCTTCTTCAGCTGGGAAATATGCAACAGAGGTGGGAAAACGAGCATGGATCAGGAGAGAGCTTCACGAATGGTATGTTAAGAGAGACTCCATCTCTCATTACTTATCTATTCTCTATGTCGAGTTGTCCCATGAGCTGCATTGGTTGGAATGGACCAGTCTTGACGACCAAGTCCGTCAACGCAGTAGTGAAGTGGCCCACAAGAAAAGAGTGACTATCAACAAAAAACTTGCCAGTCTCAGTGGAAATAACATTAGAGTAATCGCCCACGACTCCCTTCCCCCTCCAGTGCAATCAGACACAGTGTTTTCCTCTCACAGTTTCAGTGAAAGATTAATTAATTTGTCAAAGTTCGATTTTCCCCCAAAGGAACAAGAGCTGCTCCGAAAGGGCCTGAAATATGTTCCAAACCTACCGATTTCGACCAACGAGTTGAAAAACCTAGCGATAGACTGTGAATTAGCCCTACATAAAGATGAGTCGGGAGCCAAGCATCTTATTGCTCAACATATCAACCGTTTCAACGACGACCCAAAATCCCACCATCGCGACCTTTCAGCGGTGTTGGCTCTAAAAAACTCTATCTTTAAAAACGACCTCATTGTGCAGAAAGCCGACAAAGGCAACGCTGTGGTAGTCATGGAAAAAGAAAACTATATCCAGAAGTGCGCAGATTTCTTCCACGCAAACAACATCGTGGAACTCCCAAGTGACCCAACTTCCAACTTCCAGAAGGCGTGTAAAAGTGCCATCAACTCGTGTTCAGTGATTTTCCGGCCTGGTGAAAAATTCAACCTCACCCAAATGAATCCTTTAGTCCCTCGTTTTTTCGGTCTCCCCAAAGTCCATAAGTCAAACATTCCAATAAGACCGGTGGTCTCAAACGTATCAGCTCCCAACCACCTAGTAGCTCAAAGGTTGAACAGTGTAATTCGCCTGTACTCAAAATTTTCCCCCAAGTTCGGAGTCAAAAACTCCGCTGAACTGGCCAACATACTATCCAAATTAGTTCTACCACAGAAGTGCATCCTGGTTTCATTTGATGTGTGCAATTTATTTACCAGTGTCCCCGCTGCAGAATCTGTGAATCTTGTGGAAGCAGCCCTCATCAAGGCAGGCGCCCCCGCCCCCGTGATCAGTGAAATTTATTCCCTGACAAGTATGTGCGTCACACAAAATTATTTTAAGTTCAACAACAAAATTTACAAACAGCCCGAAGGCCTGGCTATGGGCTCCCCGCTATCCCCCCTCCTGGCAGACATCTATATGGACGATTTTGAAAGGAGTCTGTTATCCCTGAACTCAGAATTAATTAAAAACGTGGTTTGCTGGTACAGATACGTTGACGACATTTTCTGCATTTGGTCTGGCTCCACTAGACAACTTGAGAGGTTCTTAAATTTTTTAAATAGTGTCGATAAGTGCCTTAAATTTGAAAAAGAAATTGAAACAAATGGAACTTTGAACTTTCTGGACATCTCAATTTCAAAAAATGTTAACCGGAAACTGGAATTTTCAATCTTCCGAAAAAAAACTTATACTGACCAGATCATCCACTCATCTTCCAGACATCACGTTTCTCAAAAATTGGCCGCCTTTCATTCACTATTACACAGGTTACTCAGTATTCCAATGTCAGTATCCAACATAGCCAAAGAACTAGACATCATTAAACAAATAGCGCTCAACAACGGCTATTCCCCCACCTTTGTTGATTCCCTTTACAAAAGAAAACGGCATAAGTTAGCTACGATGAGTATCTTTCCCACCCTCTGTTCGGAAGAGGGCACTCCCAAATGGCGCAAAATTCCATTCTTGGGGAGTATATCCAGCCATATCAGCAATAGTCTACCCAAGGAGAAGATCAGGCCAGCTTTTTACAACCCAAAAAATCTCCACAATTTAATAAGTCGAGGAAAAGACAAAGTGGACCCTCTGCTGAGGAGTGGTGTGTACAAACTGATGTGCAACGTGTGCAATATGGTTTATGTCGGCCAGACTGGCAGAAATATGAAGTTAAGAATTAGGGAACATGAGGCGTGTTTTAGGAACGAAAAACACACTTCATTATTCGCCAAACACCTTTTGGACTGCAACCATTTTAGTGACTTCCACCCGGAAATCCTGCACTTTGCTAAGAAAGGTCCCAAGTTGGACGCCTTAGAACAAATAGAAATTTTAAAAATTGTAAAAACGGACAAATTTAAGATTTTAAATGATTTTTTGTATCAATCCCGCTCCCCTCTCTTGAACCTTTCCTTTCCTAACCGTCCACACCCCCGCTCCCCCAAACCGTCCCACCCCCCTTCCCCTTGCAATGTTACTGTGACTCACACCGACGCTACCACCTTTTCTTCAATCACCACTACCTCTCCCGCCCCCTCACCCCAAGACACGGATGGGAAGAACCCACCTCCGACTCTTCCCTGACCACTTTGCCTCAGACCCTATCCCATCCCGGTGAGGCTTTCTCACTCTTTCCCCCCCGCTCGTGACCTTCCTTTCCCTTGCCTCCCATCTCATAACCCGGCTAATGACTTCCCCATTGTGTGTCCCCACCCCTTCTTGACTACATTGTTTCTCCCCCCACCGAACCTTCCTCCTCCCTCGCTGCCTCCCCTAATCTCCTACCTCGCCTCAGAGGGTATATATTGGTATGTAACCGAAAAATTTTCACCTGATGATGTCGCTCAGCGATGAAACCCGGGTCGTTTAATAAATTCTAGATGTGGAAGTCTACAGTGTTTCAATTTTTTACTATCAAATTATAATGCACGACATTGTAGATGGAAATTAAATAGCTCATTTTACTTTGGGCATATATTTAATCATATGCAATGATTTCAAAATAATTCAAAAGTAACAAAAAAAAATCAAAAAAGAGCAATGACTCCAGGCATATACCCTTCAGCAAGGTGATTATTGTCCATCCATATGCTAATGGGTAAAAATACGACTACGGTACTGTGAATATTACCTACATCATGGTGGATATCAAAGTGAACTTGCATGGTCACAAATTATGCAAAAAAGATATCCTTGCTGTGTTTTTCAAATGAATATTTCAGTAATTTTGAAGAAAACACCCCTATCTACATGTAAAAGAAAACCACAGTTATCAACCCGAAGGTTGATTTGATGGGAGAGGGTAGACCACAACCAATAATACACCCAACAGTATGTGAATTTCGGAAGCCATCAGGGTTAATGGGGCCACACCTTCCCTGTGCCACCTACGGTTCCCCAGGAAGACCTGGTACACTCAAACAGCTTAGGTGAAGGGCTCAGGGTGCCCAGAGATTGGACTCGGGCCCTCCAGTCAGTAGTTCAATGCTCTAACCCAGCACTACCAAGTCCCCAAATAGATAATGTAGGTACTGGAAAACATTTTTATGAGGGTTTTTTTAATATGCACTATGAAAAGTTATTTAATACATTCACTCAATGTATTTCAGAATGCAAAACATTTTACCAGAGCAACAAGTTTCTAAAATTTAAACTAGAAGCATAGTCCATTAGACGGGATGTCAGAAACTTTGTCAGTTGTAGCACCACAGGAAATGGGCTCCTCAAGAGTTCACAACATCAAATTTAGAGAATATGATTGTCAAGAGGAGGGTAGAAATAACTAATTTCGGTATATTGGAAAGAAATACCCATATCATATCTCATTACCCATCTTCAAATGTGCACTTTATAAAGGATAAGTGGCTATCGTGGACTATTAGCTGACCAATGTGCCTTAGTTTGAACCACAAGTTCACACATCAACAAGGTTTCTCAAAATAACATTAGGATTCAAATGTTTTGCTCTCCCCTACTGCACACTATTACATACATGTATATGTACAGACTACTTCAATATCCTCATCCACTTATTTCATAACTTTGTGACCTCTCACCCATGCCAGCCCTTCCATGATTCACAAATACACACGGAGTGCCACAGTTCTCCATTCAATGTTTCCTTGTAATACTGGGCCTGTAAGGTGTTAATATCCTGAATGTTAAACTGAACACCTTATTTAGACCACAGCCTCATGACGATCATGTCTTCAACTTGGGTGGTTCGAGTGCGATAGGCATCCAGAATAGGTGCTCGAGTCCCAACCCATCAAGCACCAGAACCGAGTCCCTCCATCTCAAATGAAAGCATTGTAGAGTCATGGAAATTCACTGGTTCTTTTCCTCCACCTGGCCACATAAGCTTGCTTTCAGCATGTCTTTCCTGCATTAATTTACTATTTTCTCAATGAACCATTTAAAAATATTATTCCAGCTGATTTCCCCTCTTTTTCCCACATCGTACTCAATTCCATTACCAATTCACCTCTTCCCATGCCATTGGTTTTATGGTCCACATCCATACTTCGGGCCATCGGGTGCGAGGGTGAGGTTAGAGATTGGAGGCATAATGGTGGTTAGAGGAGAGGGCTCCTCTCTTCAAAGTACTTATCCACCCGAGGGGCACTCCTCACTCAGTGGGGGGGAGGGGCAAGGACAAATGCTTCCCAGCACGCTCTGCAAATCCGCCGCCGTCACAACCCGAGAACTCCAACACTTGCCCCTCCAATCCGGGGGTGTTCCGATCGACTTGCGGCGGGAGGGGGCGCACTTCCACTTCCGGCCCGCGAGGAAGAGGGAAGCGAGAGTGGGTGGTGTACTGGGGGTGTTGGTGGTGGCAAGATAGGGAGAGCACACACACTATGGGTAGGGGGAAACCTTACCCGGATTCAATTGTGGTTGGGGCGTAGTGCTAGTGATCGGATGTGACACAAATTCAAATGTCTACATCGCACCTACGTATGAATCTAAAATTTGAACTTATGAAAACCAGTGTGACCTTCGATAGGTCTACCAACCGGGGAGTCCAAACCCGGCCGACAGCTCTCTTTCAAGCGTTATTTCTTAAATGTGCCAGAGAGATGTCCCCGTGAAAGGGAAAGGAACTCAGTCCCTCCCATTACATTTCAGTCGTTATAGGACCCAGCGCGAACCCTAACCTACCCAAAATCAAAGTTCGGGTTGATCAATGTGGTTTGTTTTTATAGAAATGAATTTTGAAAAATGCGGATGCATGTCTGAATTCCACATTACACAGTTTTAACGTTAATGGTGCATAATTTTTCGTGACAAGAGACAAGACAAGAATCTGCATGCATATAAATTGCGGGCTACACATAATTATACCATGTACGCATTAATTGAACTGTTCATGGCATTCCTACAGTGGGTGGCAATGCATCTGCAAGGGGGTGGGATGGGACGGTGCGTCGACTTGAACTCCCAGCCCCGAAATACGTTCGGAGACTCGCTTTTTCATTGAGTGCGAATTTAATTCGGCAGGAAATATCGCAGGGGATGCGGGAGGGGGGAGGAGGAGGGCAGCCGGATCTGGCATCCACATGTGATCGGGACCCGCAGTGCTTGAGGACCCGGACGCGTGCAATTGGAGTAAAGCGCACAAGGACAGACAACTGCACTGAAGCCTCGTCTAATGCGACTACAATTATATGCAATCGAAAATTCGCAGAAAATATTCTCCCAGATGGCAATCGTTCACCGCTTTCGCCGCCAAAAATCAGCGCCCAAGTTACGTAACATCGTGCATCTTCCCCCCGCCAACACAATTGCGGGCGGGGGCGTCTTCCGCACTGCTGCCATCCATCATGGCGGCAGCGCCATGGCAATAGCATTCGACGACGGACGCTCGCCCTCTCGCCCACCGAGCAAACGCCACTTCCGACCCTTTCTTTGTTCGACGGCGGTGGACTCGACAGGTGGACGCGGGGGTTGGGGGTGGTCGAGTGTGTGGGAGGGGCGCCTTGGCGCGGAACCGACCTGCGGCCCTAGTAAGAGGGCAGGGCACCGTGACTGTGTTAGTCACACACAGACCCTCGCTATCAATAAATCCGGGTCTAAATTATTCCATAAACCTTTCTGTGAGTCGTAGTTTCAAGGGTAATTAGGATAAGTTCTCGGAATGGAATAGAAATAAACGACTTACCTCATTGAAACTATTTTTCTATTTTTCAATGTAGTCTCCCGGTACAATAATGCACATGGTCCAGCGATGTTCCAATGTACTGATTTCATCTCGAAAATTAGATTCTTTCAGGACTGCCAAAAATACCCATCCACTTCGGCTATTAGTTCTTTGAAGAGAATCTCCGTCCACCAAGGAAAATTTTGAGCTTGGGGAAACGATGGAAATCTGATGGAGCCAAATCAGGCAATTAATATGGGTGTGGTATCAAGTCGTGTCCTAGTTCACGTATTTTTCCCATCGCAACGACACTTTTGTGTGGGAGTGCATTGTCTTGATGAAAGATAACTTTCTTCCTCGCCTTTTTCGTGTATATTTTGCTGTAGTTGGTCCAGGATGTTAGCGTAGTATTGTCCAGTAATTGTTTGACCATTGGGAAGATAATGTATCAGCAGAATCCCTTTCGCATTCCAGAAAACTGAATCCATCACCTTTCCGGCCGACTGCCTTTGCTTTCTTTGGTGGAGCTCCCGAGAACCTTTCCAACTACCCTCGTACTTATTGCGAACGATACATATTTACCTAAGAGCAGTTTCACTTTCTCCCATGTTCTCCAGTGCACTATAATCTTAATCAATAATGCTTGACCAACCCACTCCGTTGCGTTTGAAAGGGAGAGGTTTGAACCCTCTTATTTTCTCCAACTCATCCGATTTACAAGTATTATTACGAAAGAATCAACAGTTTAGGTATGTGTACGCGGGCTATTCAATATGCCCTCAGGAAAGTCCTTAAAAAGAATTTATTTTGAGTACATACCATTTTTAAAATTTTTAACATAATCTCCTTTTATCCCGATACACTTTTCCCAGCGTTTCTGTAACTTTTTCAAGCCGTCCAAAAAGTAGGATTTCGGAAGGTCCTCAAAATAGACATCTGTGTTGGCGATGACCTCCGCGTTCGACGCGAATCGCTTACCGCCAAATGAATTTTTTCAAGTTTGGAAATAAAAAAAGTTGAGAGTCATATCTGGTGAATACGATGTACGTTGTACTAATTCGAACTTAAATTAAATTATTTTTTTCATCAAAATGCGCAGGTGTGTATCCGTCCATTGTATTCAGGAAAGAGACCTTTTTCTTTGCCAAATATAGTTTTTTCTTTATTTCTTCGCTCAACCGGTGCAATAATTTCATTTGCCTCTTGTCCTTTTTGCAAATAATCAATGTACATGATTCCGCGTGCATCCCAAAAACCCGTTGCCACAGTAGTGTATCTACGTTTTGTCTACAGTTATGTATTGACGCAGAACCTCGTCATGATTGCTGTGGAAAAGCATCAAACCAGCCTCCGAATGGACCACACAACTGCGTTCATTTGCAACCGAGAGCAAGCGCGGTACCCATCGTGCCGAGATTTTTTTCACACCCAATTTTTCGAGCAAAATTGAAAACATTATATCTTGTGATAACGCATGCCTGTGGCCTCAACTACTTCGCGAACTTCGTTTCGTCCATTACTCAAAACCATCATGTGGACTTATCCAATTATTTCGAAGGAAGTCATTTCCACTGGACGTCCTGAATGATGTTCTTCATTTGTGGATGTTCGGCCGCGTTTAAACTAATGTATCCAACTGTAAACATTCGCAAACACAGAAGCAGATGTGCCATGAACTTCACCCAACTCGGGTTTGATCTCTTTTAGTGTTATTTCTTTTAAATAAAAGTGTTTGATTACGGCGCGGAACTTATTGTTTTCTATTCTTCCAAATAAACAAATGTTTGTTGCTTCAATCGACTATGAAAATGAAATCACGTCATGGATATGGCTGAAACTTTTAACAGCAATGTACACTCTTCCAGCCTACCTTTCCATCCAACATTATTTTCCTCTCCCTACCGCGCTTGCCTAAACTCTCTCCTCCAAACTACCCAACATCTTATCGCGAACTCAAATGCCTCGCATCACTAATCCGGCACGATTTATGAAATTAGGAAGAATGTTATCACAACCAAAATGAAGCTTTATCGCATTCGAACGCTGAATTACTAGCCTCGTGAAACTCTGGACACGTAACTACTTTCGATACATCATCTTTACCCGCGACTAATTATTGGTATTGCAATTACTGGGGCAAAAGTTCTAACTTTTTAAAGTAATTATTTCACCAGGCCCTTCTCTAGCGCTTAAAAACAAGCAACGAAGCGGGATCAATCAGATGGCAACTTTTAACCGAATGAGATATTACAGTGTGACTCATCGTCAATTTAATGACTCAAAACTCTAAAACGGGGTTCGGCTGTAGGTTAGAGTCGGTTAAAAAAGAGCCAAAAATCAAGGCCTTCAATGCAGCCATCATTGCGGCTCTAAAGTGATTGTGAAAGATTTAAGGGTATCATAAATGCCAGCGATCCCACTTTCTGAAACAATATTGAATACGTACATTTTTAATTAAAATATCTTTAGTCATCTATATTTATCTATTGTGAATCAATACTTTTATCATAAAAAATTGAAATGTTTGACGAACGATTTTTACACGCTGAAATTGTTGCATTATAATGCACACTTAGCGGATGACTCCGTTAAAAGTTACTGTTGCCGCATCTCCCGCAGTTTCTTGGAATAAAAAAATATACATTAATGCTTCCGTATATCAAAAGAGTAAATTATATCGCGACAAATCAGAAACTTAAGTCCCTACAAGAGCGACCGGATGCGTAAATTAGCTTCGGTTCATTCTTCCACGGAAAGACTAAGTTAATTGCCATTGCACATTGACACTATAAAATTATCACATAATGATTTTCGGCTGAGTCAACCCCTTTAAGAATACATCGCAACGCCCAATCGCGTAGGCAGTCAGCAGGGAAGCACTACCAAGGTTTCGCCTTCCCAGGGACGGCGGGGAGACATTCCTCTCAAAGGGACATCCCCAAAAGCTAATTACATTTATGCACGTATGTATACATATACACACGTATATACATATATCCCCTCCCCTGGACTACAACCTAAACGTGGTGGAAGGGATTGTGCGTTCCGATGACCCCTAGAGCTGTGCTGGCAGGAGTAATGATAATTGCACCTGATAGGGTCACCCATGCCAGAAAGGTCGAAGGTTAGGGGCCAGACGAAAGATAGTCCACGCAGCGTCTGTTCCTCAGTGAGGCGGCTGCAAAGGCGTCTGACCCCAGTGGGGTGGCCATTAAGTGATGGTATCACGTTAAAAACACTATTGAGGAAGGCAACGGGAAACCACCTCAATTAATATTCCCAAGCACAAAATGATGAACAATATAGAGAATGAGTTCTGGCAACTCCGGGACTCGGCCCAATCGGCCTTGTATCATGCCCGGCAGCAGGAGAGGCAAGACTTTCGCGGTCGTCATCTCACGAAACCCTTGCAAAAGAAAACCGACATCACCGGGAGAGAAGACGCAGGAGAAAAGGACCAAATTAGTTAGAATGGGAACTCGGAATGTCAGGACAATGTTGAGGCCAGGAAAATTAGAGAATACAGGGTCGCACCCAAAACTGGTAGGACTGATTTTTTTACAAGAATTTTATCGATGATATACTTACATCGACTTAATAATCCTAAAATTATGCTCCTTGAGCTGCTACACACTTAATATAACGTTGCTCCCATTCCCCATACGCCTGCTGGAAATTTTCTTTGGGAATGCCGTTGATGACCCTCGTCGAAGTCTCTTGAACGGCCTTTATCGTGTCGAAACGTCGTCCCTTGAGCTGTCTTTTCATCAGGGGGAAGAAGAAGAACCAGTGGTGCCAGATTAGGAGAATAGGGGAGGTGCGGCAACGTGGCAACGCCGTATTTGGCCAGGAGCTGTCTGACGACGAGCGCGCGCCATGGCACGAATTTTCGGCACCATCTTGGCGCACACCTTGCGCATGGCCAAATCCTGCGAAATAATGCGTTGGACGTTGGATGCAGACAGACACAACTGGTCTGCAATTTCTTCACTGGTTAAGCGTCGGTCTGTGTTCAGCAGTGTCCTCACTCTGTCCACATTCGTGTCAGTTCTTACCGTCGATGGCCGTCCGGAGCGATGGTCGTCTTCAACGAGCTCCCAACCCTCTTTAAACAATTTGTGCCACTCAAATACTGTGGAAGGGCTTAAGGCAATGTCCCCATAAGCCTGCTTGATCATATCGAGGGTCTCAGTTGCCGTCTTCCCGAGTTTCGCACAAAACTTCACGGAATAACGTTGCTCTAAATTCAGATTCATTTTGTTTTTCGACGCGGACAAAAAAACTTGCTTCACTAAAAACGGTGTCCTCACTCAACGACAGCCCGCAGGCGACTGAGGTTGGTGTCGGTGTGTTTCTAAGAGCCCACTCCACCTTACCCTGCCACTGGCAGACCCCCCTCCACCGCTCCGTTCGCGCCCGTGAAAATCAGTCCTACCACTTTTGGGTGCGACACTGTAGTAAGCAAGAAATGGAAAGAGGAAATATAGATATGTTCGGTTTATGCGAGGTGATATGGCAGGATAGCGGGGATTACTGGAGTAATAGTTCTACAGTAATTTACAGAGGAGGGGACGAGAGCCAACGAGGGGATGCCATAATATTGAATAAAAAGGGAGGAAGAATCGTAGTCAACAAAGAACGGATAGAACATTACTAGCAGAGGTAAAAGTAGAACCTACGAACTTGGTCATTGTTCAGGTATACGTTACATACCACCAACCAATCATAAGGAGGGAGCAGTCGATACGAAATACGATCAGATAGAGGACACAATCACGTGTGTTCCTGCAGGGAAAGATTTGATAGTGATGGGGGACTAGAATGCGACGGTAGACGAAGGAAGAGATTGTGGCAAGGTGGGGGACTACGGTTTAGGCACGAGAAATTAACGCGGAGAGAAAGTAATTGAATTCTGCAGGAGACAGGGGTTAGTCATTGCCAACACTTGGTTTAGACGTCAAAACAAGCGTAGGCATACATGGAACATGCCAAATGACTCAGAAATGTACCAGTTATTCTGGTTAGGCACAGATTTAGGAAGAATGTTATCAATTCGCACAGCTTCCGGGGAGATGGGGTGGGGGGATGCGAACTCTGACCACAATTTACTTGTTATGAAGTGCAATGTCCGTTTGAAAATGATAAAGCATTGGCGACGGGTTAACAAATGTAATGTAGAATCATTAACTGGATTGACAAGGAAGGAATATAAGCCGGCTGTAGAGAAAATCATGGATGAGGGAAAAGAGCTGAATACTATCGAAGAAAAAATGGAATATATCAAAAAAGGGATATCAAAAGCCTCAAAAGAAACTATAGGAACCGTTAATGAGAAGACTAGGAAACCATGGGTCACGCATAAGATGATTAGAAAGCTAGATGAGAGAAGGAAGAATGTAAACACTGAGTTAGACAGAAGGAAGTACAAAGAGTTACTTGTTGATCAAACAAATGAATACCTGCAAAACATTAATACGAATGGAAAAAACTCTTTGACATCTGCCAATAGCAACGGGCAAACGGGAGAAGAGGACAAGGGTCCAATCGCGCCAAGTAAGTTTGCCATTCCTTTTATCACGATTGGCTTAGAATCTTCCGAAAAGTAAAATCGTTCAAAGATTCGGGTCATTGGAAGTTTTCGCGACCCCAGCCACCTGTAGGATTACCCCACCACCCTCCCACTCCTCTCCGCAGAACTACTATGCATTTACATAAATCGAACGACTCCTCTAATCATAGACAGGCTGGGAGGGGACAACACTCGACGATGCCAACTGCGCAACACTTATCGACACCGTTAGGTACGTATGTACACGTTCCGAAGAAGAGAGACATTTCAAGACGCAATCAACCAATGGCCAAATACGGAGACCCACTTTTTCGGAGAACGAAAACCAGATGAAATCGGCCCCGATTGAAAATTGAAAATCCCGTGAGAATTGTGTGTTAACCACGAAGCCCCTGAATATAATTGCAACTGGGGATTCACATTCTAGTTTTAAGCTGTTGAAGATCAAGGTAACCGAGGACAACATCCCGCTTTTAATGATGGCACTTCGACTTCCTATGTCCCTGCGTTTACTTCGCCGGAGATTCACACTAAATATAATATTCTTCACCAGCTAACCAAGGAAAATACAGAAAAACCTGAAGCAAACTAAAGAAGTCTGCATAAACACGTACAAATGATCCTCCAAAATTAGCACATAAACGCAGTATATTTTCAAGCAATCCACTGATGAAAGGAAAGGGTTTGCTGCAATCAAGGAATTAATACTGGTAATACACTGCCACTTGTTCACATTTTTCATAAAATAATCAGCAGGTGCTGAAATAATTACTACTCTATCGCTCATTATAAAATTGATTATGATAATGCAAGACTTTTCCGCACCAAAAAAACGATATCCCAGATCTTGAATCATAACAGGAATGCACTATAGTTTACCTTATAAATAATAAACATTTCTGAAAAATACTTACATAACAGTAAATTTAAAAATATGGAGACAATTTAGTATTTACCAAAAATGGTAATATTAATACTGACCTCAGAAACAAGGCACTGCTACGAGTATTTCTTCATTATTACTTTTAGGTCACAAGGCTTACCTACACTTTCATTATACTGGTATACTCTATTTAAACCATAAGATATCATAAAAGCCAATTCTGAGAACGAAAAAAAACATCTAATAATCGCCATATTTATTAAATTGATATTAAATTTTTATTAGAAATCCAGAAGTTAAAATTTGGCTTAAATGCCAATTGCACCAGCATTATTATATCCCTGAATGCGACAATACCAAGCAATTAGTTGAATTTACACTTATTTGAAATGAATTAATAAATATAGATGCATACAAACAATTACGTAAATAACGGTATACCGGTATCTTTTTTAGTCGGTATAACCAGACTAATAATAATATCACTTTTAAATACTTGTCTGTAGAATAAAAAGAGACATTTCATGCGTGATATGGTGGAATATCATAATTAATTATAATTGGTAATTTTCCACAAAAATTCAAAAATTATTTTGTGGAAAATTTTCTGTAGAATTCCGGCAAATTTTAACTGCCGCCCACGCATAATCGGGACACAAAGCAGGTTAGTCGCAAGCATTTTATCTCGGTGGAATTTAGAATGAATCAGGAGGAGTATGTGTCCCACAGCGTTTAAAACATAATTATACTATTCTTTCGCTCACTTAAGAAAGCCCATTATAAATCTAGGCGGCCAAATGTAGAAGCGTTCGCTTTGAATGTCGACGAAACACTTCGGACAACGCAAGGAGCAGGTATGACCCCAAGCTCCCCTCTTACGATGCAACCCCTTAACGGATTGCTTTGGGGGAGAAGAGAGCATGAGTGTAAATCAAAAGTAATTGTAGCGATCTGAGAAAATACAAAACTGACTCCAGTATTGTTCCTCAAAATAAACATTTACAAGACCCAGTTTTCTTCGAAATTGAGGATTGAGGCCACTGCTCGATAAGGTCCGGGCAGATGCATCGAAAATATTAAGCGACAATGGATATATGTTTACCTCGTACATCGGCAGGCACCTCTTGTTTCCTCTCAACGAACATACCAACGGTTAAATATGCCCGCGGTCACCATGACATACCTACAATTGTCAATAAGATTCGCGGATCGATTTAATTTCAGGTCCTCCGGAACTTGAACAATTACAATGCGTGACTATCTAATAAGAAAGCAGCTGTCAGGTCACGTGGTCCAAGTTTGACACACCAAAAGGAAGAATTACTATTTTCGAAATTTGATATCGTATTAAACAAAACAAAAAGAGATAACGTAAATGACACACACATATGTCCGTACCACAGTTAAGTCGGTGTTATCGAAAGACAGGAGGGTGGGAGGAAGTGTGGGGGAAGAGGGACGATTTCTTTAGACTGGATCACGGATGATGTCCTGAGATTTGGCGAGGGGCCGCATCGTTAATAAGTGGATCCAATCAGGGCGTATAGGATCGAGATAATAGATTCGCGAAAGAATCGAGTCGGCGTAGTCAGTGTCCATTACACGCAAGGTTGACGGACGAATTGGGGGGGGGGGGGCATCGAAAGTCCATTCGTTTCCCTCGGAGATAACCTTTAGAAGGCGGCGGAGGGTCGCCTTCTCGTTTTCGCCGTCGTTAAAAATAAGCGACGATGATGAAAAACGACGAGGGAGGCCTGGGGAGGGGGATCTACCGAGGAAGAGCCGGCGGCGTGTGAATATCGGGGAAGGGAAGGTGGGTGGGTGGAGGGCGAGGCGGAGTGAGGGAACGACAGCGATGATGATGATGATGCGACGGGGCGGACAAAATGTGTGTGTGTGTACACAAACTAGATGCTGCATCAACCAAAGCGGCAAAAAAATAACGAAGGGACTGCAGCAAAACGAAGCGGTGTCCACTCAAAGACTTCTGGCGCACACTCAACGTCGCAAACACGCACCAACCCGCTCCAAGGCCCGCAGCTCCTCCCTCCCGCTTCACAAAAATGCCCCGCCCCTCCACCCTCTCCACTCTCAAGCAGCGTTGCACACACCCGAGATGAACCGCAACAACAACGAACATTTTGGAGAGCACGAGGGGTTTTTTCAAAAATAAAATTCAATTTCACTTAGGTTACATTCATAGAATGTTCTCTCCCGAATCGGAGTTGGCACAGATATACTATATGTACATATTTGATCGGATTACTATCCATAGGAAAAATCTACTCTCGCGACGAAGTTCCCCGCAATTGCCGCTAGAATCTGAATGTGCACTATCGCCACTCACTTTTTTTCGTCTGCATTTTATTTCATTTCACGCGCACACGAGCCTCCTTCGTAGGGCACCAGGCAGGATTTCGTTTTGAGACGGAAATTATTAAATTGGATACGCAAGACATTTAGAATCACAGGACCAATTCGAAGCAAAGACCAAGTTTGCAGTTCTGGGTGATCGGTTCGAAGGAGAGATGCGGATGAGAACAGAGAAGAAGCGTTGAGGGAAACAGGGTTGCTCTAACAAATGAAGCTTCGTAATAAACCCATGTTCCTCGACAATTTTTACCAGGCTTCATGCCTCCCGCCCTTATGTATTGCACTGCATCTTAAATTTTTAAAAATATGCGCTCCCCTAACGGGGCAGATGTTTTATTGTTCGTATAAGTATCTCCTCCTCTCTCAGCCTCCCGGAACAGGCTAGACACAAAAGAGTTGAAGATTTAGACATCTCACCAATATCATGTTTCCGAAAGAACTCTCCCTATAGGAGAACACCCCAGTCACTTTCGAACTTAAGATAAAAAATTACTAATGACAAAAGTCACGGAATAGTATTTCCGAAATTTTGTCCAAATTAGTTTTGCATGAGAACTCCGCGTATACATACTAGGTCGTGATCTGACAAAAATTCTACTAGCGTTTTTCCATGGTACAACATTTTAGAGATACAGGTATTGTCAACGATAATCAATAGTAACAATGAGCTACTACCAATAAGGCTGTGGCCTCGTCGGAATGAAACCTAAAATAGATTGTAGCTAAAGAGTACATCTCTATAACAGCTGACGTCGTGTCTTTCAATCAAGTCAATATTAAAACCATCACAAATAAAGATATTTTTATACATTGGCAGATATTTTCAAGTTCTTCCTCAGAACATTCAGCCAGAAAGGCCGGGTCTTGTGGAAGTCTGTACATAACACTGAATACAAATTTACCTTGAATACCTTTAAACAGCAAATAAATACTCTTGATTTTCAAGAAGAACCAACGGAAACCCCCATAACTTGAAAGTTTAGACTTTGTTGAACATAAATGCCTAATTTACCACCAAATATACTTTAACAATCGCGGATTTATTGAAATCCAACGGCACGACCAGAGGCTGTTGGAGTATTCACCTTCAGTCAAGTCGCAGATACGGTAATATTAACTTATTATTATATTATAATGTTCAAACAATGACGATGAAAAACGTAGCGATCTCCATTGCTGTGTACTTGGGGTGACATGGCAAATGTTAAGAGAGTCACATCCCCTCACAGAGGGGCAGAAAGGTTGAATATACAGAGAGGAATAAACGCAAAGAATGCGAGCGACTCATTTACCATACGGTCCATTACCGAGCACAGGAGATCGTGAAAAGCGTCGTTTTTCCGTTTCTCAGAATGCTACAGGAATCCATGCACCTGAGATTCGTGGTCTACACCTCTGAAAAGAGAAGTTTAGTTTGCAAGGCACCCATTTTTTCCCCCGCGCTTTAAAATGGTACAACATAGTGAAGATCACAGTGTCTGTCGATTTCAGTTAAATTCAAGAACTTCCTTTCGCAAGTGCCGCCAAACATTCCACGCGGGGTGGCCAGTGACACCACACCACCATCCACACCGACCCGGTTCCCACTGAATTCCGGAAAGTTCGTGATATTCGTCATAAAATCAGGCGATGATTAACAATCGCCGACGACACCATAGAGCGAATAAACAATGCTACCTTTCCACAAAATCGCATTCGTTTTCATTGAGTTTAGTGGGGAAAAAGCAGACGTCATTGACATTTAAAGACATACGATGTTGATCTACGGGAAGCCTAAACGCGCGACAGATAGATATCGCTACGGTTTGATTTTGCTACTATTGCATTTAAGTACGCTCTCCCTGGACATAACAGTAACATTTCTTATGCACAATGACACAATGTACATAATCAGCAAATCATTTCTCTCTTTATTAATTGAAATGATTATGTAACATTAATAATTAATGTGGATTTTATTACCAGTAGTGCACTTCATACTCGCGGGACTACAGCTGGAACCATAGCATATAGATCGCATTGGATAGAGTTATTAATACAAGGGTGGTCTGAAAAGTTTCCGACCTAACAAAGATACAAGACAGTTTTTTTTAATTTTCTGAGTCGAAAACTTTTCAGACCACCCACGTATCAAGAGAGTGATTTTCGGCGATAAAGTCATGCTTGTCACATTGCTGGAGTAAAATCCGAGATTCTCTGATCCCGTCACTGAAAACTGCTTTTCATATCCCTCGATCCTAAATAGACAATTGAAAAATGACAAAATATTATCTTCGAACAACGAAAAACTTGGATGAATTCAGCAGCATAACGGTTTCAAAGTAAATGTGCAATATTTTCCATTTGCATGACCAGAAAATCACACCAGAAGGCACGGGAGAGGCCCGATATGCATGTGGGGGGGGGCTGCTATTCCTTGCATGCACAGCGACAGAGGTTTTCAAAGTCAGTCGACAGCGAATTACATTAGACTAACTTCAACAAAATCTTCTGTAAGGCCTTTGATATATGTACAGGCGAATAATTTACATTACTATTTCCTCTTTTATATCATTCCAAGAAAATAAATGAGGTACTACTAGGGATGGTGGGCGAGGAGAGGGGTTTGTTTGGAGAAATCCTATGGAGGCAGAAAAAATGGATGAAAGGCGTATTGAGCGGCAGTAGGATGTTAAAGACGGTAATAGCGGGGAGAATGTTAGGCAAACGAGGAAAGGGCAGGAACAGGATAGCGATGTTGGACGGGATGAAGGGAGGAAGGTTGTGTTTTGTTTGGAGTCACAACATTTTTATTTGATAGTTGTGCCCATCCAAAAACCTACCTTAAGATTATTAAAATAATAAGATTACCTTATTATTTTAATAATAATCATTCCAAGATTTCCTTAAAATGTAACTAATATGGTCTTACGGGTTATCCGATACGTCTGCTTGAATTACATTCGGCAATTACGTTAGCTCAAGGAACTGCGATATAATTAGGTTTTCCAATTTTCTAGATCCAAGTAAAAAAATCCGTGAACTCAAGGATATGAAATAACCCTCAATTCTATCCTGAATCACTACAAGAAGCACACGACACCCATTGCCGCAATGGGTGGGCGATCCCCGACAACTCATTTCCCACCAACAAATAGAGAGAGGGCCCATGTTCCGCTGTGTGAGCCTATGGTCGTCTCCAGGCATGATCGAGCAGAAACACGCCTTCGCTCTTCTCTCTACCGACTCCCGCCGTTCCCCTTTTTCCGCGCCGACCCTGCCGTGCGCAGAAGGATGCGTCCCCAGAGTGTTTTGGTCGCCAGGGGCCCATCCGAGGGTAGGCGAGGCCGATGCGGGCCTTGGAGCTACAGCCCGCATTCAGTTGCTCTTGCTGCTTCAAAGAGAGCCGTGGATTATTAGCACAGGCCATGCACGTATGTACTAACCCAACAATCCCTAGTCTCGATCCCGGGTCTTTCGCCTCCTCGATTCCCACGCGGATTTCCTTCATCACGGAATCTATTCACCACAACGTCAGCGACGAAATTTGCACCTTGTATTTTGTGTGGTTCGTAATCACATCCAAGATGATTCCACACACCTGACATGCGGATGGTCGATGAACGAATGAATTAATTACACGTAGATGTTACTTTTTACGCGGACGCCTGGAATCTGTGATACCTGCTCAGGCAAACCAACCGAGGAGGGAGTTGCCTCGGATGTTTATACCCACCGGAATATGGCTGCGCCACTCGCGTCTACTACATCAACAAATCAACCTGGTTTGAGTACCACGATCGCATGATATACAAAATGAATATGAATATAATAAATAATGCGCTCTCTGTGCACTGGCCAAATGATAAAATTTCTCACTCGCCTCGAAAGGGTAAACAGGCACCGTTTTCGCGTTTCGTCCGCAAGCAGCCACTAATGCCAACATTCGAGAACTCCATCGCTGTGTACAGTTCAGCAAGGATCAGAGTGAGTTGTGTAAACGGTGGCGGTCGAGACTATTATAGAAAGGCTATTTATTATACGTATGTTTTGGAGGTGATCCAACGGAAGCAGTCGCATAACATTTCCAGCAAAATATCCGGGCCTGTAACCTTGACGAATCAATCCTCCTGCGCGAGTGCCTTCGAGTCAAATTCAAACAGTGACACCAATAGGAGAGAAGTGAAATAAATAACCTTCGCCCCCTTTCGCAACCCTGGTTTCGGTGAATTGGCGCAGAGCAGAGGAAGGAGCAATATTAGAGGGGGCTCTTCCTCTGGAAGCAATTCATTAAGAGGGCGACCTCTGCAAATGCCACTCCTTCCAGCGCCCATGAGAAGACCAGAGGAAAGTCTTCATATGGAAATTGAAAAATAAACAACTTGGCTTTTCCACATGGAACATTTTTATTCACTACCAAGGTTTCGTTGACCTGAAGATGTTATACCATAACAAAACCTAGGCAGTGAATAAAAATTTTATGAGGAAAAACCAAGTTGTTTATCTTTCAATTTCAATTTGACAATCAATACAATCCTTATGGAGTCATTATTAATTATTATATATCATTGATGTCGAAAGGAAGGAATTACGTTGTCCTGTAGAAGGCTTTATTTTAATGACGGGCTTCAGAATGTGTTTCGTTAGGAGAGGCAACAAATGCATCGCTGTCCAGTCTCACTCAATTCGAAATGGAGTACACTACAGAATCTAAAAGAACGGCTATCAATCCGAAGGTCGGTTTGATGGGAAATTTTGAAAAAAATAGAACACACGGTTTAATACAGTTAAAATTTCAGATTAAGTCGAGCCATGTTGAAGGAAGCAAGTAAAGCATATGTACCACTGTCCTTCGGCAACCGAATATATCCAGTCCCTTTTGCGCTACTGCCTCCCGCGACCGATCGAGAGGGAGTGAGGGATCAGATCGTCAGCGGAGGGAAAGATGGGGGGGGGGGGGGAAGGCGATTCCCAAATTCTGAAGCTCCTACTGCTGCCGGCGGCGGAGGAGCGCGAGGCAATAGGGGGGGGGGGCGTCGGGTGGGGGCGATGAAAGCGCGGGTTCACCGGTCACCTAGTGCGTGGCCTTCCGGGGGCAACCCATCTCTCCTCGTGGTAGGGACGAGGTAAGGATTTGGAGGAGGCGGGGGGAGGAAATGAGGTTGCCCTCGGGTGCCGAGGCGCCGCGACGGAGGGGGGTGGGGCGGGAGGGGGCGCGCGCATTGGATGAATCGATAAACTGGGTGGTTGGCGGAGACGACGGACGAACGCGGCGGCAAGAAGGGCGGGGGAAGGAAAGAAGTGTGTCAAGACTGGGCACTTGCTAAAACTCGGGAGCACTCACTACTCCGCAAACACTCTCTCCCCATAGGCAACGGCGGCGCGCTCAACGGAGCCCGTTCCCGCCGCGCTCACACACGCGGGGTCAGGGGGGAGGGGTCGGCAGGAGTGTCGTCACCTCTCCCTTGGTCCGCGAGAGGCACGCTCCGGCAAGGAGGGAGGGCATCGGCCGCCGGGAAGGGCAAACGCCGGGGATTGGCCGAGGATCTTCCATGCAATCTCGCAAGTGAGCTCATCGCTTCTTCTACTACTTCAAAGGACCGGTTGAAATTGCTTACTTTTTTATTATTGTCGGCAGTCGACCGTTCAGGTCAGGTTTTGATTGATGGACACAGGCTATCCAACAATCTATTTGTAAGCTACATCCAAAAAGACACAAACCTGACACCCCACCCTGCAATTATCCAATATTCTCTTCTGAATTCCTCCTTACTCTCTTCACTCCGTCCCACATATCCTTCCTATTCTTAACTCGCTTGCCTAACATTCTCCCCTCCATCACATTCTTCAACATTGCATCCTCAATCAAAATGCTCTACATCCATCTTTCCTGCCTCCTCTGGATTTCTCCTGGGAATCCTTAACCACGCCTAATACTTGTTTGTTTTCCTTTCTGTCCAGTTTAACTTTTCCATCCTTCTCCACATCCACAACGCCATTTTCTTTAGCTCCGTCAATGCAGAAGGAATAAAGGCTGATTCAGAATGGAAATCACAGCAAAAGCGAAACAAAGAGCACGGAAAAAGTAAATTAACTTCAGCATTAGGATACAATGGACTTTCACATAGGGTCGTTGCCCTTGTACCCCCAACCGTACGTCCTTGAGTTGGCTTTCGGGGTATTGTATTCATGTAGATGAACCTATCTACAAATACTTGCTGTTTACGGTTATAGGATTACCTAGTCCCTATCTAGTTGATCACTTAATCATTTATACCACAATATTTTAGTTTGTGCAACTGTATTTTTAGGAACCATGTCGAAGGTTTAATTCTACTTCTACCTGATTATCTGCAGGTTACCACCAGGGTATGTGGCAGGGGTGGTTACACACCAGGCAGGCGACATCAAAAATTATTTTATTCTTAAATTTTAGTTAAAACATATTCACATAAAATTAGTCAAATGATGTAGATCGTGATAAATACAGATAAATGCGCTACGGCATCAATGCGAAATACACTTCCCAACACTGGAGAGAGGAGTTGATACACACACATATTGGTATAAAAATATCATAAACACAGTAAATGTTTATTTGATAGTTGTGTCCATCCAAAAGCCTACCTTAACCGGTAGATTACCTAAAAAAACACAGTAATCAACCCGAAGGTCGGCTTGGTGGACAACATGCAAATTAACTATCTCAGCCCTGCAAACTCAAGTGTTCTTAGCTGCAATAGAGATACCGCCCCCGATTCTATTAGCCAACATCCACTTGTGTCTTCCTTTACCTGACTTCGGGATATCACGAATAAAATGGCGCCAAAAAAAAGAGACAATTTAGCCCATTCCTAATGTCTTCTTATGCTGATAGAGTCAAGAAGAATTGCAATTAATTGAAGGGTGTGACAGACTTATGTGGACCGGAAATTCCAGGACCTATACGTATGGGCGCCCGATGGAGATAAAAATACAAGGGCGCGTCACCGTGGAAGACATCGCGCGGCATGCTTCAAATCGAGTGAATGTGAACTGGTGACGTAAGCTTCCCTCCGAAGAGCACGCGCCTCATCACTGCTGAGTCATCGGCGCAAATTGACGTCACCTCAATCCGTGACACCGCGAGGCACGGGGGGAGTTGCGAAACGCAGCATACGAGGGGAGGGGGGAAGCAGGATCTGTTGAGAGAGCGCTGCTGTGACATTTCTACATCTACGCGGTAGCATGCAAGTTACCGCTGGGGTGAGCGGCAGGAAGTGATTGATTACACACCAGGCATGGAATAAAAATCCAACATACTTTAATGATTGAGATAATGTTGTCACACTTAGACACAGCAGTGCACGTAGTTGCAGCTATCATTATTTACATGTGATATATTTTACACATTTGTTGCAACTAAATATATAGAGATACTTAATTTTTGATGTTGCACGCCTGATGCTGAATCACCCCTACCAGAAACCCTATCAGTGGCTTGCAGGGTGCTACATTAGTGTCGATTCGGTGCTTAGAGCAAAATGTTTTCTTTCGGTAGATACGACCAACGGGAATAAAAAATAAGAGAGATATACACAGAAATTGTCAAAAGACCCATTCACTTCGTTCTTCCCTCACACGATACGTAGTCACAACGAAGTCGAACCCAAGAGTCTGAAAAAATTAAATTACTACAATATTAGAATTCCATTAGTTGGCCACAATTATTGCACCTCGTATTTTGGCATTTATGTACAAGAGAGTGCGCTAACATGTACGTATTCAAGTGTAGGCATAAATAATTATTCTACATATATGGGCAGTGCCCTAACACCCCACGCCACACGCTCTAGGGGTGGCTGGCTGGCTATTGTGTAGATGTAGAATATCAAACATTTTGAATAACGCGCAATATGGTTTAATTTAAAATCGGTTTAAAGCTATTTAAAAACCGTGCAACGTTAAATACGTTATCAGATATCAAACACTGGGGGCGATGTCGAGAAAAAGGACGCCATGTTCATCGGGTAGAAGTCGGCATTGTGAAACTTCATAATGGTCACTGTAGTTATGAGTGCAAGTGGCCTACAGCGGAGGCCATTAAGGGAGAGGTGGGCGAATTGGGAGAATTAGGATGCTCCGGAAATTGAGAAAGAACTTTGGAGATACTACAGTATTTGCCTAATGTACGAAAATAACGCCTAAGGGTCACAAACTCTAACGCCTCATCCGACGAACGGCTTACATTCGTGGAGGTGCTGCTCTCCAAGTGTCACCGACCGCTCTGCCACCAACGGGAGACACCTCGGCCTCTCAAGGAAGAAGGCTAAATTTTTTAGACGACGTTGTTCAAGAGCATCGCCGGGATTTGAATCCGGGGCCCTTCGATTAGCAGCCGAGTTACGTCAGCATCTCAACTCACTAGGCTACATCATCTGCCACGCGAAAGTTTTGTCACATTTTGAGCAAAGATTTTTATCATCGAGAAGGATTTCGAAGGATGATGAGGGCAATTACCTTTCGGAATTAATTGCCTTTGAGAAAAAAAACAAGAATAGACAAAGATGAGAGAATTGAAAACACGAAGAGTGGCCCGCGGGTCGACGGTGCGGCATGTGAGGGTCGCACCACGAAGGCGGGAAACCTCGGAACAGGAAGCTCGGCTTTAAAAACTCGGGATTTCCGCGTCGGATCTCGATTACTTTGCTTCCGCCACCGGAACAAGAGGAAGGGCGATGATGCAAATCGCAATCCGCAGGAAAGGTTTATGGGGTAGTCCAGGACAAAGAGACGGGAGGGAGGGGAGCTAATGAGCCCCAACTTGTCAACGGAAACCTGTCGATCCCAACACAGGCATTCGGGGCGACTTGCAGGGCCGTACATAACGATGTTTCGGATCTGGGAAATGAGAATGAATTCGAGGAAAGTGGAGATTTTCCCCCAAAATGATTTCGCCGTTGCTCTTTCAATGCCACTTGCGATCAGATAGGTGCAGAGGGTGTTGTGCGCCGTCACCCACGGGTCGGACTATCCACGCGTTTCCGTTTTGAGTTGGTTCTTCTGTCACCATTAGAGCGAGCCGAGGACGTGTCGTGGGGCACTCGGGCGAGGATCTACGCACAAGATTAGGAAAGCGAAGGAGGACCCCCCCCCCACCATTCCTCCCTCCTCCCCTGGCCGACGCGTGTGTGGATGACGTCGTCCTAAGTGGGCGCAAATGACCCATCAGTCGCGCCTGGGTTCACAATTAAGGTACGCACATTCTGGCGCACCCCCAAAAACAATGGCAGCCTCCAATCGGCAGAC
Organism: Hetaerina titia; assembly: GCA_037158775.1. Lineage (NCBI taxonomy): Eukaryota > Metazoa > Arthropoda > Insecta > Odonata > Calopterygidae > Hetaerina > Hetaerina titia. The sequence continues at coordinate 100,194,070 of CM073772.1, read as the reverse complement.
GACGCCTTCTAAATAAGACTGACAACACGCACAAAAATTCATAAGGAGAGAGCGAACCACAAAGACTGTTGACAATTTCGAAAATACACGCCTGGAGTAGAGTAGGGCGAGCAAGCGATTGTACTTTCGGCCAACACTCCAGTTTTATTATCCAAGCATTATCTTTGCCACGTGAGATATCAAACACGGCCCCGTAGTCCTCATACACTGGGAGACTCACTCACACGTCGGGAGAAAAAACACACGAGTCGACGCAGTATTCCTAGATTTCAAAAAAGCCTTCGATAAAGTCTCACACAAAAAATTGTTACACAAACTTAGATGCTATGGAATCAATGAGAAAATTATTAATTGGATTAGAGACTTCTTGTCAAACCGCAAACAAATAGTAGTCATCGATGGGTTGTGCTCAAAGGAAAAAGATGTAACATCGGGCGTCCCCCAGGGAAGTGTAATAGGGCCTCTTCTATTCTTAATATACATTAATGACTTCAGCTCACACGTTAGTAGTAATCTCAGGTTATTTGCTGATGACACGGTGGTATACAGGGAAATAAGGAGCCAACTAGATTGCGAGCTACTCCCTAGAGACTTAGACACAATCTCGGATTGGTGCATGAAATGGGGATTAATACTTAATATAGACAAATGCGCAGTTTTGAAATTTTGGAACAAAGGAAGGAATGAACAGGACATAAACTACGAAATAGAGGCTTCAGTACTAACTAAGGCCAAACAAGTAAAATATTTGGGGGTAGTTCTAACACCTCGTCTTTCATGGGGAGCACATATCAGGACAATATGCGGATCCGCTTTAAAGAAACTGGGCTTCATTAAACGGGTGGTGGGGAAATGTAATGAGAAAGTTAAAGAGAGGTGTTATTTTGCTCTAGTTAGACCACATTTGGAATATGCCGCAAGTATTTGAGATCCTTGGGAGAAAATCTGGCAAAAAGAGTTAGATAAAGTCCAGAGAAAATCAGCCAGATTCGTGAAAAATATGTATGACAAGAACACAAGTGTAGCAGGTCTCTTAGGGGATTTAGGCTGGGAGCCCCTTGAAATACGAAGAGAACAAGCGAGACTTAAACTTTTAGAAAGATTCAGAACCAGCGAGTTAAGCGATGACACAAAAGGAATAATAATGGCCCCACACTACTTGGTAGATCAGACCACAAAGATAAAGTAAGGGAGATAGATTCCAATACAGATAGAATCAAATACTTATTCTTCCCCAGAACAATCAGAAATCATAATAGGAAGAATCCGAAGTCCATTTAGAAATATTAAAAACATTTAAGTTACACGTCAGAACAAAATTAAAAATTCAAAGATTGTGCATGTGTATGTTTGTTGGTAGTTTGTGGGTTTGCATGTGTGTGAAAGAGTTGGGGCGAAAGGGTTCGTGCATGAATGTTTACCATGTTTGGTTTGTGGGCTGAAAATTTTTGGCTTCTGCATGCGGTTTTTTTTCCTAATTTACGGGTGGTGCCCTAACACCCCCCGCCACACGCCCTTGCGGCGGCTTGCAGGGTATTGAGCAGATGTAGATGTACACTGCTGTTTGTCCGTTTGCTAAATGACATTCAGTATCAACTGTTGTTAACAAAGTATTCTCTTCTTCCATTATCATGAATTCCATGAAAATAGGCCTATTAAACTATTAGTTCCCCTTTTCCCAAAAAAATGATTAATGTGCAGGGATGCTATCTACCCTTACCGCATTGTCCGATTATATCCCCTTAGTGCTTTTCTTGTTCAGTGTATACCGAGTGGAAAAGGCAGAAAAGAACTGTCGGTTCTGAGCCATCGTCGTCGACATCATATTCTCTTTCTAAGGTTAAACTTCCAGGCATAATATCTTTACCATATACCTAGTTCCCCATGAATCATTCACTTCTCATTTTCATTTCACAATGACTAAGTAAATTCTCCATGCAATCGCGCCGCTCTTCCGCAACAATTCCTTCTTATTATTAATTCCTAACATTAGTTTACGAAAACCGTCGATCTCGCCCAAAAATATAGACCATTATCTATCTCCATTCCCCCCCGACGAAAGCGGTCCATCCCCTGCCAAACGCCTTAGAAGTAAGTGGCTTGTTTTGTGGATGTTTCGATCCCACGAAGCAGCATAAAAGCGATGACTGCGTCAATGCAATTCATTTGCGGGCGGCGGTGAATCGTCCGCCGGACATTGCGTCCTCTTTTCCCCAAAGAGGCGTTTTTCGTCGCAGTTAGTCACGCCTGCACGAGAACAGGAGGTCCGAGGATCAATCGGAGTCGGGCTCGGCGAGGCGGGGCGGGGAGGTAGGCGGACACTCCCACCTCGCTGACCGCCACCAAAAGGTTTTACTAACTCACCACCACACAAATCGCCTCTCCCACCCCTCAACCATCCATTCATGACCGGATTTTCCTTCGCTTCGCTAGGAAATCCTCTACAAACGTCCGTTTCTTACTTGTAACAATTGTTGGGAGTCGTCAAAAGAATGTATAGTATAGAATCTCAATGCAACTGGCTACACGATAGCTTGCACACGTATGCACGCAACATGAAAAGTATCATTTGAATAGGAAGGAAAAGGCCACGAATAAAAGGTTCCGCGAGGCAAGTAGCCACACGCGTCTTTATCCCATCAAAAATGAGGTTGTCTACAGTGTCCGGTACAATATAATATTGTATAATATACTATACAGGGTTCGTCCGGAAAATAAGTGTCTTGACAAATAAGTCTTTTTTGACAAAAGGGGAGTCGTCCACTACGAATTTGTACCTGAACGACAAACTGTAAATGCTGCATTTTACGTCCAAGTGCTCGACAGGCTTCGAAAACGAGTCGCCCGCGTCCGGCCAGCGATCAAAAACATCTGGCGGCTGCATCACGACAATGCGCCGTCTCACACCGCGCTTGTCGTGTCGGACTTCTTGGCCAAGCACGGCGTGGCAACACTGCCGCACCCGCCCTACAGCCCGGACTTGGCACCACCGGACTTCTTTCTGTTCCCGAAGATAAAGAGGAGTTTGAAAGGAACGCGATACGGGACTTTGGACGCCGTCAAAGAGGCCGTGACGACGTGTCTCCGAGAGGTTCCCGATGATGCCTTCGCGGGAGCGTTCCAGGAATGGGAACGCCGCTGGAACAAGTGTATCGACTCACAAGGGTCCTATTTTGAGGAATATTAGCTTAAGATATGTAAAAGTGTAATAAACTTTTTTTCCTGAGCTCAGTACACTTATTTTCCGGACGAACCCTGTAGTACCTAATGACAACTCACGAGTTTGATATTTTCAAATCCACCCACAAAGCACAAAACGATGAAGATTTTAAGATGGATAGAGGTGTAGAACAAAATATTTTAAAGAGCATCTCTCTCCATTAAAAGGGCAAAAGGTATGGTTTTAATGCTAGGCTTGCAGTTTTTTTTTAATTTGCAACAAAAATCAGAATAAAAATCATACCAATGTACTTAATCCGGTTCGATTACGAATACCTTTGAAAAATAAACACCAGATAGGCTGCCTATCAATATGGTATCGTCCAACCGCTAAGAAATTTAGATCCTGCGAATCGCGTGAGTTGGAATCCACTTACAGAAAGAATACTATTCGGGCTCATCAAATATTGACACTTCAGAACATTTAAGAAATATAATGCAACCATTTCAGAGAGTAAAAATCATTCGCCTTGACCGGGATTCGAACCCGGATCCCTCGATATCCGGCCGAGTGCTTTAACCACTTAAGCTACCGAGACGTCCTCTTACACTCTGAAATTTTGGGGGCTTTAAGAAACAAGATGTTATGACGAAATACCGTACATACAATGTCACAGGCATTAGTAGTCGTGCGCGACGCGCCACAGTCCACGATGTTAATAAAGCCAATTTCAAACACTTAGGCTGTTCATACCTTAGACAAATTTCAAGAAACTGTAATAGTAACTTTAACGGAGTCACCCGCTATGTGTGCATTATAATGCAACCATTTCAGAGTAAAAATCATTCGCCTTGACCGGGATATAGTTTATTTCAATCTCACCCTTTGAGGTTTAAGATAGCGTCAGCATTATGTCCTTAATCCACTACACTTGTCTAAGTAATAGCTCACCAGCCACGATCGCACGTAACCAAATATTCGCACGACGTTAGGTCGAAGTATTTCAGTCTCACTCTTTGAGGTTTAAGATAGCGTCAGCATTATGTCCTTCATCCACTGCACTTGTCTAAGTAATAGCTCACCAGCCACGATCGCACGTAACCAAATATTCGCACGACGTTAGGTCGAAGTATTTCAGTCTCACTCTTTGAGGTTTAAGATAGCGTCAGCATTATGTCCTTCATCCACTGCACTTGTCTAAGTAATAGCTCACCAGCCACGATCGCACGTAACCAACTATTCGCACGACGTTAGGTCGAAGACTTTTATACCGAGTAGTTACGAGAGCAGACGATGAGTGTTTGTCAACTGGACTCTGAACGCAAAAAAAATATCACTGCGGTTCCGTTTCACAGTGATTTTTGGCAAATTCGGAGTTCAGGAAGCGTTTCAAACTATAGAGAGATGAAAGAGCATTTTCCTTTCAAACGCTCACGACCGAAACACCAACCTCTCCATGGCATACTGTGTGTACTTATGACGACTACCTTTCCCTAAGCCAATGGAGTCACGGTCTGCAGGTAACATGTACATTGATGAGTGCTTTACGAGTCAAATATTAACTTCAATTGTGAAGTGGATAGCATTTATTTTTGTGACCCTTAACACTCATTTATGCAGGATAAAGGATTGAAATCTCCCGTCGCAAGAGACATCCTTAAACCATCCTTAGGTGAACATAACCGATGACGCTCCCTTTTTGGCACGGCACTAGGTACATGCAAAGGCGATACGCTACGCTGGTTGCGGTAAACCATTCGGCCACGCAGCCCATGCTCTCGCTTTTTAAAAATAACATACCGAAAAAATACCCCCCGGGAAATAGTCGGGAGCTGCAACGAGATGATGTGAATTCAACAGGTCACGGAAATCAATGCACAAGAGTGGTAAAAAATCAACTTCCCCCGTTTTAACATACGGGCGAGGGCGAATCGAACAGGAGAGCAAAGCGATACACGAATGCGCTGCATACAAGCGCCGCCGCGCCATGTTCATCCTCCTGAAACATCCACGCGCGTCGTACCAACAGTGCAGAGACTGACTTACTCCTCACTCATAGTAGAACCACGGTACTGGTGCGTCAGCTTTAAATATCGTGGAGCCCTGCCCCCGTCGATGATAGGGCGGGGAAGAACACGGATGCGCACCATGACTGAGGATCCATGAGCGCCCTGCCCACTGATCGCATCCTCCCTCGCTCGGATAACGGATTTCATTTTCACCTTCACTTTATTGTCCCCTTCCGGCCAAATGAAAAGTGTCCACGGAAGACGGGAGGAGGGTGTTGAGGAGGAAAGGGGGGATACAGCGGCATCAACAGCAAGAGAGGGGAATGGGGCACTGGTGTGGACGGAGGGAGGGTAGCGACCGCCACCGCGGCTACGATATTTGCATTGGCCGCCGGAATGAGTCAACCCGGCTTGTCATTGAACTGATATCGCCCCAACAAATCCACCAGTGACCCATTTAAAAGAAAAAGAGCCATGCTGCGAGACGGAACGATCCGATATCTTTATTCACACCGGACTCGCATTTATGTCTACACCGTCGAAGTAATTACAACGGAAGACTAATCGCGGCGACAGGAAATAAGTGACTTCGCCATACGAAAGCTTTTAATGGCCGAGGCCAACAAAAATGTGGAACGACGATAGGGAATTGGCTGATTGAAACCTGACCGTCCCTATTTGCACATACAGTTCCAATGCGAATAGCGACTCTTCGGCAACACTACAACCACGACTCGATGGGTATCTGCAACGGGAAGGTCTGTTGACGAAAATCCACTCTCATGACGATAGCTCCCCCATCTCGACGGGTGAGTCGCAGGCAGTTGGCAGGCGGCGAAATTTTGGAGAGAGGTTGCAGGGGGGAGAGGAGGGGAAGGGGTATGGAGAGTGAAAACGGGAAAATCCAATTACCCCGAAGTTAACCGTAAATCCACTTTGTCCAAATCCTGCAGAGCCCGATTCCTTACAAATGAATTACGACAAGCGATTTGTAATGAATGTTTCATTTACCACTTTCCATTTCCATCCATGATCAATATTACGAACACCCACGATGGAACAGAGAAAATTCGACAAATGAATCTAAAAACAAAATTGACACCATCACAGGAGAAATTTAGCTGAATATGTGACTAACGTTAACTACTTACCATGCTGTTTAAAAACAGGGGCCTAAAGACGTACGTATAAAAATTGCATTACTCTCCTTCATCTAAATATGAAATTTCCAAACAGGAAATACTCAAAAAATAAGCCCAAAAGAAATCCAGTTTTTATGCACTGCAAGAAATCTATTCACTAATTAAAAAACTTAGTGAAAATACTTAATATATGGATATTTAATCATGAATTTGGACTCGGTGGCTAACGAATGATGAGGTCTCAGGCGTGATGTGGTGGAAGCGTAACATATTAAAACCACAGGTATTGCAATTTTCCACTAGATATTTTATTTCGACACTACCGGTTTCGATGTTTTCACATCATCATCGATGATGATGTGAAAACATCGAAACCGGTAGTGTCGAAATAAAATATCTAGTGGAAAATTGCAATACCTGTGGTTTTAATAATCGGTGGCTAACGTTGAGAGTTAGGAAGGGTTAAAAAGGTTCAATGCATACTTATTCCAAAAAAACTGAATTAACCTCGCGTTTACAAATTAGAATTATAGTTTATAAAAGAAATAACGTGCATAACAAGCCGATTGATCTAAAGTGGAGCATAATTGCATTACATACTCGTCGCGATTATTTCACGAAAAAAATTCCTCCTGAGAATATCTTTATGTCAACTTGACGGAGATGCTTTAATCACTCGTGCTCGGTGTAAAGATTTTCCTTGCCGTCTATTCAATTCTTTCCATTCTTATCAATTAAAATTGGCAATTTTCCAAAACTTTTGTGGAAAATTGCCAATTTTAATTAATCATGATATTCCACCACATCACGCCTGAAACGTCTCTTTTTATTCTTTCCATTCTTCTTGAAAACGCATCTGAAAAGCCTCCGACCTACAGGCCTAACCTCTTGCCTCAACGACTGAGTTTCCGAGCTATACAAAACCAAGCACCATATTAAGCTTCCCACCAGTCTTTTCTGTACATATTTAGCTAAGATCTCCGTCATTAACCCCACCTCTTTGTAAAAGCTCCTTTACTAGTAAATTTTTCTTGTAGTCTCTACTATTTACCCACCTACTACTAAAACAATTCCTATGCAGCCGAACTGTTCCACCTGTTCATTTTCATGGCTTCCAAATTGAATTTTTACTAAGTCTTTTTTAAATTTCTTCAGAATTTCATTACCTTGGTTTTCTTTCAATTAATTTTCATCTCACACCTATCACGCTGATTCAAGCACTTATTGCAGTACTTTGGCTAACTAAAGCTTCATCATTCGCGGGTGATTTGCTGACTTCCACGCCCACTTCACTCCCATCCCACTCGGACCATTTTCTCCGTAGCCTCGTCTTAGCCCCTGACTAGCATTGCTCAACCTCCGTTTTTTCATAATATATAGTAATTTTAACCGTTATTTAAAAATTAAATAATTATCCCAAATTCTGCGATAAAATTAATCATAATTAAAATTTTGTGGAAAACAAAAAAGTGTCATTCGAAATTTATAGAATAATAATATATTTATTTTAACACAAATTTATATAATCCACTTCTTCCATGTTTATCAATATTATCCCATTATTTTTTTTTTCAATTTTATTTTTGAAACTTCATCCGTTCCCGGGCACGCCTCTATGGACACCCTCAGCTCCACTCAAGCTGTGTGATTTCTCGGGAACCAGAACTTCCGGGGAAACCAGAGCCGGCACAGGGAAAGGATCTGGCCCCCCATATTACCCTGAAGTGCGAATTTCACACGCCGTCGGTCTTAGTCCTGGGTGAACTCTACCTTCACCTACCAGACCGACCCTCGAGTTGATTACTTATTTTATGGTTTTTTATACGTTTCTCGTACACGATAAAGTAAATACAAGAAAAAATGTGGATGGTATTTTCATTATTTCAAAAATCGCCAAACATTTGAAACCTAGGGAAGGCGATCCATGCGTTGACAGTATTTGATCGTAGCTGGTTGGCTATACCACATGGTAACGAGAATGCAAATCTTGGGTCGCACAATGAAGGACTCTTCAAAGGAATTTAAAGTCGGCAGCTACAACTACATACAAACTCGTATATTTGAGGGGATAGGTAAACGCTGCACTGAAACACATTTCCATGAGGGTTGAGTGAGTGAGAGAGGGAGGGAGGGAGTGTGTATCATCTACTCACGTCTATGTTGACGTCGAGGTCGGTGCCGTCGAGGAGGCGTATCCGGCACAGGACGCTCTTGCCCCCCTTGGAGGCCGCGGCGGGCTTCTTGGACTTGGAGGGCGAGGCGGGGCCGTTGTTGACCTCCGTCGCAGGGGGCACCGCGTCGCCGCCCCCGCCTCCACTGCCCCGCTTCTGCTCCTCCGGCATCCCCGCCCTTCAAGACACCCACAATCCTATCTCTTCGTTCACTTATCTCCTGCCGCCGCCGCCGCTTATCACTCCCCCGCTCACTCTATCTCTCTCCAGGCCCAGCGACCTGCGAAGAAAAAGAACGACGGTGAGTACTGGTCCTCCTCGCCATCGGGGAGGGGGTACGACCGACCAGGAGGGGCCCTGGCGGGGGGGGGGGGGAGGCTTCCAGCGAAGGCAAGCACCTACAAAGGCTCCCATCGGACCAACCAATTTATCAATGTTCATCGATTGGTGAAAATTATGCAAAGTAATATTCAAACACATCGAAGGATGTGTCTCGATGCACGCACCATCGACGCCCAATATGCATACGTACACCAAAATACACTTGGATTTTACAGAGCTGTGCAACGCATCGATGTTACGCCCAATATCCACCAAAACCCCTTCCACCCCATTACGATACATTTTACCATGGGGATGCTCTCGAGTTTCCCTAATATACACGTATTTGAATTATTACTATTTAAATTACATTACAATTAGGCAAATGTCCCGCTGGTTTAGGTCTAGTAATGCACATAAAGAAAAACATTTATGAAACAAAATACATTTAGAAAACAAGGACACTTAAAGACGCTCGAAATTCCCGACCGTACCCGTACCATAGCACATGGCCCTGGTTCACGCCATACAAAGCAACGCATCGCCCAACGTCACATTCAGTCCAAAATCATACACAGTTCTACATTAAACCCCATCATCCACCGTCAAGACACCACCTACTTTTACAATCCAACTTTTCACGCCGTCCACATAGCACACAGAACAATATTTTCAATAAATAAAATAATATAATAAACACCGACCATCGAAGTTTATCACCCAGTCCTTTGTCCAATGGCTACCTTAAACCTATTCTTAAAACTCCTAAAATTTGATAGAAAGGGCTCAAACAACTCTCAAGAGAGCTGGTTCCATTCAACAATTCTACTTAAAAATTAATATATTTTCGTATTTGTTTTTTGTGTTCGTGTTTTTATTTTGAAACTGGTCGTTTTGTCACTAAAAACTTCATTTTTCTATCTCCTTCCATAAATCTTCGTCAGGTTTAACTATTCTATACATCGTACCTAACCTATTCCTTTTTCTTCTGTTTTTCAAACTCTCCCATTACAGAACACTCAACATATCCATTACGCTATCTGATCTTTTGTACCTTCCGATTACATATCTCGCTGCCTTTCGTTTTTAACATTTTATCAGCACATGTAATCTTCCCTGCAGGAGATACGATAATATTCCTCTTCATTTGATATCGAATGATGGCGTAAATGATGAAAATCTACGAGATTTTTCCAAGTTCAATAGATCGCATAAAGAAACTGCCAGAAAAAATACGACGGCACCTCTCGCTATTAAAGGCTACCCAACAAGGATACAAGCCGCACCCTGAAATCTGATTCGAGCGGTCCGAGCAAAAATAATACATCCTCTTACATTATATAACATCCTAGCTTCATCTGTAGAATTAGTTTCAAACCGTGGCCACTATACCCCAAAAACTGCACATTTGTACTCCCTCCTCGAAGCAAGTTCTAAATTATACCTCATTTAGCTTACCAGGGGAATTGGAGAATTATGAAGGAAAGTCAACAATATGATTTTACGTCAATCGAAAATGCAAATAGAAATAAGGTTTCCGAATTAAATCCTTTTACTGCGCAATCTCGGATTACATTTTTAAAAAATAAGCCAATGTCAAAGTACGGTGCAAACAAGCGAATCGTTTAAAAGCTAGGGAGCAAACACCCGATCAGAGCGCGGCCCCAACGCCTTCCACATCCTCGTGATTTCTCTATATTTCTACTGGCACACCTTATCACGCTTGATTACGCCAACATTTAAAATGTACTCGAATTACAATGTCAAGCAGCAAAGGAGACTCTATCCCCACTTGTTGGTCTGCAAAAGGCATTTGGAACAACAGGAACACTCTTTTGCAAAAGGTTTGCGCGAAGGAAAGATGAAGTAGTAGCATGTATCTCAACGCGCCAATACTCTTAATATGACATTGTAATCAGGATACATACGTCTGTTTCATGGATTTCGAAAAGTCGTTTGATAAAGTAAAATGGGTAGAATTAATGAATATATTGCATAAAACAGGAGTAGATTGGAGGGATTGGAGATATCGGCAACCGGTACATGCCTCAGACTACTATGGTGCGAGTGGGGGATGAAGAATCCGAATGGCCAGTGTTGTAGTACAAGCAGTTTTAAGGGGAGTTAACAGACAGCAGAGGTCATGCGCGTCAGAGGGATTGGGTGGGTAATCTGGAACGATGTTTTAGGGAATACATTTTTTCAATGAATGTAAATTGTAAAAAAAATTAGGGAATTGTAGGGGTACGATGTTTTCGGGAATGGAGTAAGAATTGATGGCGAAAAACCCTGCGTCGGAATTGCCCAACTCTTAACGAAAGGCGCCAAGGGGTTCAAAACTTAACGTCCCATCCGAAGGACGGCGTACTCACTCAGAGTGCTCCCGACAAAGCATCTCCAGTAGAGTTCGGGATACCACTGAAAAAAATCTGCCATTACCTGGAATCGAACCCGGGCCCTCGGGATGGGAAACAAATACATGGGCAGTGTTAGGAAGAGGAGTAAGTCAGGGTTGGCCATTATCACTGGTGCTGTTAAATGGAGATGTGGAGGAAATGGTAAAAAAAGGCATGGGAAAAACTGGAGGTATGCATGAAAACCGGTGGAGAATTCATAGTCAGATTTGCTGGCGATCAAGCTCCAGTTTGTCAGTAGTCAAAGGTTTGCAAACGCAGAGAGCATTGGAAAGTCATTGAGATGGATATGGGATGAGAATACATATAAACAAAACAAAGGTTTTGCGGTTTTTGAGAAACAGTTAAGTGGAACAGCTTACCCAACTCGGTAGTGTTTTGGACCAAACTGGTCAAAGTATTAGACACATAAGGAGAAGAATTAGGCTGAGCAAAGACGTTTTAAACAAATTTAACATGGGTCCAGTTCTCATCCCACATTCGAGAAACGTGTCGGGGTGCACAGGGGTGCCGTCACCACACGCTCACACACACATCCGAGGGACAGATGAAAGGAATTGAAAGAAAAGTCGAAGCGAAACCCTGGGAGAGGGAATTTTTAACTGTGTGTCCACATTACGATCATGAGGGTGCAAACACGGACATTTATCGCGGCCTCTCTCGATGGAGAGGGAGAGTTGTTTACGTCGCGACCGCCGGAATCCACTTCCTTGCGGCGACCCAGTCGAGGGTGTGTTAGCGATATATCGAATTAACTTTTCATTAGAACTCCACATTAGAATAACGCTTAAATTTTTTTTCTTCCGCGGATTCCCACCAAATTGAGTGTTTACCGAAGCGCCATTAACGTTCAACATACTGCTTTAAGCATTATTCAAACTCGTTCTTAGTTACTTTAAACTCTAAGGATCGCGTAAAGTAAATCCAAACGCAAAAAAAGGAATGAACCGGAACCAAGACTACAATCCTAAATCAAAGCTTCGCCTGGTTTGGGGGCGGTCAGTTTTGAAACTTCATGGAAACAAGACACCCAATCGTAAAGAAATCAACTCAATCAGAAATGTTCTCAATCAGAATCTCGTTCCATCGTTAAACTTTACAAATATCACTATTAAGCGGAGGAAATAAAACAAACCAAACAGAAAAAATACTACGTTTACCTACCCCGTACATAAATTGCGAACATCCTGAGTACAACGGATTCGCACGGATTGGAGACAACCGGATTCCATGGCAACCGGAGAATCCGACAAACGCCGGGAAGGCCCGAACCACGCCAACGCTCTTTCCTCGCGATGGCTACATCGTGTCGGTGGGTGGGAGGGAAGGGTGGGAGGTACGGGGTCGCGCATATGAGAAAGGCTCCACTTTTCAAACCGGATTATTCGCCGCGAGAACCCGCGAGGGCGCGCTGAGACCGGGAACGCTTTTTTCCCGTCGACAAAGAGTCCGGGGTAAATTACTACAGAAAATGAAATAAAGAGAGGCCATTGACGCCATTCCTCACCTCTCATAGAGCTGAACACGAAACAAACACGATGAAAAAAATGGATTTATAAAGTCATATAAACATGCTCACAGACACACATCAACATGGAGCTCCGAGTAAAACAAATAAATGCGGCAGGAGACTGCGGTTCCTAGAAATTCTCTCCCCACGCGAGAAGGGAGAGAGGGATGTGTGTGGTGGAAGGGGGAGGGGAGGTGAGGGAGATCGACCCCGTAATAGGGTGCAGGCACAAGATGGTCGAGATTGATAAAGGGGGTGAGGGCCAAGGAGAAAGGAGAGGCAAAAAAGCGTCGACGGGGGAGGAAAGGAGAGGCGACATCCAACCCCATCGTTTTGACTTCGCTTGAGTATTACACGCACTTGAATATCACAACGTACCCATGAGTCATACCCATGTATCGATCAGAGATGTGCAAGATATATTTGTAAATGAACGTATCATTAATGATAACCTCAGTAACGCGATCCAATAATAAACTTCTATCGAGGCATTAGATCGCATTCCTTTTTTCACATTAGATCTTGAATTTAATGTAAAGCTTTCACACTCCTGACCGCTAAGATACATGTAAATCTGTTTTTATTTATTTTTTCTTAGATTACTGAATGTACAACTGAACCTACGTTTAGTTTACCCCACACTAAAATACTCGAAACCTATGCATTATCTTCAAGAATGAAAACAAAACTCTTGGTTACGCAAGGATTATCTTGCAATGTAAATCGGCGCCGAATCCTGGAGAAATTATGAAAACAAAAAAAGGACAAGTTGCCTCACAAGTAATTTCCTTTACATGATTTATTTAGTCCAGTAACAACAGTTTCCGGAAAAGCCAAAAAGAAGAAGCGCTATATGGAAAAGAGGAAAAATATCAAACCTGGAGGTCGGATGGATCCATTGTTGAGATGATTTTATTCAATGGGCGTGGAAAATAAATTGAAAAAAAAAAAGAAAAACCCATGCAACGGAGCAACACATTTCGTAGCCAGGTGGCGAGAGTGTACATTTCCGGAGCAACGAATCCGACGTACGTATAAGTCAACAATAGAGATAGAATACTTCGATTTGATGGATATGTCAAACAAGGCCACCATTATTTATCCCCACAAGACTCGCATCCGACTTTGAACGGGAAACTTGACACGGAACAGACAGGGACAACACGACATACGTATCCTACAGCAATATAGGGCAGGCAGACATTTTTAGGAGTGGAAATTTCTCCGCAGTCCAAATAATTACTATTTTTCATAAACGAAAACGAAGACTAACAGCATATCCACAGCACACACAATCATATTTATTTGAGAAAACGGGGGAGTAAGAAATGAAAACAGAATCCTGATATAAAAATACAATTTTTTGCTTCACACATCTCCCTTCATTATTCTACCCTTCTGTCATCTTCAGATTTAAATTGGTCTAACTTTTGTCATTTTTGACAACTTCTATCCCTGTGGACAAGCGGAAAGGGAACACCTTGGAACAATAGCATGAAGTGCAACAGTGGGGAATATTATAGATGCGCAAGGGATGGAACTACACTGGATATGTGAGGCAAACCATTACTGGAACGGTATCAAATACTTTTACTTTTTTGCGCGAAAATGTACCGAGCTAGAACCAAGGGAGGAGGAGGAGATAAGAAAGGAATCGCAAGGACGGAAACGACAGACTCGGATTGCGAGGACGAGTTATCCCTAATTTACTCTCCGCTCCAATTCACATTACCGCTCGAAGACATACTCGTATCTCCCCGCGTTTCCTGGCTACATTATATCGCAATGCTGGTATAAGTTGCCCGAGGAAGATCAAATTGATTTTGCTAATTTGAGAAGCCATCCGATTCTCATTTCATCCCAGTGGGAACATTGGTTCCGAGAGATTTCTGGTGCATTTGTAATGGATATTTTGAGCAATTTTGAAATACCCAATCAGATTAAATACGACCACCATAAACATATTACTCACTCACACTTATTAGGCCCTTAAATAAATAAGCCGTGTGCAGAAAAATACGCTTTCACCAGTTATATACATACAAATAGGAAATACTAGGGATGTTCGGCCTTCGTTCCCGACCGACGACTCTAATAATGATAGGTAAAAAACATTTATCATCCGTATCTACAGAGCCACCGGGGACACAGGAACAAATCGAGAGGAATCGGATATCCGAGACGGAATTTTCCCCCTTCCAACATGGACGAACAGCTTCGTGCAGTAAACCCGCTCTGGATCGTGCCCCCCGTCCGCCAACAGGGTGATCGTGAGGCCCCACCGACCCCTTGCAGTCCGTGAGTTCCGCGTAATCACCGGTAGATGGAGAGGTAGACCATTGAGGTGGGGATTCAGGGGGGGGGGGGCTGCTACTGCATGGTGGCCCCTGGGACGTATGTATGTTTGTGCGTGGATTATTAGAGCGATTGAAATCCGTCGGGCGTCGAGACGAGACGCAAAGGCGAGTCTCGACGGGGGAAGGGTGCGGGGTTGGGAGAGCGGAAGGGGAAAAAGGGGGGCGTGGTTGCGTGAGGCGACGCATTGGCGGGGGCAGTTTTCGTGCTTCGGAGAATGAAACGGGCGGGAGTGGAGGGGGGGAGAAAATGGAGGTGGCGGCGGGAGGGGGCGAAGGCGCAGTAATGCACACAAGGTGTGGTGGCAGTCTTATGCTGAGGGAATCGTGGGGGAAGGGTGGCCGGACGGGGGGGCCAAGGGGAGTCAAAGACGGGTGCTCGCCAACCCCACCCTCCCCCTCCCCCGTGGCCCTCTTATTCAAATCTCTCCCTCTCTCCGCGGGGAATGGAATGGGATATTGCGGCTGCGGAGAGGCTTCCTTCCCCCCCCCCCAACTCATATAAACAGAGTTGAGCGAAAGAGAAAGAGAGAGAGAGCGACTAGGACAAAAGTCGATGAGGGGGAAAAAAGGGAAATGGAAGGCTCCGCACAGTGAAGGGAATAAATCCTCGACGGGCAAATATTTGCTCAGATACATTTGTACTCTATTTCTTCATTTTTTCAAAATGTAAAAAACAGCTCCTCATAATGGACGATTTGGATATCGGAAACACCCGTCGACTGCATCGTTATCATCCTTCATGTTTTTTGGGACATAGGGAAATAAAAACTGGATATCTTTGCTCTAACACCAGTGTAAAAGTAGACCTGGAAATTTCTGACGAGAACGACTCAACTGGCTACGGTAACACGGTGCAATGACGCCGAAATACTGGTCAGTTCAATTAACAATTAGTTAAGCTGGTTGCAGAAATATTTAATGAATAATAAGTAGAAGTGACTAACGCTTAAGATTCATTTGGATCGGGAGTTTCAAACACGAGATAAATATATTCGGGCATATAGATAGCATATAGAGAGCTTGCATATAAATAATGAACCGAACTCACCACGAGGACTGAAAAAACTTAGTGATCTAGGAAACTGTATTAGGGTACAACCATGGTCAGAGATGCATCTTAATTAAGTTTTATTTTAATCCACAAAACTATTTTTCATCCCAACACGAGATTCAGCAAGTATGAATACGAAATGATTGATTTTGAAATAAAATTCTTAAGATAAGATTCTACGAAAATTAAAATTGAAAGTAGATTCTAAATAAAACAAAAATGCAACGAAGAGTCAAGCAGGAACAATGCGTACTAACATTACTTTTAATAACTATACACTACTATTCCGAAAGGATATCTTCGTGAAACACACACTTGAATCGTTATTTGAAGAGTTCCCGCGGGTACTAAGTCAACTTCGCAAAAATGGAATCTTCGATCAGGTTTCAGTGAATCAAGACACCGTTCACCACGCACATCCAAACACGGAATCAAATAAAAAACGGTCCCCACCTGGCCACGTCAAAGGGTGATGAAGGAAGTACATTGGCGTGGGGCCCTTTTTGGACACTCCTCGAAAAGATGCAGGAGGGCGCCAAAACAAATTAATTTTGAGTAATTTGAATTGACCGAAACTGATAGTCATTTTTTTTCAAAGTCCCGATGTCGCCTACAGCTCATGTAACTTAAACCTTCGCTACGTGAGTGATTCCCAGGCTAGCGCCTCTAATCTTAAGCCTAGCCCCTAATAATTTTGATACGCTACTAAGTTTATCGTAACAAGGTTTTGAAAACATAGTTCCTCTACGCAGCACGCGATCCAATTCGGCAACTTCGTAAGAGCAATTTCGTACCAGCAGCAGTTTCACGAAAAAAAGCAACAGTGAAAGCCTTGGTTATTATATACAGCATAGCACCACACTAACCCGATATCGTCCCACAATTAATGTAATTGATGTAATACAATCTCAGGCTGATATTTATATTCGCTTTGCCTATGAAAATAGCCAAAAGATGCAGTTACTTCAACGTTACCATTTCCTAATATCGTGACAGCGAACGAGCAAGGAAAATATATTTAATCCTTCGAACTCAAATCGTTAACCAGCTGGCGATTGTATGGCGCGATTGGTCCCAAAATTCTTCCTTATCTTCTAATTATCTTCACCTTATCCCCTATCAATGTTCAACTCATTCGTTCCCACCACAATGATTACGCGATAGTCGGAGAGTGACGCTCACTCGCGTCAGTCATTCTCTGCTGAACTGGCTCGCGAGGCAGGCGTTCAACGACATCGTTGAAGGGGTCTGTTTTCAACTTCTCCATTACAGCTCAGGCATCATGTGGACATATCGCATGGATTTATACGCACGCTAGTGGCACCCTGAATCGGGAAGAATCTCCGACTGTACGGCGAAACATGAATATTTGGCATCCACATTAAATAGCGTTCAGTCATTGTTTCCCCGGCATTGAGGGCAAAAATAAATTATATCTCAGCACAAATTACTGGGACACTTCATTTTTAGGCGTGCTCACATTTATCCGAAGAGGAATATCGCAAGACAACTTGAATTCATCAAGTGATATCTATCGACTCGGATTCACCGCATCCTTTTCGGAGAAAGCGTTTTAAAATTGCTGTCAACTTTTATCGACTCACTGATATCGCTAAAACACATAACTCATGCAGAACATTAAGGAACTAACATTCAAGGAACTAGTGGCTTACGTGGAGGGAGGACTTTCGCCACAACCATTGCTACTTATCATTTGATAAACTTCCTTCATTCCATACAATAATTAGAATATAATTTTCTCTAACGAGGACTCCTTGAGAAAGTCATTTTGCGAAACCGGAAGATAAGGGGCTTCAGATTCTTCCATGAATCCCCCCTTATTCAATTTGGCAGGTGTAAGCTCTCTGATTCCATTCAGCGCAAATATTACAACGGTAGCCATTCAAAATGCGTACAATAAATCGTCAGCGCTCTCTTGCAGCAATACATGGGGAGTGCCATTCGAGTGTCATCAAATACGTAAGTTAGGAATTGTAGGTGATAGAAAATGGGCGACATCTTTTCTTTAACTCACTCGCCGATTCCTATGGTTTCCTAGTTACTCGGTAGGGGGATAAAGAAACACAATTGCTTGTCTAGAGTTCATACATATTACGCATAGCGGATAGTCGAAACCCGACTTCAACCCGAGAGGAATTAGGAAAAGAGAGGGAGGGCAGTGCCGGGGGGTGGCGCAGGGGTGCAAGGGCCTCTCTCGCCCCCGACCCCCACGTGGGGGCGGGATGAGGGGCGAAGAGGGAAGGAAGGTGGAGACTGGCGTGGAGGAGACGTCAATGATTCGACGACGGGGTGCAGTGGAGTGCGTGGGCGGCGAGGGGGCGGATGTCCCTGTGGATGGGGGAGGGCAGGAGGGATCGCGTGGGTAGTACCAACTCGGTTCCACGGACAGAGCGGGGCGTCGCGAGGGTGGGCCGATCATCACCACCCCCTCGGGGGCGAATGTATCGCACACATTCGTCGCCCCCCCCTCACCTGTGCTCCCGCTAGAGCCGTCAGTCCCCTCCTCTTTCCTTTCGAAGGGTAGCAGGAGCAGGTGGTCGGAACGTCGCGTTTCCCTTTCGCCGAAACTCCTCTGAACGGGAGACCAGAATGAGGCGAGAGAGATCTGGCCCGGAGGGGGGTCGTTTATGGGAGTAGGTGTGGTTTATCAATACCACGAGGGGCCGCGGGTGTTACTCCCCGCAGGACACGCGGCTCTAACGCGAGACCACGAGTGCTCTCTTCCACCGAGTAGTACGTGTTTTCATTAAATAAAATTAGCAATTTTCCACAAAAATAAAAAAATTATTAATACGACCGGTTTCGATGCAACTACATCATCTTCTGGATGATGTACTTCCAGAAGATGATGTAGTTGCATCGAAACCGGTCGTATTAATATTTTTTTTTATTTTTGTGGAAAATTGCTAATTTTATTTAATCATGTTATTCCACCATATCACGCCTGAAACGTCTCTTTTTATACATGTTTTCATGCCGTACGGTGTGCCTCATCTCCAACCACCCGCACCAAATGCACAATTGGACATAAATGCATCCACAGGGGAGAAGGGAAAAGGGAAAAATCCATTTTCCGTCACTTATCAATGACCGTAATAACATGAATTTTATACAATGAACTTATGAGACCCTTTGAACTAATATCTAGTATGTATATCCACAGTATGCGGATTGCTTTTCCTCATGAATCGGAGGGTGTCTTAAGCGGGTGGAGATGGTTGTGAGTGCGACGCCAAGGGGTGGGCATGCCGGACCTTTGTTCCTCGGTGGACTTTAAAATCGCCCGGAAGTCAAGACGATGTTGTGAGAACAGGAAAGAGTGGAACATCACTAAGTGACCCTTGCCCACGAAAGAAGTAACAGAAGCGCGACCAACTCTGTTTGGAATCGGGGAGCCCCAAGATAGCGCTGTCAGAGGTCACGCTGCTCAAGCTGGTAGGGCTGTGTCATTAAATAACTAAAGGCACTGTTTACTTCGTTTTATTCCCGACAGCTTAACCCCTACGACGGCCACCCCACAGCAGTAGGAGTAGACAGTCACTTGACTCCTATTGCACATTTGACCGTGAATTCCCGCGAAGACGCCCTTCGCGAGGATGCAACCCTAGATTTATCCACGTACGTTGCCCATTTTTAGAATTGTTCCCACATTTGAAAAAATCTAGTATAGAGCAGGTAGAACAGTTTACATATCTCGGAAGTGTTTTGGACCAATACGGTCAAAGTGGTAGGGACGTAAGGAGAAGAATTGCGCTAGGCAAGGAGGCTTTCTCAAGGAGGAGGAAGTTGATGACGGGGACGTTGAGTAGGGATGTTAAGACAAGACTCGTAAAAACTCTGATATGGAGCGTAGCTATGTACGGCGCGGAAACGTGGTCGCTGAAGCAGGAGGATAGACGTAGATTGGAGGCTTTTGAAATGTGGGTGTGGAGAAGAATGGAGAAGGTGAAATGGACCGAAAGGAAAACAAATGAGGAAGTACTGGAGAAGGTGGGTGAGGAGAGGGGTTTGTTGAGAGAAATCCTATGGAGGCAGGAAAAATGGATGAAAGGCGTATTGAGCGGTAGTGGAATGTTGAAGAGGGTAATAGAGGGGAAATTTTGTGGGGCAAGTGAGGTAAGGGTAGGAACAGGATAGGGATGTTGGACGGGATGAAGGGAGGAAAGAAGTACAACGAGATGAAGAGGGACCTGATATAGATTAGTTTGCTAGGTGGGGAGTCACAAAATGTTTATTTGATAGTTGTGTCCATCCAAAAACCTACCTTAAACGGTAGATTACCTAAAAAAAATATTTTTTTGATATGACGTTTATCGATAACATGATCAAAATATGAACATCTAATCACGTCAATAAATATTATTTCATTCGCCAAATAATGATGAGAACAAACATATCACTCTTATTTTTAATCTACATGATAATTATACCGACCTATTTACGACCCGAAGTTAAGGACGAAGTGTCACGCATGGCGATAGCAATGAACGCGTGTATATGTTTTCATGACAGTGGTAACTTTTGGGTTTATTTAGGTACTTCTAAAAAAATAAATACTACATTTTCTATGCCCTTCGTCGAAATAAACAAGTCAACAGAGGACTGCTCTAGTTTACCGACGTCACTGGCGCAATCAGAGAACGGGAGAAGGTTCACATGAAGTCCAGCAAGCAACGAGGTTCAAACCCTTAAGAATGAACACTGCGATACAAGAATCGAGCTGTCAAGCGGAAAACGACGAACTCCCTATTCTCCCATCCACTCGACGACAACGTCCAAATAACTCGCCACTCTTATCGACAGACGACATTTCAAATGCGGGTGACTTTGTATCCCTTGCATCTCCAGAAGCTTTTCATTAATTCATTGTTATTGTGATTTCACGGTCAACCTCAGATTCAGGGTGATCTTAAAGAGATTTTCCAGCATCTTGAGTAGTCGATTCCAAGAATAAATCAAACGAGAGGAGATGAAAACAAGTCAAATGGTTCCAGATCCATATTTGCAGTCGATTGACGTTGAACGCTGTCAGCTGAAGGGAAAGGTATGCTTGCTAAGTGAAACTTAAGTGAACCTCAATAACAGAACGCCGGAATCGAAGGAGGTTCAGCCGACAAAGGGAACTTGTCCCATCATCAGCAGCGCTCTAAGCGGAAGCATCTTACATCCGCTCTCCAAGAGGTGCTCGCAGGAGGGTCACTGGTGCCTGGGTTACGAACGGCGCTGGTGCGGTTGAAGAGCACAACGCCACCGCAAACTTGCCCCCAAAATCGGCGAATTGCAGCAGAAGGGATGAGTGTGAGGAGACGCCTCCACTCGCCCCACCAATTTCATAGCCAGAGCCATAAAAGTCTCGCCGAGATGGGTGCAGCATCCCCCCCCCTTCCCTTCTCCAGTCGCCGCCGGCTAAGCGAAATCATCCGCAACGCACCCTGGTCATCATCTCGGCACCCCCTCGACATAGTAAACATCTCAAGTGCTTAGGGAAGGAAATACTTATTTTAAATTGGATACGGATTGAGAAGACTTAAAATGAGGACAATCATGATTTTGGTCTGGTAAATAAAATTCGAGGTACCGAGTTCAGATATAGAATCCACATCCATGTATCCTGCAAGCCAACCCAATACTGCGTGCCAGGGGGTAATTACAAAACAGACTACTTCAGACGCTAAATACTTTTCTTTTCCCACCGAGCGCGGTCGAACGTGGGTCTGCTGATCCCTTATCGTTCGTGGGAAAAATGACATACGAGGGTAGTTTGAATGGTTCTTGGAATCATATGTCCGCGCTAGCGCAACGCATTTCCCGCGTAGTAATTGTTCATTCTTGACGAGTAAACACGTAACGTGTCAGTGCTCTGGGAATAGATCTGTGCCTCGCCTCTCTGTTGTTTCTCTCGTGTAGTGATTTGTGAAATTGTAAAAAATTGAGATTCGAGCAATGATCAAATACTTCTTAAAGAAAGGAATGAAAGCAAAGGAAATTCTTGGGGACTCTTCTTCGTATTCAGCTGTTACCAAGTAGAAAAAACAAGTTTCAGTTCGGCCGAGACAGCTTGATGATCCGCGCAGTGGTCGGCCAAAACATGGCATTACCTCAGAAATTATTGCGAGAAACGGCATGACAAGTATTATTAGTATCGATTCAATCGGAAGTACGACCCGAAGGCATTGCATCCAACGAGAGCCATTCCCGCCATCCAAAGTGGCGTACACACTTCGGTCGGAAGATTAATCGCTGCACTTAAAAATTTACCCGAAAAAATGAAAGTCATCCCGCCGACCCAAAGCTGCACTGCATCATCAGCACCAAGCGCCCCCTTCCCATGGGCCTCCCTCTCTCTCATTCCACTTGAAAAATCCGCGTGCCAGTTTCTGAGTGAATCGAATGCACCCGAGTGATTTAGGGACAGCGTTCATCTGTTCTTCCTTTTTGTATTTATTCATCCCCGTGTGAGTTTGACGTGTGCCTGGCATAGGAGAAATTCTTGCAAAACCCTTAGTGTGTGTGTGTGAAAGCGACTCACGAGAGTCACTGTTATTCCCTGACACATCTGAGGGGTCTAGTGGTTGTGAGCCTGGTTCCTTTTATTTATTTTTGCACTGTATGTGTGTGATTGCGGTTCAGGAGGGTCATTTTTTCCCAAAAACACCCGAGTGATCGAATGTGTGATTTTCAGTTTTCCCATTAAGTTGTCACCTTGTTTTTACTAACCTCCCACCACCCCTAAACAAACCCAGTGCAAGTCTACGGCCTTGGTTATTTCGTTTTTCCATTCATCACGTCGCTAGAACGCGGATAATCGACTCTAATAACCGTTGCCTGCCTCAAACAGTTTTTTGCCGCATTCTTTCTCGTTTAATGCTGGAGAACATCATTGTTTCTCCTCGAAATAACAACGGAAAACAAATTTTAGAATCATGTTAAGGCACGCTCAAAACGCAATGGGTAGGAAAGGATTACTTCCCGAAGCACTCAAAGAGCGCGTATGAAAAACCGCACGCATGCCAACCTTAGGAAAACGAACAGGGTATCAAACATAATCCATTAGAGAGCCTTAAAAAAATTAACGACATGTCCCAGTCGAAGTCGACGACTCAGTGGAATCGGAGCGATTACCTCCCGCCCACCTACACTTTGAACTCCCTACCCAACAGCCCGAGACAACTCCCGATAAGGACAACACCGAAATCTTCCCACGAGAGACATCCCCACACAATGCGCGAACGATCGCTGGGAGCGCTCATGACAGAGCTGATGACATGGCCCGGGAGATATCCATCGAGAAATGTTCATGCAAAGCCAATCGAAAACGATGTGGGGTCCTACTGTTTATCGTGGAATAAAGTTTCTTCCGAAAAAAAACGGAGTTTCATAATTAGAGATTAGATAAAGCTACTTCTGGTATTTCAAACATTCGGATTACGTTCCCGAATTTTCCACAATTGATAGCACCTAAAAACTTAAAAGTACCTTCTACGCTTCACGCGATCCCTTTGTGACCTATTGTATCCATCACTAGCACAGACCCTCACTTCTTTGAGGCCAAATTCTTTGGCGAAAAGGGTTTCACAGAGACCCACTATTTGACCTACACGTTGTCCTACACCTTTATCTAAATTAAGCCCTGCATTGCTCGAATATTCTACCCGATACACACACTTGGTGAACTCAGACGTCCAATGAATACCAGAACAGTTCAGAGGGTTCCTACACGATAGGATTGGCGCCTGAAGGAGGAAGCCCCGATATCCCTGTAGAAATGACGCAACTTCTGATGTAATATGTCTTCCACTCGGCTCCAAACCAGAGGTACACGACCAATCCCCTGGGTAGGCGAAGGATCCAGGGTTTATTTCTGTGAGATTTGATTGGAGCCCTACCTCCTCCCAAATTTTAGATTTCACGAATAACAAAACTTCCTAAGAAAAACTACCCGTCAAAACAACCTTCGGGCTGATTACTACGGTAAGAACTGGTAATGGTAATGCTACGTCTTTATGAACGAAACGATAATGAACCGTGCTTTTAATAAAACATTATTCCATATCATCATCATCATCTGCAGCTCTAGCCCGGTGTGGGCCTTGGCTTCCTCTAGGATATGCCTCCATTCAGTTCTTGTTCTTGCTTTTTCCTTCCATCTTGTAACTCCCATTGCCTTCAAGTCATTCTCCACATCCTGTAGCCATCTCTTCCTTGTTCTACCTCTTCTTCTGACCCCTTCCATCTTGCTTTTAAGTATCAGTTTGGGCATTCTGTCATTTTCCATCCTTTCTATATAGTATGCCCCAACCATGCCAGCCAGTGTCAGTGATTTGGCAAATCTAATTATTATTTCATATGGTTCCTCCGATAACGGCGCGTTGATACGGACTAAGACTTACGCCTCGCACTTTCACAAGCCTAGTTTTCCGTCAGCCCCTCGTGAATGTGGTACAAAGGAAATATTCCACACATCTACCACTTGCTCTCCAACTGCCAAGTCTTCTTTTAGGAGGGAGTACCTCGATCAGCTGTGAGTTACCGACCGCACTCGCGATAAAATGCCTGTTGCAACGGACTAATTGAGAAAGAAGAGCGGAGAAGTCGTCCTATTATCTATCACCTCAGAGATCTATCTGTTCTTCTTCGCCTTCTATTGGGTCTAAAGATTCGAGGTACTCATAAAAAATCATCCACCAAGCACATGAGAAGAGGGGAAAACATTACAAGTGTTAGGAAGAGGTGACACCTCCCGAGGGTGATTTTCAGAACACTCGGAAAAAAGGGGAAATAGATCGGCGACGATTAATAAGACGATTGCGAGAGGGGCGTTACGGGCAAGGGGTTTTTAATGCGCTTGGAGAGGGAGAGGTGGGACGAAAGGTAGCACCACCAGGAGATGGACGTGAGGGTCTTGGTTCAGGGGGTCGCGATAGAAGCCAGTCTCACCTCTGCCGCCAGGAGCAGACTCCTCAGTATGTGGACGCCTCACTCGTCGGGAGTAGCTGAGAATACACGCTCCAGAGTCAGGAAAACCCAAAATGCTTAAATGGACTTTCAAATATTTGTAAAAAATACAGGCCTTCGCCAACAAATATTAGACATTTATATTTTTGGGGAAAAAACTTGGATAAAATACAGCAAGTTTCTGTGCGGAAAACAATGTAGATTCCACTTGCATGACACCTACTTGTCGCAGCAATGGGATTGCAGTTCCGTCTCCTCGCGTCCATGGCAGACCGGCAAAAGCTGCTGCTACTAGAGATAAGTTGAGGATGACGCCGGTGAACACTGCCGAGAGGCGCTTGGAAGATTTTCCCTCCACGAAACGACAACTTGAAGTAACCATAAGACAACAAATCGTTGAGGGAATACGAAGTTATTCTTTGCCATGCTGGATTTTCCATGAATTCATAATGGCAACTAGGAAATAAGCTCAACGACAATCTTTTGAGGACGTGGACAAAAATCGATGCATTGGGGAAAAGGTGGTAACAATCTCGTAATATAACTAATCAAATAAAATTCACATGACGGTAGAAAACACTAATCGAAAATGAACAACAAGGCAATGATACTTCGAAGGCTAAAACCAAATCACCACTCATAAGTAATACATGGGATAATATACGTATAGTTGGTAACGTCTCCACAATACGATATCCTTCTCCTTACGATCGGCAACCTGTTTGTCTTAACAACTCGCGAAATTTGAGCCAAAAGAAAGATCACGTCACGTAGCAACTTCAAAGTACCTTAAGTCTACATCCCCATGTAACAAGATCATCATAACACATGTTCACGCGGTACATCTATTACAAGTGCAAACATAGCTTCGTCGGTCTGGGTACAGCTTCGTGTCTTACTAGGGGCGCCGCAGGGGGTCGCAAAGCATTGCTATCCGTCTTTGAGAGTCGCGAGCGATCCTTCCCATCGTGCATCGATCAGACAGACGGAGAGTGAGAGGGGGGAGGGGGGCGAGCGAGAGGGGAGAGCACTTCCAGAGAGGGTCCCCCTGCTCCTCGCCCCTGGCACGAGGTGGGGGGAGACCGTCCACGGGGGGGAGGGGGGGAGGACTGCGTGACGGCGCCATTCCGGTAAACTAACCAAAGAGCAGTGCGGCGAGTGGGGTGGGTACGGGTTGAGGCGGCTCTCGGGGGTGTGGGTGCGTTTTGGGGGCGGAGGGGTCGGTGTATGGACGCAAAAAGGGTTCTCGGCCACGCACACCACAAAAGTTACGCACACGTGTGCACGTACAGCCACGCACACCACAGCTAGCATGCACGTGTGCCTTAGTGGAGGGTAGGGCGACGTGCGGCGTTCATTTTTAACCCCATGTCCGATGGGGAGGAGAGCAAGGGGGGGGGAGAACGACGCGGAATAAAAAAAAGAGGGGAAGAGAGAGGATATGTATCGATGCGACCCCAGCCACACCTAGACGACAGCCAACCCCAGGACCGGCCTCCTCCTCTCTCCTCTTTTCATCCGCAAAAACACTATTTCACTCGAAAATGACTGCAAATTTCCCTTTCCCAAACTTTGAGTGATGGAGACTAATCTCTCTATGTCCGAGAGCGCAGGGAACACCCGCGTCGCCCCTTGGCCGGTCGCCGCCACCCGAAGGGTGGGGGGGGGGGCTGCTTATGGTACAGACGCCACGACGACGGCGCCACTTGCCGAGAACGAAGTGAGAGCGCGAGGGGAACTTGCCAAGTGTGTCCACATGTGGCGTCGTCGAGGTTGACAGACCAATGGAATTACTGGCACTTTAAATTATATTATTCCCACCAAACTGAAATCGATTCCGCTGGAATAATTGATCCATCTTTTGGCAGGATATTCAGTTTTTTAATCTTATGACTGGTGTACTACAACCCTCAACTCTCCTCTATGGTACAGTGTTATTTTCCTCACCCCCTGATATATTTCCTGCTCTACGTCATTATTCATTTGTCTTATCTACTTGTCTCTTGGTCTTCCTTGTGGGATCTTCCCTTTAATTTTCCTTTCCAACAACTAAACCATTGTGCCTCAAGGTTCGTCCCATCTATCAAGTTCTCCTTTGCCGTGGAGTTCCTACTCCAAATGGTCCTCTCTCCACTTCAGCTCTTCTATTTACACCATAGTCCCTCACTTCTTCCATTTTATCTTCAGCATTCTCCTCCAGAACCATATTTCAAAGGCCCATCCATTCTTCGCTGATCCAGTTTTCAAAATTTCCATGGCTCTGATACGTAACGATGACCCATGTTGAAATACATAACATACACGTTATTATGATTAACTGAGTAGAGTATCATAATTATTAGAGGATGGGAATCATTCACGGAGCCAAGGTTGCATTGCAGATAAAATCTCTAGTGTCTCCTGAAAAATGTACTATCAGCCCCATCGTACTACAGTGGGACGGTAAATAAAATCAGGAAGATTAATCGCACAACAGACAAGATATAAGATGTGATCTTTCCCATGAACGATAAGGAATAGAATAACGTGGTCAGGGGGGAAATATTTTACGTCAAAAGTAGTCTCGTGTGTAATCTACCACCTGCCACACACCCTAGCAGGGTAACATGTATGTGTGTGTTCCGTAGAATGCTATGCTTCCTTGATTGAAAC